>CP032254.1:39518003-40718003 GCA_005610355.1 Gossypioides kirkii
TAGATTTAAATGCAATCCTCGAACATATGAACAAATTTACCCGTTTACTTCGATTTTCACGAAGAATTAAAGTCGCGACCAACACGTTAGGATACGACATCCTCGGAGCCTCGAAGTGAATGGGCGTAAAAAACTTGAAAAAGATATCCGGTTCGCGCGAGTTATACGAAGAAATCACACTCGACACGTTAGGGTGTGATTTTTCGAAGTTTATGCTCGGACCGAATATTGCCTCGATTTTTAAAATAACTTGTAAATGGATGCGTGTAAATTTAAAACACGAATAGCGATTAATAAGAGAAGTTAAATACGAAGCAATATAATAAGCAGATAAATAATATGCGAAAACATAAATGCGGGTGCAAATAAATGCAAACATTTGGTAAGGAAGAAGAAACGACGAAATCGGGGTCGAAATGAGACTTTTGATACTTAGGGGCAAAATGGTAATTTTGGATACACGAGGCAAAATGGTAATTTTTGGTTAAATCGGGGTTAAAATGAAATTTTGGAAACTTTGGCAAAACCGGGGCTAAAAATGGAATTTTGAAAGCTCGAGGGGTAATGGTAAATATGTAAAATGGTAATTTTTGGTGAAACCAGGGTTGAAAAATGGAATTTGGAAAGTTCGGGGGTAAAATGGTAATTTTTGGTGAAACTGGGGTTAAAATGGAATTTTAGAAAGTTCGAGGGTTAAAATGGTATAATTTTGGTAAAATCGAGGTTAAAAATGGAATTTTGGAAAGTTTAGGGGTAAAATGGTAATTTTTTGACAGTCTAGGGACTTATAAAATATTAAAACCAAGAAAGGGTAACACGTGGCAGCCCCACAGGTACCCAGAAGTCAAAAAAAGACTAATTTATAAATCTTGAAAAATTCTCGGGCCAATTTTGTAATTAAATAAAAGTTGATTTAAGGATTAAATTAAAACAAATTAAAAATGACAAGGACTAGATACATAAATAAGCCAAAAAGTGACACATGGCATCCTCTGGTGCAGTCAAACAGTCAAATGACTAAATTGAAAAGTGAATAAAGTTATTGGGCCAAATTAAAAATAATTAAAAGTATGGAAAGGAAATGGTAATTTTTGGTGAAATCAGGGGTTAAAAATGGAATTTTGGAAAGTTCAGGGGTAAAATGGTAATTTTTGTAAAACCAGGGTTGAAAAATGGAATTTTGGAAAGTTCGGGGGTAAAATGGTAATTTTTGTTGAAACTGGGGTTAAAATGGAATTTTAGAAAGTTCGAGGTTAAAATGGTAATTTTTGGTAAAATCGAGGTTAAAAATGGAATTTTGGAAAGTTTGAGGGGTAAAATGGTAATTTTTGGTGAAATCGGGGTTAAAAATGGAATTTTGGAAAGTTTAGGGGTAAAATGGTAATTTTTTGACAGTCTAGGGACTTATAAAATATTAAACCAAGAAAGGGTAACACGTGGCAGCCCCATAGGTACCCAGAAGTCAAAAGACTAATTTATAAATCTTGAAAAATTCTGGGCCAATTTTGTAATTAAATAAAAGTTGATTTAAGGATTAATTAAAACAAATTAAAAATGACAAGGACTAGATACATAATAAGCCAAAAAAGTGACACATGGCATCCTCTGGTGCAGTCAAACAGTCAAATGACTAAATTGAAAAGTGAATAAAGTTATTGGGGCCAAATTAAAAATAATTAAAAGTATGGAAAGGACTAAATTAAAATAATAAAAATACGGAAGGACCAAACGCGCAAATATACCATTAAGTAAAAACATGCGGATCCCAGAGCGGGTTGGGTCGGGTCGTGTCGGATCGGCCTAATGGGTACTATAAATAGCAAATTAGGGTTTTATTTTATTTTATTTCTTTCATTTTTTTTAAAAAATCACCCCCTCTCTTTCATTTTCTCTCAACTCACCCCGTTCCTTCTCCAAGGCCGGCCATGCCCCGGCCAAGCTCCGGCCGATGTTCCGGCGCGAGTAACCGGCCACACGCCCCGTCCGTGTCCAGCCCACGTCGCCGTCGTTTACCTTATGTCGGTCACCGTCTGCAACGCGCCGTCGTCTAAGGTCAACGGTCGTCGGTAAGTTCTAAAGTCCTCCTTTTTTAGTTTTTAATGCTTTTTCTTTTTATTTTGTTCTTTATTTTTAAAAAATCTTGGTTCTTTAAAAACCATTTCCTTTTATTATTGTTGATATTTTCTCAAAAATAGATTTTTACTTTTAAAATTGGTCTCTGTTTTTTTGAAAATCGATTTAAAGTCCGATCTAAAATTGCTTTATGTTCCTTGCTTCTCAGTTTAATACACGACCGGACGGCGATGACATCCGAAGTTGGGAGACCGACGGCGGTTTTGTGGAACTCCGTCAGTGGCGGTGGTGGTTTCGCGGCCTTGGACGACGACAACAACCAGGGAAGAAAATCGTCCTTCAAATTCTCCCTTTTTTTAATATTGTTTATTAATATTAATTATAAATATTTATTACTATAATTTATTATCAATTAATGCCTGTATCCATGATATACATTTTTTTTAAAAACAAACAAAATATAATAAATGATAACATGAGTATTTAATGCATGCTTTAATATACATTAGGTAACTGATAGGTATAAAGTTTTAATTCATTAGTGACAAATAAATATGCATTGATTATACCTGCGTGTCTTAAAAGCCTGAGAGTTCTGATTCTGATTTTGTTCCTACTGTTAGTATGACTATTCAATTACCCTTCTTCTCCAGCTGCTTCTGCTTTGATTATATTGAAAGAGTGTTGTTCTAGTAAACTTCAAAACAGAGTTTCTGTGTATCGGTTTTCAGAATATAGTTCGGGATTTTATTGATTTTTGAGTTGGGTTTTGTAACCTCCCTATTACATGGGTTGAATCTGGTTTTATAACCAGAAATTACAATGATTTTAATTTGTCTTATGCTACTAAATGTATGTCTTGTCTTTGCAGGTTGCATCAATGGAGGTCCTGCAGTGACGGTGGCAGAGCAAGTGGCTGGCTGGTGACGTTGGTACTGACGTGGCGTGCACTGGTTGGCCATGGGTGAAAGGCAGCAGGAGCAAATGGTGAGGCAGCAATTTAGGTTAGGGTTAGGCTAGTTTGGATTGAATAATGGGTCAAGGGTTTGGGCTTGTTTATTTAGGTCTTTATAATTGGGCTTTTCATTCGGGCCCTTGTAAATGGACTTTGATTTTAATTTTAGTTTAATATTATTTTAAATTTGATTAAACTTAAATTTAAAGTAAATTTAAATGAGTAAATTTAAATTTAAAATAAATTTAAATTTAAGATAAATTTAAAACCCTCTTAAACTTTAATTAAAACCAGAGGCCCAAACCCGATTAAAATTGGGCTTTAACGGTATTGAGTATGATTTTTTGTAGAATTTGCACAATCGAGTATCTTTCTTTAAATTTTCAAAATGTCCTTTGATTTCGAAATTCCGGGAACATCGCGCCCTAACGTGTTGGACGTGATTTCAGTTCTTGATTAGTTCGAAATAAATGAACATTTTTCTCATCAAATTCAATTTCAAAAATTTTGCATGAAATGAATTATGTATTTAAGGATCGTATTTTAAACTTCATTCGAGTTTTCAAACTTTTAACAATTTAGATCCTAAAATAGTCGATATGGTACCAATTTTGAGCATGTGAGGGTGTTAATATGTAATCGATCCCCGAACCCGTTTTTTGGACGTTGAAGACCAAATTATTTTTAAAATGGATTTTAAACGTTTTGTAGTAATCCAATCACACCGAATAAAAGATTAGTGACGACTCTTATATTTTCGATTTAAAAATTAAAAGCCGGGACGCGTTTCCAAAAATTTCGACATTTATAAAATAAAAAAATTATAAAAATTGGTTTAAATTTCAATTTATATTAATTTACAGATTAATCAATTATTTTTCTCATTTCGAATTAATATATTAACTGATTACCAATTCAACCGTCTAAGCCGGACTAATTTTGCTGACAATTAACATCCCCACCTTTTTTATGTCTTTGTTAGTCCAATTCAATGCCATTAAAAGGGAAAACCATGGAATATGATTCTTTATTAAAAAAAGTATTAACTTTTCGGTTTCTTTTAGAAGGTAACAATGCTCCTTCACGTTACTTTTAAATAAGATTTATTTTATTTTGATTACCTTAACTTTTTTTAATTTAATCACTTCAATTAAAATAATTATGTAAATTAATCACTATTATTAAAATTTCGTTTACTATTAACGGATTACTATAGTAATAAAAAAAATTGTATAAAATTATGATTTTATGTAATTTATTATTTTTATATTAATGATTCCATTTAATAATGATTGAATCGGATCAGCCGATCAATTTAGGTATCAATTTGGATAATAATATTAGACCAATTAGATCGTGAATCGAAATAAACTAAATTGGTTTAAACAGTTGCATGATGAAGATGAATAATCTAAATTAGTAGCTAAGGTTTTCATGTATGTTTAGACAAGTACTTAATTAGATTTAAAGCAACCAATGCGGAACCTTTGTCTCAATCTTCTTCTCCTTTATGGTATCCAAGCTTGGTTTCCATCCCTTGGCGGAATATTGCCTGTTCATATACTCCACCCTCCCTTCCATACTTTCCGGTAATAGCTCCGTCAAACAGCCAACTTCCTCAAGCCTTTCGCGGCCGTTTCCCTTCCCCTGCAACGGCGCCGATTTTTGTCCCATCTCTTGCATATGATTTGCAGGGCAAATCCTGGAAAAAAAAGGAAGGAACCTTGAAGATGATAACAGCGACTTCGATCTCAAAACGGCGTTGGCACTCACCAGAACCCGACGAGCTTCCTCGGACGACAACGTGGTTGGTTTCCCTCGCTTCACCGGCAGCATTAGGTAAACTTTTGCCACGTCGAGTTTATGGTCAGCCGGTAAGGGAACCGGTTTCTTTTCGCTAACAGCCGCGTGGTACTCTACCACCACTTGTTGTGGATGCTCCAGCATCAGCTCCGCCGCCGTCAATGGCCAGCTAAACTCCTGAACCGTCCCGTCCCAAAGAATCACTTTCCCAGCAACAGCGATATCCAATGGACGACAAATGAAAGCACTAAAGTAGTTACCCATACGACGGCAACGGAGAGTAAATTAAAGCTAAGGAAAGGATAGGAAACTATTGGGATTTTATATGCTTGGAAATGTTGAAAGGGCCCTTGAGTTGTAGGAGCTCATGTTTGTTAAACGGCACCATATTGTGAAGGCTTTTATGGTGGACTAGGTAAATGTTATATATAATGGGGTCGTTGGGTTTTAGATGGCCTCTTTCTCCATCTAAATCGAATCAAATCGGATTAGTTAGATCAAAAATCAATTAATATAAAATTTGTTGTATTGACCTGATAGTCAGGATGTTAATCGTTCTAGGTGTTATCTGGGTTCAAATCGTACTAGTTACGTTGTTGTTAAGACTTTACCCTCCTCTTATAATTCATAAGAAAAAAAATACTAATTTTATAAAAAAATAAGAAATTGAAAAAAAATACAATTTTTTTTTTTTAGTTTTTATTAATTGTTTGTTGTTAAATTAAGAATAAAAATAGATTAAATTGAAAATCAATTATCTATCCGATCGGATTAATAAAACATTGACTAAGACATGTGGGGTAAATGGTATAGGTGTAGTGTACGTTCATGGCGTGAATTGTTCAACTGTAACTATATTGACTAATTTAATGCTTTAATTCTATGCGTTACGTTATGGAGTTAAAAATAATGTTATCTGAAATTTATCCGATCGATCGGCCAGTTTGGAAATAGATTGAAATATTGGTTTCCCGAAAAGTTTTGGATTAATTGAATTAAATTTTATTTTATTTTTTTGTCATAGTATGTATAAGTTCAATCGAATTCTATTCAATTGATTTAATCACTGATTCAACTCTAAAAACGTTAGTTAAAATTAAACCTTAAACTATCGATTAAACTATTAATGTTCTCACTCAACTTTTCCAAATCCTAAACCAAAATGATTTACATAAACAATAAATTCAAAATATAAACCCAAAATAATTTATACACAAAAACTAACCTCAATTCAAAATGACTCAATCCCATATGAAATCACTCCAGAAATTCTAAAACTTGAATTAGCTCTATTTTGGTTGACCTATAAAGTTCAAGTCTAGGTTTATTCAAATGGGTAAATCCAAAGACCACAAACAATAGCCTCGGCCCCTCTTGCCTCTTTGTATAAATCAAGTACAGTATTTAATATCGGTAACACCATTATTTTTACATTAATTATAAGTAAACGCACCGTCCACCAAAACCCATCGTTATAATCCATACTAAGGGCTTAGTTGTCTAATGACAAACGTTGAAACATATATCAAAGAAAATTAAGAAAAGGTGGGGAGTGGTTTACTGATGAAAACAACACCTTAACTTGGTAAACATACCAAATTGCCTTAGAAAAATAAAGATTATGCAAACAAAGATTAAAAAAAGGGTACAAAATTGTCATATGGGGGACGTAGTCTTTTCACCTAATAGTTTACCTGTTCAAAGGTTAGTATATAAGACAGGAATCTACTTACACGTGTAAAATTTACATCATTCTATGATTTTGTATATGATTACTATTTTAATAATTTGACTGTTGAATTTGTCAATATATTTATTTATCATGCAGGTAAATTTTTTAATCGATCCTATATCTCTTTCATATCGATATAAATATTATTTATATTAATATAAATTTAACTGTTGAAAGCTATTTACATAAAATGAATAATTTATTTATGCCAAACTAGACATACATGATATACATGAATGGAGTATGAAATATGATGGGTGGATTGTTAAAATATTATTCGTATAAAAAGTTACAGAAGAGTTTAAAACTAAGTTTTACACCAATGTAAGTAGATCTCTTCTCATATATGGCTTAAAGGTGGCCTCATCTATTTTACGGGATCCTAGTCTAACCGAGAATGATTATTAAGTAAATATCTAAAGAAAAAATACATTGTCACTTTTTCTAATCAAGTACTATGAAACTTTCATCACCGAATTTTATTAATAGTTTATTATTGGTTTTGTCACATACAATCAGGATCAGAGCCACGCTCAACATTACGGGTCAATTGGCCTCACAAAAAATAAAATAAAAATTAAATGTTACCTTTAATTTTAACAAAAGATTTTATATAATTGATGTGTTTGAAAAATGACCCACTAAAATTTTTGAAAAAATTAGTTTATATAAAACTAAATGAATCTCTCCCCATCACTAAAATTAAAAAATCCTTAATTTTTTATTTCCTTTCAACATTAACATTTTTTTTTCAAATTGCTTTTATTCTCTTACTCTCTAAATTCTTTAAAAGATAGGTCAATCTTTGAAGACTTTCATGTTGGTCTTCCAATTTGATAATAACTCTTTTTTTTTTCTTTCATGCATATTTGATTAATCTCTAAAAAATTAGGATTGTGGCTTTTCTTACAATAGATTAGTATTTTTTATGCAAGATTTATTTTTTTATTTATTGAATGATTTTGGTATTGTTGATTGTGTATGAGATTTCTAACATTGTGATGGTGTAATAATTTTTAGTTCTTGAAAAAAGTAAGACTGATTAATAAAAACACTTGAAAAAAATCAGGATTGATTAGAAATTTAGAATTTTCATTTAGAAATTGTTGTTGCTAGTGTGATTAGTGTGAATCTTGAGTTTCAAAATTGATTCTCATGACACTAATTGTTAATATAATCTATGTATGTTGATTTGAGGGACCAATTGCGTTGGCTGATCAATATATATAATGAATATATTTAGGGTATGTTTGAATATATTTTGTCACTATTTTTAACCCTTTCATGTGAGTTTGCAAGTTAAGTCTCAGCTGATGATTTATTAACAATTTTGACATTTAATTCACTTATGAATCTTACCTTTCAATTTTAATTTTTATCCCTAAGAACTTATACAATTATTAACTCACCTTAGTAATGCCACCACAGCAAAACAGGTCAGTAACGGCATTTTTAGCGGCGTTTGGAAATAAAGCGCCGCAAAAGGTAAAGCATTAGCAGCACTTTCCCACAAGCACCGCTAAAAGTCGAGTCATTAGCGGCGCTTGGGGAAAGGGCCGCTAAAGGTCGGGTCATTAGCGGCGCTTTTCTAATAAGCACCGCTAAAGGTTAGGTCATTAACGGCACTTTTTTAATAAGCGCCGCTAAAGGTGGCCATTAGCGGCGCTTTCCCATAAGCACCGCTAATTTATTTAAATTTTATATATTAAATTAAATTAAATTTATAGTGGTGTGATTACTTATGGTAGTATCTGCTCATATTTTCTTATCCTTTAACAATGCACACACAGACACTCGAATCCGAGACCCCAAGGATAAACAATATCCTCTTTCCAATATATTTATACTTATGTGTAGGACTTTCCTGGACCTAAGATATCAAACACTTGAGATTTCTATCACCTGCTTCTGGTTATAGTTTGGATTTTCAGCCATTCTTAGATTATATCATTAATATTATATGTGGGTTCGGTCTTTTGGGAGCGTGTCAAAGTATCTTCAAATAGTCATGGTCAGCCTATTGGATCAAAAGCTCGACTTTTGGGAGGATACTTGGGCATAGTAGCACGAAATGGCAGTCTGTTGCCAATCAACTACGAGTCATGGCATCATATGCCTGATAGTAACAAAAATCAAGCTCTCAATAATATTAAGGTAATAAAGTGAATTTATAATACTTTGATTTATTTTAATTTATATTTACTTTCTAAACTTGTGTTATTTGCAGGAAAGATTTATTTTAGAGATCTTAGACAATTATGTAAAGAAATCATTAGGAAAGAAATGGAGAGACCATAAGAGTGCTATAAAAAATATTATTTTAAGAATAATATGAGCTTCAAAGATAAATTGCGAAATGTTCCGCCGGGAATGCTGAGGTACCAATGGGAAGAACAAGTTAGATTTTGGAGCTCAAAGAAAGGAAAGGTATTATATACTACTAAACGCTTATAATTATTTCGGTTTATAGTATTTATTATATACGTAATAATAATTAATGTAGGATCGTGAGCGTGTTGGAACTACAAGTAGGCAAAAACACAAATTCACGCACACAGCTGGATCGAAAAGTTTTGCTTGTGTAGCTGCTGATGAGGTATTTTGAATTTATTAATTGTGTCAAATATTAATTACTTTCTACTAATTAATATTTTTCCTACTATAATGTAGGAACAATCGTCAGGTCAAAAAATTGGACGACTTAAGCTTTTTGACATTACACATAGAAAAAAAAGATGGATTTCCTATGACTTCTGAAGCTGCAGAAATTATGGTATATTAACTTAATAAAATTTGAATTATTTTAAATATTTATCATGTTTAATTATAATAGTTTAATTTGTCGTTTGTAATGCAAATAATGTCAAGTTATGTTGTATTTGTCTGATTATATATTTCGTTTCTAACTTTTTGATTGACTTATTAGGATAAATTAAAAGATAAGAAGGCGGAGTATGAAGCGATGGCTTCAAGTGATAGTTCGGTTAATCTAGAGGACATTGATAACCGAGTTATTACTCAAGTTTTGGGTCTTGAAAAGTATGGTCTGGTTCGATTTCAAGGATCTTTTGTTAGCCCATCCCGATATTTTAGATCCAACTCGCAGAGATACATGCCTTCGGGGAGTCAGGATCAAGCTGAAGTTCAGAGGTTAAGAGATCAATTGGCTCAGGTACAAGCGAGCACAGTTGAGCAAATTGCTCAACTTAAAGAGGAGGCTACAGCGAGAGAAGCAGAGGCTCAAAAAATATGATGAACTTCACCTACAACTTAAAGAGGAGGCTGCAGCCAGAGAAGCAGAGGCTCAAAAAAAATATGATGAACTCCACCTACAACTTAAAGTGGAGGCAGCAGCGAGGCAAGCGGAGGCAGCAGCAAGGCAAGCGAAGGAAGCAGAGGTTACAAGAAAGTATGACGAATTGCAGCTACAGCTTCAAAATATGATGAAAATATTTTAGCAGAATCTACCATCTTAGACTTTTATTTTTTTATTTGAGAATAATATACACAATACTACTTTTGAAATTTATTTTTCATTTATTTATTAATTTAAATCATATGCATATTTCTTTTATTTATCATTTACATTTTAGATTTGAAGTTATTTGTTGGATTTAAATTGGTTGGATTTGAATTTATAGGAAAAATGTTGAAATTGGGTTCTATGTGAATTAAAAAGGAGTGTCAAAATCTGTTAATTTAGCGGCATTTTTTCGCATAATCGCCGCTATTTTTAGCGGCGTTATCTTTAACGGTATTGTTTACGGCGTTTTAGGAAGCGCCGCTAAATGTTTTAGCGGCGCTATAGACCTAAAAAAGCACCGCTAAAAAATTATTTTCCTGTAGTGTGCATTAAAGGTTTCAATCACACCACAATTTGTTTAGATGTTTCATTACACTACTTTCTTCAAGGTTCACTATTTCATTCCATTTCTTTACCGTTAATACCCTTTTAAACGAAAATTTGAACTTTGTCCACCACACTAGATAAATACACAGTAAAAACATCATCGAATAAACTACACCACACTAGATATGTAACACCTCTTCTCTTACTCAATTTTCGGGTCCGAGCAACATAGTGTCACATTCATTGCCAGAACAACTACTGACAAATACACAGTAAAAACATCATTTCACTTCATCAATCATGAAATCAATCAATAATACAACATTGAATAACATGAACATTTTTTCCCAGATCTTATACGTGCATACGAATGCTTTAAAGTCAATCTGAGATCACATAGGGACTTTTTTGTAACATATTTAAAATTTTTGATCAAGTATGCCATAAATAAAGCATTCAAATATTCAATCATATCATAAATACCTAGATATTAAGATAGGCAATTAAATTTGAGCTTAATTGAGCTTATGAAAGCTCTTTTGTAGACTCGAGCATGAAAAATGACTAAATTGCAACGTTTTAAAATCTCAGTACAGGTATCAATACCCATCCTAGGTATCAATACCATTTTAAGCTTCGATATTTCAAAAAATCCAATTAAAATCATAAGGTATCAATACTTGAATCAATGTACCGATACCTTACCTTAGTATCGATACCAAATTAGCATTCTATCATTTTTAAATCTTGATAATTTGGTAAAGCACCGATACCTTTACATGTAGTATCGATACATTTTGCCAGAAGATCAAAAGTTTCATTTTTTGGGTACTTTTTCATGCTCAAACCAACATCAAACATAATGGTGCTTATAGGCACCCATCAACCTACATATAATCAATTCAAAACATGCTAAATACCACAACTCAATCAAATCCAATCAACCATACTAACATGTCTCGAATGGTATTCAAACATGTAACTTCCACCTACACAATTCATACCAAGTGGACTATATACAATTTCAATACGTACCAATTTCATCTATTTACCAAACATACAATTAACCATTCCCAAGTTCAATCAAGCCATTAGACATCAACAATACCTTTTTGTCTTGGCATTTCAATATATGAAACTACCAATTAATCAAACATTAGGTAAGTTTAAACCATACCAACATTCAAACTCAACGTTTTCATAACATCTATGTACATGCCACAAAATCGAGCTTTAAACGATAGAAAGACTACCGAATCATTAACAAGATAGTGTGAGCTCCTCGACGATCCGCTAGACACGTTTCGCTAGTTGGCGATCTACTGAGAAGGAAACAACGGGGTAAGCATATCGAATGCTTAGTAAGTTCACAGGTATTTCAACATTAAATCTTAATTCGGTAAAATACTAGCTTTACGGGTTTGCCTAAACATGACAATCTCATATCAACAAGATGAGTATAAGCATATATTGCATCTTATAATAAATCAAGCATATAACATTCCCATTCAATTATAACCAACATTTATTCAATTCAATATCAATTTCATATCATTTTTTATCTATTATCAACAATACACCCAGTTTCTATATAATGACATTCACTATTTTATTTCATTATTTGAATTCATTGATTCGTCAGATTTTCATATCGACCCTCTGAGCTCGTATGTAACACCTCACACCCGACTTAAACGTTATGATCGAATTATGAATGTTACGACGCTTGTTCGAAAAAAAAAAAAAAGAAGACAAATCCTTTGGCTCAATAGAAACCAACTTTATTTGTGTTTCTTAAATCACAACTAATTTACTAGAAGCACAAATCTTAAATTATCACATTGTTTTTAAGCACAAATCTAAATTGTTGCATTGCTCTTAAACACAAACTTAAATTATTTATTCGAAATGATGTTCCTAATACAAGCCTAAACTATTCATCCAAAAAAATAATGCTGCTAAGTACGAAACTTAATTGTTTATTTCTACTACGCATGGGCATAAATTGTAAATTCAAGAAAAATGAAGATACTCTTAAACTTTTTATCCCCCAAAAATTATGATATTATTAAGCATCAGCTTAATTTTCCACTTCAAAAAAAAAATGCTAAGCCTAAACTTAAACTATGCTTAATTATATGGATTCTACTTGTGTGGAATGGTCCGTACCATGGGGGCTCCACTCCCGTACCCCTGATCACAGTCCCATTATAGTTTTATGCTTAATGGAAATTTTTGACGGGCTTTGGCTTTTTACCCCACAGTTCCCCTTATTTTCTCTTTGTCTTTTATTTCTTTAACAAATGATGGGATTCAGATCACACAACTCTAACATTAGTTCAACAAAAAAAGGAGATCAATTTTAGTTTCGATTGATTTTAGTTTCAAGATCAAGTCTCGACCTTCGAAGTGGACTCAATCATCCAAAATCAAATCTTGAAAAGCCTTGGACCAAACTCTCTCTAGTTGCACCAACACAAAAATGATCGGTTATAGTTTTAAAATAAAATCCTGATAATCCTTGAAGCGAACTACATTCATCCAAGATCAAATCTAAATAACAATTTAATCGACGGTTTATTAACAATTTCAAAATTAAATCTCAACCACCCATTTGAAGTGAGACTACATCTATCTTCCATCAAGTTTCAACAATCTATCTTGCATCAAGTTTCAAAAATATGATAGTATGTCAAAATTCATTAAGTACAATTTTAATTAGTATCCAACCTTTTATCATAAAATTCAACACAAAATTTATCTGTGCATGCTAATTGCAAATATACGCACAGCTGCTTTCATCAAATGAAACTAATTCTATTCTTTAATTACATTAAACAATGAAAGAATGATGATGTTGATTATATTCCTCAAATCACTTCAGAAATTGATTGCAACACAGGAGTCCACCGCCTGTAACTCCCCAATCGGCAGCCACGAGGAGCACGAACTTGAACGTAACCCTTTTCCACCACCGCCGCATACGGCGAAACCTTTGCCCTACCACTTTTTCTCCTCTTCTTTCCATTACAAGCTGCTTCCATAATTGCTACATCCATATCCGTAACCTTGCGATGAACCCTTCCTATAGGAACCAAAACATAAACATGACCCACCAAAAGTTCATCCTCAGCTCGCATGGCCACCACGGAACGACATCGATTTAAGTCTTCCATGGCAGAGATGACATGACCAGGTTCTTCGACCATCACCTCCACCGCCGTTACTGGCAGCTTAACTTTCTTAAGCTTCCCTCGAGCGTCGATTATTTTAGCCATTTCTTTACTGTTCGGAACGAAGCAGTTAAAGGTAAAGTTTCCCATGTAAGTTGAAAGTTATTAACTCTGCGAAAGAAGGTGGTTTACGTAAAAAAGTTGAAAGGAGAATATATTGGGGAGACTTGAAAGTGAGTAGTGGAGGGTGCATGGGTATACGTATATATACATATAATGGACGGAGGCGGATGAGTCAAAGAATGAATTGTTTAATTATTGGGAAAAGAAGGGACACGTAAAGGGAGTTGACAAATAGATGGTAAACAATGGCGGTGAATGTGGACGTGTGACTTTGCAGGGGAGACCCAGTCTCGGATTATTAATATATTGTGAGCTGGGTGCTAGTTGCAGCGTGGTTGAAACAAAGGGTACTCGTGGGCTATGCTCATCCCAGTGTAGACTGTGGGCGTTAGGGTTGACCGAGAAAAAAGGGTACTGAGGAGGTAATATGAAAGCTTCAAGGTGACTTCCAAAGTTAAATCACAATGGAAATGATATGGAAGTTACAATGATGAAACTACAATACCATAGATCTGCTGCCACAAGTAGATTTTACAGGGTAGTGACATGAGTTCCTCCCTATCACACAAATCCAAAACCAAATACATCCAATTTAAAACCCACTTAGGGGCTAAGTTTCTAACAGTTTGATGAATACAGTTTCCCTCCATGAAGTTGGGAGTTTTGGAATTTGGGGTTTGGCACTGTAAGATCTTTCAGAACATTTTCTCTATTTGATATATTGAGACATCCACTTGAAGCCATCACCATAACCCATTTTGCGGACGATGCTGCACATAAATACTTCTAGTGGACGGACGTTTGAGTCTTCTAGGTTTACCTTACCCTTGCCGGTGGTAAAGTTTGTGAGCCCAAGATGGTATCGTAACTCGTCCTCTGAGGCAGCGTATGGTATATCGATCTTGTTTCCTAGTATGAGAAATGGGACATTGGCAAGGGCCTCATCGGAAAGGAGTGCATCCAGTTCCTTCTTTGATTCTGCAAACCTTTCTTTATCATAGGCATCTACCAGGTACACCACAGCATCAACCTTGACCCAGAAATACGCAATTCAAAGTAAAACACTCAAGACAAGGCAAACGATATATAGCTTATAACAAGAAACGATAAGAACGAGGTACAATAGAAAACCAATCAAAATGAGAAAAAGGTATAATTGGATCTCCTGAATGTACTAGAAGCTAAAACAGATAAATCCCATGTTGCTTGAAAGCATTGATCATGGTTGATAGAACCGTGCACAACACTTCTACCGTATGACATTGAACTTCCAGCCAGCAATTCAAGATCACCTTATTGAGCACCCAGGTAGACATTGCCCAAGGTGAGGCTTGTTTTGGAGCAAAAATAAATCATTGAGCAGAAATAAGGAAAGAAAACGACCTCATGCCCCAGCGAGGAGCAACCAACAGCAAGCTACTAGGTTGTAGAAAGCTACAGCTCCACAGATGATACTTGGCCACTATGCAGAATAAAATATTAAGAAGACACTTTTATAGAAGACAAAAAGCCAACTACTTACAGATTGGATAACCAGAGCTCAGGCTTTCCATTACTGTACAAGACCCATGTTCAACCAAAACAACTAGAGAAATAAGTCAATCTGCTAAACATATCATTTATGCTACGATTGGTAGGAGAATTATTTTTTCAACAAGTTTTATTATTTAAGTTAGCAATAAACTAATTTCAATTGGTTATTTTTAGCCACTCACATGGCCTGTTTTGGGTGGGGAAAGAGGAAATTTTTTCGCTTATTTTGAAGGTCTTATTTTTTACAAGACTTTTACAGATCTTTTTAATTTCAAGATTAAATTTGTACTAACTATTCTTTATTTATGTCTAACTATTGTAATACATATGTAATAAATAAGCTTTTTCCTCATGTTATTACATGAGTAACCAAACGAGTCATTAAACATTTCATAAGACGATCATCAAGATGACCACTACAGAAAATTTATGGCCGTGAAATAATTAAGAAATTAGCATATAAAAGTAGGTTAGAGATATTCTTCTTTGGCTTCTCATGTATCACAAGACAGTAAAATTCCATTGACTATTAGACTGTACATGAAGATAGCTCGGGTGCAAGTATATCAGTGAGACAAACAAACACACAGAAATTCCTGTCATCGAACATTTATATGAAAATCCAAAAGTAGAATAGTAATCAAAGAAAAAAGCAAAAGCAGAATGGGTGACAGGAAACAAAATGATAATGATATAATCAGAAAGAAAACAAAATATTAACAATGATGGTTAAACTCCTAACAATAAATGATTTCTTGAAGCCTATTTTCATGGTGAAGGAAGCAAGTATAAATTACCAAACAATGACAAAAATATACCAAAAGCTACCGATTAAAAAATTAAATGAAGATGGAAAAACAAGAGATTAAAAACTCTGAAAACAAATGACTAAGAATTGCAGCCAATTGAAATTGTAAGGAAACAGATTCAGTGAATGCTGTATCACTAAAACTAATGACCATCATGTTAGTGAAAAGCATTTAATTTGAGCTTTTAAGCTACCTTAGCATAGTAATCTTTCCAGACTCGACGAGCAATCTGATGACCACCCAAATCAAAAGCTTTGAACTTGATTTTCCCAATACTAAGCTCTTCCGATGTGGGATACTGAGTTGGCTGATGTTGAACCAATCTCTGCAAAACAGTTTAGCAATAATCAAACATCAAAATTTTCCTCATTTCCCAATTAAGAAAGAAACCCAAATTTCTCAATTAGTTAACCAATCATATAAACCTAAAAAAAATAGACTAACAAAAGCGATGGAAATTGATTCAGAGATTCAAAATCGTATAAAATGATTTAAAAAAAAAAAGAAACAGAGGGAAATGGGAAAACGAACCTCGTCTTTCAGCATATGAAGCAAAGTGGTTTTGCCGGCGTTATCGAGACCGAGAAACAAGATCTTAGCCTCTTTCTGCCATAGACCAAGGGAAGCAAGAACACCGTAGAACCAATCCAAAAGAAACATCGTTTTAATACGGTTCGGGTCTGGGTATACCGAGAATCGAAATGGGTGGAGCTCGAAATCGTGAAAGATGGTCGTCTTAATTCAAATCAAAGCCTGGATTTGGTTCATATCACAGAAGAAAATGAGTAACCATTTTGACTGAGAGCTAGGGGAGGTAAATATTGAAAGTGTTGGGTCAGCTGATTTTCAAGGAAGTGATGTAGATTCCCATTAAATAAAAATGCTTACATCTACATCTTTGTTCTTACTTGATAGAGTCGACCTCAACCTAAAATTTAAATTAATTAAATTTGAAATAATTTTCATAAATTAATTTCGATAAATTGGCTTGGAATTATCTCTCACAAAGCTTTTGGATTGAAGAATTTATAGTTTTTGCCCACTGATTAATGCCCTTCCTATTTTTACTTTTTGTTATAATAATTAAATTATATAAAATATTTTATTATTGACATCTATGACGAATTTAGAAAATTTTTTAAGGATTGAAATTAAATTATAATTTTTAAAGGATTATCAAATTTTAATCATTTTTAGAGAGACAGAGTGTAATTTTATCTTTACTATTTTAAAATTTTAAAGTTTTTAAAAGGCCTAAATAAATAATTTTCATTTTAAGAGAAATCAGGCTTTACAAGTTCTCTAATTACGCCTCTGACCACATATAATGTGAAATTTTATTACTATGGTGAGATTAATTTGATAAGATTAAAAATATAAATAGCACTGATATTAGTATTTCTTAATCTGTTGTAGTTACGTGTTTAAAATTTATTTTACTCAAAATTTAATTTATTTTTTTATTTTAATATCGTACATAATCCATGTGTAATTATTAATTTGTTTCAAAATATACATTTCATTATTTATAGTTGATCTAAACAAAATATAGAACATAGAGTTGATCTTGTACGTGTGCCTCCTTATCTTGGGGCTTAGCACCGAGCTCAACCATCAAATACTTTGCATCATATATGCAGGTGATAAATTGTCTACTAATAATATTCGTGGAGTAGATGTGAGGAGACTATGTGAGATGATGGATTGATGAATCCACATCATATGATGTAGTGTTCGGGTGAGGCGAGTTTGGAACTATGCTTGCTTAGCTAAGTTACCTTTAATCCATGGGTGTGGAGTAACACATGATGATATGGTGGGGTATAACAATTTTCGTTAAATATTTTTTTTTTTTGTGAAATTTCGATAATTGATAATTACATTAAGCTCCAATTAAATTGGATTGAAACCTTAGATGGATTATTACTATTTGTGAGAGCTTTGTTTTTCAATCCTCCATAATCACCAAAGTCATATACGACTATGACTACATAATTTACGAAAATTCCCCTAATAGACTAGCTATGCATATTATATAGGGTAAATTGTATTAACAATCACTTAATTATTGGTAATTTTTTTATTAGTCATCCAACTATGAAAAATTATAAAATGACCACTCAACATTTACACATTGTGTGATTTAATCTTTTTTTGCAGTTTTATTTTTCTTTGTGACATTGAGGGTTAATTTTAAATGAATAAAAAAACATTGAAAGTAATATCTTGGTTTTTTTAGGTGTTTCCATTTTTTATTTTTTAATCAAATTTAACTAATAAATTTGTTTCTTTATCTTTTTAGGTGAAAATATCACAAAGAAAAGAAAAACTATAAAAAAAATTGCATAATATGTAAATGTTAAGGATTAATTTTTTAAAAAAAATCAAGACAATGTATAAATATTAAAGGTTAAAGTTACTATTATGCCAATTTTAAAAACTATCATCGTTAACAAGCTAGTGACCAAAAATAGACAGAATTGAATAATTATTGATCATTTTGTAAAATTTCATAGTTAAATGATAAAAAAAATTACTAATAATTAAATGACCATTTTATAACTTTTTATAGTTAGATGACAAAAAATACTAATAGTTAAATGATTACTAATATAATTTACCCTATTATATAATATAAAAATATCATTAAACCAACACCATTTCAATTTTAAGTGAAAGAAACAAGATCCAACTTGAAACAAATATCAACAAAAGATTTGATACCAAGTTGTCTACAACAAAGCCCTTCCCAATTGTTTTTTATTATTCTCATGGGATTACATGGTAATATCTATTTATACTTTCTTAATATTTCGACAGAACACACACACTTTGCATACACAAGCGCTTGAACTCAAGATTCCTAGGATGAACATCCTCTTTTACACTGGAACCACTTGTTAGATTCAACCCTCCCCAATTTTTAGTTATATGAAGGTTTTATTGTACGACCTGATTAAATTAATCTCTTTATTATTAAATAGATTGATTTAATTCTATACTATTAAAAAAATCAAATAAAATCAAATTGAAATATATTTAACATTTATTGTTAAAAAAATATCATTTACTATTTCACAAAGTTAATATTTTTAAAATTTTTAAAGTTTTGTAAATGAATTTTTTTTTGTTTGAAATTAAACTACAATTGAAAAATAATAATTTTCAAGATATTTTTTTATACATTAAATATTAACAATGTTACAATTTGGACTTATTTGATTATTGTTAATAATATAAGTACTAAATTGACCCACTTAATAATAACGATTAATTTGATCTAATCTTTATAATAAAAAAACCTCCCAATTACTTTACTCGAGATATATATATCTATTTTTGTTGAGTGTTTTTTTTTTGTCCTCTTTAGATGGTAAAATTATATATTTATATGATATGATCACTATTCATGAATGTAATATCTTAAGTAAATTTCATGCATATCAACATATACTCTATCCTAACTTTAATACGAATTTATACGGTCACATGCGCGATCTCATGCATGACCTCACAAGAGAGTGTAAGTGTCTCTCTTGCAAGTTGAGGATACCTAACATCATACGAGCTTGATATACGAGCTCAATTATGCAAACCATATAAAATTCGACTTAAAATCGATTTGGGCCTACTCAAATTATGAGTCAATAATAACAAATATCATAACTAAAACATTACGCGGAATCACTAAATGATTTTACTCCTCTAATTGACAAGTACAATATACAGTGCCTAACTTTTTAACACCTACACCATGCTTCTTGTAGAAACCATATGATGATAGTACGCGAAGGAAAATGGAGAAGATAAGTTCAAATCTTCTTTGGGTGCTTAACGATCACCACTGGACATTTAACATGCTTGGCACAGTGATCACTCACACTTCCCAGAATTGCCCTGTTCAATATCCAATACAGGGACCCCAAAAACAATCATCATCAAGAAAAAACAAACTCACTTGCCTTATTAAAATTTTAGTATTATACCTTTTGAAGAAACCATAATCATGGCATCCCATCACCAACGTATCAGCTTTGATTTTGCCCACTATGTTACATATTTCATCCTTGGCATCTCCACTCCCCACGATTCTCTCTACATTTATCTGCACCCACACCCAGAGTTCATCAATAAACCATGACAGAGGCAAATCATCAAACAGTAAGTAGAGATTATGAAAACAAAGAGGCTTTTACTTTGGTGGTGGATTTTCTGCAAATAGCTTCGGCTCTTCCCATCACTGTATTCACCATGTCACTGCCGTATTTTTCCAAGGCTACGATCACATCGGTGGAAAACATATACCCTGCAAAACCAAAAACCCTCTAGTTAACTGTCTGTTCTTAAGGAAGTACCAAAGAAGAAAAAGAAGCAACTGTGGCTTACTTGCAGCGTCGAGGGAAGAGTAGACAGGGGGTGAAGGTTTCACATAAAGAAGGACGAGGTTGGTGGTTGAGGTCTGGGAAATCAAATTTGTTAAGCACCATGAAAGTGCATACATGCTCTCATCACTCTCGTCCACGGCCACCACTATTTTTGGGTCTTTTTTCTTCATGTTCACAGCTTCCATGACTGTTACAGTATAAAAGAAAAGAAAACCTCAAAGGAAATTGTTGCTGAGGAAGCAGGAGGAAGTAGAAGCATTTAAACAAAATATCTTTCCAGCAGGGCCAATTGATTGGCATAAAAAAGGGTGAAAGTGACTACTGGATCCCTTCATTGTAGACAGTCTATCAACTTAGTCCTTATGTTATTAAATAAATCAATTTACCTAGGGTGCTTTTGGTTAGAGGTGAGCAAAATCTGATTCGATTCTAAAAATTTAATAAAAAATTCAAATTTTGAATTAAATAGTTCGAGTTATTCGGATAAACTCGAATAAAAAATTAAGTTTTTTGATTTAACTCGGAGACAAATTACGTAATTCGAGTTATCCGAAAATCCGAATAAGAAAAATCAAAATTACATTATTTTAATAAATGTTTACCCTTTCCAATGTTAAAATTCAAAACCATTAAGTTAAAAAGTAAAATTACGTCATTTTGATAAATGTTTACCCATTAAGTTAAAAGGTAAAACCATTATATTATTTATATAGTTAAATAATCTTATACTTCGTTTACTATTTAAATAATCGGTCCATTGAAACGTAACATTGAGTATAAATATTAAGATTCGTCAACTCGATTCGAAATTTTTTGACTCGATTCGAAAAAATTTCAAATTGAATTCGGTTGCAAAAATAAGATTCGTCAACTCGACTAACTCGAAATTTTTTGACTTGACTCGATCGAATACTCACCCCTACTTTTGGCCCCGTAAAAGTTTTAGTTATACTTTTTAATTTGTTAAAAATTTTAATTAAGCCCTTTAAAATTTTTGAAAATTATTATTAAACTTTTGAAAAGTTAAGTCATAGTGTAGCACAACCTCATAGTGTCACATCGCCGCAACGACCAATATTGAGAATAATTATTAAATTCAAAGACTAATATGAAAAAAATTAAAAATTAAATTAAAATGTTACCAAATTTAGGGACTTAATATTAAATTACCCTTTTTCAAAAAAATCTGGATGGTCAACATCTAGGCTTCGATGATCAGTTATCTTACTTTCCTAAACTTTCTTTAAAATTACATTTCGATCATTCAACATTCAAAAATTATATAATAGCTCTTGATATTATTAAATTGTTACATTTTTGTCATTTGGCTATTAACTTCGGTTAAAAAAGTAATATTGCACGGTAGTTTTAAACAAAGTTTAGGGAAGTAATATTAAAAGTTTGATAGTTAATTTAATCCCTGAGCTATGGTTAAAAAATCATTTTTGATATTTTACAATTTTCTTAACAATAATTATAAAAAATAACAAAAATCTTAAAAGTAAATAAAAAAATTCATATAAAAAATCAATTGCAGCAAGGAAAAACCAATAATTTTGTAGCTAATTTTTCCACATCCAATCTCATAAAAAATCACAATCTTTAAACTTTCACATAAAAAATTAAATAGCCATTCACTTTGATCCTAATCATTTTTTTTAATTTGCTTCGTTGTTTTACACTCTTTTCATTTTCATCTTTCGTTACATTTTTCTCTAATTTTTCATACAGATTGATGTCAATTTCGCTCTTTCCAAATCATTAAAAATAAAATATATGTATATATGTATTACTATAGTTGAAAGTAAAATCTTGAAATTTGAGAGAAGAAATGGTGGGTTTGGAGAAAAAGAAAAGCATTCTATATTATAATTAAAAAATCCAAAATTACAAAACTTAAAGTTACTCAAAAACTCAATCAATATTGTAATTGGAGTTATAGAAAAGAAATAACGGGTTTAAAAAAGAAGTAGGGTACCTTGTATTATAAATTAAAAGAAAAAATCTTATTTTTCAAAAAATTTAACAAATTGATAACGTTAGAGACTATGATGTAACTTTTGAAAGTTAAATAACTGAAATGTAATTTTAAACAAAGTTTAGGGACATGGTAGAATTTACCCTTAACTTAAAGCAGAAAGAGTGGAGCTCCATTCAAGCACGCAATTAGCAGTGCAAACTGTACGATAAAGTGATGGAAATGGTAGCGTATGGATATTCTTTTTTTTCCCGTAAACGATATGGATAATTGATTTTTCTCTTTCCTCGATTGATTGATGTGATTTCTTTTGTGCCATTGTCGTATTGCATAATAATTAAGATTAATTGAACTTTGATAATAATATCTCATAAGATATTTATAAGTTTTGAAAGCAATATTTAGATTCATGGTGCGATTTATTTAGTTTAATTTACTTTGTCTCATGTTATAATATTTTATTTTATTGTCATTGTCATTTTACATTCAAACTCACTCTTAATTTTTTAATTTATTTTTTTATTTAATTTGATTATTTTATTTAGATTCTGGTAAGGTGTGATGACGGAACATAATCTTAATATATCATATCATTATATCTTAATGAAATTCAAGTTCAAAGATCAAATTATAAAAAGTTATCAAGTCCTTGCACCAATTTGGACCAAAAAAAATTCAAAAACCAAAATAAGAAAAGCAGAGCAAAGCCAAAAAAAAAAAAATTTAGAGTGCCGAAATTAAATTATAATTTTTATGATAGTAAAAATGTAATATCACCATTTTAACTGTCAATATTTTTATAATTTTTAAATGATTAAATTAAATTTTTTATCATTTTTAGGGGGTAAAATGTAATTTTACTTTTATTAATTTAAAATTTTAAAATTTTTAAAGGGTTTAAATGAAAAAATTTTTATTTTAGGGGTCAAGGCCTTGTCAATTAAAAGTGCTTATAGGTTGGATCGGGTTGGGTTTAGGTTAAGTCTAATAATGATATTAACATATTTTATATTTGTTCAAACTCAATCCGACCCGAAATATAGGCTTAAAATTTTATCAAAACTCGTCGATATTTGCAAAAGACTAACCTAAATCCCATTTTCGATCTGCCTATATTATTTTAATTTTAAAAATATTTATATTATATTATTATAATTTTAATAATTGTATGCATTTTCTAATTATTGAATTTTTTTATAAAGCCATCTTAATATTATTTTAATGTTTGTATTAGAATAGTATTATATATTTAGTATAGATTTATTTTTTTAATGTGTTCTAAATTACATAATATATAAAAATAACATATTATAAAATATTATAAACTTAAAAGCGGGTCAGGTCGGGCCAGGCTTAAACTTCTAATGTTTAAGCCCGACCCATATTTTAAAGGGACTTAATTTTTTACCCAAGCCCATTTTTCAAACCTAATATTTTTATCCAAATCCTTCCAAATTTTGGTCGGGCCTGAGTGGATAACGCGACTTATGAACATGTCTACTATCAACCCTAGCTATGCCCTTGAAGAAAAGTTTCTAAGTTCAGGGACTATTAGCTACTTTATCCATTTTATTATATTTTAGATATTAAATTTTGAATTCCTTTAATGTATATGATATCAATTTATCATTATTAAACTCATAATTAACTGAAACAATGAGAACATTATCTAATCTAAAAGTAAAAGTAAATATATTCAAATCTTCCATAAAAACTTAACAATTTACAAAATCTAATATTTATCTAGTTTGTAATTAGCTTTATAGTAATATGTTAAAAGTCTGCCGAAGTGCAAGCTTATCGTTGATCCACCCAAAATTTGGTGTGACAATTCTAAGTATTGTTCCATGGCAGCCAATCCAATTCTCGACCAAACATGTTGATTTAGACTTTCATTTTGTGAGGGAGAAGGTGTTTGTAAAATTGAAATACGAAATAATGAGGAGAATAGATTATTTAAAATTTGATTTTTTGTGTATCATTAATGCAATGAGTTTTTTGGGGCTCTTGGTAGTGGTTTATCGGTTGACCGAAGTTCATCATCAGGTTGGTCTAATAATGGTGAAGCTACGATGCAATTTTCAGTGGTTTGATTAAGATAATGCATCTCTTGTTTATTTCTGAATTCTTTTAATATTGAAAATATCGTCAATTTATCTTTCTCCTCTTATGATTATTTTGTTGACATGGCATTTGTGTATCAATATAATATCTTATTTATCATTTTAAACTTTTTTTTTCATATAATTTGGAAAATTTTAAAAATGAAAAAAAATGTGGATATAAATTGCAAGAGATTAACTCTAAAGTCAACATTATGAAATAGTAGGCAAGTTGGGTAAGCCACCTAATAGTCGCCAGTACTATATGTGGACCCATGGCCCAACCTTGCTCTACATTTTTCATACAAAAACCGAACCATGTAGCCAACTTTATATAGTCAAGGCCAGCCCCCATTTCTCCCCCTTATCTCAATCATAAATAGTTTGGATGAATTTTTTAATATTCTAGTGATCAAATTGATAAGATCACAAATTCAATTAATTTAGTCCTTAATATAACAATAATTAAAATTTTATAAAATCGATTCAATCGATAAATTTTTATTTTGATTTTAAAATAATTCATTCAAAATCTTAAATTACTATACTAACTAATTTTTAGTTCAATCAATTTAATTGTATAATCTAATTCGATTCAAATAACACCCATACCTCACAATTATCTTTAAATCTCATTCCCTCTCCCACTTTGAAGTTAACAATTCAACAACCTTCCACTACTATTACTAATCCATTAATGCTCCCTTAATGTTTTATTTCAAAACTTTTTTTAAAATAACTAAATCAAATAAGTTGTTTTAATGTTTTCAATGTGACCTTTAAGGGGGCTGAATTCTTTATTTCTATAATACAATTACTATTTAGTGATGGAACGTCGTAAATAGATCTCTATGCATATCAATATATATCTTATTCTAGACTTAATACATAGCGACACAGTTCCATGCGTATTCTCACGTGTATGTCCCCAGAAGAGTGTGGGTACTCTTCCTACAAACACTTAAATATCATGCAAACTTGATTTGCGAAAATAATATACAAACTTAACATATGAACCATGTAAAATCCGATTGAAACATTATCATATCAAATACATGTTATAAATATTAGCTTCTCCCAAGGACGTAAGGAGGGGTAGGTTGGGGCCCTTCGTATTTAATTCCATTCTTCATTAACTTCTAATCTCTTGTTTTAGTTGACCGACAATTAACAAAAGAATATATAATTGTATATCATTTTGGGCGCGCCCCGCATGCCGTAGCCGCATTGCCCAAATGATTGAATAGAAAAGGTTAATTGCAATAAACATCCTCAAATCATGATTTGAAATTTTAATTCATTCATAAATTTTAAAATATTTAATTAAATTTTTAAAGTATTAATATCATATTGATTAAGTCTTTTCATCAACTTAATACTGGCTCGAGCATTAAATATCAACTTGAATCTAACACGAGGCTATTTGAAATGCTGTATGCCTATTGCACAAGCAATTTAAAATTGACGTGTTAAAAAAAACAAACAGTACTGTTACAATTTAGAATATTTGTTTCTCTTCTTTTAACACTTAAGAACTAAGTACAAACATGTTTAAAATTTGATCCGCATGTTTTAAAATTGATTCGCATGTTTTAAATTTATGTGCTTTAACATGGAATTAGTTATTCATCTAAAAAGTTGATTTGGGCACAAATGAAGAATTGGATAGTCAAACGTGAATGGAGGTTTGTTAGAGCTTGTTGAGCTAAAACTTTCAAAATAAAAAACTTTGGGATGGATAACTTTTTTTTCAATAGTTGATTGAAAATGAAATATGTGGAGTAACATATCTGATTATACTTGCTCAAAAATTACTCTTTTTGCTACATACTCTCAAACCTAATAAGAGTGTCAAGATGTCAGTAGCCTTCATTCTCTTATTTTCACTTTCACCTCCAAAATCTGAAGTAAATCTCAAAAAAAAACACTTCACCGTGAATTTACAAAAATCAATTGATCAAATCAATCACTATATTCAGCAATCAGCTATCAGCCAATTACCAAACAGGGTGAATGGTTCTAGAGTTATTTTCTTTAGAAGAAATTATTTTAAAAAATATCATATAAAAAAATAGCATTTATAATTTTATTTATTAATATTAAAGATATAATTAATAAATTAATTTTTAATTCAATAAAAAATTACATAAATTTGATGTTGGTCGACTCAAAATTCAGTGCCTTGGTTTTTGCTTTGTTGCTAATGCCATTTGAGAGACTTAAAATCAAAATCCATTTGCTAATTACAAAGGGAAAAAAAACCGATAAGATCGAGAAAAAAAAAAAAGAAAATTATTATCGAGCGTCAAAAAGTGGGGCCCAAGAAACCACATTTAATTATGTTTTCATGTTTTTCTTAAAATTATTTAATATATATTTTAAAAATGAAGGGCCCACTTTTTGAATTTCAGGTACGTTAGGAATCGTTGGTTCTTAGATCAGACGTCTCAAATTCAAACCTAAAAGCATTATTTTTGAATTGGACATGAAATCATATCTTGGTTTTAATTAATTTTTGGATTAAAATTATATAAATAATTAAATAATAATAAATTATAGTTCCAGTTTTGACCCTCTATATGAATTATGAGAAAAATAAATAAATAGTTAACACGTTGAATTCATTTTGTACTATACCGAAAGTCGTGAGAGTGCTGCACTTGGTGGAAGACTCGACACTGTACGGACTTTTTCTTCGAACGGATTTAATCTCCCTTCAACGAATTACAAATAATATGATTTAAATAACAATAACCGGAATAAATAGATGTAAAAAGAGGGATGAAATGATAAACTAATTACGTTACATTTCAAATTAAGCAACAGCTTTTTGTTTATTCCTTTTTATTATTCCCTTTTCAGATTAAAAAAAACAAATTTTTATTTATGAAAAAGGGAGAGGGATAGTTATGTAACTTCATGCTCTTGTTTCTTATTTCGAAATTCCAAATTATAAGTAGCGAAAAAAAATCCAAGTTTTTCAAAAAATATTAGAAAACGAAAACAGTGAGAGAGGAGAGTCGATTTTGAAGATCAAAGCAGATTTTCAAAAACAAACACGAAAGGGGGAAAAGAAGAAATGGGAGATATTGCTTTGTTTATCGATGATTTTCCATCAAATCCTTCGGATTTACACTGTAGAATTTGCCACGAAGAAGAATTTGAAAGCATGAACAGCTTGGAAGCTCCTTGTGCTTGTTCTGGCTCTGTTAAGGTAAATCAAAAAATAAAAAAACGATTTTATTGTTTTGGTTTTGGTTTTGATTTTGATTTTAATGCTTGTTTTCATGTTTTTGATTCTCAGTTTGCACATAGAGATTGTATACAGAGATGGTGTAACGAGAAAGGGAACACAACTTGTGAAATTTGTCTTCAGGTTCGCAATCTAATGATCACTTAAAAAAGATTTAGGGGTTCTTCAAAGCTTGTGATTCAGTGTTTAATGATTTTCATTGCTTCATTTAATCTTATTAGAACATTCAACAATTAGCAGTCATGGATGAAGAATTTCACTGTTCAATTAATCTTTTGTTTTTTGAAATCGTGAAGGAATATGAACCAGGATATACAGTAATATCACCACCTTCAAAGAAGTCTCAACTAATTGAAGCTGCAGTAACCATTAGGTATCATCTTTTAAACTTTCGTTTTTCGGATCAGTCCGGTACAAACCGCTATTTTTTTAGCTAATAATTAGTTAAAATTGAATCGCCGGTGAAATAATGATTTCCGGTAATCATACTTTTTTTGCTAAAGAAAATTGCCAGCTTTGTGCCGTTGAAATAAAGAGAAAGAAACTGTTCATCTTTATTTTAAAAAAAGGTTCTCTAATTTTAATCAAAAAAAGCCAGAGACCCCAAACATGCTTTTTTCCGCTAATTACTGATTCACAACGGGGCCTAGCAGCAATTAGTTAGACTGTAATCTTCTGCAAATTCTGTATTTTACTTAGCAGCCTTTTCATTTAGCAGCCCTTTTTTTTCAATTATTTTATTTTAATTTTAATTTTTTTTTTTTTGGTCCCTCAGAGATAGCCTGCAAATTCCCAGAAGAGAAGTTGAACCACAAGAAGTAATGAACGACGAAAATGAAATCTTTCAATGTACTTCGATCATTGAAAGAGGCGCCGCTTGTTGCCGATCAATGGCCCTCACCGTAAGTGTTTTTTTTTTCTTTCAATTTGCTATATCCATATCATGAATTGAGTGAAACCCTTTACGTGATCTGAAAACCACTTCATTGTTAACAAATCATTGATTTCTTTATGGTTTAGATAAAAGGTCAAATTCTATAGAAGGTTCCTGTATTATGTGTTATTGGTTGATTTAGTCCCTTTACTACAATTCTATTAATTCTATCAAATAATTTAGCAAATTTTGTATAGTTCAATAATTTTTTGCATATTTTAAAAATATAGAAATTTGGCCAATTATAAAAAAATGGAAAGGTGTATGGGCTGGATGGTAGTAGGAGCTGGGACCTGCCCCACTCCCACATTTTTTTGGAAAATCTCATTAGACCCTTGAAATTTAAAAAAAAATTAATTGGCCCCCTAAATTTTTGAATTTTTTATTAAGCCTTTTAATTTTTTTAAAGTTTCAATTAAACTCTCAAAAGTTTTAAAAATTCTCATTATATCCTCCAAATTTTTGAACCCATCATCTTTTACACTAAAAGTCATCAAAAACATATGGTATAGGGACCATTATTACAATTTGATCTAAATGAAATGGGGTTAACTATTGCACATGCATTTTATTTTAGTGGTATTACACATGCATATTAACTTACTAATGTTGATGAATTGCCAGTTTACTGTGGTTTTGCTCATAAAACATCTCTATGCTGTCATCAATGGCGACACAGATGATTACCCGTTTGCACTTCTTATGGTAACTATTCATTTTTCTTTCTAAATCCACCATTGTTGTACTAGCTATACTTTTTTAGCATTTACATTATTAGGAATAATTTACTTATTAGCCATAAATTTTTATAGATATTGCTTTTGAGAGCCACTGGAATTTTACTCCCAATGTACATAGTAATTCGATCAATTACAGCCATTCGAAACAACGTTCGACGACGACAATCACGACAACATTATGTCAGTTTTCTTACCTCAATGCAATGTTATAAAATTTTCGGGTTTTTTCTTTCATGCGACCGAAATAACGATATCGCCTTGTTTCAATAGGATTCTGAGGAGATCGCCATGTCTGAAGGCGATGATGATGATGATTGAGCAGCAGCAGCAACTTCACATTGCCGGACAGATATAATCTTGTTGCATGTTCTTAAATCAATTCCCACTTTTAATCTGGGCATTACATTGATGCCCATCTTGTCCAAATTCCTCTCTTTTTTTGACATCAATGGGAAATATGTACTGTTTTAAATGGACCGTTGTGTCCTTAAAATGAAGAGTCAAAATTTTACAAGCCCATCAACCCATTCCGATTCTCATTTGTACTTGTTATAAAATCTTTTAAATAACAAGTAATTGATATTTTTTTTTATAATTTTTAAGTAAAATATAAATTCTTTTGTTCGATATATTTCCAATATATTAATAATCATTTTTAATTTTTTAACATTCTTTATATATTTTTTAGATATTTTTTTGAAATTTTTATAATTTGTATTTTTTATAATTATTTTGAATTTTTTTTGTAAGTTTTGTTGAGAGAGAGAGATTTTCTCATTTTTTATAAATAATTCAATTCGATTCTAACTCGAAACTTGAACTACTTATTTGAGTTGACTCGAATAATTCGAATATCTCAATTCGATTAAATCGAAATTTAATTTTTTTCGATTTTTCGAATCGAATCGAATTTTGTTCACCTCTAATTAACTTTACTTTTTTATTACTCAATATTTTAAATAAATTTAATACATTAAAATGCGAAGAATATTTATATTTTAAGTTTCCATTGAACACTATTAATTTCTCTATTTTCAACGTAAAATCTGAAATTTTATATTTTAAAAATTTTCTTAAATATAAAAATAATATCATAACCTAAGCAACATTAAGATAAATTGACCCATGAATTAAAGCATATATTAATAGAATATTAAATTAATATCATATATTTAATCAAATATATTAGTACAACATTGAATTAAGACAAATTTTGTTAAGATAAGGTATAAGTTAATTAGTTAGTTATCTAAGTTAAATTAATTTAGTTAGTGGTTATATATTGTAAAGTTATAAACACAAAATTTATGTAAGCTAAAAGTATAAAATATAGAATAAAGATATATATTTTCAATTTTATAGTTCAAGATTCATTAATTTTAACATGGTATCAGAACTAAGTAAAATTTTAATTTAACCATTCTCAAATGGTTTGTTTGTGGGTGACAACTTGGTAATAGGAAATATTATTTTCTGATTTGTTTATTCAAGTGTTTCGACAAAATTATAGATACATTTCTATAATAGCAACTGCAACAAGTGTGGAGGTGTTAGATTACAATCATCCCTTGTATCTTTATACTTCAGATTCATTAGATACATTTCTTGTGTCACACCAGCTAATAGGGATAGAAAATTATAGAATTTGGAGTCGAACAATGCATACAACATTATTCACTAAAAATAAATTGGGATTTGTAAATGGTGCCTGTTACAAGGGTTTATACAATGCATCACTAAATCTTCAATGGTAACAGTGTAATGTTATATTAAATATTTTAGAAATCTTAGAGATTGTAATCTCAATTTTTCATTTGTTAAAATATGTCAACTGATAAAACTGCTGATATTACCCATATTGATTCCTATACCTTTTATGATAAAAAAAACAGTTAACCAATGTCTTATATTACTTGAAACAATTTATAATAATGATCCAAAATCAATTTTCTAAAACTATTAAAGTTGTTAGAAGTGATAATGGATATGAGTTTTTTAATATTGGACAATGTAATTTTTTTTTAACAATCTTGGGATAGTTTATCAAAGTAGTTGTGTCTTAATATTTTTTTAATTAAATAATTTTTTCAACCGAATTCTATTTCCGTTAAAATCATGATGACTTTATCGTAAAAAAAATCTATGAGAAAATATATTTAATAGTTCTACATTCAACGGTTCATTATGACCAAATGATTTATTCCCATTTTTAAACTTCATTTAATTCAAAAAACATAAATTCATTTTCAGGTCAGTTTTATTTTTCATTTTGGAGAAAACCACATTCATTTCCAAATGATTTTATTTATCCAATTTTATTTTCATTTCTCCACTTTCATTTTCATTTTGGAGAAAATCATAATCATTTTCAAATGTTTTTCATTTCTCAATTTTCACCATTTCTATTTATTTTTGTTCAGTTGATTTAACATGCAATTTATTTATGGTTTCAACGAGCTAATGAGGGACCAAGTGGATATATATAATTGAGGTTCAAATGATTTAAAATTAAGTTTCAACTTTTTTCTTATTAATTATAAACTCATTTAGTCACGAAGTCATTCAACTATAGTATCATGATTGAGCTCTCCCCAACGACATACCATTACGAAAGCAACTCGATAAGTGTTTGTCCAATGATCTTATCATAAGTGTGTTATCCTCATAGAATATCCTTAATCTTTTTGGGATAATATTCATTCTCCCAATATGATCTTATTTTGTTTTATGTTAACCATTACAATTCATTCATGAAAAGTAAATTAATATCTAATAGTAATCAAATCATTCATCACAAAAAAAACAACAACTTGTGACCACGTTTATTTTTTATCGAAACCACCTCGAGAACGGTGCTTCAAAAAAATCGTTTTAAGTATTTTTGAGATAAGATAAAAATGAGAGTCGCCACCAATCTTTTTATTAGGTGTGATTGGATCACCATAAAACGTTTAAAACGTTAAAAAAGGTGGGTCTTCGAAATCCAGAGAAACAGGCTCGGGAGTCGATTACGCACGAGGAAGGATTAGCACCCTCATACGCCCAAAAATTGGTACCACATGATTATTTTCGGGTCTTATTTTATGAAAACAATTAAAACTCGTGTAAACAATTTAAAATACGATGTTTATTTTAGACGGCTTCGTATAATTTCAAAAGAAGACTTTTAAGGAAAATTCGTCCTCGCGTTCCGATCTTTTATGAGACTAGAAGTCGTGTCCAACACATTAGGGCACTAAATTCTCGGAGTTTCAAAACCGCGGGACGTTTTGGGACATTTTAAAAAGAGCGTTCTATCATATGAACCATACGAAAATCACACCCAACACGTTAGGGTACGAAAATTCGAAGCTTTCACACGAAAGAAACATCGTTTCTTCTTTTGGTTATAAAGTCACTTTGTATATAATTATTAGATTTGAAGAGTATTTTGAAAGCTTTTTAAAAAGGATATCCGACTCGCATGAATTACGAAGATCTCACTTAACACGTTAAAGTGCGATTCTTCGAAGTTCTCACACGGAAGGACATTGCCTCGTTCTTAAAGTTATTTGTGATATAGATCTATTTTCGAGAGTTTGAAAATTTCGTATTGAATTTAAAATGTAATCCTCGGACACAAAGTTTAAAAGATTCAAATATGGAATACCCGTTTACTTCGATTTTCAAAGAGAATTAAAATCGTGACCAACACGTTAGGACACGATATTCTCAGAATCTCGGGGTTAACGGGTATAAAAATCTTTAAAAAGGATATTCGACGCGTGTGAGTTATACGAAAAATCACACCCGACACGTTAGGGCATGATTTATCGAAGCTTTCACACGAGAGGAACATTGCCTCGTCTTTGAAAATACTTTGAAAATGAGCGTGTAAGTTTTAAGCATCGAATAACAATTAATAAGAGAAGTTGAATATGAAACAAGATAATAAGCAGATAAATAGAATGTGAAAATGTAACATGCAAATGCATAATGGTTAAAATAAATGCAAGTATTTAATGATGAAGAAAAATGATGCGACCGGGATCGAAAACGGGACCTTTGGATAACCAGGGGCGAAATGGTATTTTTTGACTTCTAAGGGTAAAAATGTAATTTTTGGTGAAATCGGGGTCAAAAATGGGATTTTAGGAAATTCGGGGGTAAAATGGTAATTTTGATGAAATCGGGGTTAAAAATGGGATTTTGGGGTAAAATTGTAATCTTTGGTGAAATCGAGATTAAAAGTGGAATTTTGGAAAGTTCGGGGTAAAATGGTAATTTTTGTGAAATTGGGGTTAAAAGTGGGATTTAGGAAAGTTTAGGGGTAAAATGGTAATTTTGGTAAAATCGAGGTTAAAAATGGGATTTAGGAAAGTTCGAGGGTAAAATGGTAATTTTGGGTGAAATCGGGTTAAAAGTGGGGTTTTGGAAAGTTTAGGGGTAAAATGGTAATTTTGGTAAAATCGGGGTTAAAAATGGGATTTTGGAAAGTTCGGGGGTAAAATGGTAATTTTGGTAATATCGGGTTAAAAATGGGATTTTGGAAAGTCCAGGGGTAAAATGGTAATTTTGGTGAAATTGGGGTTAAAAATGGGATTTTGGAAGTTCGGGGGTAAAATGGTGATTTTGGTAAAATCAGGGTTAAAATGGGATTTTGGAAATTCGAGGGTAAAATGGTAATTTTTGGACAGTCCAAGGACCTATAAAACAATAAAACCAAGAGAGGGTGACACATGGCAGCCCCACAGGCATCCAGAAGTCAAAAGACCAATCTATAAATCTTGAAAAATTCCAGGGTTAATTTGGTAATTAAACAGAAATTGATTTAAGGACCAAATTAAAATAAATTAAAAATAAAAGGGACTAATTCATAAATAAGCTAAAACAACGACACGTGGTAGCCTCTGGTGCATTCAAAATGTCAAAGGATTAAATTGAAAAGTAAACAAAATTACTGGGCCAAATTAAAAATAATTAAAAGTATGAAAAAGACTAAATTGAAATAATTAAAAAATGCGGAAAGACTAAACGCGTAAATAATCCATTTAACGAAAACACGCGGATCCTAGGCCGGTTCGGGTCGGATCGGGTCGGGTTAATGGCTCATATAAATATCATTTTTTAGTTTCTTTAAAATCATTTCATTCATTTTTTTAAAAATCACCCCCTCCCCTTTTCCAAATTCTCTCAACTCACTCCCTTTTCTCCAATGCCGGCCATAGCTCCGGCCAAGCTCCGGTGGTCCGACGCGAGTCACCGGCAACGCGCCTCAGCCCCGCCCTTGCTGACATACGCGCCGTCCCCGGAGGTTCTCCGGCCTGTCGCCGTTCACCGGTAAGTCTCCTCTTCTTTCTTTTCAAAACCGCTCTTTGGTCTTCGAAAGTCCCTTTTGATTCTTTTCTTTGCTTTTTTATTTCCAGATCTGGGTCTAAACCCGGATCTGAAACTTTAATCCTTTTACAACACTAGATTCATCCTAGTATTTATCATTTGTTATTAAAACCTCTTTATTTGTCTCTTTTTTTTATTTCGAACAAGTCTTTGGTTTTTTTATTATTGTCTATTTGCATATTCTTTGCAGATTCAAGACCAAATCGAGAGCGTGAAGGCGTTCGGGGATTTTCACGGCGGGATTCCGACGACAGCACCGACGATCAAGAGAAATGCTTTTTCATTTTCTTTTTTTTATATTATTAAATTAATAATAATATTATTATTAATGATAGTTATTAATGCTCTACTTATTACCATTAATAACATTTATTATTAATGTTTAAACGTTTCTTTGTTATTAATAATAATAATGACATGCACGAATACTTAATGAAATATAATATCTCAGAAACTTTTGAATGAGCATTAAATGACATTAATGATAAACACACAACGAAGCACGTACCTTATAAACACTGAAGAGTATTAACGATCGGTACCTATTCTGTTCTCTGGTGGTGTACACTTCGTTTGTTGCTTTGTATATACTGAATGCTTCTGCTTCCTTAAAAAAGGGTTAGCTTTTGTATTGATTCTTTGTGACCAGTATGAGGGTTTTAGTAGTGGATTTTCAAAGACAGGTTCGTAACCCTTTGCACATATTCTGACTAGGCTTTTATAACTAAGTACATAATCATGCAATTTTGTTTCTTGCAATTTACTGCTAGTCCTAATCTCCTCTTTCTTTTTGCAGGTGCAAGCAGTGGCGGTGACAGCAGCAGTTGGAGCAGCTGGTGGCAGTGCAAGTTGACTGAAATTGATGTTGAAGAAGATGACGTGGCGGTCTGCAATTGGCTGAGGTGGAGGCGGGTAGATGGCCTTCTGTTTAGATTTAGGGTTTTGGGTTTGCTTGTAATTGGGCCCCAATTTTGGGCTTGTTTGAGATAATTCAAATTTGGGCCTTGTAATTGGACTTTTTAATTTTAATTTTTAGTATAATATTATTTTAAATTTAATTAAATTTAAATTTAAAGTAAATTTAAATAAGTAAATTTAAATTTAAAATAAATTTAAAAATCTATTTAAACTTCAATTAAAACCAAAGGCCCAAACCCGGTTAAAATTGGGCTTCAACATTTTTCATTAACCATGTAATGCCAGTGAGAGGATATCATTTATTCATGTCTCGAGCTATAAATTCCACTATTATGAATGACGCTACATACTGCACAAGTCGTATACCCAACACACTAGCTTTTGGTTCTTTATCAATTTGAATTCAGGCTTTTACTTACATCAAAGTACACGAGTCACGCATACACAGTTCGTCATCCACTTAGGATTTAGGTATGTCACATTATGAACGTTACAAGTGAACAAATCCATAATAGATTCAAGATCTATTCTTCTCGGGACATGTTTGATGTACTGTTAGTTTAATCAGTCACATCTATGTTTCTATTTTCTGGGAGTCATCCGCTCTGATGTCTAAGACAATGCATCTCACTAATTGGACTTGATAGATGACATATTAGACTAAGGACAGTAATTTTTAAAAATCATAACAAGGGAACCCGAAATCATTCAGACCTTGTCTCACAAAAGTTCATATATCTCATAATCTACAATTCCATTTCTTACACCATTTCTTTTATGTAAAACTAGACTCAATAAGCTTTAAATCAATATTTAATTCAACTTCTAAATCTATTTCTAAAATTTTTAGTGAATTTTCAATTTCAAACTACTACTACTATCCAAAACTATTTTAATGAATATATTTACTCATTAAGATTTATATCTTATACCAACATTTAACTTTTATTTTACTTATCAACTATTAAATTGCTATACAAGATCACTTGATTATGTATATCATCACGCTTAGATTATTATTCAATTTAATCCTCAAAGCTCACATTTCATTAACATATAGTTTAATCATAACTTCTCATAGCACAAATTATATCAGTATCTATGAATTATAAGTTGTAATATACTTTCCATCATTACTACTTAAATAAAATTCAAAAAAGCAGTTTGAAGAAAAAAAAAACAAAGGTTGATGGGCAAAAAAGCTTCAAAAATATAATTAAGGTTATTTTGACAAAACATGCAAACGTCAGTGACCAAATTTGTCATTAAGTCAAAAGAAAATGATTGATTTATCTCATGTAGTAATCTTATATGTTAGGTTTTGTACATGTACCGAAACATTGTGGGCAAGAAATCTAGTGACTAGTAAATTTAGGAAATACAGAATTAGAACTATGTTTTAGAATGAATTTTAATTCAGAATCAATAGAAAAATTTATGGAAACATATCTTTTGCACCTTTGAAACAACTAATGGAATGTATTAAAAGTTGGAATTGCATTTTGTCCCCATTTAAAAAAAATGAACAAATTAATCTTTTCAGATAAAAAGATACAAATTGATTTTTCTATTAAAAATTCATCATTAAACGATTATATAGGAAGTATTTTATGAAAAAAATTGGATAAATGGGTAAATGAAAATTTTTTTTAATCCAACTCATTGTTAGGAAAATTCAAATAATTACTTACACGAACTCAACGAGTAATTCCAGTAGAAAAAGATGATGTTGTTCATCCTAGGAGACCCGCGTTCGAGCACCTGTATGTGTAAAGTATGTGTGTGTTATAATTTGATATGATGTGCGACGGAATTGTCACCCTTCTACAATTTGATCCCAATCAAATTGAAATATGAAATGATTAAACTCCCACCTAGAAAGGGTTTATTCGTAAGCAATTTGTCATTTTACAATTAAATTATTGATTAGTTTTTCTATAAATATAAATTTAATATTATATTTTCGTGGGTGTAAAAAACTATAGTATATATTAAAAATTTTATCACATGCGTATGTGTATAAAAACCACACATAGGTATGTTTAAAAACAATATACAATAGTTGATTGAGTTTTAACTCAATTGACATCTATATTGTAGTCAATACAAGAGTACGTGAGTTTGAGTGCGCTGAAGCTAATTATCTTCCTATTTAAGAGTTGAGAAGGGGTTACGATAGTTCTAGCATTGTATAAAAAGAAGTAGATATGATAAGAACCTATAATGAGATTAATGTTAAAAAAATAACATACAATAAATAATGGAACGTTTGACTCGTAACACCAGTTTAGTCAAATATTTAAAAAATAGTATAGATATACAATTGATGAAGTAATAAAATTAAAATGCATTAAAATATAAGAATAAAATTTTGGTTGAATGATAAATTTAAAATTTTACTGATGTAATTAAGATGAATTTAAATGTTATGAGACATATTTTTATTGACTTTTTAAAAAAATTAAAATATCCTCGAATAATATAATTTTTTTTAAATACAAGAGAATTAAAGTAATTTCCATAGTTTGTATCCACTCAACTCATTTCACAGTTTAAATAATAGTAATGATTAAGGATTAAAATATAAACCCTAATTAGATCAACATTACCCACATAAATGGATCTAGAGCCAAGTCTGATATGATTGTTCACGCCGCCTGAAACGAGTATATCGTTAATCGAACATTACTTAGGCTTAATTTAGATAGGTGGTACGTTTACCCCTGGTAAGGTTAAAAATAACGGTGACTACGGGTATAAATGTACAGAATGTTTGATGAACTGTTTGTATAACATTCGCTTATGTTCGTTTACTAAGCTAAATAAATTAGTATGAACAAAACTTTTATGTTTGTTTAATAAACGAACGAACACAAATAAAAGTATGTTCGGTTCGTTTATGTTAATGAACAAACTCATTTATTGACTCGTTTATTTATTAATGATATTTTTTAATAAAAATATTAAAATAATATCCGTGTGTATTTATTTATTTATTATTTGTTTGTTTGTTTATTATTCATTAACACTGTTCGCGAACATGTTCAAATTTATGTTCATGAGCATATTCGTTTAAGTTAAATGAACATGTTCGTAAATATTAAACAAACGAACATGAACACACATAATTTTAAATAAACAAATATGAACAAAAATTTAAAATTCTTAACTAACATAAACAAGTTTAAAAAATAAACAAACGAAAATAAATAAAAATTTATTTATTTAAGCTCGATTCATTTAGAATCTTAATTGATAATAAAATTAATTATTGTAATTATAAAGTAAAAAGTTTCAGCTTCCCGTATAGTGAATCTAAAAGTTCCCTTAATTGTACTGAACCCTGACTCGGAATCTCAGTTGACCGCAGCCGCCGTTCCTAACATTAAAGGCTCCGAGTTCTCATAAAATATAATTAAAACTGCTCTCTTTTAGATTTTTTTCTTTGTAAGAATTTGGATAAATGCCTCGATAGGTGATTGCAAAATCAAGAACATGTTTCAACGGGTGATTTATTAATTTTATATAAAATTAATAAATTAAATATAAATATTTCTTATGTATTATTTTTCATTTTCTTAATTGTCCAGAATAATTCAATTAACCTTGTAAGTTCCCGTCATTCGACATGGTTAAAAATGCCGTTAGTCTTTCCCCACAAAATTTGAAATTTAACTTTTATATTTAAAATTTTTAAAAAATTATTTTGTTAAAAAAATAGCAGTTATAATTCATTAAAATATGAAAACAATTTTATTATAAAAAGGAAGTTGATATTTTTATTAAAAATTTCATCCAATTCTACTATTAAAAATTGATATAACTAACGGAATAACCAAATTATTAAATATAACGTGTCACGTAAATTTGATTCATAATATAAGGGACTGAATGGCACTTTTACGAATATCCAATAATTTGCGTTGGTGTGCAATTAAGTAAAAAGTATTTAACAAATCCTTCTTCATTTATTAGAATCTCATGTGGATATTATGCAATAATTACAATATCTTCTCTCATTTATATAAAGTCCCACAGGAATAGATAAACAATACAGCCTAAAAAATAATTCAAAATCTTATAATGTAATAAAAATTCATTTTATAATTTAAATTATTCAATTTAACGCGACACACGTGTTAATCGTATAGCATAACGATCGTTATAAATTTTATTTTCATAAAACAAACACGTGTTAATCTCATAATATCGCGATTCATATAAATTCTTGAACAAGTCATAAATAAACATAAAATAAAACTATGATAAATAATTAATAATTAAGAAATGGAAATTCCAGTTTAATTGATATAACCATGTGCTGGTATTATCAAAACAAAAGGCTGAATTTTGCATGAAGCCAACGTGCATGCCTTTCCATGTCCTTGACATTGTTTTCTTTTTCTTTTTTCCCTCTATTTAAGGATGGTCAATATTCATCATCATTGTGAAAATTAAGTAAAATATAACCTCATCATTTCCATTGAAAATTTTGTACTCAGTCATCTCTCAGGTTCTATTTATCTTCTAAATTCTCCATCTTCTAATTTTTTTTAATCACACATATTGTAATCTTTCACTATTTTTTTAATTAAAAGGTTTTTATTTTTATTTTTTTAAATTTTGTAATGGTAAAGCTTGGTCTATCTAGCTGAATTATTATGCATTAGCTAATTTTATTTTGTTTTAGAAATAATAATGCAGAAAATCTAATGAAGCTCAACATAGTTATAGCGTCACGCCCTATCGCAGTCCTCATTTTTCTGGTAATTTATAATTTTTCTTCAATTTTCTCTCTCTCTCTCTTTTTTTTTGTGTGTGTTAGTAATTGATTTATAAGTTCATGAATGGGTATATAAGATTATGAAAAGTAAATGTTATTTTATATATAATGATTTTTTCCTAAATTGATAAATAGCTTTTGGACTATTGAAACTAACGTTTGTTTAAAAAGAGTTTGTTTGGCGCCATTAATCGAGTATTCTTCGATCGTTTTATTTGAGAATTCAAAAAGTTATTTCAACTACCGAATAAGATATTAACTTATTAAAAATAAAAAACTATTTCATTGATATCTTGGTATAATGGGGATTAATTCATTTGAATCGGTTATGATTTGTCATAATTACTTTTACATATTACAAAAATATTCAACATTGCTCCTTAGATTTAGATATAGCATTTTAGAGTAATATATATATATATGAGACGTAGAAAAAATTTTTAATGAACAAAGTTATCAATGCAGGTATTGCTGGTGTTGATACCACCAAGTATAGTGATTACATGGTGGTCTAAAACAACAAGACAAATTGAACAAAATGTGGATTTCAATACCCATAGCTTGTATTCTGGATTTCAGTCACAAATTCACATCATTGCAAATTCAATACCTCCATTATATTCATCTGCTGCAAGTTTAGCAAAGCTTTTAAGTTCTTCTTTCAACCAAACTGATGAAATCTCCTTCAATGAGATTGAAACTAAGGTATGCATTAAACCATATATATACATCATGTATACATTCATACATAGGATTAAGAATGTTACTTATTGTTTGCAGGTGGCACCTACGTTGTTCCTTGCATTTACTACAATTCCATACCTGTCTCAAATTTCATATGTTGGATTGGAGGGTCTGTTTTTTTCCTACTACATTGATGGAAATCAAACTCTATCAACATATGCTAACTCGTCGTTTTCAAGCCGAAAGAAGCATGTTTGGTACAAGCAACCAGTGGATAATCAAACAGGGAAGCCATATGGAGAACCTGTTAGATTCCATTCATTCAATGTTGTGAATACAAGTTGGTTTCAAGAAGCATTAAATCATTCATGGGGGTATTCTTCATTACAAAATGGGTGGAACAATGGTGGGGAACCTTTGCTTCTCACTAGTGTTAGCTTGCTTGGAAAAGGAGTTATTGCCATGGGAGTACCAGTTAAAAGATTAACTGATAGACTTGGTGGTATAAATCTTTACGGTGGAAGCTTAAGCTTGATTACAATGGATGGAAAATTGTTACTAAATGGAATCCCAAACACCAAATTCATCTATGTTAATGGTGCCATTTTCTTACAGTTTATGTGGCCAAATGGTGTTAAAAATTTCCCATGCAGCAATGATACCTCAGAAACCTATATGATGGACATTGATGGAAAAGAGAATAATGTTCGTTGTTCAACAGTCGAAATCTCGGAAGTACAATCCGTATGTCATCCGAATTCTTCATTTTTCTCGGTGTTTGCAGTGTTCACGGCTAATTTTATAAACGAGTTTCAGTTTTTTGGTTTTGGTTTTCAGGTATATGCATTGGCTTTACCACATGAAGGAATAGCAAGCTTTGTTTATAGAAAAATCAAGTATTCTCACATTGCTCTTCTGGTAACAATGGTGTTATTAGTCATCCCTCTTGTTTTCTTCATATCATCAATGATCACCAATGCTCAAAGGGAGATTTGCCTACATGATAAGCTCATTAAACAAATGGAAGCAACTCAACAAGCTGAGAGAAAAAGCATGAACAAAAGCCTTGCTTTAGTTGGTGCCAGCCATGATATCCGAGCAGCATTAGCCGGTATTACCGGTTTCATCGATTTATGCCTGGCAAATGCAGCCCCTGGGTCCGATTTCGAGACATATTTGAAGCAAATGAGTCTTTGCACACAGGATTTATTAGGTAAATTCATTTCACTTGCCTATTGGTACTAAAATTTTAGGCAGTCTAATCTAAATAGTTGTTTATATAATTTGCAGGGCTATTGAATTCTATACTTGATACAAGCAAAATTGAAGCTGGAATGATGAATTTGGAAGAACAAGAGTTCAATTTGGCTGATTTGATTGAACATGTGGTTGATTTATATCATCCTGTGGGTATGAATAAGGGTGTTGATGTTGTTTTAGATCCTTGTGATGGATCCATTATTAAGCTCTCACAAGTGAAAGGTGACAGAGGGAAACTCAATCAAATATTAAGCAATATATTGAGCAATGCTGTTAAATTTACTGTTGAAGGGCATGTATGTGTTCGAGCTTGGGTCAGAAAGCGTGACTTCGAAACCAAAATACTTGCTTCTTCTCAGAAAGGTTTAGGCAAGTACGTGTCCCGTTTGCTTTCCGACAAAAACGAAGGCAGCGGTGATGTCAAAGTGGAAAGTGCAGTTCGACAGAATCGTGATTTGGTGGAGATTGTGTTTGAGGTCGATGATACAGGTAAAGGCATCCCGAAAGAGAAACAAAAATCTGTGTTTGAAAACTATGTGCAGGTTAAAGAAACAGCAGCTGGACAAGTAGGTACTGGTTTAGGCCTCGGAATTGTTCAATCTTTGGTAAGTTGCAACTATTACATACATACATTTCCATGAATGGATGAATTAACTAATTCAAAACTTACTCTATTAGGTACGTTTAATGGGCGGAGAGATTGGAATTGTTGATAAAGAGTTTGGTGAAAAGGGGACTTGCTTTAGATTCAATGTTTTCCTCACGGCTTGTGAGACTCAAGGTGATGCCATGTATGGTGGCACAAACTCGAGCTTTGCCATTCGAAATTCTAGTCCCAAACTCGGCATTCGTATTCCTAGTCCCAAGTTAGACGGATCACAAGTCGTTCTCTTCATGCAAAACATTGAAAGGCAAAGAGTTTCACAAAAGTTCTTGGAGAGTCTTGGTTTAAGTGTATTAGTTGTAGATCAATGTCACCGGTTTTCATCTGCTTTGGCAAAGATACAATCCAAGCTAAATTTTTTACACCATTCTTCAAGGAAAGCAGATATGAGTTGCAGAAGTGATATCTCGAGTTCGAGTTCTAAAGATATGCCTTTAAGTGCCATGGAAGGAACTGAACATAAATTACCTTTCAACCGACGCAAGGATACATCGAGCTTCATACTACTTGTGATTGATGTCAATGCAGAGTCATTTTCCGAGCTGTTAAGGGTTGTAGCTAAATTCCGAGGAGGCCTTCATAGTACCTGTTGTAAGGTGATATGGTTAGATAAACCGACTTCGCCTTGTATCGATCCGAAAAGACTCGATCCCAGTGATGAAATTCTGTTACAACCTTTCCATGGGTCACGTTTGCATCGAGTGATAAAACTTCTTCCGGAATTCGGAAACTTGTCACATGGTGTTTCATCTAGTTCAGAAAGTTCAAAGCATCCATATAGCAAGACAAGGCTGAGAAACACTCAACGTGATGACGAGATACAAGAATACGTCAGTTCGAGCGATGAACGGTATAGTAAGCAAGGATCATCATCACCTACACTAGTGCACACGCGTGGTAGGTTGAAATCGATAAGAAAGAACGAGGACGGTTCCGAGTTGAGTAGCGGCGAGATGCCCTTAATTGGGAAAAGAATATTGATCGCTGAGGACAACAAAATGTTAAGCATTCTTGCTATAACTACTGTTACACAGCTTGGTGCCGATGTTGAGCATTGTGAAAATGGAAATGAAGCTTTAGAACGAGTGTGCAATGGTCTCAAATCTCAGAGAAACTATGATTATGTATTGATGGATTGTGAGGTAATGTATATAAATGATTTCTCACTACTTCATGAACTTTTAATGTATGGTGATTTTAACGAGTTCTGATTTTTGTTTTTCTGTGAATGTTCTGAAAGATGTCGCCGATGGATGGATATGAAGCAACGCGACGAATTAGAATTGAGGAAAAACGATACGGTATTCGTATTCCAATCATTGCGTTGACTGCTCATACATCAGGGAATAAGGCGCTGAAAGCTGGAATGGATGCTCATTTGAAGAAACCTTTGGTGGCAAATGAATTAATGAATGTCATCGAAAGTCTCGAGACAAAAAAATGATGGGTCCACTGTAAGAGTAAATAGCAGCTGCTGATATGCAGCAGACAGTGACTTGAAGCAAAAGCTTTCAGTTTCTTGCTGAAGAGTCAAGAATTTTACAAGAACAAAGAAGAAAAGAAGCAAAAATTTGATGAAGAAATTTTGATCTGATGATTTTTCATTGATGGATAATTTTGATATACAAAAAAAATTAATAGGAACCATAGGGTATGGTCCAAATCTGCATGACATAAACAGATTTTAACAATGCAAAGTATGAGAAATTGCATTAAAAAAAATGCTCCTAAATATAGCTATCATCAGGCACTAACTCAGCCTCTAACTTTGACTGAATTACATCATCAAAATGAAACATTAAACATAACACTTTTACATCAAAATGTCTCAAAATAAATCTGATTCTTCAAAGTTGCTGGTAAGCTCTTCATGCTGCATGCTAAGCCATTAGTCAACACTCCTCCTTGGCTTGTATGCAGCTAACTCCAAGTTTTGCCCTTAACTCTTCAAACTTTGCTGTACCAAGACGTTTAGTTAGAATATCTGGAAGCTGATCTTCAGAACTGCAATTAATCAGTTTAACTTCATGGCATTGTTGTGCTTCTCTTACTAAATGAAACTTAATCTTAAAATGCTTTGTTTTTCCACGAATCACTGAATTCTTTGCAATTGCAACAGCAGACTGGTTGTCACATAGAATCTCTGTTGCTTCATCTTGGTGCAGATTTAAATCCTTCATGAGCTTTCTTAACCAAATTGCTTGGCTCACAGCTGCAGCAGCTGCAACATACTCTGCTTCTGTTGTGGATTGAGCAATAACAGTTTGCTTCTTTGAGCTCCAGCAAAAAATAGCTGAGCCTAGAGTGAATAAGTACCTTGAGGTGCTTTTCATATCATCCACAGATCCTTCTCAATCATTGTCAGTGTAACCATATATCTTCATGTGCTGAACTTTGACAAACTTGATTCCATAACTCAAAGTTCCTTTGATATACCTGAGAACCCTCTTTGCTGCCTGCAAATGTGAAGAATTGCAGCAGTGTATGAATCTTGATAGAAGGCTTACTGTGAAAACTAGATCTGGCCTTATTGCAGTCAAGTAGAGCAAACATCCTACTAGACTTCTGTAATCAGCTTCACTAACCCTTTCATAGTTTCCTTCACTTGATAACTTCTCCTTTAACTTGTCCCAAACTTGCTTAGGTGTCTCATAAGCCATGATTCTTGTGAAGATCACTTCTAAAACACAGTTTTGAAGGCATGACATTACCTTGTATCTCTTGGCTCTGTCATCTGAATGTTGCCTTATCTTAGCTATTGTTGGGTTAGCTCTCAAAGGTAGTGGCTCAACATCAGCATTTACTACTTCCCACAAGTCAAATACCTACATGTAAGTCTTCATTTTCACTACCCAAATGTGATAGTTCTCACCATTAAACTGAGGTGGTGGTGTTGGAGAGAAGCTCGATGAAGACATGGATGAGTTCTTGAGCAAAATAAAAGCTAGTCCGTTTAAGAAAATAGCTCTGATGCCAATTATATAAGAGTAAAAAGAAGCTGCTGATATGTAGCAGACAGTGACTTGAAGCAAAAGCTTCAATTTCTTGCTGAAGAGTTAAGAATTTTGCAAGAACAAAGAAGAAAAGAAGCAAAAATTTGATGAAGAAATTTTGATCTGATGATTTTTCATTGATGGATAACTTTGATATACAAAAAAGATTAATAGGAACTATAGGGTATTGTCCAAATCTGCATGACATAAGCAGATTTTAACAATGCAAAGTATGGGAAATTACATTAAAAAAATGCTCCTAAATATAACTATCATCAAGCACTAAGTCAGCCTCTAACTTTGACTAAATTATATCATTAAAATGAAACATTAAACATAACACTTTTACATCAAAATGTCTCAAAATAAATCTGATTCTTCAAAACTGCTGGTAAGCTCTTCATGCTGCATTCTAAGCCATCTGTCAACATCCACTATGTTTTAAAACAATTTTAGTTCAGATTAAGTACAGAAATTTATGAAAACATGTTACAATATCAATATATATCGAAGTTAATGATAAATAAATCTCATCTTATTTCTTTTTCCTAAATTAAAAGATTCACTTATGTTAACTTTTAATTCCTTTATATATAGCAGTATTACACTACCCTTGGAGATATCTGGATTTCTTTTAATTAAAAAAAAAAAAAAGTCCAGCACGAAAGAGAAGGAGAGAGCTGTAAGGTATGAGCTTAGAGCCTGGCGTCATTCTGGTATGCTAATAACTTCACTGTACGACTCGAGAACGGTAGTCGCTTTGTGCGACAGCACTATGGGATGCAAAGAAACTTCGTCACCTTTCTGTAGTTGCTTGTACTCTTCTTTTTCCTCAAAATTGGGTTGGTCATGAGTCTGCTTTGTCGCTTATCCTTCAATTCCATCTGTCTATTAGTGAAAGTTGAATCCTCGGCTGTGCAATCAGAGGTTGGATGGACGGTACGGGACAATGCGTTTAGTTTATTTTTTGTTTTACGCTACAATATTACTGTAATATTTATCGTTATTCTTACACTAATTGCACGTAAATGTAAGATTTTTTTTTGATAAATAAATAATCCTCATCTTATTTTTTCCTTAATTAAGATATTTACTTTTTTTAACTTTTAATTCCCATTTAAAAAAATACTGATATATATTGGAATTAAAAGTTAAACCCAGTGAATCTCTGGGAATTAAAAGTTAAAATCAGTGAATCTCTTAATTAAGGAAAAAAATAAAATGAGATTGCATTCCATTCAATAAAATAGTACAGATTTAATTTGCATGCAAAGAAAAGGAGAAAAAACAATTTTAAAGAGAATGAGATATATATATAATGAAAAGCTGAATGGTAATTTGTCATGCAGAAAATATAATGAAGCTCAACATATTTATAGCGTCACGTCCTGTCACAGTTCTCATTTTTCTGGTAATTTGTAGACCTTCTTCAATTTTCTCTTTTTTTTTTTTTTTGTGTGTGTGTTACATGCTTCGTTGTTGCTTTATTAGTTCAAGAATGGCAGTATTAAAGTAAATGTTATTTTATAGGTAATGAATGTTTTTCTTCTAAATTGGTAAATAGCTTTTGGACTACTGAAACTTGTGTTTGTTTAGAAAAAAAAATTTAATTTCTTGCAAATTTGTTAAAATTTTGAGAATTTGATTCGCGCCATAATCGAGTACTTTTCGACCGTTTATTTGAGAATTCAAAAAGTTTGTGAATTACATATATTTATAGAAAAATATTTCAACTATCAAATAAGACTTTAACACATTTATTAAAAAAAACTATTTCATTAATATCTTAGTATAATGTGGACTAATTCATTTGAACCCTCTTCTATGCGTGGTTATGATTCGCGTTAGTTGTTTTTACAAATTATAAAAAGTTCAATATTCATCCTTAGATAAAAAAATTTCTAATGAAAATAGTTACCAACGCAGGCATTGCTGGTGTTGATACCACCAAGTATAGTAATCACATGGTGGTATAAAACAACAAGACAAATTGAACAAAATGTGGATTTCAATACCCATAGCTTGTATTCTGGATTTCAGTCACAGATTCACATCATTGCAAATTCAATACCTCCATTATATTCATCTGCTGCAAGTTTAGCAAAGCTTTTAAGTTCTTCTTTCAACCAAACTGATGAAATCTCCTTCAATGAGATTGAAACTAAGGTATGCATTAAGCCATGTATATACATACATGTATACATTCATACATAGGATTAAGAATGTTACTTATTGTTTGCAGGTAGCACCTACGTTGTTCCTTGCATTTACTACAATTCCATACCTGTCTCAAATTTCATATGTTGGATTGGAGGGTCTGTTTTTTTCCTACTACATTGATGGAAATCAAACTCTATCAACATATGCTAACTCGTCGTTTTCAAGCCGAAAGAAGCATGTTTGGTACAAGCAACCAGTGGATAATCAAACAGGGAAGCCATATGGAGAACCAGTTAGATTCCATTCATTCAATGTTGTGAATACAAGTTGGTTTCAAGAAGCATTAAATCATTCATGGGGGTATTCTTCATTACAAAATGGGTGGAACAATGGTGGGGAACCTTTGCTTCTCACTAGTGTTAGCTTGCTTGGAAAAGGAGTTATTGCCATGGGAGTACCAGTTAAAAGATTAACTGATAGACTTGGTGGTATAAATCTTTACGGTGGAAGCTTAAGCTTGATTACAATGGATGGAAAATTGTTACTAAATGGAATCCCAAACACCAAATTCATCTATGTTAATGGTACCATTTTCTTACAGTTTATGTGGCCAAATGGTGTTAAAAATTTCCCATGCAGCAATGATACCTCAGAAACCTATATGATGGACATTGATGGAAAAGAGAATAATGTTCGTTGTTCAACAGTCGAAATCTCGGGAGTACAATCCGTATGTCATCCGAATTCTTCATTTTTCTCGGTGTTTGCAGTGTTCACGGCTAATTTTATAAACGAGTTTCAGTTTTTTGGTTTTGGTTTTCAGGTATATGCATTGGCTTTACCACATGAAGGAATAGCAAGCTTTGTTTATAGAAAAATCAAGTATTCTCACATTGCTCTTCTGGTAACAATGGTGTTATTAGTCATCCCTCTTGTTTTCTTCATATCATCAATGATCACCAATGCTCAAAGGGAGATTTGCCTACATGATAAGCTCATTAAACAAATGGAAGCAACTCAACAAGCTGAGAGAAAAAGCATGAACAAAAGCCTTGCTTTAGTTGGTGCCAGCCATGATATCCGAGCAGCATTAGCCGGTATTACCGGTTTCATCGATTTATGCCTGGCAAATGCAGCCCCTGGGTCGGATTTCGAGACATATTTGAAGCAAATGAGTCTTTGTGCGCAGGATTTATTAGGTAAATTCATTTCACTTGCCTATTGGTACCCAAATTTTAGGGGGTCTAATCTAAATAGTTGCACATATAATTTGCAGGGCTATTGAATTCTATACTTGATACAAGCAAAATTGAAGCTGGAATGATGAATTTGGAAGAACAAGAGTTCAATTTGGCTGATTTGATTGAACATGTGGTTGATTTATATCATCCTGTAGGCATGATTAAGGGTGTCGATGTTGTTTTAGACCCTTGTGATGGATCCATTATTAAGCTCTCACAAGTGAAAGGTGACAGAGGGAAACTCATGCAAATATTAAGCAATATACTGAGCAATGCTGTTAAATTTACTGTTGAAGGGCATGTATGCGTTCGAGCTTGGGTTGGAAAGCCTGATTTTGAAACCGAAAAACTTGCTTCTACTCAGAAAGATTTAGGCAAGTACATGTCCCGTTTGTTTTCTGACAAAAACAATAGCAACAGTGACGTCAAAACAGTAAGTGCAGTTAGACAGAATCATGATTCGGTGGAGATTGTGTTCGAGGTCGATGATACGGGTAAAGGTATTCCGAAAGAGAAACAAAGATCTGTGTTTGAAAACTATGTGCAGGTTAAAGAAACTGCAGCTGGACAAGTAGGTACTGGTTTAGGCCTCGGAATTGTTCAATCTTTGGTAAGTTGCAACTATTACATACATACATTTCCATGTATGGATGAATTAACTAATTCAAAACTTACTCTATTAGGTACGTTTAATGGGTGGAGAGATTGGAATTGTTGATAAAGAGTTTGGTGAAAAGGGGACTTGCTTTAGATTCAATGTTTTCCTCACAGCTTGGGAGACTCAAGGTGATGCCATGTATGGTGGCACAAACTCGAGCTTTTCCATTCTAAATTGTAGTCCCAAACTCAGCATTCGTACTCCTAGTCCCAAGTTAGATGGATCACAAATCGTTCTCTTCATGCAAAACATCGAAAGGCGAAGAGTTTCACAAAAATTCTTGGAGAGTCTTGGTATAAGTGCAGTAGTTATAGATCATTGTCACTATTTTCCTTCTGCATTGAAAAAGATACATTCCAAGCTAAATTCTTTACACCATTCTTCAAGGAGATCAGATATGAGTTGTAGAAGTGATATCTCGAGTTCGAGTTCTAAAGATATGCCATTAAGTGCCATGGAAGGAACTGAACATAAATTACCTTTCAACCGATGCAAAGATACACCGAGCTTCATACTACTTGTGATTGATGTCAATGCAGAATCATTTTCCGAGCTGTGGAGGATTGTAGCTGAATTCCGAAGAGGCCTTCATAGTACATGTTGTAAGGTGATATGGTTAGATAAACCGACTTCACCTTGCATTGATCCGAAAAGACTTGATCCCGGTGATGAAATTCTGTTACAACCTTTCCATGGCTCCCGTTTGCACCGAGTGATAAAACTTCTTTCAGAATTCGGAGACTTGTCACAAGGTATTTCATCGAGTTCAGAAAGTTCAAAGCATCCATATAGCAACACAAGGTTGAGAAACACTCAACGTAATGATGAGATACAAGGATACGTCAGCTCGAGCAATGAACGATATAGTAAGCAAGGATTGTCATCACCTACACTAGTGCATACTCATGGTAGGTTGAAATCGAAAAGAAAGAACGAGGATGGTGCCGAGTCGAGTAACGGTGAGAAGCCCTTGATTGGGAAAAGAATATTGATTGCTGAGGATAACAAAATGTTAAGTATTCTTGCTATAGCTACTGCCACACAGCTCGGTGCTGATGTTGAGCATTGTGAAAATGGAAATGAAGCTTTAGAACTAGTTTGCAGTGGTCTCAAATCTCAGAGAAACTATGATTATGTACTGATGGATTGCGAGGTAATGTATATAAATGATTTCTCACTACTTTTAATGTATGGTGGATTTAATGAGTTTTTATCTTTGTTTTTGTACATCTGTTCTGATAGATGTTGCCGATGAATGGATATGAAGCAACACGACAGATTAGAATGGAGGAGGAACAATACGGTGTACATATTCCGATCATTGCGTTGACTGCTCATACATCTGGGATGGAGGCGATGGAAGCCGGAATGGATGCTCACTTGAATAAACCTTTGAAGACAAACGAATTGATGGAAGTCATCGAAAGTATCCAAACAAAAGAATAATGGTTGGTTTATCTCATGTTGTATTTTTATATGTTAATTTTTGTACAACATATACGGATACATATACCTATACATTGTGGGCAAGAAATCTAGTGGGTATTAAATTTTAAAAAAATACTAAATTAGAATTACGTTTTAAAATGAATTTTACTTTAGAATCCGTGGAAAAATTTATGGAAACATATCTTTTGCATCTTTGAAAGGACTAATGGAACGTAATAAGAGTTAATATTGCATTTTATCTTCATTAAAAAAACAAATTAATATTTGTATGTTAAAAAAATACAGATTAATCATTCTATTAAAAATTCCATTAAACGATGATTTAAAAAGTATTTTATGAAAAAAATTGGATAAATAAGCAAATGAAAAATATATATATATATATATTAAATCCCACAATTAAGAAAAGTCAAATCATGACTTACAGCACAAATGGAATGAATATTTAAGAGAACCAATTTGCAATTTATTCTATTATACATAGGATAATTTATCAAGTTTTTCAATAAAATAAAATAAAATATAATCTAACTGTTTATATAAATATCTCTATTATATTTTTACCAACATACCAATTTGTTGCTACCCTTGCTCGGCAACCAAAGAGTATTATAATTTGATAAGATGTGATGGAATTATGCCACCCTTCTACAATTTGATCCCAATCAAGGTTTTTAGAATGAAATTGATGATTGAATCGATCAGTTCCTCGATTCTCAATTTAATTACTCCAACCAATTCAATCAAATAAATTATTAAAAATATAAAAATAAAAAAAATTAAATAGAGAGAACTAGTTAAACCGATTTTTTAACCTAGTTCAAATGATCTATATTGATTTGTGAGTCAAACGATTCAAACTCTCTTTCCAAATTAATATCCCGATCAATTCTTCATCCAACCAACCAATCTAGTCCGTTCTGAAAACAGTAGGGATTAACCCCTCTCTTATTATTTACCATATAATAAGCAGTTCAATTTTCCTGCAAAAAAGAAGCTTCGAATGCATGCAAACCAGTAGACTCCTGCAATCGAGAAAAGGAAATAGGAAAGTGATGGAAGTAAGAACATGCATGGGGACGTAATCATTTTAATGTATGTGAGATATCCATGATCACAAGGTACTTTTCAAGGATACGTAAATGGAATTTTTTTTTTTTTTTGGACAAACAAGAAGGGCTATGAAGAGTTCGTTGTTGTACACGCTATGACTCATTCCAAAATGATTTTTCTAAGTCGTACAAATCAGAAACCCTCGGGTTGAATCAGATCATCCAATTATAGACACCGACTCAGTGTATGCCACGATGTGAGCAGTAGAATTGAACATGAATCATGTCAGGATCAGATACGAAATTTTCCTTTCCACCATTGAATCACATCAAAAAATTACAGTCCAAGCAACAATAAAGCAGGGCCATTCGTACCACTTTTAGTTTTCAACTTCTAGGCTGTAACCGGATTCTGTTCCTTCCATTTTGCTAACTTGGCTTGTATAAGTCTGTCCAAAATTGGAAGCTCGAGAGGAATCGGGTCAAGACAACGCTCTGAGGCTGCAACAATCACCTACCAAACAGAAATAATTCGGACATTTTTCATTTTACCAGTCATAAAAACAATAAGTAAAAAGAAAAGAGAGCAATATGCATAGTAGTTATAGGGTATGGAAAGATCAAAGTTCGTAACCAAGGAATATTTCTACTACCTCGTCAAGTAAGAAGTCAATCGCGGCTTCATCTTCAACAGTTTCCTTCAAAGGAGTCCTTAAGAATTGAATATCCAGTTGAATTTGCTGGAAACCACTTCGATTAAAGGTCTTGAGTCTGGCAAATTCTTGCAAGCTTTTAAGGCAAAGTTTTACTATGGTTGTTATAACAGACTCCTGCAAGAAGGAAATTCGGTTCATCTTGCTTCAATAGAAGCACCGGATATTGTTCCACTAGCTCGAGTATTCATTAGACCATACCTGTGTATATTCAACTTTCGTAAAAATTTCAACTTTTTGTTTGAACAATTTTGCTAGATGTGTTTCTAAAAGCTGGCTCCTGGCTCTCTGTGTATTTGACCTAGTCATTTTATCATCTCGTAATTGGTTACTCCGGGATGAGGCAGTGCTTCCATTGCTGTCAGAGCGCCGGTGCTTACGCGAGAGCCCTTGAGGTAGAATCTGCCTCACCTCACTTCCTATTTCCTTCAACTAGAGCAGAGCAAAGAAATTTGAGGTTAAGCAGAATTGTTGCATGGCCAAAATATTTAGGCATATTGAACCATGAGGAAAACAAAATAAAATCGATATCCTCATTCGTTCAGAAATGTTGAAGGAAACGCTAACCTCTTGAAGAAACAAATCAACAAACATATGAACTTCTCTAGGTTCCTTGTGCTGAAAATATTAAAAATAATTTGTTGGAAAGTTGAATGTTGGACCATTTTAATTATAGGAATTTCTTTCAACACAACATACTAACCTTGACCCAATTTGGTGTTGTAAACCGCTTTCTTAGAAGAGTAGATACCTTCTGCGTTCTCATTTTTGTATACTGCAGAATGGAACAAAATGAATTTGTAATTAACAATGAGATAACTGGCATTGCTTGAAAAAGGAAAAGGATATCTCAAATTATTCATCCAACATGAAAAATTAAAAACCATCAAAATTAAATTATGAGCTCCCTTGAGCACAATGGCATGGGACCAAATCATCGACATTCCATGAGTTTTCCAAATTGATGAACTGAATCAGGAGAGAACACATCCCACAGTTGCAATATAAGTACTAAAAATTTCAAAAGAAGAAAGGAAGGAGTTCCTACATGAAGCAAAAGCTTTTCACCAGCTGACCGAAATATTCGACATATCTCCCCAGGAACAAAAGCAGGTCCATTTTCATAGCCTCGAGCACCACCACCAGAAAACGAAGCAGCTATTTCCTAAACAATAATACATGAAAATAAGACTGAAGCCCACAGAAGCAAGGAGAGTAATAGAATTATTCCATGAAAATTATTCGCTGAAGACAGAAAGTTACCTCAGTAATTCTTGGGACCGCAGTTTGTTCAATGAAAATGGAAAGTTGAGCTAACACCGGGACAAGACCAGCAAGAACTTTTTCACCATGTGCTCCTGTTAAATCTTGATCTTGACTGGATGAACTCTTTCTTCCCGAAAGTAAGAGAAAACGATCATCAAGAGCCCTGAAGAAGTCCTGAAATCCTCCTTGAACCCAATCAATTATGAAATCTCTCAACTGAACTAGCAGCCCTAAGTCATCATCAAGAAGTTTGCAGAAATCCTGCAGTAAGCAAATAGATTGAAAGTGAAGTTCAAGGAATCCACTGCACTTAAATTATAAACTATTATGCAAAGAATAATGAAAATAAAAAAGGTACAAGCTCAAAAAAGAAATTAAATAACAAAAAAAAGGCAATATATATATAACCCACAAATGCAAAGCAGCCTCCAAGCTGAGGCCATTTTTCAATCTAGAAAGTATTTCAAGCATTTACAAGGTCATTTGTATGCATCCAAGGAAGAGAGAAACATGCAGAGAAGCAACATAAAAAATGGACTAGAATTATTTATATAAATAGCATACGAGGGATATAAAGTTTGAGTCATTTTTGCATGCATAAAACAAGTGTTGCTTCAGCTTCTAATGAGTTTACCAGTAAGACATCCATGCTGCCCTGGAGCACAGCTTTTTTGCTGGCTTCCAAAGCAACCTGCAAGGGGAGCTCCACTGCTGCCTCTTTTGAACTAACATTTACTTTCAGAAGGGCATCTGCAAATTATACATGATGAACTCAGACTTCTAAGGTAATTTTCATTAGATGGATCTACATCAATCAAAACGAATCAAATGTACTCAAATTTTCAATATTTTAAAAGTTCATGTAGAATCTAGAAATATGTATGCTTTAACATTTAGTGCACCTCTCATTTTTCATAAATAACTCCTTATACAACATGCATTTGAAAGTAATAATGAGGCAGCTATGGATATCAATTCTAGAATAGCAATAGTTGAGCGGCAGGTCATAGACATGACTTTTGCTTTAAGCTACCTTTAGGTTAATTATATCTTTAGTTAGAATTCAAGTGATTGAGAAAAGATTAATGAGATTTCTTTGGACCTCTGTCAGGAAACAGGAAAGAGCAAATAACATGCCCAAGAGACCATCATTAGTAAATTTCAACTATATTGCTTTCTTCTGAGTGATTTGAAACTCCAAAAGTGTAAAAATATTTTCAAGAGCAGCAATTGCAGAAAGAAACCTGATATGTCCCGTAGAAGGTAACTAAACGTGCTGGCAACATACTGTTTAAGAGCGACTTGGGCAGCCTGAGACCACATAAGAGTATCATTATACTCTGATTAGAGGAAGAGATGAAATATAGATGAAAAATACAATGAGTCAAATGAGATTCAAGACAGACCTCCAGAGAAAAACCAGGTAGAACAGCCTCACTTAACACTTCATCCATTAGAAGCACATCTGTCCAAATAATCCCTTCAAAGGATTTGGCAATCAATAAGAAAAAGGTTAAATATGTTTACGTTTCAAAATACAAAGAAAAGAAATACAATAAATGAAGGCATTGTTTATATAATTCCAACAAAACTCAGAAACAAACAAATTCAAACTCACACCATCATTGATAAAACAATAATGGCACCAAGGATCAATTTTCTTGTGAACACAAAGAAGCCTCAATTCTAGTTGAGACACATGCTCAACAAGCAGTAACATCAAGAGCAGTCTATTGTCTCCATCAAGTACAAAATGCTAAAGACATTTCCAAATGTCAAGATAATAAATTATTTGTCTAGCAGACACTTGTAAAATGTGCATTTGTAAACAATGATATAATTGTTAATTAATTATGTTTAATATTCAGATGCCATTGCGTAATCATGAAGAAGAACAGGTCAGGAAAAGAAAATGCACCCTACTTACGAAGAACACCCAGGAGATTGGCACAAGAAATCCGTTCCTTTACATACTGCTCAGTAGTTTCAAAGTGCCTAAAGAAAAGGAACCATGTGAGTAAAATGTTTTCATGCTTTGTAATCTGAGAAACAAAAGATTTACGTGTCATGGGAAATCTAACGAAGCTGCTTACTTGACAACCAAGTCTTGAGCAAGTTTAATTAGTTGCCCCTCTGAGTCAGGAAATATTACTCGATAAGCACGGATAGCCTCCGCAAATCCACGGACAGAACCCTGATTTTAGATAATTGGAAACAAGAGATTCTTCATTAGTCTATCTAGATGGCAGCTTTCCTCCCTCCCCACACCCCAAGCCTCCTTTTCATTTGAGGGGATGCTGGGGAAGGCCTATCCGATAAGCCATATATAAAGAAATTAACAAAATGCTAGTTTATGCTCATTTACCTCATGGGCTGCAATAGGAATTGAGTCTGAAACTTTTCCCTGTTTAGGATCATTAGACTCCACAGAAACATTCTCAATTTCATATGGTTTAAGCTGAAGGTCTCCAAGAGATTGCTCTAACTTTTCAAGCAGTTTTGCCTGTAAGCTATCCACCTGCCAAATACACATAAGCTAGGTCATGCATAAGAATATACTTCAAACAGATATATGAAGTGATCAAAATCCTGTTTAGAAAGTAACATCACTGCAAGTCAAAGATACTAGCTGCACGTTTTAAAGACTTTCAGTAATCAGAAGTTCAATTTTTTAAACAAAACATAAGAGAGAAAGAATGCAGTAATTTACATCCCTTTGCTGATGCATTTCATGTGGATTAAAGCCATACATGATAATTTAGTTTTTAAGCTCCATTTTGACGGAGCACAGCCAGCTAGATAATTCAATCTGAAAGTTTGCAGTACAAACCGGAAAATCCAACTGCTTCAAAAGCACTGCAGCTTCAGCTCTAGCTTGAATGGATTCAGAGTCTGAAAACAGCTTTCCCTGAGAAGGTAATTTTCAGAAAAACATTAAAAAATTTCTTTTATCTGCAATAAATCACCATACATGCATAAGGCAAAGACCAGACATACCTGCAAGTTTTTTACTATCATAGCAATCGCTTCTTCAGACGCTCGTTTGCAGTCCTGAAATGACGAATCTCCATATGCCTGCTAAGAAAACAATGGTGTGTGTTAAATCTTTTGAACAGAAAATTTTGACATAAAAGCAAAATTATGTAGAAAACAAAGTGTTAAAATTAAAAAATAGAAGAAAACGAACAAGGTAAGCAACAATGACCTTAAAAATTGGCATTGCTCCAGTGTAGAACTTGACAGCATCAGCATATGCTTCGAACCTGATGCATTTTTCAAGTCTAGCGGGCAGATCATAAATGAACTGTTCTCCAAAGACAATGTTTGAGTAACTAGCAATTGCATGTATAAAGAGGAAATAATTTTTTAACTTATCCTAAAGTGAAAATTTTTCTTTAATAGCTTCTAATGCTAAGCTCTAAAATCTAAAACCATTATTTTGTCATGGGCACTATGATCTACTTCAATAAAACATTGCATTACTCACAATTGCTACATCTGGTTAACATGTTTTCAGTTTGACCTTAGGGCTGCTGTCACATTATTCAATAGCCGTAGATTTAACAATCTTTAATACCTGAACTTTTCGCAAAAGATTACGTGTCCGGTGCAACTTCTCTATATGTTCTCTCTTCTCAAAAAGAGAAGTGTTGACCCCATCACTTTTAGATTGTACTGACATTATCTGCAATTATAAAAATGTAAAGGAAGAAAAAATTCAGCTTTGAGTAATTCCCTTTTCCTCTTTTGTTAATACATTATTCAAAAAATTCAACTAGAACTGACATGAAGAATATTCCAACACACCTTGTCAAGCAGATGTTCCATATTTGTTTCCATGCCAACAATATTACTTTTCATCCTGTTAAAATCAAAATTCCAGCACAAGAAACAGTGGTTGTGAATAGGGGTGTAAATGAACAAAACGTTCGATGAACTGTTCGTGAACCGTTCGTATAACATTCGTTTATGTTTGTTTACTAAGCTAAATAAACGAGTATGAACAAAAATTTTATGATCGTTTAATAAACGAACGAACACTAACAGAGGTGTGTTCGATTTGTTTACGTTCACGAACAAGCTCGTTTATTGGCTCGTTTATTGACTCGTTTAGTTATTAATGACATTTTCTTATAAAAATATTAAAATAATATCTATGTGTATGTATTTATTGTTTGTTTATTTGTTTATTATTCATTAACATTATTCGCGAACATGTTCAATTATATGCTCATGAAATGTTCATTTAATGTTCGTGAACATGTTCGATTAAGTTAAATGAACATGTTCGTGAACATTAAACAAAACAAACGAACATGAACACACATAATTTTAAATAAACGAACATGAACAAAAAATTTGAAATTCTTAACGAACACAAAACGAACACGAACAAGCTTAGAAGTAAACAAACGAAGATGAACAGAGGTTTGTTCATTTAAGCTCGGTTCATTTACAGCCCTAGTTGTGAACGAACTTCAAAAATCCAGATAACTTGATCGAACAAACAACAGTTGCTACCACATCAAAAAACTTGCTGAATCAAAAGGAAATAACAAAATCTCTACGGACAGAAATAATGTTGACAAGCCCTATAGTTTTTCCCTAATTACGATTCCACTAGCAGTGGCGGATGTTTACACATTGATTTTAAGAATTGAAACAAGTTACCGTTTAATTGCATCCGTGGCACTGATAAACTTGTTGTAATTCTCGTAAACCAGCATTTGCAAGTCGGTATCAATATTCTTAATTTCGGCTGCCATTTCAACATGCCTCTGAAGAAGCGCTTCCAAATTCGACTTCCGTATCTATACATTTCAATCCAATCCATGTTTTAAGGTATCAAACCCTCCAAATCAACTATAAATCCAATCAAAAACATGAATAATCTAACCTAAACGACGAATTCCATTCCGAACAATTGATTTCTATAAAAATTTAGCACTAGCATTCAGTAAAATTTCAATCCGTAATTCAGATCAAAACTATTTGGAACGTACCAGGAGGTTCATGTACTGATCGGCATCGAAAGAACTGGTGTCGATAGCGTCTAAGCTGCCGTGGTTTGAAGAAGCGTCGTTTGTCGAAGAAGGATCTGGAGAGTAGAAGCTTGACAGTAGATCTCTCATTCTCTTCGCCTTGTCGTCCAAAGGAACATCGTCCGTCCCCATTTTCTGCTCTTTCTACTAATGATTTGTTCACCGCGAATCAAAATGAGGGAGGTTATGGTTTTAGATCGGAAAACGGTAGAGAAAGGAGTGAAATTTTTCACAGGCAATGAAAATGAAGGACTTGGCGTTGAACAAACCAGCTTGGCTGCACGGTTATTTTGGTGCCCCGTCTTTCCTTAGATGCGACGCAATTCGAAGGCAGTTAATTTGTCCGAAAGGACCCAAAAAGTCCCAATTTACAAAAAGACCTATTCAATGTGTAAATGTTTTATTTGTTTAGCGCAAATATGCAATTTATTTGTTTGCATTCGCAAATAGAAATAAATAGGTCAAATTCTGATATTGGTCCTCATAAATTTTATATTTAGGTCCTTATATTTTAATTTTAAGGCTGAATTTCGCATGAAGCCAACGTACATGGCTTTTCACATCCTTGACATTGGCTTCCTTCTTTTTGCCTTACATTAATTTTCTTATTGTTTTTTATCCTCTATTTAAGTATTATCAATTTTTATCATTCCCTTCAAGAGTTCAGTGTTCAATCATCTCTCAAATTCTATTTAGGCTCTGTTTATTCCATTGAAAACGATTTTCGAAAAATAATTTAAAATTTTCTGAAAAAAGCTAATATTTTATGGTGTTTGGATGATTTTGTGTAAAATATATTCTATTGTTTGGGAAAATTCCTAAAAATATTTCAAAAAAAGTTGTTTTCAATGAAGCAAATATACATTTGAGATTTATGATAAAGAGTTTAAATGAAGTAGTGTAATCAAAGTGATGTTAAGGTGAAATTATAGTAATTAATGAATCTTCATTATGTTAAGGATTAAATTGTAAAACTTTGTGAAATTTATAATTGAAACAAGAGAAGTGATATGCATGAAATTTTGTTATGTGAAATAAGATACTATAATAAATTATTTTATTAAAGTGCTTATATGATGAAAAATAAATTACATGGCAATAGAGACTAAATTGGAAATTGTACAAAAGTTTAAGTGTAAAACAATTTAATATGTGAATAAGAAAATTATGATAAAAGTTTATGAGATGATGAAATATGCATAAAATATTATAAAAGTGAAATTGTGGGAAAATATGGAATTTTTATGATGATAAGGACTAAATTATTAAACTTGAGAAAATATGTGGATGAAATAATAGAAGTGAAATACATAGAAATTTGATATGTGAAACAAGATATTGAGATAAATTATGTGATTAAAGCATAAGAAGAAAGAAAATTGATTTAATATGATTAATTAGTAAATATTGAACTTTTATGACAAAAATGAACTAAATTAAAAATTTATGAAAGTTTATAAGAAAATATTTAATAAGTGAATAATGTAGTAGAGAATGTAACATCCCGATGCTTTGACTCAATATTTGGATTGGGTATGGGAGTGTTCAGTAAGCATAGCCTTATCAGTTTAGAAAATGTCTTACGAAAAAAAATTTATTAAGACATTTTATAGGAACAAAATGTGTAATTTTATGTTAATTGGAAAACTTTTTAAGTTGATCATCCTATTTTATATGAAACAAATATCGAAAAAGACAATATTTTTCGTAAAAACTTTTATGTTGAAACAAATGAAGCTTTATTTTCTAAATTCTCGTTCTTTTATTTTTTTTAATATATATATATATAAGTAATAACAATATTATAATTTTTCACTATTTTTTAAATTAAAAGTTTTTTTTTTTAATTTGGTAGTGGTGAAGCTTTTCCTATCTAGCTAAGATTAGCTAGTTTTATTTTGTTTAAGAAATAATGATGTAATCTTGTATAAAACTAATAATGATACACAAGTTCAAGGGAAAATAAATATTGTAAAAGTGGATGTTTTAAAAATATTAATTTTAAGGTTTCGAAAGTTTCTCAAAAGTTTTATAATTTTTTTTTTAGTTTTACTTTATTTTTAGTTTTTATTTTTTAAAAAAAGAAAATTCATTAATTCATTCAATGAATGAGATCATATAATTTAAGAGAAAAATAATAATAAACACTCATTATAGGCAGTAAAGGACAAGTTTCATCAATACAAAAAAGGCTTCAACCTCAATATCAATAGAACAATATGACACGTTGACAATTGATTCTATCACAACTCAAGCACAACATATCTGGAGTGATTGCAAGTACTTAATATAATATGGAAATCAATCCCGAATGATTTAAAGCGGTAGACATAAATCGACAAAAACCGAGCATCCACCAAACTAGAGAGAACGAAAACAAAATTAGCCTTAAAATTATTTACAAAAGCAAGACGACATGCATAAGCAAGACTAAAAAGCGTACTACAATATTAGACAAAAACTTTTAAAAGTAAAACTTATTAAACAATGGAAAAATAAACAAAAAAACATATAAATCTTAAGACAACACAAGTCCAAATCAACTCATGAAATTATTTATTATTTTAAAATACTCTCAAAACAAAAACAAATTAAGAAACCAACGAAAAGCCACCCACTTTCTAAAAGAAACTGCCAGTGACCGGCTGTGTTTCAGCAATTAAAGGCAAATAGAGTGAATGAGAAGAAGAAAGAAAGAGACGGTTAATGGACAAAAGAAAAATGCGGACATTAGCTAGCTTAAAGACTAGCACCACCACTGAGCAAAACAAAAAGATAAGAAATAAACGAGTTAAAAAAATAGTTACATTAACCGTTTTAATAATGAAAATACTATATTAACATTTCTATTTTTTTTTAATTTTTATTTTGAATTGAATCTAACAAGTGACTCCAGTGAAAAAGAAAATGTTGTTTATCTTAAAGGTCTCAAGTTCGAACACTTATGTGTGCAAGATGTATTTGCGTTGAAAAATTTCTTTGGTCGTACGTATCAAATTGTATTTGTTGATATAACATTCATGATTATTTTTCAAATTCATGAATTTGTTAAAAGTTTGTTTTGTAATAAATCAATCTAAAATCCAACTTTACTATTTACTAATTACATATTATTTTATTTGTTTTTATTATCTGTAATTTTTGTTTGTCAATTAAGAATAATAAAATCTAATTAACTATTTAATAATAAATATATTAAATACAATTTATTTTTCAATTAATCTTTGTCTTTAAAGGTAAAAAACATTAAACAACTCCAAAGACAGAGTTGGAATCATAGTTGTACCCACACTTCGCACGCCAGCGGTGACACCAAGCACTTTCCATAAAATAACCAATGAAAATACCTTAAATACCCCTCCACCTCATTATTATTATTATATCCACTAACCTAATCTAACAACTACCCCTCTTTTGCCTATAAAAGAACCCTTTCTTCTTCAAAAAAAACCTTCCTCAGCTTTGCCTTTAATTGCTCTCTGTTTCTTCTTCGTCAATCAGCTAAGTATTCTTCAAAAATCTCCTCTCTCTTTTTTTAACTTAGATCTAGGGATTTTTTACGGTTTCGTTTTTTGTTAATGTCCGATCTGTGAATTGGAGGAAAGTGTCGGTGGAAAAAAAAAAAAAAGCCAGTCTAATGATCTTGGGTTTTCAATGAGTTTCGCTATCCCTATGCATCGGATCCATATTCTTCACTCGTTCTCGGTCGTTTTCCTTTACTGGTTCTATGTTTTCTCGCGGACTACCTCTTTGTTCATCAATGTGATCGTTTAAAGCTAAGTTGTCGTTAATAGTTTAGTTTCTCTGATTATTGAAAGAAATTAAAATCTCTAAATTTTCATTTAATTTGTTAAAAAAGTTTCCCTCCCCCCTGAGATGGCTACTGTGCAAAAATCGGCGAGTTCCTCCGATTCCGACCCAAGATACGCCAACATCGACGAGAAGAAAAGGAAGAGGATGCTGTCGAACCGTGAATCAGCGAGGCGATCGCGTATGAAGAAACAAAAGCTACTCGAAGATTTAGTTAACGAAGTGAGTGCATTGCAGAAAGATAACACCGAGATCTCTGCAAAGATCAAGTTCGCAACCCAACGCTTCGTCGAAATGGAAGCTTCCAACAGTGTCTTAAGAGTTCAAATACTGGAATTGACCGAGAGCTTGCGGTCCTTGAACTCGGTGCTGCACATGGTGGAAGACGTAAGCGGGCACGCCGTCGATATCCCGGAGATCCCCGATCCTCTGATGAAGCCATGGCAACTCCCTTGTGCAACGAAGCCGATATGCTCGACTTTTGATGGATAAAATTAAAAAAACCCTTCTTCCTTTATTCACAGCCAATTTGTATGTTGCATTTTAGCCTTTGGCGAAATATTTAAAGTAGCTTTTATCATTTATGCGTTTGCAGAAACCTTCTGGTATTTGCCCTTTTGTGTGTCTGTACTTTGGGATTTTCTATAGATATATGGAAATATGTTAATTTACAATTGCAATGCTTCCTCCTCCTCCTCCTCCTCCTCATCATCATCAAATTTCTTGATTATATCATTGCTAATCTGATTCAAAGCAAACATGTGGTTGTATTTTGGTTTACTTGTTTACTTAGAATTTGGTTCTGTGAATAGAAAATTTCAAGACGGCATTGGTGTTTGCTTGTCTGTTTCTTCATGCTCTTCAACAGGCTGTATGATTGGTCTTTAATGTCAATGAACTTAACTATTTCAGAATTCATGGCTATTAATTTTTTTAAAGGTAAATTGAACTTTGAATCCAAGTTTTAATGCCAAAAAGCTTCTTGGTTGGATGTTGACATTCTTACTTCGATTATTGTTTGTTGTTGGAGTATACCTTTAGTAAGAGTGATGGGCGGGTTACATGTCCTTTGCATGCAATCACAAGCGATGGCATATTTACTTGCCTTGAATTCCAATATGTATATATATTATTTTGATTTTGATTAAAATTCGATTTCAAATGATTAAAAAAATCTAACTGTCTATTAAGGTTGAGAACGATTGTAACATGCTAGGTATATTTTTTATCCGATTCATTGAAAAATCAGATTTCCCGAACTTAAAAGTAGACATTAATTTACTTACCTCAAATCCAACTACAAGAAACAAAGTTATATTCGATTTTGAACCGACCGATTGAAAAACTAAATTTCAACGGTCTCAAAATCCGATTTATCAAAATCTAACGTATATTAAGTTTGAAGGTTTTTTTGACCATTTGTAACAATATCCAATGCTAACAACGATTTAACTTACTAGGCATATTTTCTATCCAATCAATTAAAAAACTATAATCTCTCTCCTAAAAGTAAATATTAATTTACTTACCATGAATTAAAAAAAGTTATATTTAATTCTAACATGCTAGATATAATTTTTATCCAATCAATTAAAAAAAATTAGATTTCACTTACCTCAAAATCCGATTTCAAATGGATTAAAAAAATCTAACCGCTTATTAGGTTTGAGTTTTTTATTCGACCAAATAAGAAATTAAATTCAACTCGCCTCAAAATTCGATTTAACAAAATCTAATTGTCTATTAGGTTTGAGGGTTTTTTTTCCATTTGTAACAATATCCAATGCTACGAAGGATTTAACTTGTTAGGCATATTTTTTATCCGATTAATTGAAAAATTAGATTTCACTTACCTCAAAATCCGATTTCAAATGGATTAAAAAAATCTAACCGCTTATTAGGTTTGAGTTTTTTATTCGACCAAATAAGAAATTAAATTCAACTCGCCTCAAAATTCGATTTAACAAAATCTAATTGTCTATTAGGTTTGAGGGTTTTTTTTCCATTTGTAACAATATCCAATGCTACGAAGGATTTAACTTGTTAGGCATATTTTTTATCCGATTAATTGAAAAATTAGATTTCACTTACCTCAAAATCCGATTTCAAATGGATTAAAAAAATCTAACCGCTTATTAGGTTCGAGTTTTTTTCTCTCTTTTTCCATCCGTAATAATATCTAATGCTACCAACGATTTTAACATGCTAGGTATATTTTTGATCCGACCAATTGAAAAATAAAATTTCCCAAGCCTAAAAGTAAACATTTATTTACTTACCCCAAATTCAACTAAAAGAAACAAAGCTATATCGGATTTTGAACCGACCGATTGAAAAACTAGATTTCAACCGTCTCAAAATCTAATTTAACAAAATCTAACCGCCTATTAGGTTTGAGGTTTTTTTTACCATTTGTAACAATATCCAATGCTACCAACGATTTAACTTGCTAGGCATATTTTTTATCCGATCAATTAAAAATCTAAAATCCATCGCCTAAAAGTAGGGATTTAAATGAACAAAACATTCGATAAACTGTTTGTGAACCGTTCGTATAACGTTCTTTTATGTTCACGAACAAGCTCGTTTATTGGCTCGTTTATTAACTCGTTTATTTATTAATGATATTTTCTTATTAAAATAATATCTCTCTGTGTGTGTGTATGTATTTATTTGTTTATTATTCATTAACATTGTTTGTGAACATGTACAATTATATGTTCATGAACATGTTCGTTTAATGTTCGTGAACATGTTCGATTAAGTTAAATGAATATGTTCAATTAAACAAACGAACATGAACAAAAAATTTAAAATTCTTAACGAACACGAACCGAATATAAATAACTTCAAAAATAAAACACAAATAGAAATCGTTCAAGCTCAGTTCGTTTACAGCCCTACCTAAAAGTAAATATTAATTTACTTAACCTGAATTCAAAAAAAAAGTTATAATTAATTTTGACATGCTAGACATATTTTTTATCCAATCAATTAAAAAAACTAGACTTCACTCACCTAAAAGTAAATTTTAATTTACTTACCTCGAATCCAATTGAAAAACACAAAGCTATATCCGATTTTTATCTGACCAATTGAGAAATTGAATTCAACTCGCCTTAAAATTCGATTTAACAAAATCTAATCGCCTGTTAGGTTTGAGGTTTTTTTTTTCCATTTGTAACAATATCCAATGCTACCAACAATTTAACTTGTTAGGCATATTTTTTTATCCGATCAATTGAAAAATTAGATTTCACTTACCTCAAAATCTGATTTCAAATGGATTAATAAAATCTAACCTTCTTTTAGGTTCGAGTTTTTTTCTCTCTTTTGCCATCCGTAATAATATCTAATGCTACCAATGATTTTAACATGCTAGGTATATTTTTTTATCCAACTAATTGAAAAATCAGATTTCTCGGACCTAAAATTAAACATTAATTTACTTACCCCAAATTCAACTAAAAGAAACAAAGTTACATCGGATTTTGATCCGATTGATTGAAAAACTAGATTTAAACAGTCTCAAAATCTGATTTAACAAAATCTAATCACCTATTAGGTTTGAGGTTTTTTTTACCATTTGTAAAAATATCCAATGCTACCAACAATTTAACTCGCTAGGCATATTTTTTATCCGATCAATTAAAAAATTAAAATCCCTCACCTAAAAGTGAATATTAATTTTCTTGTCCTGAATCCAACAAAAAAAAGTTATATTCGAGTGTGACATGCTAGACATAGTTTTATCCAATCAATTAAAAAATTAGACTTCACACACCTAAAAGTAACATTAATTTACTTACTTTGAATCCAACTGAAAGAAACAAAGCTATATCCGATTTTTATCCGACCAATTGAGAAATTAAATCCAACTCACCTCAAAATTTGATTTAACAAAATCTAATCACCTATTAGGTTTGAATTTTTTTTTTTGCCATTTGTAACAATATCCAATTCTACCAACTATTTAACCTGCTAAGTATATTTTTTATCCGATAAAAAACTAGAATCCACTCGTTTAAAAGTAAATATTAACTTACTTACATTGAATCCAACAAAAACAACAACGTTTTATTTGATTTTGAGTCAATTAATTGAAAAACTAGATTCCACTCTCCTTGAATTCCGATTTAAAACTATCTAACCGTCTATTGGGTTTGAGTTTTTATTTCTCTTTTGCTACTCGTAACAATATCCAATGCTGCCAACAATTTAACATACTAGGCATATTTTTTATTCGATCAATTGAAAAACTAAATTTCACTCGCCTAAAAAGTAAATATTAATTAATTTCTTTACCCTAAATCCAACAAAAAAAAATTATATCCATTTTGGTCCAATCAATTGACAACTAGATTCCACTCGCTTTGAAATCTAATTTCTTTTTAAAAAAAATCTAAATGTCTATTGGGTCTGAAATTTTTTCTTTTGCCATTCGTAACAATATCCAATGCTATCAACGATTTTAACATATTTGGCATATTTTTTGTCCGATCGATTGAAAAACTAAATTCCACTTGCCTAAAAGTAAACATTAATTTACTTACCTTAAATACAACAAAAAGAAAACAAAGCTATATCCTTTTTTTATTTGATTAGTTGAAAAACTAGTTCTCACTTGCCACGAATTTTGATTTTTTTTTTTAAAAAAATTTAATTGCCTATTGAGTTTGAGTTTTTTTTCTTTTGTCATCTGTAACAATATCCAATGCTACCAACGATTTTAACATTTTAGGCATTGATCCCAACAATTGTAAAACTATATTCCACTCTCCTTGAAACCCAATTTTAAAAAATCTAACCGCCTATTAGGTATGAGTTTTTTTTCTTTCTTTTGTCATCCATTACAATATCCAATGCCAAGAGCGATTCTAACTAGGCATATTTTTTTCCAATCAATCCAAAAACTAGATTCCACTAGATGAAAAAATAAATTTTAATTTACTTAACCTGAATCAAAAAAGAAGAAGCTATATATGATTTTGACCAATTCAATTGAAAAATAGATTTGCCTTAAAATCCAATTTCAAAATAAGAAATCTAATCGCCTATTGAGTTAGAGTTTTTTTCTTTTTTTTTGTCATCCGTAACAATATCCAATGCTACCAACGATCTAACATGCTAAGCATATTTTTATCTAATCAATTGAAAAACTAGACTCCACTCTCCTAAAAGTAATTTGCATACCCTAAATCCAACCTAAAAACTAAAGCTATATCCAATTTTGAACCAATGAATTGCAAAACTTGATTCCACACACCATAAAATCTGTTTTTTTAAATCTAATTGCCTACTAGGTTTGATTTTTTTTTTTGCCATCTATAATAATATCCAATACTAGCAATGATTTTAACGCATATCTTTTTTATTTGATCAATTGAAAACTAGATTTCACTTGTAATACCCAGACTTGGCGAGTCCTGAGTTTGGGCGTGAAGGCCGAAGGAAATTTGGTTGGCACGATCCTCCTCGCCCAATTGACGTTTCGACGCGCTAGTAAGGTTCATAGGCAATAATGTAAATTAAAGCAAGGAATGCCCTTCGTGAAGTATGTGTATGTGTAGAAGGAGAATTTGGCAAAAGATGTCAAGGGTTTGTGAGTTGTAAGGGATGTCGCTAAGGTTAAGGCACGCTTAATTTGTTAGTCAATATGTAGGTCATACACTAACGAGATAGTTAGAAATGAACGGTCAGCCAAATCAAAAATATGAAAAGATTTTGGATTCTTATACACGTTTCCTTAGAGTTGTAAGCCACCAATGAGGGCAGATTTGAAAGTTAAGTGACACGTGTCAAGTATTGTTGTAAGGACAAAGATTTATATAAGTTTCTTAAGGAAGGAAAAGTCATCTTCTTCCTTCTATTTAAAAAATCATTGTTACCTTTCTATAAAAGCTGATCAGGGGATTTTCTTGCTACAATTAAGATTAACGAATTAGAGTTCATGTATAGGGTTGTTTCTCACCCGGGTAACCTTCAAGAGTCATTGTGTGGATGTGCGAATTTGGGGACCAAGTTGTTGTTCGTAGAAGTCAAGTGAGTCCTTAGACTAACTCTTACTCTTACTCTATATGTTCTAAAAACTTGTATGTTAAGTGACTTAGTCATGAAACTAAGACTGATAAAGCATATCACCATGACTCTGCTAAGGAAAAGAATGACACGATTGCATTAATGTGTTCGAACGCATGATTGTGTCTGTCATGAACAAGTCACTATAAAAAGGGTCTATGCATGAAGTTGAAGGAAAATGTGTCCAAAAGTTTGTTATGAGTAAGTCCAAGTGTAAAGTGTTTGTGTTTGTCTCCAAAGTCGTCTAAAAGGATTTGTCAGAACAATAAACACGAATCTCTGAAAGGAAAAGTCGATGGACAGGGTAATCAAAGAACCTATCATGTAAGACCGTAACTGGTGGGTTGTGGCATCATATGGGGAAGAAGACCATATTGTGTAAAACCTAGCTAGTGGGTTATGTCATCATATGGAAACGATTTAAAAGACGGTTGGTGAGTACCAGACGATGAGGGGCAAACCTCACAAAAGGTGAGTTTAGGCAAATCTCTATCGCCAAAAACACCGATTTTTGTAAAAGTAAGCCTTTGTGTCTGTTTCCGTTAAAAAAATGCCTTTGTGGCAAATCTCTTATAAGGAATGCCTCTGTGGTAATTTGTAAGGAGATGTCATTGTAGCGCAATCTAAAGAAGTGCCTTTGTGGCAATTTTTATGCGAAAGCTTTTATGGCTAATCTCTAAAAAGGTAAGCCTTTGTGGTGAACCTCTTAAAGAAAGCCTTTGTGGCTATCTTAATGAAAGGAAGCCTGTGTGACGATCTCAGTTAAAGGAAGTCTGTGTGGCGATCTCTACTAAAAAAAGCCTTTGTGGCTATTTCTGTTAAAGGATGCCTTTGTGGCGAGTCTATGAAAAGAAAACCTTTGTGGGTATCTATGCTAAGGGACACCCTTGTGGTGAATTATGTTAAAGGAAGCCTTGTTGCAATCTTTGGAAAGGAATGCCTTCGTAGCTCAGTCTAAAGATTGGTCCTCGTGGAAACCATCTGATGTAATCATCATTGGGCGAACTCTGAAAAATGACGTATACAAACGTGACTGACCCTGAAGGAATAATGAGTATGGTAATTTCTATAGAAATAAGAGGTTATGGCGAGCTCTGAATGGAAGACTCTGCTTGGAACGAAAGGGCGATGTCCTCGCAACCATCAAAGTCAAAAGATATGGGCGAGAGAACAGACAAGAGACCAGACAATATAATTCCTAAGAGTGGACTCAGGTAAAGAAGGGACTCTTCTCACTAAGTTCTATCGAACTTACCCCTTTGTGTTTTATGTCTCAAGTAAAGGCTACGTCGAGAGGGACGATACCAAGGTCGTGTCGAGGAGTGGCGAAGTGGGCAGTTATTACAGAGCGAGCTTGCGTGGACGTGATCAAGTCTGGAGGGTTAAGTAAATAAATCAAGAGAATCATTTGTAAGCTCATGTAGCATGTATAAAATGTGTTAACTCTGTAAGCGTAGGCACTGTTATAGTTCATAGGAAAAACAAGTAGAACTAAGTTATTAATTAAGACACCCATACATAGGTCTCCGTTGATTGTAAAGTATTAATCTTTGTTTGTAAGTACCTTCAATATTCTTATATGCTAAAATTGATCAATATTAATAAATGAGATGTATTATTAAAAAAAATTTGTTATCGTGTTTAAGTTTGAGTCTGTACAGGAATAGTAACCTCGAGATTCGAATCCAAAAAATCGGACCGGATCGAGGGCGTTACATCACTCACCTTGAAATTCAATGTTTTTAAAAAGATTAGTTTACTTACCTTGGATCTAACAAAACAACAAAGTTATATCTGATTTTGATTCAATCAATTGAAAAACTAGATTTCACTTATATCAAAATTCAATTTTTAAAAAAAAATCTAACTGCATATTGGGTTTGAGTTTTTTTTTTTTTACATTCGTAACAATACCTAATGCTACCAATAATTTTAACATGCTAGGCATGTTTTTTTATCCTATCAGTTGAAAAATTGGATTCCATTCACCTAAAAGTAAATATTAATTTACTTACTTTTATTGAATATCGACCTATATAAACAACGAAATAGAAAAAGGTAGAGAAGATCGAACACAAATTTTACGTGGAAAACTTCTTCAAAGAGAATAAAAACCACGGGTAAAAGAGGCTTCGACTTTTCACTAAATGAGTAAACAAACAAGAGTACAATATGAAGAAAATAAACCTAAATGTACTAAACATACAAACCCAAACCTCAAAAACAAAACCCTAACTCAAAAATAAAAACATCTCTATAGTTATCACGAAAACTCCCGCCAAAACTCATATCGCTCCTAAAAGAAAAACGCTATAACTACATCTTTAATTGCCTTTCACGAAATAGGGATACAATGTCCCCTTTAAATAGGCTAAGATTAGAGTTTTAATAAGAAAAAATATCCCTGAAGTAATCAGAGTTTGATTGTAAAAAGATAGCAGAGTTTAACTAAAAGAAAAAACTCGGTGTTTATGGGAAACATGTCGCCATGTCGTAATGTCCTCATTCGGGTCGTCACGACATTATCCGTCATTGCAACGTCGAGAAGCTTCTAGTTATGACGTCACCGATTGACTTTGGTAAGTGCCTACAAACTGTCCCATAAATGCAAGGCACACCTCACAGATCTCTACCTTGACTTGTATCTACCATGCCTTCTTCTCCAAGCCCTATCATGGACCAAACTCGATTTTTGCATAATGCAGCCAGGGCCAATGATACACGAACGGATTTGTGCTTCACAATAGGAGAGAAAACATCGAAGAAATGAACTCCCTCCACTTGATTGTCACCCTTTGCGACCAACCTTCTTTAAACACTTTATTTTATTCGAAATTGCTATAATATAAAATTTGTGGTTCCACCGAACTTCTTGATATCGAATTTGTAGTAGTCATCCCTGAACGGGTCAATTGTGAAATTTGAACTAAACTCTGATACCAGTTTGTTGGAGATAAACTTAATTAAGAAACAAACAAGTAAAATTAAAAAGAAATTAAAAAGATCGAACACATATTTTACATGAAAAAACCCCTCCGAATAGGGTAAAAAATTACGGGTAAAGATAATTACTCTATAATGGTAAAAACAAAAACTACAAAGATGGAAATAAAACTAAATCCCGAAACCCAAAATAAGAACCCTCCAAACGTAAACACAAAATTCTCTAAAAGCTTGTAAAAGCTAAAACCTAGATCCAACAAAAAATAGTGTTTAACTGAGAAACTAAAAACAAAATTTAATTGAAAGAAGAAAAGTTAAAAAATTGCGATGCATAACTCCACAACCCTAAATTCAACAAAAAAAACTATATCCAATTTTAATCCGATCCACTGAAAAATAAATTTTACTTACCTCGAAATTTGATTTTAAAAAAAAAATCTAACAATCTATTAAATTTTTTTGCTATTAATAATAATTTTAACATGCTAAGCATATTCATAAGGATCATAAATAAGATTCGTATTTCAAATCTGCTCAATACTCATAGTATATAAATTTTGGTCTTATAAGTATGATATTCAAAATCAAAGTTTGAATTAGAAGTTTATAAAATATTTTTATATTAAGCAAAAAGGAAGTTTCCATATTGCAGATTGGGTGAGTCTAATAGTTTTACCAGACCCACTTCATGAATATATGGGAATACCAGCTGTGTGTGATGCTAGAGTTTTAAAATATACTAACATACGTTGCTTCCTCCCTCTTACCAACGGTTAAGGATGGAGAAATAGGGGTGAATATTTAATCGAGTCAAAAATTTTGAGTTAGTCGAGTTGATGAGTCCTATTTTAATAACCGAATTCAATTTGAAGTTTTTTCGAATCAAATCGAATTGAGTCAAAAAATTTCGAGTCAAGTTGAGTCGAGTTAACGAATGCTATTATTCATATTCAATGTTGAGTTTATATGGACTGATTATTTAACTAGTAGACGAAGTACAATTATTTAACTACATAAACAATATAATGGTTTTGCCTTTCAACTTAATGACTAAATATTTATCAAAATGACTTGGTTTTGTCTTTTAACTTTAAAAAATGAAAACATTTATCAAAACAACAAAGTTTTATTTTTTTTTTATTCAGATTTTCGAATAACTCTAATTGTGTAATTCATATTCGAATTAAACCGAAAAATTTAATTTTTTATTCAAATTAATCCGAATAACTCAAATAACTCGAATTATTTAATTCAAAAATAAAATTTTTTATCCGAATCAAATCGAATTTTACTCATCCCGTAAATGAGCCACTTGAATCACGTTTTTAATTAATTCATATCACCGTTTATTCATCTAAACAAAGAAAAAAGGGTCGTTTAGTAAGGTTGTCACATTACCCCACGGATCACGGCTAATTGAATAGCTGTTTGTTTGACTGTGATCGACCATTTTTAACATTTTTCTTTTTCATCAAGTTCCAATGGTAGGTTTAAATGACTGCAAAAATTGTATCCACATATTGAAATTTCAATTGTGAATTGGAGATTTTTTCATGTTTAATCAATTTAGTAAAAAAAAAACCCGACAAAATTAATTAAAATTTATGATTTTTTTTAAAGATAAATTTATTAATTCATTCAATGAATAGTAATATAATTTAGAGAAAAATAACAAACACTCGTTGTAGAAGGTGAAGGACAAACTCCATCAACACAAAGGCTTTAGTTTTAGCATAAATAGAACATTATGACACGTTGAGCACGACATATCAGAAGTGATTGCAAGCACCTAATACGATAAGGAAATTAGTTTCGGATGGTCCAAAGCGACGAGCAAAAATCGACAAAAGAATCGAGCATTCCCCAAACTAGATAGAACGACAAAAATATCATCCCTAAAATCACTTGTAAAACTAATATTAAGTGCATAAGCAAGACTAAAAAAACGTGACACAAGAGCAGATAAAAACTTCTAAAACTAAAAATTTATTAAACAATGAAAAAACAAACAAAAAAATATAAAACTTAAGACAACATGAGTCCAAATCGACTTGTGAAATTATTTATTATTCTGAAATACTTTCAAACAGATTAAGAAGTAGACGAAGAGTCACCTACTTTCCAAGAAAAACTATTGGTGGTCGATGGAGTTTTAATGAACGATAAACATCATTATCTGTCCATCACAATTTGTGAAGACAACAAAGATACCCATAAAATAGATATGCAAACTGAAAAGAGAGAAGACATCTAATAAATGAGAAGAAGAAAGACTCTTTGTATTTTGAAAATTTTTAAAATGTACGCTTCATATATTTGGAATTTAATTCTCCTATTATTTCAAGAAAATTATCTCCTCTACGTTTTTATTATTATTTAAAAATGTAAATTCATTAGTTATCGTTGTTCTGTTAAATTCAAATTCATTATAACATCTTTATTTTTTGTTACATTGAAAAGCTTAATGAGAACAATTTTGAGATCTAGAGTATGAAAATCCAGTATTGTTCTGGAACAAAAGGTTCATGAAATTTTAAATAATGTCCTAGTTGAGCTTGAAATACAACCCAAAATAGAAGGGACTGAGAGGCATATGATGCTTGGAAAAAGAATAATTCCATAGCCCGCATAACATTGTTGAGCAGTATAGACAGTGACATCATGCATGAGGTCCCAAAAGACATGTGGTTTCTTCTTAAAGAGAAATTTGGTGGCACTTCAGTCACTAAACTCAGGCGGCTTGCAATCAAGTTTGACACTTGCAAGAAACGACCCAATCATAACATGAGACAAAATGTAAGAGAAATGCAAACATGATTAGTGAACTGAAAGACTTAGGTCACCCTCTCTGTGTGATGAATAATAGATTTAGGCACACATTCAATCCTTGACTCACTTTTGGGAGCATATAAAAGTGGATCTTACTCACAATGAGGGCATCAAGACTCTAGATGATGCCGCTCGACGTCTTCAGCTGAAAGAAGATCGTATTGAGGCAACTAACCCTAATACTGCTGTATATATGGTAGGAACGAGTTCCAATGCAACTTCTGGCTCCAAGAAGTGCAAACCATATGGTGACTACGAGGGTAAAGCTGTTAAGAAGCAAAAGTAGGCAAAGATAAGGCTCCCCAGACATTGAACACCTATAATGCATGCATGTGGTTATAAATGATGATTAAATCAATACGATTTCAAATTTTAAGTTAAATTCGTAAATTAATGAAGTGAATTAATTTGAGTTATTTTGACAATATAATATAATATCACACATTTAAATCCGGCAACCGAATCGAGCGTGAAGTGTAACATTATATCTTTACATTCCTCTCATGAGGAGAGTGGTGTGCTAAGGATGATTTGGAGGATGCGTGGAGAGAGTTGGTAAGAAACGCAATTCCCTCCTAATGCATTCCATCTTTATCTGACTTGCTTAAATGTCCACTTCTCTTTACATTACAGAATTATCCCTTATAAAAAAAATTGTATAAAATTGTAATTTTATATCATCCCTATCTCTTTCCAATAGGGGATGATAAATCACATTTTTTTTCTGAAAAATACAAATCCAATTAAAATTGTTAAAAATCAGGAAGAAAAATATGATTTGTCATTCCCTTATTCAAAAGATATATGAATGACGTTAAATCATAGTTTTATACAATTCCTTCACTATAAAGAAAACCCGTTACTTAATACATAAAAAAACTTTAAATTTTCAAATTAATTAATATCATTTTCTTTTCTGAGAGTGTATAATTTTAGGATTACACCATTATAATAAACTATATAAACTAACAATAAAACATATTTCAGATTAACATCCAACTATAATCTAAGAAACTAAAAAAAAAAAAGAAACAAACATTGTCAGTTATCATAAGTACGACACTCATCGGTCTCCGGGTTGTCTTTACAGTAATTCTCCAAAGGATCATCGTCTTTCTTCTTGTCCCTAGCATGGCTAGCTGCCGCACTCAGCTCTTCCACTTCGTCCCAAGCCGCCACACACTCGCCACTCGCCGGATCATCCGAACACATCTCTTGTGCCTCTTTTATGCTTTTCTCCACCTTCTCCGATATTCTATCCGGTGCAGCTCTAACAGGCCCAACACACAGCTTCATTGGGGATACCCTTTTCCAAGGCCGGTTAAGGCATGGGACCTTGACGGTTGGGACGTCTGGTCCATTGGCAAAGATTCTTAGGGTTACGAGGTTAACACTAGACAGGGTTGCCATTGGTAATGTTACTGTGTTGGGAAGATATGAGTGGGTTATGTTCAGACGGGGGATGAGAAATATAAGAGTTATTCTAATGGTAATGTAATGGTTGATGAGCACAAATTTCTTATCACATTGGGACCAATAAGATGGAGAAAAATGGAGATATTTTATGAGAATATCTTTTTGTTTTGTTTCGAATATCTTTATAAACCACTCGTGTAGGAATGTCAGAGATCTACGAGTCTCCGTTACTTACAACACTTTATCATCAAAATGTCGATAATTATTCGAATAAAATATTTAAAAATAAATTCGATAATATTGTTAGAAGGAATATTATCTCCCATCATCGAATATGTAAACTGTGATAACAAGCGTGAAGGATTGAAATATCTCGACCAAACACACCGATCTAAATGTGACTTCATAGCCAGTGATATGCCGTCGTATTTTTCTTCTTCTTTTTTTCTCCTATTTTTGTTTTTCCTTATATTGGTTGTAGGGGCAAAGTTAAATTTTTTTTTTTTAGGGAATCGAAATTAAATTATAATTTTTATGATAGTAAAACTATAATTTTTAAATGATTAAATTAAAATTTTATCATTTTTAGAAGGTTAAAATGTAATTTTATTTTTATTAATTTAAAATTTTAAAAACCTAAATAAAAAATTTTCATTTTAAGAGGCTGTGAGGCCCTTGACTTCGCCTCTGATTGGTCGGCCAAAAATATAGCAAATACGTTATAGCAATCGGCACCACTGGTTGAGTGCTGATGTGCTAGGGTTGAGTTTGATTCCAGTTTTAGATTTTTTAACCCATTATGATAATTTCATTTAGTTTTATTATTTATTTATTAATTATAATTCCGAGTTTAACTTTTTTTACTTGTTTTAACAAAATGTGATTTATTTATGATTTTTAAATGTTATTCAGTAAATTTTCAATTTTTTCTCATAAAAATTTCTAAAATAATTAATTTTTTTAAGTAAATAAAAAAGTAATAATTCGTATATAGTTTTTTAAAATTTTTTTAAACTTTTAAATTAAGTGTTATTTGATAAATCAAAAAATTAGGTATTGAAAAATTAAGTACTAAATTTAAGTTATAAAATATATTTGGTATATTAATTAAAAGGGATAAATCTCAAAATTATATATGAACTTTGATTTAATATGCAATTGTATACATGAACTTTAATTTGGTGTAATTATACACGTGAAACTTTAATTGTGGTTCAAATGTATACTTGAAACTTTCATTTTGATTTAATTGCACATATTTAAAGAAATAAATACATGAACCCAACAAGTGACTCTAGTGGAAAAGAGGATGTTGTTTATCCTAGGGGTTTTGGTTTCGAGCACCTGTGTGCGCAAGGTGTGTGTGCCTTGTCAAAGGTATTCATCGTCCCAGGTGTGGTTTGGGTTCAAGTCACCTTAGTAATGTTTGTTAAACTAATGTACTAAGAGATTGTATTAAAACGGTAATACTCCTACCAAATGAGGCATTATTTTTTTAAAGGTTAATTTTTCAATTTATCAAATAGAATGCATTTTCGAAAGTTATAAAATAAATGTGTATGTTGTTATTATTATTATTATTATTTGTGAAATAATATCCGAAGTGTTATATAAATTTCAAGCATTATTATTGAATAATAAAACTTAAGAAAATAAAAAGAAAATAATGGATGATTTAAAAATAAATATTAATATATTTTTTAAGTATTATTATATATTAATTATAATAATAATATTTTTAAAAGTTAAGGATTTTGAGTTTGGGGTTTATGGTTTATGTTGAATTTTGAGTTTAAAGTTGAAGATTTGAGGTTATGATTTGTATTGAGTTTCGAATTTATGTTTAAATAAAGTTAAAGGAAAATATTTGATACACTGTTTGTGAAGTTTTTAAATTCCATAAACAGAGTCAAAAGTTGATAAGTGTATGTAGTAAAATATTTAAAACATATTTTAAAAAAAGACATATGTCAATTTTTTAAAACTGTTTGTGAAATAAAAAAGTACACTGCTAATGTACGAAGTATTAACTCATAGAGTTATTAGTATTTATTTATAAATCATTCATTATTTTTTATTTCACTAACGATAAAACATTATGTTATTATTCACTAACAATACATAAATTTCATGTACTAATAGTGCATCAAATATTCATCTATAATTTATATATTTTTAACATGTTTGTGAACTTGTATATGTATGTTGTATTTCAATTTATATAGCTGCCTAAGATATTAAATTATTTAAATTAATTAATTAATTTTTCATAGTTATGGTGATTAATTTAGTGGAAAATTTATTTTATTTTAAAATAATATATTTACAATGACGGAGCATAATAGAGATTCAGGGACCATGGCTCTTTAAAATGGTAAAATTTTATTTTAGGTTCTTTATCATTTATAAAATTTTAAATTAATAATGGTAAAATTACACTTTGACCTCAAAAATGATAAAAATTTGATTTAACTCTTTAAAAATTATAAAGATATAAACTATTAAAATGATGAAATTGTATTTTTATTATTGTAAAAATATGTAATCTAATTCTGACCTCAAAAATATATTTTTTGACTCCACTATTGTATATCATATTGATTTAGAATTCAAATTCGATAAATTAAGAAAAGAAAGATAAATATGATCATTTAAATTTAAAATTATATATTCATTTGCAAATCCTTTTCTTCTTCTATTTCTAGACGATATATTTAAAATAGTTAACTCATGGATAATCAATCAAATATACACATTCCATTAAGGGTAAAGTAATAAATTTTTCATTGAAGGATCGAATTTTTTTACCATTTAATTAGTTAATAAGTTTAAAAATTTAGAGGACTAAAAGAAAAATTTTGCCAAACTAAGAGGGCCAAGGCCTTTTACTTACTCCCTCGACGCCGCCCCTGCATTCCACTCGCTTGATAAAAGTATATATACTTTTTCATATTTGAAGTGATTTATCTACTCAGTATCGTGATGGTCAATTTAAAAACAATATCTAATACTAAATAATTATAACAAATATATTGCATTAACAACAAATTATATAAGTATCTATTATTTAATAAATTTTATCTTAAAATATTAAAAATTATTGATACAATATACAATAAAAGAAGAGAGTAGGGAGGAGTACGTGGTAATGTTGAGAAAATCGGTTCACCTAAAGAGACAAAAAGTTGGAAATGAACAAGAGGATAGACTGATTGTTAGAAGAGAGGATATTTGCTTGGAGTAATTTTGAGGGCTCGAAGGTTAATTCATTCTTCATGGCTAGGGGGTGTTTGTAAGAGAGGTTTTTTTGTCCACTAGTGTGACGTGATAGGTTGTTATGAAGGAAGTTACCATCATTCAATACGTGAAGGATATACTCGTTTTTGACATTTTTGGGTCTAGGCAAAATAATAAAATGGGGTTTTAGGTTCAATAAAAGTTAGAGAATTTTTTTTATAAATCTCTTAAAAGTTGGTAAAAAAAAACTTTCGGCCCTTAAAAACTAAAAAAAATAATTTTTGAACATTTAAAAATTGATAAAAAAAAGTTTGACCTTTAAAAGTTAAAAAAAAATTGGTTCCCTTAAAAATTAAAAAAAAAAAAATTTTAGACCCCTTTTAACCTTAGATCCTAAGCTACCGCACCTCCGAACGACCTCAAGACCAAACCTGGTGAAGGACGTGCATTGTGGAGCGCATTATGTTATGCATTAGTTAGTACGAGGTTGTTATACATAAGTGCATCTTTATTGTCTTGAGAGTATGTTCATATTTTAAGAGTATTCACATTTAAAATATAAGTGTCTGTTTCATCTTCGAAGAGCGGATGGTCTTACCAAGAGGGCTTGTTAAGCGGGTGGTCTTAATCATGAGGCTCATTTTGTTATGCCTTCAATCAGTACCTAGTTTCAAGCTCGTTGAAGTGTAAAAAAGACCATGGATAAACCAATAAGCATGGAGGAAATTATAAATTCTTTTTATAAAATCGAAAATATACAAAAAAAAAATATAATTTTTTTTAAAAGTTCTTTGAGTTGCAATATAGAGTGCCGTATCATCATAGATTATGGAATCTAAGTTTAAAGATTAAATTGAGAAAACTTTTAAATTCTAAGACTAACATGGATAAAAAATTCAAGGATCAAAATGAGAAAATATATCAAATTCAGGGACTAAAGGTTACTTTACCCCTTCAAGAAACCACAAATTCCTTTAGGGCTGCAACTTTATTTTATTTTATTTTATTCTTTTTATTTAAAAGAATATAATTGTAGCACTTCAACTTTTAGTCGCATCAAGATAAAAAATGATGCGACTTTACAAAGTGTATCATCGCCTCTCCCCTTTCTCTTCATCTTGTTGCTGTCTCCTCCATCCTTTTTCTCTCGGCAACGCTCGATTCCCTCCTTCTACCCTTCGCTCATTTCGCCACCTCAGAACGCATTCTACAAACCTCTTCAAACCGGCCATGTCCGCTTCACGCTTCAACCGTCTCGTCCCAGTGAACTCCGCTCTTGCTGAAGACGGCTCCACTGCCGGCAATGGCTCCGCAAATGCTTCTCTTACTTTCGCTGAAGATGACGATGGTACCCTCTTTTTTTTTTTTGGTGTTGGAAATAATGATTTTTTATTTCAGTTTTAAGTTAGTTATACTTAAAAAGTTTTAATTTTGATATTTGATTTATAAAGTGTTGCAATCGGAGTTAAAATATCAAAATTTGAATTTGATTTAGCTTCTTTTGTGCTGAATTTTTAACTTTTAATTTCAGTTCCAAGTTAGTATCTTTTTTAAAATTAATTTGATTTAGAGAGTGTTGCAATCGGAGTTAAATGTCAAAATCTGAATTTAATTTAGTTTCTTTTGTGCTGAATTTTGAACTTTTAATTTCAGTTCCAAGTTAGTAACTTTGAAAAAAAATATTAACTTAATTTTGAATTTGATTTAGACAGTGTAATCGGAGTTGAATACCGTGTCCCGCCACCGGAGATTCGAGATATAGTTGATGCTCCGCCGCTTCCTGCGCTGTCGTTTTCGCCATTTAGGGATAAAATTCTGTTTATGAAGCGGAGATCTTTGCCTCCATTGGCGGAACTAGCGAGACCTGAGGAAAAGCTTGCTGGTCTTCGAATTGATGGGCAATGCAACACCAGGAGCCGGATGTCTTTTTACACTGGCATAGGGATTCATCCACTGATGCCCGATGGTTCTTTGGGACCCGAAACAGAGTTGAGAGGATTCCCTGATGGTGCTAAGATTAATTTTGTTACTTGGTCTAATGATGGTAAACATTTGGCCTTTAGTGTTCGATTTGAGGAAGAGGAGAATAGTTCAAGTAAACTTAGAGTGTGGGTTGCCGATGTCGAGACTGGAATGGCTAGGCCGCTGTTTCAGTCTCCAGATATTTATCTGAATGCGGTGTTTGATAATTATGTTTGGGTGGATAACTCTACCCTCTTAGTTTGTACTATTCCTTTGTCTCGTGGAGATCCACCAAAGAAGCCTTTGGTTCCTTCGGGTCCGAAGATTCAATCCAATGAGCAAAAAACTATTGTTCAAGTTAGAACTTTCCAGGATTTGCTGAAGGATGAGTACGATGAGGATTTATTTGATTACTATGCCACTTCTCAACTCGTTTTGGCTTCCTTGGATGGCACGGTGAAGGAGGTTGGTTCACCTGCTGTTTACACATCTCTGGATCCTTCCCCCGATGAGAAGTACATTTTGATTAGTTCAATTCATAGGCCGTATTCTTTTATTGTACCATGTGGAAGATTTCCCAAGAAAGTGGATGTCTGGACAGCTGATGGGAAATTTGTTAGAGAACTTTGTGACTTGCCCCTTGCGGAGGATATCCCTATTGCATCCAATAGCGTACGAAAAGGGATGAGGTCAATCAATTGGAGAGCAGATAAGCCTTCAACTATATACTGGTATATATGTATCTGTATTTTTTACCCACTTATGCATTTGTTAAGATGAAATTGAATGTAATTATATAGGACTATTGATGGTCAAACTTTTAAGCATTTTATGAAGTCATAGTTTCATCATGAAGTTTCTCTACGTAATTTTAGTTCCCTGACTCTGCTGAAGTTTTTAGGACAGAGACACAAGATGGAGGTGATGCAAAAGTGGAAGTTTCGCCACGTGATATAGTTTATACACAGCCTGCCAAGCCACAAGAAGGTGAAGAGCCAGAAATCTTACACAAACTTGATCTTCGCTATGGGTAGGTATACATGTTTCATTTCTCATATTTTTCTTTGTAGGTTTCTTTATATTGATTTTAATTGATGAATGTAGCTGGCCTTTCTTTCTGATGTTTTTGCAATGATGTCACAAAACCTCAGAGATGTGAACTTTGTTTGTGACTTTTGCTGATGTCAACTATATCATCAGAGTATGGGAATTCTAAAATTGAGTCAAAGATTTGTAGTAGATGGAGAGGGATGTTCTGAACGGAATTGCTACTTACTAATCTATGTTTGACTGCCATCCCTTGGCTCTCATTTCATTACCTAACATGGAGATCCTCGAGTTCCTGCAGCAAATGTTGGGATAAAGATTTTTCCTAGCATGCATCTATATGACTTAACTTCCATGTATGCATTGGCTTTGGTCTATAGTTTATGGCAAGGGGATTGATCGTCTTATTAAGTATTGAGATGTACATCAAGTTTCTCTAATTTGTGTGACTCTTCATTTTGACAGAGGTATTTCCTGGTGTGATGATTCATTGGCTCTCGTCTATGAGTCATGGTACAAGACTCGTCGAACAAGAACCTGGGTTATATCTCCTGGATCAGAAGATTTGAGTCCACACATACTGTTTGATAGGTCATCTGAGGATGTGTACTCTGATCCTGGTTCTCCAATGCTGAGGAGAACATCTACTGGGAATTATGTGATAGCTAAACTGAGGAAAGAAAATGACGATGCAACTTATCTTTTGCTGAATGGAAATGGTGCTACACCAGAGGGGGACATCCCCTTCCTTGATTTGTTTGATATGTAAGTGTTTAAGAATTAACCTTTTTCTTTTGTGTGCATGTTCTTGTTGCGGGGTCTATTGGTGCCATTTAATCTAAAACCAAAAAATTTCCAGAAATACTGGCAGCAAAGAACGAATATGGGAGAGTGAAAAAGAAAAGTATTATGAGAGTGTTGTTGCTTTGCTGTCGGATCAGAAAGAAGGGGATATACACATCAATGACCTTAAGATTCTTACTTCTAAAGAATCAAAAACTGAGAATACCCAATTTTACATCCAAAGTTGGCCGGATAAGAAATTATGTCAGATCACAGACTTCCCTCATCCGTATTCACAGTTGGCATCATTGCAGAAAGAGATGATTAGATACGAGAGGAAAGATGGGGTTCAACTTACTGCAACATTGTACTTGCCACCAGGCTATGATCCATCAAAAGACGGCCCTCTTCCATGTTTGGTTTGGTCTTACCCAGGGGAATTTAAAAGCAAAGATGCAGCTGGGCAAGTTCGTGGTTCTCCTAATGAGTTTGCAGGCATAGGTCCAACATCAGCTCTCCTTTGGCTTGCTAGAAGGCATGAAACTATTCTTTCAATATTTTCTATATGCTCATTTTTGTGTTTTTAGTTTCCTCTCCACCGGTTTTTCCTTTTCAGCTGGATGCCTCTAGACTAAATTATGGTGACTCATATTTCCACTTTGTAGATTTGCTATCTTATCCGGGCCAACAATCCCAATAATTGGTGAAGGGGATGAAGAAGCCAATGATAGGTAAAGGTTACTTGCATGATTAATATACATGTTAGTGTATGTCCGTGTATGTATATCCTATCCCATCATATCACTATCTGTGTAGGTATGTAGAGCAACTGGTTGCAAGTGCAGAGGCAGCTGTTGAGGAAGTTATCCGACGTGGAGTGCGTGTATTTTTCATTTCCATGCAAATCATCATCCTGTTGCAGCATACCGATTATAAAGTTCTGACTTGAACTTTTCTTATGCTGCATGTGTTTAGGTAGCTCATCCTAACAAAATCGCTGTAGGAGGACATTCCTATGGAGCATTCATGACTGCAAACCTTCTAGCACACGCTCCTCACCTTTTCTGTTGTGGCATTGCTCGGTCTGGAGCTTACAATAGAACCCTTACACCTTTCGGTTTTCAGGTAGTGAACTCAAGCATTTGAATATATTTAATTCAATGCCCCGTTTCTGTCCTCGTTGGTGGATTTATGGCTCCCTTCCTCTCTTTGGTGCAGAATGAGGATAGAACACTTTGGGAGGCAACTAATACTTATGTAGAGATGAGTCCATTCATGTCTGCAAACAGAATCAAGAAGCCTATCTTGCTTATCCATGGTGAAGAAGACAACAATCCGGGAACATTAACCATGCAGGTATATGGCTTCCCACACCCTCGTATGAATTATGCTATTTTAGATAGCCCTCTCTGTCTCCCTTGATAGAAATGCAGAACCTGTTACGCATTTCTTTTTAGATGCTCATCATAAATCTCTTCCTTTGTTTGCTTGCCTACTTGTTGGCCATATCCATACGATGCAGTCGGATCGTTTCTTCAATGCCCTGAAGGGTCATGGAGCTCTCTGTCGCCTTGTCATTCTACCCTTTGAGAGCCATGGCTATTCTGCTCGAGAAAGCATCATGCATGTCCTTTGGGAAACTGATAGATGGCTTCAAAAGCATTGTGTGTCAAACACTTCTGAAGTGAGTGCAAATACCGGTAAGAGCAAAGACGGAGAGGGCAAAGAAGTTACAGATTTTGAAAACAAAGCAGTTGCTGCCAGTGGAGGTGGTGGTGCGGAGCTGGCTGATGATATTGAAAGTGGACAGTTCCATTCCAAGCCAAGGTCATTAATGTGGTAATTTAACTGACGCCTCTGTTCTTTCTAGTCTTTACATTCGCTATAGTTAATTGAACAACAGTTTCACCGACTTAAAGTCTGTTACCGATCATGTGTTACTTTGTAGATTACACTACTGAGCTTCAACCCCCGGGGGAGTCATGATGATCGGCACCTTCCACTTCATACTCTCATAATCCCAGATGATCGCTGCTGACATCATATAATATCAAAACCTCAGAATTCCAGTTGGTTTGAATTCTTAAAGCGCCAGCACCGTGGAATGTGATCTAAAATCAACGTAAACAACGGCCCTCGTTTCCCAGTCATTGCCGGAAATTCAGAAATTGGGTATTGTTGGGGGGGGGGGGGGGTGAAGCAAATTGTGACAAAATACGATGATATTTTTATAACTCTATTTTAAACTCTGGATTTGATTGTTTAAGCTGCAAAAGATTTGAATGGTAGGACAATACGTTCAATATGTTCGTTGTTCAAGCTCGGGCCCATTTTTTGGGCTGATTTGGCCCCTTCAAAGAGCGGGTTTTACTATTTAAAATTAATAAAATATTCATTTTATAATTAAAATATTTTTTATTATGTAAATTGAATTTGGGCTGGGCTGAATCGGGTCTGTGTGAAAAATCCCCATTTAATTTTGAAATAGTACATTTTCATTCGCATAATGTAAATTTTAAAGCTAAATCTCGTATGCATGTATAATTATCATGAAATGTATTTGAGTTACAGTTCATGCATTTGGATTCGGCGATCGGATTATATGTGGGGTGTCACTTAAGTCAGGTTGGGTCGAGCAAGTTATTCGATTTTTTGAATAGGTCTAGACATAAATCATCAGTTTTTGTTTTAATTTTCAGATTTTTATCAGCTTAAATGATTTAGTTTGTATTCGGTTTTATGTGATTAGTTAGACATCGACTCCCAATTCAATTGATCAATTTGGTTTGATTTTAACATCACTTATCATAACTTTAAAATTCCATTCAATAAATTCAAATATAAAATTGATTCAACTCGATTTAATCATAAAAACAAATTTAACTTTTTCACTCACACAATTGGGTTGAAATAATTTTAATCGAGATGATTTAACTCACAAAATTCAAATGATTTAAACTCAAATCAATATCATACAAACCAGGTCAGGACATCTAATTGGTTGGAAATAGCCCACCCAGATTATTGGAAATAATTTTCTCCTTAAATGAATGATTAATTATGGGCAAAAAAAGATTGATTAAAATTTAATCCAAGATATTCCATTATTAGTGTGATAGGGTTGAGTAGAAGCATGTGCGTTCCTAATAAATTTATTGATTAATTTTTAATACATATCTTTATCCCTTAACACAGACAGGAGAGATGATAAACAAATAAAATTTCTTTTTTCCTTAATGAAAAACATAATAAAATAACTTTTTGATTTCACTTAAAACACAAGCAAAGAATGCTTAATGACAAAATTTAAGGATGGATTCAGATTTGTCAAAAGGAATTTGCTTTCAGTTTCATTTCCTATATGTCTTATCTACATTGCCCACCACTAGGGTTAATATAACTTTTAATCCTTAAACTTTATAATTAGCTCCATTTTGGTACTTATATATATTTTTTAGTTCACTTTGATATTCAATTTTGGTCCTTGTGTTTGGTACATGCAAATCTCTGATAACTTGAAACTTTGAGATTGTGCCATGTTATTATCTGAAAATTTTAAAAAATATTTTCTTTTTTAATTTTCAAGTGATGACAGGTATGATTGTTGGAGTGGACCAACTAGACATATTGGACTAGAAATTGACTAGCATACTACTTTGGGAAAAAAACTGATTGAACTTATTTTTTCTATTTTTATTTTTTAATTTTTAAAAATTTATTTTATTAATCTATTTAATTAAAACCTGATCGATCAGTTGAATCGTGAATAAGTGGTCTAACTAGTTTGAACATCGATTCGAGTTTAAAAACCTTGATAGCATGGCATAATCTTAAATTGTTGCACCATCAAAACTTTAAGAATTCAAGTTCAATGATCTAAGTTTAAATATAAAAGTAAACCAAAAAGAGTATAAATATCAAAGTGGACCTAATTTAGAAGTTCAGGGGCTAAACATCATATTAACCATATATCATATATGGCTTGTTGTTGCCGCCAGCTATGTCTCTCGTCTCGTGTGGAGAAGTGGTTTATATTTTAGTAATTCTCGATTTTCATATTTTTTTTTCGTGTTTAACTGTTGGTAATTATATTATTAGAGATAAATACTAAATTTGTACATAAATTTTATTATAATTTGATATATAAATTTTAATTTGGTGTATTTATATATATGAAATTTTAATTGTGATTATATGTATACATAAAATTTTGATTTCGATTTATTTGTACACATTTAAAAAAATAGATACATACATTTATTTTTATATTAGAGTAATATAATTATTTGTGTATATAATATATCAATCTAAAATTATGCTAATTCGATAATATTAATAGTGATTTGTGAAAATTAAATCAAATCAAAATTTTATGTATAAAATCATATAAAATTAAAATTTATATATAATAGTGCTCATTGAATCGAAGTTCGCGTATAAATACGATGTTTATCTCATATTATTATTATTATTATTATTAATCTTAATATTTTATGTGTTTGGTAAACTAAAAACACTAATGGTCAATTATTTTACAGTAGTTTCTTTTGATAAGTTCGTACTTTTATCCTCATATATTCATTAACATGCTTACATGCATCTCTGATAAGTTTTCTCTACCAAATCACTTTGAAAAATTGTTCTTTTAAACTATTTTCCCTTTTTTTTTTGAAGCATTTTTACTTGTGAAGCTTCCATTGATGGAGAAACAAAGAAGTTTCTCATTGAAATCCACTAGATTCTTAGTGTTTTCTTTCACAATTTCTTCTTCTTTAATCTTCTTGGTGTTTTTATTTACTTGGGTCATCAAATCTAACCCTTCAATCCATCGAGAAACCTATTTTCAGTCCAATAAACCACTTTTTAATCATAAACCCATAACCATAGAGAGCTTAAGTAGTTTCAGTAGCAATGGTTCAGTACAGAGTGTAAACTATTCGACCCATTTTTTGAAACCTGAAAATGAATCTGGGTCTGTAAAATTTTCAGTTTTTAAGCAGATCCAGAGACAAGAAAGTGAAGGTGAAGTTGTAGAAGATGGTGATGGTGAACTTGAGGATGTTGAAGAGGATACACCTGCACCTACAATGGAAGAAGACATTGAAGTTGATGATAAACTTGAGCTTCTAAAGGAACACAAAGAAGTGAAGATGACAAAAGTGAGTTCAGTTGATGAATTTAAAGCTCAAAGTGATGGGAAAATGGAGGAGAAGAAGATGAATGGCTGTGATGTAACGAAGGGGAAGTGGGTTTACGATGAGAGTTATCCACTCTACACAAATGGATCATGTCCTTTCATTGATGAAGGTTTTAATTGTGGTACCAATGGAAGGCAAGATAGGGATTACATGAAGTGGAAATGGCAACCACAAGACTGTGATTTTCCTAGGTAAAATGATTTTTTTACTTGATACTTTCTTGGATATTGTTGAAGGTGGATTCCTTTAAGAGAAGTTTTCAAAGTGTCGATTATTCAGTAGCGTTCTGACCCCAACAATGGAAGATAGGGTATGCTGGCTTCGGTAGATCACGGGAGATAAAATTCCCACCAAAAAGATGCCTTCCATTGTTGGGGTTTGGCCGATTGTCCGGCATAGGATAGTTCGAAAACTTCTCCTGAAATGTGGACCTTCCTCAAAGAGTCTAGCAATTGATGCAAGCCAAGACTGGTTTTTTTTTTTTTTATGTAGGTTCAGTGCTGCAAAAATACTGGATTTGATCAGAGGGAAAAGACTGGTCTTTGTGGGGGATTCAATTAATAGAAACCAATGGGAATCCATGCTTTGTATGTTAATGTCAGCTGTAAAAGATCCAAAGAAGGTCTATGAAACTCATGGAAGAAGAATCACCAAAGAGAAAGGGAATTATAGCTTCAAATTTGTGGTAATTTAATTGATTGTTTAAAGTTTCATGAACTTGTTCATATGTGGGAAAATTTGAGGCATAGTTGAATTATTGAGATTGTTTCTCTTTGCAGGATTACAAATGCACAATTGAATACTATGTTTCTCATTTTCTAGTTCATGAAAGCAAGGCAAGAATAAGGCAAAAACGGAGGCCGACTTTACGGATCGATGCCATCGATCACGGTTCTTCTAAATGGAAAGGAGCTGATATTTTGGTCTTCAACACTGCACATTGGTGGTCTCATTTCAAAACAAAAGCCGGGTTAGTTCCATCATCGAACTGTGGTTCTTCAAGTCTTGTCATGTATGGTTTTCAATCTTGCATTGACTGTAAGCTAGGGAAGTTCAAACAAGGTTGTCTGAATGTTTAGTTGCCCTTGTAAGAATTAGGATGACATTGTTGTGATAGTGAGCTAAACATTTATATATGCTTCCATTGGGTATTTATTCTTTTGATATTTTAGGATCAACTACTATCAAGAAGGGAACCAAGTACATCCCAAGCTTGATGTTTCCACAGCTTTTAGAAAAGCTTTGATGACATGGGCTGGATGGGTTGATAGACACATTAATCCGAGGAAAACCCGAGTTTTCTTTCGGAATTTGGCTCCGTCCCATTTCAGGTTTGCTGCTGTTCTACGCTTTCCCTTTAACATCTTGGATCGACCGGCCTAAAACAAAGAAAATAACATCTACTTTTATCCGTTACAGGGGAGGACTATGGAATTCAGGCGGCCATTGTATGGAAGCTACTTGGCCTCTTAATGACACTTCAGGTATGGAATACCCTGAGAAGAACAGAATCGTGGAAGAGGTCATTTTGCAGATGAAAACTCCGGTAACGTTACTGAATGTAACCGGTTTATCGGCGTATAGAATCGATGGTCATCCGTCGATATACGGGAAAAAACCAGGGACTCGTTACTCTTCCAACATTCAAGATTGTAGCCATTGGTGCCTTCCAGGTGTTCCAGATACATGGAACGAAATTTTGTTTTTCCATTTGCAATCCAAAGAAAAATCCAAGTATCACTCAAAATTTAGATTGTGATCTTTTTAACACATATATATTATTCTTTTAATTATTTTTACCTTGTAATGTTGTGAAATAGCATGCAAAATGTAATATTTTAGGAGATATTTGAGAATATTTAAATGAGGTTAATTTTTGTTGATTCCTCTTTGAAAATGTGTTAAGCCTTGCTTTGGTGATTTTACATTCCTCTCAACTTTTGGATTTGGTTTACTTTGAGTAAAATTTGATTAGATTCGAAAAAATCGAAAAAATATAAATTTCGAGTTAATCGAATTGAGTTACTCGAATTATTCGAGTCAGCTCGAATAACTCGATTCGAGTTTCAGTCGAATTGAATTTCACAATTCAAATAACTTGAATAATTCGAACAACATATTGGTGTTAAAAAAAGGTGAGTAAAATTCGATTTGGTTTGAAAAACTTGATAAAAAATTCAAATTTTAAATTAAATAGTTCAAGTTAATCGAGTTATTTAGATCAACTCGAATAAAAATTCAAAATTTTCGATTTAACTCAAATATGAATTACACAATTTGAGTTATCCAAAAATTCGAATAAGAATGATAAAACTACGTTGTTTTGATAAATGTTTCTTTTCCAAAAGTAAAAATCAAAATTATTAAGTTAAAAGACAAAATTACGTCATTTTGATAAATATTTACCCATTAAGTTCAAAGTCAAAACCATTATATTGTTTATATAATTAAATAATATTCTACTTCGCCTACTAGTTAAATAATAGGTTCATGTAAACGCACATTGAGTATAAATAATATGATTCATTAACTCAACTCGATTTGACTCGAAATTTTTTGACTCAATTCGATTTGAAAAAATTTCAAATTGAGTTCGATTGCTAAAATAAGATTCGTCAACTCAATTAATTCGAAATTTTTTGACTTGATCAAATACGTAAGTGTAAATACCATTTTAGAACTTGTCAACTTTGAAAATAAGCAAATTGATCTCTCTAAACAAAAATTACATAATAATTCAAAATCAATTTTAAAATTCAAATATTTATAAAAAAAATCAAAATTTATATTTTTAAAAAATATATAAAATATTTAAAAAATTCTAAAAAAATGAACCCAATGAGTGGCTCCAGTGGTAAAAAAGATGTTATTCATCCTATGTGTGCAAGGTGTGTATGTATTGTCAAAAGGTTAATAAAGTATGAACAGATACTATCATATAATCATACCAGTATATTCAAAAAAAATTCTAAAAAAATATATAAAAATAAAAATAAAAATAATATTTTTGGGACCTTATTTATGTGCTCTAAGATAAAATTAGTTATACTATAACAATGTTTCATTTTTTTAATTAAACCCGAACAATTTCATTCAATTCGACTCAATTCAAAAAAATTCAAATTGAGTTAAGATAATAAAATAAAACTCATGAACTCGATTAACTCAAAATTTTTTCATTCAATTCGTTCGAATGCTTACCCTCAATTTAATCCTTTAAAAGGTTAAACTAATTTTTTAAAAAATAGAATGTATTGATCCTTTATCTTAGTAATGCAATTTAAAAAAAAATTACTTCACAAGTCCTTTTAGAACAAATTAATCCTTTTAAGTTAAACTATAAAACTCGAGATTTAATGATTGTACATTTAATTGGTAAAATTGTAAACATTTTATATGAACATTAATTTCATTATAAATTCTTTATCATAGTTCTCTTTTTGATACAATGTCTAAAACTACTCATAATCCTCTCAACCTTTAAATAAGAGGATAATACACTTCAATGCACTTGAACCCACGACCTCCGACAATAATATCGATGTCAATTGCAAGCGTTTTAAAATGTTAATTTGACATGTAAAATAACTGAAAAAATGAATATTTATTTTTTATTTAAACCTCAACTCTTGACCACCATTGAGTGTTCACCTCAAAAAGCCAATAGATTCAAATCACAGTAGCAATCCTGTTTGTGGTGAAACAGACCTATTTATAATGCAAATTGACGATGGTGATTTATTTCCACTAGGATTAAGAGCGGGAGTCAATTGCAAATACATTGAAAAGAAAACAAATATTTGATTTTTTTCACCCAAATACTAAATTACGGAATAATTTAGTCTAAACAATTTAACCAAAATAAAACAAATTCCACATCTAAAAAAAAAGAAGAGACCCCTAAACCCCTCTTAACAAAGAGAGACTCACTTGTTAAAGGTATATATTAAGCAATCATATCAGATTTCACAATTACTTAAATCAATATAATGAAAGTACTAAATACAATCCTAGTACTGCAACTTTATTCAGGGTCAACATTTTTTAAACTTTCTATTCTTTCGATAAGATTAACATGCTTTTCTATAATTTTATTGTTAGATACACCTAGCTTGTTTGCCAAACCAATTATTTCTATCTTATTTTCTTGATCCTAATATCTTTAATGAAACTAACTATATACCGCATAATGACGCAATATTGCATATGTTTTTACTTACGAAGAAACTCCCTCTTTTGTGATGATACTCAGAAGCTGAAGGATATATAGGTAAACAATGCTAAATGGGTCGAGCCGATGATTGCTTTAATGAGACTGATGTTTCTTTGCTCTACCTTGAGAGGCTGATGTTTCATCTCTTTTGGAACCCTCAGGTTTCCTAGCCCATGCAGGTGCTTGATCTGGACCGTAACGGTAATCATAAAAGAGTTCTTCACTAGCTTCGATACGTTCCTTGGCAAATATTCCTACTCGATGATCCCCGGCTACCAAGATTACCTGTGCAAGCTAAAGGAATTAGCTTAACTAACAACAAGAAATGTCCCTAAAATGTATTGTGGACGGTTGTAGACCTTGGCATAGCAATTTGGGTTAGAAGAGTGGTTTGCAAATTTCAATTTGTCTCCTTTGCGGTAAGCGTCGAGGACATACTGCAAAGACAAAACAGCAGCTTCCAATCAGATTCTACGTGCCGGTGTAATGTAGTTATTAACATAATACATTTAGGATTATATAATTAAGCTCCAAAACGTGAACATGGTACTTCCGATATTAGGATGATTGCAGCAATCTTAGATTAAAAAAAAGTGAAGCTTTGTTAACAGAGGGGAATTTTAGTGCTGAATGTGAAATGTGAGGGCCACTTGCCTGATCATTCAAGTCAAAAAGGAAAGATGAATTTGCACGATCGTAAATTTTCCCTCGTTTGTCTGCTTCTGTGTGGGAGATCAATTCACCAGTATATTCTCCAAGATAATCATTTTTGTTGACAGAATTCTGAACCAACATCATCAAGTTCACAGAAAAGAGTTTAAACACGATTGAAGAAAATAGAGACAATTAACTATCCAAAGGTCTGCATTGGGAAAAAAGGGGGTACTATCCTACTTTTAGGAATGCTCCCCATCCGGCAACATCAGACTTTGCCAAGAGTATCTGAAGAATAAAAACATGAAAGATTAGAAGAGGAGCAAAAAGAAAATTCCAGATTTAAAGCATTTCGAAACTATAATTTTAAAACTAGAACATTCTAAGTAGCTCACTCTCTGCTGTTGCCTTAGAAGAAGCCTCATATTTCCACACTGACCATCTCCTCGTTTCGGTGGCTCACCCAACGAATCCCCACCACAACTGCAAAATGTATAAATATTTAATACTAATAGATCATGTTAGTAATATGTTATATAAAATCATGAAACTTTACCTAACCCAACAATTCCTGCAAACATCTGGGTCACATTCACGCCCAGCAGCAAAACATGGGCACTGCCGGCTTCTGCATTGGCTTTTTGCACAGTGGCATCCCCTAAACCGATTTTTGCAACTCTTCGAGCATCTGAATGATCATAATTCTTTGAATTTATAAGAATGTTCTGGACTTGATCGACTCATGGTATTTTTGGTTCAGGAAAAAAAAGCAAAAACAAAAAACTGAAACAACTGGTTCATCCATAACAAAAGCAGCTGGTCAAATGTAAATATTTCAGATTCAGTGAGATATACATTTGCTTACCCATACCATCCAAGTATATATTTCTTTCACATTCGCATGTTAAAACAACTTAACTTACCCACAATACTTCTCACAGCAAGTTCCGTTGTTCAGACAAGGGCATTGCTTTCCACACATTGATTGGCATCCACACGGAGTATATTGCTTGCAAGACTGATTTTTTCCATCTGCAATTCTTTTCCAAATTGAGGGATGGCCAGCTGACTTCCAAGAATATTTAAGTTTCCGCGTTCTACCCTTTCTACGAAGCAATCGTGGTCTTGCTGACATCTCTTGCTCCTGAATTACAGAAAAAATGTTAATTGCAAAAAAGTATTTATAATGCAATGCAAACTGGAAAGAGAACGGTCTACAATGGAGAACCAATTATTCACCCCAAAAAATACAATGCTATAAAATGAACTGATCAAGATAACTTAATAATGAATAAATATTAGAAGTTGCAAAATTAAGTAAAAAGAAAACCAAAATGCAGACCAACATAGTCAGCTTGCTCCTAATTTACCATTGTTTGTGGAAATCAATACTATATATATAAGTTTGACAAATTCAACAACTTTCAGGATGGGTTTCCTACTTTAACATTGTTTAACTAAATGGCCAAACCTTAATGGCCACGTAACTCTAATTGCAGATTGTAATGCCACTCTATATCTATGGATTCTCGAACATTTTTTGAATCGGTAAGCATTTAAACTTAAAAGGAATGCTTGCAATTGTAGCTAATAAAGGTGATAGTGTTGTTAAATAGAGAGAAATACCATAAAATCTGATTCAGATTTCCCATTTTCAGGAGAGCCATGCAGGTTGGCGATTGGAAACGTTTTCTTTTTCACCCCTTATCAAAGAATTACCATATAGTAGGAATTACAGAGAAATTAGGGTTTAAGTACATACCATAAAATCTGATTCAGATTTCCCATTTTCTTCCAAAAATGAACTTGTCATGATGGACCTATTTAGTGTTGAAGATCCACCATCACACATGTAACTCGATACTTCTATGCAAGTTTTCAAACCAGAGAGTAAGTTCCTGGCTATAAGGCAACTGTAAAGCATGGATCACACATTAGTAGAAGCATGGACATATTTTTATCTAGAAGGGAGAGGAGAGATGTCTAATCACAGATGTCTAAATGTAAGAGTTCATCATGATAAGAGAGTAAAGCAGTTGAATCGTACAACTATGAGCATGTTACACAATTTTAACTACTGAGTTTTTTGCTCAGCACATTTTAGTCTTGTAAAAAAAAAAAAAACTGCTGAGCTTAGTCCATTAAATATTTAGAAATGCAGAACCAATGTGAAAGAAAATATTTATATTTGCATTTTATGCAAAGCTAGACTGAAAAAAGTTCTAATCCCTTCTACCTGTTTCTCCCAAATATCTCCACTCCCTTCAAATACAATTCTCTCTCAATAGGCTTCCACTCAGAAGATGACCACTTCAATTCAGGCAGCTTTGCAACATCTTTGGCTCCATTCCTTGTATTATCCTTGGTTTTGGAAGCACTAGCAGAACAGGTGGAAGTTTCCAACCCCCGTTCACCAGATTCATTTTCGTTGTTTTTGGCTGTAATTTGAGTTTCATTTTCATTAAGAGTACGAACTTGACAGTTCCTAGTTTTACTACTTTGAGCACTGGCATGACTTGGTATAGCTTCAGAAGACTTTGTGGCTACATCCAAAACCAATAATGTCTTTTGTTTCTTACATGAAGAATCCTGGCTGCCATCAGAGCAGTGTAGCAGATAATCTAATGGTCTATTGTTTTCTTGGGAGGCCTTACGCTTTCCAGAATCTTCATGGTTATCTATTGGTATGGAAGACATCACCGAACTTTGAGCTTTACCAGCACCTTCTGAATCATTAATTCCTTCTAAAGTAACAGGCCCTTCTTCTTCAGAGATGCCTCTTTCATCTTGCATGAAATCTGCATCAACATTAGTCTTTCGCTCTTTGGCATCAGATGATGCAACCTTGTCTTTTTCTTCTAAAGTTGTTTTCATTCCATGCAATGCATTGACACCAGAACCTTCTGCCACATCTCTGACAGCTCTTAACTGCATGAATTGATGTAGAAATCACAAAAGATTTTTCTTTCCCAACAAATATAGAAAATCTTAGATCTAAACAAAAATTAAATATGGAATATGATGATAACTAAATACTTGAAAAGAAACTAAAAGGTATTCCAAGGATATGAACAAGTACAAATCACATCAAATCAAACTTGTCTCAGCAACATATGAATACGAGCACTAAAACAATCTATTTCTCTTTGTTAGGTAATAACAAATTAGACAACAAACCAGTGGAATGAGCTGCAGATAAACACAAAAATAAGAGGCTTATTAGTTAAAATAGGTAGACAAAACATCTTTTGCATCAGAACCCAGGTTTTGAGGACAAGGAGCAGCACCAGAGAATAAGAAAGAATGCAAATATTTGGAGAAAAAGAGAGAACTTTTGTCCATGAAGTTATCAACAAGAATGGTTTTTGCAGTATCAACTCATAAGACATCATACAAGGTTTTTAGCACAAAAGAACAATAAAAATCAAACCCGGAGGTAACACTGATCACTGCAGGGCTTCCTGTCATCTTCATATTCAGACCAATATGGCTGCTTTTCACTCTGTCAAGCAATAGGTACCAAAGCAGATAAACTAATGAATCAAACTCACATTAAATTGAAACTTTGAAAGACAAGAAACACATTGCTTACAGGATTAATTAAAGTTTGAGAACAGCCATGAAGACGGCAGTCAAATAACTGTCACGCAGATACAAAATATATCAGCATAGGGAGTTAAAAAATGTCAAAAGACTGCCTATGATATCTACATGCCCATGCTTCTCTTTAACAAATAACATTAAGAGTGATGGTTAGAGACTAAGTACCAAGCATCGGCGGCAAAAGAGGTTATCAAAAGAATCTAAGGCAGCACTGAGGCTCTTGTCCAAAGATATGCCCTTCTCAGATCCACAATCCTCAGAATCTTTAATGTTCTGGTCACTGTATTTTTCTCTGAGCATGCCATGCCGTTCCTGCAAATTTCATAAGAAAACAGTTACTAATAAATATTCAATATTTATTAAATATTTGGAAGGATTAAAGAAACCAAACAACATCCAAAGCAAGACAACCATGAGCCATGCTTATAGCAGGATACCTCGATTTCAGAGCTGGTGACTCCAATAAATTGGCTGACAGCAGCCAATGTTTCCTCGCCTAGGCCATACTCCTGACAGGCATTCCTGGCAAATTCAACATTGTTAATCTAAAATGATTGAGCTTTTTTATTTTTCCCCCATCAAGTGCAATAGAAAAGATCTTATCCACAGTTAAGCAAAATCCAAATAAACACCTCTTTTGGTGACGCAGCGTCATTTCTGCACTAAATCCCACAACCAGTTACTTAATATACTGAAATAAATAACAGTATGAAGAGTCTAATAGTACAAAAAGAAAACAGCAGCAGAACCTGCACACTTTTGCCATATTGGTTTTACAACCGTCTAACCCCATCTCACCATGCACTAAATCCGTTACAAGGACTATGCCACATTGTTGAAAGATTATCAACAATGTCTACCACTTGCACTTCTGTAGATGATGTTAACTTCTGACCAGTATAATGATAAGAAGGCACAGGAAGTTCAGTCCGGGTGCAACTGTGCACTTCCTTTTTTCCCCAAGAGAAACATATATACTTATGTATCTCTCTCTCTCTATATATATATAATGTTTCTCTTTAAAATAAATGAATAACTCCTCTTTATTGATTAATGAAGATTGTGTCTGGTTTTACTTACCACAAAATGCGGTCTTCAACCTCAGAAAATTCATGTTTTTCTTCCTCGGGCTCTGCAATATCTTCCTCACTGTCACTACAGATTAAAGCTTCACTGCCATGTTGGTCATAGTATATTCGTCTCCTCCCCACAACAGATTGGTCTTCAGCCATTCTCTGATTTCTGTGCTGAATGATGCATATTTAAGATAAGACAAGCAAAAATAAAATCTCATGGGAAACAAGATGAGCCAAGGAAAGATGGTAGATTCATGTGTGGATGCTTGTGCTGCTGAAATCTCCAACTTCGAACTAAATATCAGTAACAAAACCTTGAGAGCTTAATAACATGGCTAGTTTTTCCAAATGGCTTAATCTTGGTGTTCAACATGTTATCAAGCCCTTTCATGGAATCCCCTTAAATTATAATCCTCACTGGAGATGACTTAAAGTAGCATGGCTAACCCATGACTTAATGGCTTAAGTCTCTAGTGGCATACTGATTCAAAGCAGAATTGTGTACCTAAACAGACAGAATAGAATACTCAAAATTAGGCAAACTAATAAATTAATCCAACTTACTTGTCCAGAAAAATCCATGTCGTATATGGTGGCAACTTTTCAACGTACGGAAGCTTGACACTTGTTGAAGATACAACTTCGTGACCATTAGAATAGTCTCTATCTCCCGACCCTTGCGCAAATCCAGCATACTTAAATAGAGGAATTTGGATTCTTGAAGAAAGCATTTTACCAAATCCATTCTCCTCCACGCACAGAACGTTCCTACTTGATGTAGCTGACAAACGCTCTGAAATATGACTCTCGAGCTCCTTTCTGTTCTTCTCGACTTTTTCCTGTGCACACCACCCAATATAAATACAATTTATTTGCATCTCTAGCAGGTTGGAGCGCAAATAAATTCAATTTAGACAAGCTGAATACAATGGTCATAGTTGCTTATCAAATTCACACTGAATTGACCACGCTAGTGATATTCAAGGACAAATAAATAATGTAGCAATAATTTAAAAAGTGAAATTCTTAAGTGACTAACATAACGAATCTACCTTAATCGAAGCAATTCTCTCCGATTGAATTTGCCTTTTAAGCTGATTTAACTTATGTGTCAAGTTTCCTACTCCACCACTAGAGCACTCTCCAAGTGATTTCTGCCATATCAACAAATAATAGCAATAAAATCAAAACATTGATAATTAAATCTAAAACGGATTTTTTTTTTTTATAAAAAGAAAAAAAGAAAACTCAATTCCATTTTTTTTCCTTTCCGTTTTCTGTTTCTATATAATTCATAAGCAACCAAACGGAGTACAAGCTGCAGTGAACGGCGATGGAATTGAGAAAAACCTCAGCCTCCACACAAAACCATTGGCGAATAATATTCAGTAGAATTTCAAGGCTATGTGATCAATTACAAACTAAAAATCATTTTAAATTTCATGTTTAAATGATACAGTGAATTGAAGCGACTGATAACTACTTTTTTTATGATTAGTAATGAAGATTGAATATAAAATGAGAAATAAAAAGGAAAAAATTGAAGATCAAAAGGATAAGGAGAGAAATCCTAACTTTAGATTTAGTGGAAGAGTCGCTCCCTTTAGAGACCATTGTTGGCTGAATTTGGTGCTGTTTTTTCCTTTGCGACTCCGAGTAATAAAACCAGAGTGAAAAGAATCTGGAAGAAAATAATAATAAAAGTAAAGAAGGACAGTAAAGGGCCTGACACGTGTGAACTGTTGTTACGTGGCCTTTACTGTTGGGGGACTCAATTTTTGAGTTTTTCACACGGGCCCAAAGCATTTCTTTTTCTTTTTCTTTTTTATATTTATTTTGTTACATTTAAATTTCGCCTTGAGAAATTTTAGCGGGCTTACAAAATGGGCTTTAAGCAAAGGCCCAAATTATGTAGCTCCTCTGTACGAAACGTGTGTTTTTTTTTTTAACAAAACAAGAGGCTAAAAGCCTGGAAGAAGTGACCGAATTGTCCAAAACAAATTTTTGTGCATATTGATTTATATTAAATCACTAACTTAATATTAATTAAACTCATTATTTAAAATAAAAAAATTATTCAACTAAATAATTCAACTCAAAATATAAAATTTTATAAATTACATTTTATACAATAAAACATTTTATTATATTTATTTGTATTTTTAATATAATAAAATATTTATTATATTTATAGTAGTGTTTTTTAATATAAATACTTTTTAATGTATTTTTAATGTGTTAGTGCATTTGGTGTATTATATTTTTTTAAAAAAATTAATTTTAAATAAAAATTAATCTAGAAAAAAATCAAATATAGGCGAGCTGGTCGAACTCAGATTTATCTTTTTTAAATTAGGTCGGGCTTGGATAAAAAAATAAGCTCATTTTCGGATCAGGTCAAATCTGAACTTAAAAAATGGATTTAAATACCCTACATAGGTTCGACTTAACTTGGCCCATGAACAACTTCTAAACAAGTCAAATTTGAATTTTTAAACGAGTCTTATTTTTTTGTTCAAGCCCATTTTTTTACTTATATTTTTACCCAAACCATCTCACTTTTCGGACAATCCTTCAAGTCGGGTTAGATGACCTAACCCATGAATAGATTTAGAGATAAATATATACTGTGCATTTTCTACGAAAATAAAATTCAAGATTGCAAAAATAAATGTTCAAACACCAACCCTTTAATGATCTGTTCGAATACTCAATGTCTAATAAAATTGTTATTTGAAGGGGAAAAACTTTGAAAGGTTATATCTTTAAGTTTGGTCGTGGGGTCATTTTAAGGCTCGCAGGTGAAGAGTCACAGCCTCCAACATAGTTAGCGAGAGCAAAGCTCACAGCTGTCATATTAAGGCTCACAGGTAAAGAGCCGCAGCCTCTAACACAGTTAGCGAGAGCAAATCTCCCAATTGTCATGTTAAGGCTCATAGGTAAAGAGCAGCAGCCTCCAACACAGTTAGCGAGAGCAAATCTCCCAACTGTCATATTAAGACTCGCAGGTAATGAACCGCAACCTCCAACACAGTTAGCGAGAACAAAACTCCCAACTGTCATATTAAGGCTTGCAAGTGAAGAGCTGCAACCTCCAACACAATTAGCGAGAGTAAAGCTCCCAAGTGTCATATTAAGGCACGCAGGTCAAGAGCCGCAGCCTCCAACACAGTTAGCGAAAGCAAAGCTCCCAGCTGTCATATTAAAGCTCACAAGTAAAGAGACGGAGCCTCTAACACAGTTAGTGAGAGCAAAGCTTCCAGCTATCATATTAATCATATTTGAAATAATTAATTTATATTTATTAAAAATAATTATATTTGCAATAATTATTTGATTTAATAAATGAAAGAGCTATTGGAAGAAAAGTCAAGAGTACTTTCTCTGTTTTCCCTAGAGGATCAATGTAAACTATAGCTAGGGTTTGGGGCGAAGTGGTGACTTTAAGCAAAGAAGATGGAGGAGTTCGACATTTCTCTTCTGGAGGAAAAGTTTATCCAACTTTTTGTATAAGCTCTAGGGTAATTCCGCCGGACAAACCTTCTTTGTTGTGTTTGGTGTGGACATCAAAAACCTTTAATTCGGATAACTTCCGCGCGCAGATGAGAAGTATCTGGAAAACGAAAAAAAAATTTGAGATTCAGATAATCGGTCAAAATCTTTTTCTATTAGTCTTTGATGACGAAGATGGTTTGGAATTGGTATTGGAGGGAAGACCTTGGATCTTTCATCGAAAAATGGTTCTTTTTGATCGTCTGCGGGAACCCATAGAAAGAAAGAAAATTCGATTGGTTATGTCCCCTTTTTGGATCAAAGTAGGTCCCTATCCTCCGGAATGTGACCCAAAGGACTTAATGCATGCCATTGGTTCCACGTTTGAGGGTTTGTTAAGGGTAAAAGCAAAAGGAGACTATTGCCGCATCAAAGTCATGCTTAATGACAAAAAGGCTTTACGTCGAGGTATATTTATTGCCTCTAACAAAGATGATAAAACCTTGGTCCCTTTTAAGTATAAGAACCTACCTGTTTTCTGTTATGGGTGTGAACAAATGGGGCACAATCTACAAGAATGTTCTAATGTTCCTCAAGTAGTCAAGGGGTTGTCGGAGGATGAATTTTCCTTCTTCTTAACCTTAAAAGCCGAATCGAATCTGGTGGGTAAGGAGGGGGTGCAACTTGGAGTTTTCAAGCAAAGAACGATAAAACAACGCTCTTACGAGGGTGACGAAGTCTCGAAGGACTGTCTAGAGTCCAAATTTGTTTCAATCACTATAGCTTCAAATTCGGGGAATGTAAGAGTCCATGGAGACAAAACCAAAAGTATAGAAGTAGAATTTGGAGCGGACTCTAATAAAGATCAGTGTTTATTACGGATTTGCGACAATACAATCCCTTCTAATTTGGAATTATCCAACCAATTAATTAGGGAGCAGATTGTTTCAAGCGAAGCAGTGACTCTTGCAGCTTTATTAAACGTCACAGCTTTGGGCCAATTGGAAAACAAACCTACCGACCCAGGTAGAGATCAAAGGCGTTGACAACGTTTTTACAGGAGATCTTCGGATGATCACAACATGTTATAATATGAAGTCGGTAAAAAGAAACTCTCTAATGAGGAGGGATTTACGAGTTTATTCGGGGAAAAATCATGACACGTTAGAAGAAACCCAAATTTGATGATAATATCCCAAAGGGAGAGGCCTATTTCGAATTAGCAAGAGTGAATTCGATGGAATCAATGTCACCAACTAAATTAGGACTGGCGGCTGCCAAGAGGTCAGCCAACCGGACGCAATGAAAATAATATGTTAGAATGTCTGTGGGTTAGAGGGCCCTCAGACTGTACGTCGGCTTCGACATATATTGAGGCTTTATAAACCCCGATTGGTCTTTTTTATGGAGACAAAGTTAGATAGAAAAAGAATAGAAGTAGTTCGCCATAAATATGGTTTTTCCTTCGGTTTTGAAGTGAGTGTCGATGCCTCGAAAGGTGGCATTTGTCTCTCATGGAAGAGTGTTGTGTCAGTTCTCATTCGCAAGTATTCTGTTAATTTTATTGATGCTATAATTAACAATGATGACGATATTGCAGAATGGCATTTTACGCGTTTTTATGGTTCCCTTACTGTTAGTGAAAGAGAGGAAGCTTGGAGTTCATTAAAAGCATTGGCCGATTATGAAGATCTCTTGTGATTTGTCTGTAAAAGCTTCAATGAAATTTTATATGCTTATGAAAAAAGAGGTGGTTTACCCTAAGGTGAGAAGCAAATTGAATTATTTTGAAAGACGCTTGATTATTATCAACTTTCTGATGTGGGTTTCTCTGGCCGATAGTTTACTTGGGAACACGAAAATTCTCCAACTAATAACATTAGGGAGCATTTGGATAGAGGCGTTGAAATGAGAAGTGCCTCTGCCTTTTTCCCAACGCCTCAATTAATCATCTTGCTCAAACTTTTTTCGATCATTGTCCCATTTTGGTCTCTTTAAATAAAGACAAAATAAATAAGGGTCAAAAGCCATTTAGATTTGAGGCTTGGTGGGATACGAAAGATTCCTTCGAAACATAATTACGTTACTTACGGTCGATAGATTGTGATAACATTTGTTTAACAAATGTTCGTATGGGACTACTAGGATGGGTTGGTTGCCTCAAACAAAAGAATCAAAGGGAGAAAATAAGGTTAGAGAGATAATTAGAGAAGCCTCTTGAGGGCGATAGAGACAAAGACACCCTCAATAACCTAATTGATACAAAGATACAGTTAAATTGGAAAATTAAGAAGGATGAGATTTATTGGGAATAAAGGGCCCGAGCAAACTGGCTCAAATCTGGTGATAGTAGTACTAGTTTTTTCATTCATTTGCATCACAATGTTACTGGAATAATAAAGACAAATCTCTAAAATGTGAGGATGGTGGGATGATAGAGGAAGATTCAGTTATGGTACAAGTTGCAAGAAGGTACTAAGAAAACCTTTTTTCTTCACAAGGAGTGAAAGACGAACTAGATTTTCCTTGGTCAGGTGTGGAAAAACGGGTATCTATAGCCGAAAATGAATGTTAGCGGCTTATACTAAAGATAAGGTAGTTAGTGCGTTAAGAGAGATGAGTCCTTTAAAAGCTCTAAGATGTTACGGTTTTCGGTCTTTTCTTCCAAAAATGTTGGCACATTGTCGGCAAGGAAGTCTCTCAATTCTGTCTTGATGTGCTAAATAATGAAAGGATTTCGATATTTTAAATGAAACAAACATCATCTTAATCCCCAAAGTTCCCTCCCCAACAAATTTGGCTAATTTTAGACCTATTAGTTTATGTAATGTATTATACAAGCTAATAGCTAAAGTTATTGCCAATCATCTTCGCAAGGTCTTGGATTCATGCATCAACCCTGCACAAAGTGCTTTTGTACCAGGGAGACTTATTTTCGACAATGTTTTATTGGCCTACGAGATGCTTCATACTTTTGGGAAGAAAAGAAGGGGTCGTAAGGGGTATATGGCATTGAAACTTGACATGAGTAAGGCTTTCGATCGATTGGAATGGTCCTTTATTTGAACCATAATGCTAAAACTAGGATTTGACAACAATTAGGTAAACCTTGTGATGCGTTGTATTACCATAATTTCATACATGATCACCATTAATGGTTGTCGAAGTTCTTTATTTAACCCAAGAAGGAGACTCCGTTAAGGAGACCCCTAAAGCCCTTTCTTGTTTATTATTTGCAATAAAGGATTATTGTCTCTCTTATGTGAAAGCATGAGGATCGACGTGTTAAAAGATACAAAAGCTAGTCGTAACGACCCTCCTTTATCCCATCTTTTATTTGCCGACAGTATTTTATTTAGGGAAGCCTCTTTATAAGGAGCTCGTGCTCTTTGGGATTTGTTAAGGGTATATGAGAGGCATTCAGGGCAACGCATTAACTACAACAAGTCAGTTGTCTTCTTTAGCAAAAATACCTTAGCTTTTGATCATGATATTGTTGTTAGGGAATTGAGGGTTCGTAGCTCTAGCAACCCAGAATGGTATCTAGGCCTTCCTAATATGGTAGGACGAAATCAAAAAGCTTCCTTTCAGCATTTAGAAGATATAATGAAACAAAGGATCGATGGCTGGTGCACGAGATGGCACTCTCAAGGTGGAAAGGAAGTTTTTATTAAGTCGATCCTACAAGCTATTCCCATGTACGCTATAACTTGTTTTCTTTTTCTAAAATCCCTTTGTGAGGACTTTGAACACTTAATTGCCAATTTTTTGTGGCATAAAGGATACAACTGAAGAGGTATCCATTGGTGCGAGTGGTGTGCAATTTGTGACACTAAGGAAAATGGTGGGCTGGGTTTTCGGTGTTTCGATATGTTTAACGTTTCGCTCCTAGCTAAGCAAGGATGGAGGTTACTTCAAAATCCTAACTCATTGCTAGCCAAAGTGTTAAAGGCTAAGTACTTTCTTACTTCAATTTTTTTAGAATCTATTTTAAAACCAGGTTCATCTTATACCTAGAAAAGTATTTGGGCAACTAAGAAGGCTCTAACTATGGGCCTTTATTGGCGGGTTGGCAATGGGGATCATATTTCCATTACGGGCGATGCATGGATTCTAGGTTCCTTAAATTATAGTTTAGCTAATCTAATTATTATTGGAAATTTAGAGTTAGTTGTTAATTTAATTGAACCTATAACTAATGTTTGGAAGGAGGAATTGATTACCCATATGTTCGAAACTGCTGATGCCAAATGTATCCTACGAATTCCATTATCAGCCGGCCTTTGCGAAGACGTATTGGCCTGGATTGGGGGAGCCTTCTGTAATAGCTCGTTTTTCAGTGGCGTCGAAAACAGTGATTTTTGGGACTACAAACATGACGGGAAAATTTTTATAATAAGTGTTTAAATTAAATAAATCAATAATAATTTTATATGGAATTTGGAATTGACGAAATTTAATTATTGAATTAAAAGTTAGTAAGTGGTTTGGTTCAAAAGTCAAGTGATTTTAGAAAATGAGGTATCAGGATCTCGTTTTTAAAATTAAAGGCCGTAAATATTTTTATTAAATGTTTACTGAGTCTTATTATATGTGAATTGAAGTTTGATTAGGTAATTTTGATAATTAATTACTTAATTAAGGAAAAAGGACTAAATTGTAAAAGAGGTAAAAGTTAATTGCTATTGATTAAAAATAAAAGGGACCAAAGTGGTAATTACACCCATGGTAAAAAAGTCCAAGCGGTGGTGGATATGATTACCATCCACTAACTTTTGGGTTATTTATTCATTAAATCCTAATTAGTTTAGAATTAAATTGCAAACAAGTTGTTTAATTAAAATATAATATAATTGAAGGATCAATTACGAAATTGGACCTTCTTTAAATGGTCTAATAATAGAAATGATATGAAATTCTTTAGATTTTGATAAATTGCAATTAAATCCTAATAAAATGAGGATTTACTAATTAGTTTAATTTAGTATGCTAGGGAATGGTGATTTCGAGGCCACAAATTCGATGTGTTAGACCGAAAATATTAATTATTTAATATTTACATGGTCATTATTATAGTATTAAATTATGGTTAAGAAATTCTATCGTTTAGGTAGTTAATTAAGTAAAAAGGATTAAATTGTAAAAGGTAAAAAAATTGAATTCTATTAATTGAAAGGTAAGTCAAGGTACTTAAATGGTAATATAACCATTAGTGACTTGGGTGGACAACTTTGGCTTAAATTTTGGTTGAAATTAGGTGTGAATAAAGGGTAAAATTGTAAATAAACAAATTATAATATGATCTTAATCATAAAACTTATGAAATAAGCCATTTTCTTTTAGTTTCTTCTTGAGAGAAAGCCGAAACTCCATTGTTAAGCCTGGGGAAGCTTTGGTCAAGCTTGTCCTTCAATTTGGTAAGTCAATTTAACCGGTTTCTTGTGATTTTTATGTTTTTGAGATCTCTGCAACTAGGTCCAGCTAACTCGTGTCTTTGTTTTCAAAATAGTTAAAGATTATGGATTTTTCCATTGATGAGTTTTGAGTATTCTTGAATTTTTATGGATGATTATTAAGCTTGGTTGTTAAATAGGACTATTTTGTAAAGTAGTTTTTGACGATTTTAATGTTTAAGGACTAAAATGTTAAAGTGATAAATTTGCAAGGACTAAAGGTGAAATAATTGCAAAAGTGGGCCGTATTGAAGTACTATAGTATTCAACTAAACTTGATTTCGTTTAAAAAAGGTTAATTTGCAAGTTTGATGCTAAAAGACTAAATTGAATAAAAGGAAAGTATTAGGGGTAAAATTATAATTTTCCCAAAAAGGACCAAATTGTGTTAAATGCTTTAATTATGTGTTTTAATGTGAAATTTGGATGAATTGTTGATTTAGATCACGATCGTGCCACGGGTCGTGGAAAAGAGAAATTAGCAGAATAGTCCCTAAAGTTTAGCCAAACTGCAATTTCATCCGGTAAGTTCGTACAGTAAAATAATTGATTTAGTTTCTGTTTGTAAATTATTAAAATAATTTAAGAATGCTGTATTTAAATTTGTTTGCTTAGTAAATATTAAATTGGGGATTTAAATAGTAAATAATTTGCTAACGAAATGATATGGTTGAAATCAGGTGACAACGAAACGCTTAAATGATTATGTGCTGTGTTAATTGTTATTCATGTTACGAATGAATTAATTTGGTTGATAAATAAGGATTATATAGATGTTTGCTCGAAATGGTATAATGTGATGAAAGTTAATTGAATTAGAAATGGTATATGACACATATGAACTTCGTGAACAACTAGAACACAAAGGACATGTCATTAAGGGTTATACAGTTTCGGGAGCTAGTCTTGGATATCTTACTGAAGGGTAGTCCTTGTACTGGAGCGGCTACTACAAATTAATCCTGTAAGTTCGTTTGATGAATTTCATATTTGAACTGCTAAAATGCTAATTACTGCTTAATGTGGAAATTCTCGAATCGTTTTAAGTATCAATGGAAGACTTAAGTCTCGGGATGAGCATGAGATTATATTAAAGGAAGACTCGTGACTCAAAATGAGCATGAGATTAAATTAAAGGAAGACTCATGTCTCGAGATGAGCATGAGATTATATTAAAGGAAGACTCATGTCTCGGGATAAGTAAGAGATTATATTAAAGGAAGACTCGTGACTCAAAATGAGCATGAGATTAAATTAAAGTTAGACTCATGTCTCGGGATGAGCATGAGATTATATTAAAGAAAGACTCATGTTTCGGGATGAGTATGAGATTATATTAAAGGAAGACTCGTGACTCGGGATGAGCATGAGATTATATTTAAAGGAAGACTTATGACTCGGTAGAGCATAAGATTGTTTAAGAGGAAGGTCAACGACTCGGTTGTTAAATATCGTTGCAAGGAATAATATTGTGCTGTGATACAATGATTGCGAACTTACTAAGCTTAAAAAGCTTACTTGTTTATTGTTGTTGTTTTGTAGATTTCGTTTTGTTGGTTGAAATTCGGATTACCTCGAAGAAAATCACACTATCCCAAGAGCTCGTTTGGTAGTCTTTATATCACTTAGCTTATATGACATGTATTAGGATTATGTTACTTAAATTGTTTTGGGGTAATTGTTAAATAGCATGGTAACATTTTATGAATGTTTTGATATGTATTCTTTGTTGTTATGTGAAGAATTAAATACCAATATGAAATGTCTGTATAAGTATGATTTTGAGAAATTGGTAAATGTTGTGGACTATTGTGCAAACTTAGAAATTTATGTATATAATTGACATATGCATACTTGTTTCGGTAGAACCAAGGGTTGTATCGATAGAAGTACAGGATAGGAGAGATGTTGTTCACTGACCTAATTTGTATAAGTAGATGGAAGATAGGTATCGGTAGTTATACTCATAGAAGTATCAGTTACTTGTGAATTTGTATCGGTAGAAGTGGTAAGGTAGAACTTCTTAGCTCTCTGGAGTTTTTAGTATCGGTAGAAGCATGACTTGCTTCGGTAATAGTGTCACATGTATCGGTAGAACCATCTTGAGTATCGGTAGAACTCTGTACTGTTTCTGAACTGTTTTTTGACTGGATAACTATCGATACTTGTCCAACGGGTACCGGTAGAGGTCTCCAAAAATCATGAAAATGACCTTTTTGCCCTTGCTAAATTGTGATTATAATCGATTGATGATTCATGATGTGTTGGGTGTATATCTTTATTAAATAAGATTGAATGACAAATGAACAGTAATATATGAATAGTAAGACACCGGGACTCTGACCGGCGATGGTTTCGGGTTTTGGGTGTTACACCTTGCATGTTATGAGGTAGTGAAATTAAGGTTAGACAGAGAGTTTCAAAAAGCCATAATAGAGGGCGATGCTCTCTCTATCATCAAGAAATGTGCCAATAACTCTATTGACAGGTCAGAAATCAGTGCACGCATACGTAACATTAAACAGAGCTCATCAAGGTTACAAAACCTCTCATTTCATCACACTTTCAGATCTGGAAACAAAGTGGCGCACTGTCTAGCATCAGTATGTTTACAAAACGGAGAAGAGACATACCTATTAGATACTGTACCATCTTTTGTTCAGAGAGCGGTGACCGATGAATTTTTACGAGAGTCGGACTGAAAATACCACAGATACAACCATCTTCCCTTCGATCTTCGACCCCCAAACAGCAAAGGGGAAAGGACCTCTGGTTTGAGAAGGAAGATATGGCTTTTGAATTTTTAGGGAAAAGACAAATCGTCAGAGCAATAATGATCCTAATTTCGATTGACGAGTTCTCCTCTTTTCCCGAGGAATTGGGGTAGGGTTCATTTCAATTTCATTTAGCATTTCATTTCTAGGGATTTCCTGAGTGATTGATGTGAACGAGCGTCCCAATATTGGGTTTACCCTTATAACAAAGCCAATTTAAAGACCCCCTTTCTATTTTTCTTTTTGATTTCTGCCTTGTTAGGACAGCAGTTTAGTTTTATCAATAATAAAGCCCAGTCCCGCATTATTTCAATAAATAAATAAATAAATAAAAGAACTATTAATTAAAAAGATAAATTAAAAATAAAAAACTTGAAAATAATATATTTATTAATTAAAAATAAAAAAACTTAAAACAAAATGAAATAAAAAATACATTAATATGCTTATAAAAATAATGGAACTTGATACTCAACGATGTAATTGCAATTATCTAACTATTTAACCAAATGAGTTAATATGTTGAAAATATTAATTAAAAAATTGAAATAAAATGAAATAAGAAATACAGATATGAGTAGGAAAATAATCGAACTCGAGATTTAAAGATAAAAGTATTAACATTTACCTAAAATCGTGTACATATTTTTACAATCTCTCTTCAAATTTGACTTATTATAATAAATATCACAAAAATAGGCAAAAACAATTAAATTTCTCTAAAAATCCGCATTTCTTCATAGTTAAATAGAAAAAGGAGTATGTGAGAACAAGAAGTTCAATAAATTCCAAACTCAGTTGAACCTCCTTAACAAGTCCAATCGGTGGAATCCCAATGCCTTCACCACAACGGAAACTATTCGAGCAGCTTTGGTAAATTATTTATATTTAATAATATAATAAATTATTAATAATTAATATAATTTATTTTAATAATTTTTTTGGACTTATTATTTTAATAAATTATTCAATATTACAATTTTATTTTAATAATAAATTTTAAAGTTTATATAATATTCTTCTTATATTATTGATATATATTCTCAAATATATTAACAATAAATATTTTATAGTATAAAAATTAAAATATGTCATAAGTCTTTGTACTCATTATAAATTTGAAATTTAATCCCTATATTTTTATTTTCAGAAATTTAGTTCCACTATTTTTTAGATTTTAAAAAATCAGATCTAATTATCAACATTGTTAAACTTTTTTTTAATTTTGTTGATGTGAAATTTTTAAATTAAAAAATACTCATTTGATAGTTATGTAACTAAAAAATTTACGAATTCTAAAGTATCTTTAAACTTGTGTTATCTAGATGTGAGACCGAAGTTCTAACGATTGCTCTAAACAAGTCTTGGTGAATTAAATGTGTTAAACAAATAAACAATATCAATAAAATTTAGTAAGACTTTTTTTTAAAGCCCTTCAAATTCAAGTTGTTCATTTAATACATATATATTTACAATTTGATCCATGTGTTTTAAATATGTTCTATGTCAAATTTCAATTAGTATTTAATGCCCAAGCTAATAGAATGACTTAATTAATACGAAAGTGTTTTGAAGTTCAGTAACCAGTTTAAAAATTGGAGCATAGTTTGACGAAATCTATTATTAACCCTTCAAATTAGATTAAAATATGTCTAAGTCTATACTTTTTCGAAAATTTAGAATTTAATTAATGTATTTTTATTTCCAAAATTTAGTTAATCTACTTTTTAGTTTCAAAATTTACGTACAACTGTTAAATTTTTTTTTTGTTAAATTTGTTGATGTGATATTTTAAAATAAAAAAAAATTTCTTTTGGTAGCTATGTAATTAAAAAATAACGTTATAATTAACCTGAATTTAACAAAAAAAAAATAACAATGTTAACGGTTGCCTTTTTGAAATTTAAAAAGTAAAAAAACTAAATTCTTTAAAATAAAAATATAGAGACTAAATTTCAAATTATCGAAAAATACAATAACGTATGCATATTTTAACCTTCATATTATAATGAGAATTTAGTTTTCAAATAATATTTTTAAAACTCGTAATTATCTTTTTTGAATAATATTATTCGATAATTTAAAATTTAGTTATTATACTCTAAAAAAATTATAAACTTTATTAAATAGATTATACTTGAATACAATATTATTTGGAAGGATAATTTAGAATATCGAAAATAGAACATAAAATCAACATAAACATGAAATTGCCATTATAGGTAAGCTGCTGATTGCACCAACCGATAGACATAAACATGTAAGAAAACATGTTTATCTAAGACTTTATTGTTCACATTTAAACTCAATGAACCTACAATGTAATAAATTACCAACAATGTCGGATTTCAGAACCTATAGTTTCCGAATACCCTCCCTCTATCTCTTGAAAACTTCCAGGCCGAAACCGATTGAACCGGAGTTCCCTTCCATCCAACGATCACACTCTTTCCGCACTTGTCGAGCGTGCAATAACTAGCGACACTCGGAAACTGTTTGATCACCAAATTACCTTGGTACAAGGACGACTCGCTAAACCCCAGTTCGATCATTCTAAACCTCGTGAAGAATGCCGACCACACTTTCATCTTCACACTTCTAACGACCCTCTCTTTGCCTTCCGTCGCCACAATGTTCCGAATCCCATCGCAAAGCACGGACTCGACCTCGGCTCTCAATTCACCTTCATGTTCCAAGCAAGTGTCAAGGCAGTCAAAAAATGCGCTGTAAAAGAATAACGCTTCGATGAACCGGTTCACGAATGATCGAGAGTTGTGGTTTGCTTCGATTTCAATGACGATTACTATAGTAGGGTTCAAATTTTTCATTACCCGCATCAGGTTTTCCAAGCATGTAGGCCTTGAAATCATTGTTCTAAGCACCACTGGACAGAAAACAACCAACGATTCGTCATTTTCGATTTTGAATAATTCTTCATTGATGTCTTCCATGTTTTCGACGTAAACCGCAATGAACAAAAAGGGTAACTTAAACGACGCAGCAACACTTTCCAACCTCTTTCCGGTCTCCGCTATCTTCTTGTTGCCGACGAATCCCACTGCCGTTATCTTGAGAATCTCGATGCGGCGGATTTCACGTTCCACTAGAGCTTGCATTAGGCCGGTCCATTGAACTCCGCTCCGAAGTTGAAGATCAATTATATGGATCTTACTAGCCGATGCCACGTTCTCTATAATGGCTTGTATTCCCATGAATTGCATTACTTGAAAAAATGGTACATACTCATGAATTCTAACTGTCATAAGGTTCGTATTCAACCCATTTTCAATCTCGGTCTTAAATATCATCTCCGATTCCTTCGCTATAAGCCTCCCCATTCCTTTATCAATCCTCTCTCGAAGAGCTTCGGCAAAATAATATACTATCCGTTGGACTGGATTGCCTCGTTCCAAGGCAATCCATTCGCAACGCGAAAGCAACCGGCTAGCACGTTCGAATTGATCATAACCAACTTTCTCCGCTGCGGTTAGGAGTAAGTGCATGAGCTCGACATCTTTCGTCTCGTCATCAGACAAACCCGAAAGAGCATGACCGAACGGATGCATAACCATGGAGAAATCATCATACCTCATGTCAGAAAACTGTATGTATCTCGCTGCGGTCACTCTCATGATCTCCTCTGCTGAAAGTTTCTTCTGGCCACCACCACGTTCATCCTTTCCATCCCCGCCGTCACTCCCTAAGCATTTGCTGAATCTCAATTTCTTGAAACCATTTCCGTAATTGGTTAGCAGTTCCAGAGACGACAACCGACACGAAGACTGCATATTGCAGTCCTTGATGGGTTCCATGTTTTCCGGCCTAGAAAAATCTTGGAACCCCATGTTTCCCGAGAAAACAGAGCTGAAACTGAATTCATCGGAAAAAGCTGACTTGGTTGCTGCTCGTCCCTGTTGTTGTTCTTGATTTTCAGACATCTTTGTTACGTTTTGATAAAGACCATGTTTAGGAAAAACAGGATCATCGCCTGGATCATCTCCAATTTCTTGGAATCCAAACAGAGGGTCATGTTTTCCTTTTATTACAGCACCATCTTTCTCGAAATCAGGAAGATTGTAACTTCCATGGATTCCATTGAAGTCGAATGGACTACTGAAAGGGAGTAATCCATTATCGATCTTAGAATTTTTGAAACCTGGCATCAAGTTTTACTTTCACAAGAACATCTATGTAATAAGAATCATAATGAATATCAACTCCAAAAAGAGGTTTTTATATACCTACTAATCGGGTTAATTGCATTAGACATCCTTGAATTACAATTCAAATTTTAAATTAGTTCAAAAAGTTTCAAAATATCACTATGGTATTAGTTAGATACTTCTATCAACATTGTCAGAGATCTCAACTACAAGGTAGAGCACATTTAATACATATGGATTAAAATCATATCTAGTTTATCTATCTAACAAAAAGCATTTTAACTAAAATTTGAGAGTTAAGTACCAAAGTAATAAAGAAAATAATTAAAATAAATGTAACAAAGTAGTAAATTGACAGTTAAATTAACAACAACAACAAAAAACTTAATTGATATAATATTATAGTTTGGAATCAATTTAAAAAGTAGAGAATAGTTGATGAGTTATTAATGGAATTAACCCTTTGTTTAATCTACAAAGATTAAAGGGAAAATAAAATGGGGTTGGATTGCGATGGTGAGACTGATATATCGATGTGGCCGCTCACGCAAAAGAAGCCAATTAAATACTTAACAATTGGCAGAAAGGAGGATAGAATATAATTTTTGGTGAGTATTTCCCCATACCAAACGAAGGCAACCATCCAAAATTAATGTTTAAATTGTGGGATCAAAACATTTATGAATTAAATTAAAGGAATGTAACTAAATGACAAGGAGATTGTTGATAAGTACGAGAGACACACAAAATGACACACGATTATTAATTTTTGTGATTATTTTTTATGATTATTAAAATTTAAAATTAATTATGTAAATCAAAACATAATCTCAAAAAAAATTGTATGAAATTATGATTGCACGTAAAAATCAAAAGGAAAAAATTTGATTTGTTATTCTCTTATTAAAAAAGATAAAAATAACGTAAAATCACAATTTCATATAATCTCTTCTCATATATTATGATAAACAGCAACACAGACTCAAAATAAGATATGAAGCTAGTTCGATGCAGGCCACTAGAAATATATACTTTCACCATATATACTTTTTTTCAAATAATATAACCAAAAGAAAATGCGTTCCTTTGTCGTTTTGGCTGTGGATTTTTCTTCTGATGTGGTTTTCACTTTCGATGAGAATGCTTTATTTATTTATTTTATGATTATAAAACTAATCGGAAAAATTCTAAGAAAAAAACTCATTCTAAAATCAATTTTCATAGGTATTTTTAAAGAAAATTTTCATAAATTTATCGTATTATTTTAGGTTTGTGTTTGGGTTTGTGTTTCATAGTCTTATTATTTTAATGAGGGGTTTTCTAGGAAAAGGATTGAATGAAACAGTGACACCACGTCATTTGTGTCCCTTTTCCAATAGTTTTATGCCACATCAGTATTTTCATTCTTAATTTCAACATTTTTATCCTGAAAAAAATCAAATTACAATTAAAATCCTGAAATTTAGGATGAAATTGTTGATGTGTCATAAAACCATTGGAAAGGGATAATATCTCTGTTTCATACAATCTTTTTTCGGGTTTTCTATTACATCATTACGCGCAAGTTTCAATCATTTTAGATACAAACCATTTAAAGTTATTTATTAAATTTATTCTACTCCAAATCATTTTAAATTTGAATCATTTTAGTTAGGTGAATTTAAATAAATTTAAATTAGATAAATTTAAATTATTTTCTATGAATTCAGTTTAAATTTAAGATGGTGGAATTTCATCTTATAATTTGTTGATAATCGTGTTTGCGTTTCATGATTTTGGACTAATATAAATCATAATAAAAACAGTAATAATAAATTGATTAATTTTTGCTATTATAATTATGGGTACATATGCATAATGTATAATGTTATTGTAAAGTGTGATACAAAATTAAGTGATCAATTATATTATAAATGTCCTGGAAATAATGTGTAGATACCATAAGTTGTATTTATAATTTGATGAGGGATCAAATTTTAAATACTCAAAACTAATTTAATAATCAGTTATTTTAAAAAAAGATAGTAGTCCCTAAGAAATAAATAAATATATCGCGCATTTCTTTTTCATCCCTAGTGTAACAGCCCGTTTTTCAGTGGTGTCGGAAACTGTGATTTCTGGATCATAAACCCGACGAGAAAACTTTTTATAATGAGTGTTTATATTAAATAAGTTGATAATAGATTTATATGGAATTTTGAATTGACGAATTTTAATTATTGAAATAAAAGTTAGTATAAATGGTTTGGTTCAAAAGTCAAGTGATTTTAGAAAATGAGGTATTGAGATCTCGTTTCTGAAATTAAGGGCTGTAAATATTTTTATTAAATATTTACAGAGTCTTATTATATGTGAATTGAAGTTCGGGTGAGTAATTTTGATGATTAATTGCTTAATTAAGGAAAAAAGAGTAAATTATAAAAGAGGTAAAAGTTAATTGCCATTGATTAAAAATAAAAGGGACCAAAGTGGCAATTACACCATGGTAAAAAAGTCCAAGCAGTGGTGGATATGATTACCATCCACTAAATTTTGGGTTATTTCTTCATTAAGTCCTAATTAGTTTAGGACTAAATTGAAAATAAGTTTGTTTAATTAAAATTTAATTTAATTGAAGGACCAATTATGAAATTGGACCCTCTTTAAATGACCTAATAATAGAAATGATGTGAAACTCTTTAGGTTTTGATAAATTGCAATTAAATCCAAATAAAATGAGGATTTACTAATTAGTTTAATTTAGTATGATCGGGAATGGTGGTTTAGAGGCTACAAATTCAATGTGTTAGATCGTAATATTAATTATTTAATATTTACGAAGTCATTAGTATCGTATTAAAAATTTAGTTATGAAATTTTATTGTATAGATAGTTAATTAAGTAAAAAGGATTAAATTGAAAAATGTATAAAAGTTGAATTCTCTTAATTTGAAGATATTAGATGTCAATTGAAAAGTAAGTTAAGGTCCTTAAAAGGTAATATAACCATTTTTCATTTGAGTGGACGATCTTGACTAAAATTTGGTTATAATTAAAGCGTGAACAAAGGGCATATTGGTAAATTAAGTAAATAAATGGTTTAAACTAAAATTAAAAGATGAAATTTAGTCATCTTTTTCTCCAAGGAGCCGAAACACCATTGCCAAGGGGAGAAGCAAGCCTCGGTCACTTGGGTTCTTAGATTGGGTGAGTAAATCTTACCCGTTTTTAATAATTTTTATGTTTTTGAACTCGTTTTAGCTTGATCTAGCTAACCCGGGTACTAATTTGTAAATCTGTTAAACATTTTGGTTTATGTCATTGATGAGTTTGTGTGTTTTTGAAGTTTAATGATAAAATAGTAAGCTTTTTGTTAAATGAGACTATTTTGTAAAGAAATTTTTAGTAATTTTCATGTTAAAAGACTAAAATATAAAAGAAGTAAAAGTACAAGGACTTGTCATTAAATAAAATAAATATGGGAAGTATTGGATTGCTATAATATTCAGCTGAACTTGTTTTTAAGGAAAAATGGTTAATTTGCAAGTTTTGAGCAAAAGCACTAAATTGAATAAAAGTGAAAAGTTAAGGGCAATTTTATAAAAATACCAAAAAGATTTATTTGCATAAAATGATTAAAAATTCATGTTAATTTAAATAATTGAATGAAATTATTGTAATAGATCAAGATCGTGTCCCGATCGTGGAAAAGGGAAAATTACGGATTTGCCTTTGAAGTTCACTTTAACTGCAATTTCGTCCGGTAAGTTCGTAACGTTAAATTTACATTTAAATAATATATTATTTGTATTCTTTATGATTTTTATAGAACAGATTATGGTACGTGAAATTGTGAAAGATGAAAAAGAAATGAATGAAAGAGATATGAGGCTCTGAACAGATAATTTGAAATCGACGCGATGGCTGGGGTACCGCATATGTTGCGAGTCCTCGACAACTCGTGTGAGCAACATCGTGAGTCGAAAACTGAGAAAAGAATCAAAGAATGGATTACAGGTCCTACGATGGTTGAGATTTATGCATAAGTACATATTCTCGACAGCTCGTGTGAGCAGCATCGTTAGGGACAGTTATATGCACAGATACCGTATCTATGGCTGAGGTGCCGCATATGTTGCGAGTCCTCGACAGCTCGTGTGAGCAGCATTGTGACTGGGGAAAGAAATATGGATCCTAAATGGATTATAGGCCCTACGATGGCTCGGACTATGCTTTACGCATATTCTCGACAGCTCGTGTGAGCAGCATCGTTAGGGAACAGTTTATAGTACAGACAGGCACCGTACCGATGGCTGAGGCACCGCATACGTTGCGAGTCCTCGACAGCTCGTGTGAGAAGCATCGAGTACTGGTAACAGAAAAGTTATAGACAAGAAAGTTGGAACATCAAATATGGCTTGAGGAAGCAATAGTTCATCCTAGCTCGGTTGAGATATAATTGTTTTATGCATTTGATTGGTAACTTTTTAAACTCTTCGAACTTACTAATCTTTGAAGCTTACCAAAGATGTTATTGTTGTTTTGTAGATTGTTTGCTGTTTGAAGATCGGATCATCTCAAAGAAATCACACTATCTCGGGAGCTCATTTGGTAGTATTTTCATCACTTGGTTATATGGCATGTACTAGGATGATGTTACCCCTAAAATGCTGGATTTTGGATTGTTGGGTTCTTTATTGAACTAAACTTGCTTGCTTGCTTGATGTTGTAATTAAGTAAATATGTTTGGTAATGAATTGACATGTGAATTTAAGAATACTTCTGATGATTGGTTGTACTTTGTGTTATATGATGAAACGAGTATTGTCATGTATAGATTTTGCAGGATGAGAATTTGAATAAGAATCTTGTGTTGAATAATGGTTGATAAACTTGAGGACTTGTGTGAATAGTCAAATTTTGTATACTTGTTTCGGTAGAATTCTTGCATGTATCAGTAGAAGTACAGAGTAAGAGAGAGGTTCGTTATTGACTTAGATTGTATCGATAGTAACATACGAAGTGTCAGTAATTCTGTTCATAGTAGTACCGATAGTCTGAATACTTGTATCGGTAGAAATTGTAGGGTAAAAACTTCTTAGCTTGCTGGAGTTTTTAGTATCAATAGAAGCATGACATGTTTCGGTAGAGGTCATACTTGTATCGGTAGTATTGTCTCAAGTACCGGTAGAAGTCTACACTATTCTTGAACTGTTTACTGACTTGACAACTACCGATACTTGTCCAACAAGTACCGATAGAAGTTTCCCAAAATCATGGAAATAGCCTTTTTGCCCATGTTGAGTTATAATTATATTTAAATGATAATGTATGACATGTAATTAAAAGGTGAAAAATGATAAATGAATAAAAAGACACCAAGACCCTAACTGGAGACGGTTTTCGGGTCTTGAGTGTTACAGACATGAAAAATGGATGTCATGATTTGTTAAATAAATATCGATTCCTTCTGCAATGTAATGATAAGTATGTTTGGTTATAGTTTGGTTAGCTAATGGTGAGAACTATGTGTTTGAGATACAGGACCATGTGATCCTTGATGAAAAATATTTGTACTTGATTCCTAAGTTTTGCGTGATTGAATTTGATTATTGATTGATTGAAAGGTTATAAATGAATGTGTAAAATTAAATGTAGTTAGTATTATGAGCTACAAATTATAATTGTATAAATTGTGATCAAATTGTATGTAAAAAAAACAGAAAAGACTCGAAAAGTTTTGTAAACCCTGAGACCTTGGATCGGAGATGATTTCGGGTTTTTGGTGTTACACCTAGCAAAGAGATTTACAAAAGAGAAAAACTATTTTCTTGAAAGATCAAAACCTTATGGCAATCTCCAATAATGGATTTAGGTACACTTCTACATATAATTTTATTCTTAATGATCTGACATGACAGATCCTAATTTACAGTTTTAAATTTACATCAGAATTTTACAATTCTAACAATCGTGTCTATGCTTCATGACTTTGGACCAATATAAATCATAATAAGAACAATAATAATAAATTGATTAAATTTTTCCATGAGTGATTTTATTATGTATAGGATGGATTTAATTTTTATATTTTAATTTTGTTAATTTTTTTCAAATTTTAGTTTTGATTAGATTTATTTAAAAGTCGGACAATTCATTCAAATTTAAAGACACATGAAATTTAGAAGGGTTTAGACAAAAATAATAAACTTAAAATTGGTTTGAGCAAAATATTAAGTTCATTTAAAATATAAGTTGAACTTAGGTTTTAATATTCAGAACTCAAGCTCAACCTGTTTACAAATTTGTAATATAATATTTCTCTTTTATTATATATATTATGTAATTTATATTAAATTAAATTAAATATATTATACTAAAATATAAATATTAAAAAATATGTTAAGTTATTTACGTTTAGAAATTTAATTAAAGAAAAAATATATTTATATATATAACTAGTTTGTATTCTCATGCAATGCATGGTGGATTTTGTATATTAAATTTATAATATTTTTATAGGATTAGTATTTGATACACTGATAATTTTTTTTTATTCCGTAAGTAGCCTTAAAAATGGACATGTGTCTTTTTTTTTTAAATATTTCACTATACCCCTATAGAAAACTTGTCAACCGATTGGCACTGCTTGTAGAGTCTAAAAACTCCATTGCCAGTGTATCAAATATTTTTTCATTTTTATAATATTAATTTTTGTTTAAAATTTTTAATGAGTTTCTTCAAAAAATTATTAATAAATTAAAAATTAATGTAATTTATAAAATATTTTAAAAAATATTTAACTAAATTAAAACAATTTATATTAATGTTAATTATTTTTAAAAATATTTAATATCAAAATAATATAAAAATTCATCATGATTGATTTTAATATTAATATATTATAATTTAAATAACACGTATTATTTATTTTTTATATATTGTTAAATAAATTTGTTTTAACGTTAAAATTGTTAATATTAATTTGTCTCTACTTTAATAAATGAATTAAATCTTATTATATTATAAAGATATAATTTTAATTTGATAAATGTTATTAATATACGTCTTTTTAAAAAACTATATTTTAAGCTTAACAATTTAATATTCATTATTTTATGTTATAACATTAAAAATTAATTTAATTAAGTAAAATATTGAAGTAAAGAAATAATTTATTTAAAATGAACTTTATATTTAACATATAAAAAAATTTAAAGAACATTTTTAAACAAAAGACATGAAATAACTAAAAAATTAAAAGGCAAGGAGTAAAAAATAACTTACCCAACTTATAAATTAGTGTCTCAATTAAAGAATTCATGTGTCAGAAAAACTGTAATGTGAACATAACTATTTATTTTTTTAACCTCATAATTCTATCATATATATATATATATATATATATATATATATATTACTAGATACTAAATAAAATTAATTATATTTTTAAAAAATTACTATGAATAGGCCTAATCGGGACTAGTATAATCATTTATAAATATAGGCGATTTAAGCAAATTTGAGACCCATATTTTTTATAGCCAAGTTTAGGCAACTATGTATGATATTAACACCATGCATAATTTGACCTATGAATTTCTCTAGTCCTAACCCAATTAATTGCCATTAAGTCCGTTAAGTCAAAATTTTCTATTAATCTCTATACTATGCGTAAGTTGTAGGTTTAGTCATTATAGTCCAATTTGATCGTTTGTAATATCTATACTATGTATAAGTTGTGGATTTAGTCTCTGTACTTCAATTTGATTATTTTTAATCCATGTACTTTTTTAACCTTAATTTAGATTGTGATACATATTTTTTTTATAAATATTATGTGAAAATAACAAATTGACATGACGTTAAATACATTATAAAATGTTTATTAGATAAGAGTTTGATCAAGAGAAAAATTAACTTTTTTTTTCAAAAAGAATCAAATTGGAAAACAAATATTAAATACAAAACTTTCACATAGTGCAAAAATTAATAACAAAATTTAACCTTAAAATTTCAACACATCTAAATTAAAATTGAAACTTCAAAATTTAAAAATACATACACTAAAATCAACTAAATTAAAATATATAAATTAATTCTATAGTTTTTTTTGCTAAATTAATCATATATATATACTTTAATTGGCCAAATAAACTTTTTTTTTAAAATTTAAAGAAGCAGATCGATTTTGAAGGGAAAATATGAAAAGCACGTTCAGCTGGATGCGATTTCTGCATAGTTGACAAAAAAATTCATCCAACTGAACGAACTTACCACACAATTATCAAATTGGACGAGATTTTATTAATTTATCAAGAAAAACGTACTTAATTGAACGCATTTTTTTTTGAAAATAAGATATGAGACGAGTTAGGTTCTTAACTAATTAAAAGAAATTACATATATACACAAATTAACTTAATTTTTTCATAGTACGCAAAATTTGACCTAATAAATTTATGAAAGGGCAAGCTTCATTATTGGAAATATACACGTGCCAAGTGGAGATTGATTGTGTTTATGGGAACAACAGGAGCTAAACAATGGTGAAGCCAATGAAGTGGAGGATGGGGCCGGCAATATTGCTGTCCTTGAAATATCTACACATATATATATATTTATATGGTGCAGCAGTATGTGTGGATATAAGGTAGTTTATTTTATTACAAGGTGGGGATTAGAGGGTTGATGGTGAGTGGTGAATGATGAATGATGATTCATGCATAGTTGCTCTTAAACCTTTATATTAAAGCAGTGGCAAGAAAGGTAGAAGAGAACCCAAGTTGGAGGTTGTTTTTTTTTTTTTTTTTTTTGTCATATTGCCAAAAAGCCAGAGTCCCTTTTGTTCCTTTTTTTCTATCACAGGCTGATTGGAGCTCTTCATTTCAATCCTCTAAGTTCATTAATCATTATTTCACAGCCAAATAGCTTTCACTGTCTCTTTTTAATCTCTTTTGGCCATTGCAGCATCAAACAGAAAGTTGCAATGGACGGTTCTATCTCTCCAAAACAAAATGAAACCCAGGCATCCAAAAGAAGGTTTCTTTTTTTATATACATACTGAATTGGTTCATAGCAGGCTGCATGCATTTAACTTTGGTCATGTTTTTATTACCAGGAAAGTGGTTGAAAGGACTGTTGTGACTGTAAAGATAGGAGAAAATGGTGGAAAGTTAAAGAATGAAGGACCACCTTATGATTCATGGTCATGGAGGAAATATGGTCAAAAGCCTATCAAAGGGTCTCCTTATCCAAGGTATTTCATGTTTTTTCTGCATTTTTTGGTTCATGGTTGTTGAGTTCAGGTTTTGATCATGCAGGGGGTATTACAAGTGCAGCACATCAAAAGGTTGTTTAGCTAAAAAGCAAGTGGAAAGATGCAAAACAGATGCTTCAATGCTCATCATTACTTACACCTCTAGCCATAACCATCCAAGCCCTCATCTACACAACACCAAAACCTTATCACAGTCACCAAATAAAGAACCCCAAAGTGGTGATGATGATGATGATGATGATCAGGCCCCAACCACTAAGAAAGAATACCTACCTGATAAAGATGAAGAGCATTTTCATTATCTACGATCCCCATTAAGCTTTCCCCAAAACCAAGAAGAAGATCCTTTCAGTGGGAATCTAGAGAAAAGCACAGTGGGGTTATTGTTGGATGAAGAGCCAGTCTCTTGTTGTTCTCATATGAAAGCAGCAGCATCATCTCCCACACCAAAATCAGAAGAAAATGATTTCTTCGATGAGCTTGAAGAACTACCCATATGTTCAGCTTTCACAAGGTTCATGAGAAGCAAGTTTTTCGATGAAGGGATTCCTGTTGTCCCTCCTTGATCTAAGTGTATATATAGATTTACAGCATTGGTGATGAATTATAACTTTTATTTCAAGTCAAATTTGAAAAATAATCTTTTAGTTAAATTCTGTTTATTTATTTGAATCAAACTCTTATTAATTTAGATTATTTTATTATTATTTGACCTAAAAATTTAGCCTATAAATAGGCTTTTTTACAATCTTAAAAAAATATCCATTAAAGTTTAGAATTTTTAACACTTTTGAAGAATTTAGTGTTTATGTTTTGAATGTTCTTTATTTTTGGGTTTTCGAGGTTTAGTTTTATTTTCATCTTTTGTACTCTTTATTCTTTTGTCATTATAATAAAATTATCTTTACTCGTGGTTTTTTATCCTCTTTGGAGAGGTTTTTCCACGTTAAATTTGTGTGTTCAATTTCTCAATTTATTCCATTATATTTTACTTGTTCGTTGATTTATCGGGTCGAACCCCAACAAGTGGTATCAGAGCTAGTTCGACTTCTGCAGATCAATCAGTTCAGAAATGGAAACAACAAGGTTCGACATTGAGAAGTTCGATGGTATCACAAATTTCAATTTGTGTCAAGTTCGGATGATGGCAATTCTAGTTCAGACCGGTTTGAAAAGTCGCTACCGAGAAAAAGCCCGATAATCTAGATCAATCAGAATGGGAAGAGCTTAATGAAAAGGCCCTGTCTGCAATCCAGCTGTGCCTCGCGAATAGGGTATTGCAGGAGGTATTAATGGAGAAGACCTCATCCGCCTTGTAGAAAAGGTTAGAAACTCTTTATGCGACTAAGTCTCTGACTAACCGTTTAGTGTTGAAACAACATCTATTTACATTTCGCATGAATGAAGGTGAGCTTCTTAAATATCACATCAATCAATTCATTACTCTTTTGAATGATTTAAATAATGTTGAGGTTCAAATTGACGATAAGGATCAGGCTATGCTATTGTTGTGCTTTTTACCTCCTTCATACAAGTCTTTTAGGGAGACCTTGATTTATGGTAGAGACAAACTCTCGTTCGAGGATGTGAAGGATCATTTGTTAAGTAAAGACAAACTCGACAATGAATTTTGTTCAGATAGCAAGGCAAATAAGCAAGCTTCCATTTTGGTAGCATCAAAGAAACGAGATAAAAGGTGTCGCTATTTAAGAAATTAGGTCACGTCAAAGCAGATTGTTACAAACTACGAAATAAAAGGGCTGCTGATAGTAACGAGAAAGATTTAGCTGGTTCTAATTTTGCCGATGAAAGTGGTGATGATTTCTTGTTAGTGTCAACGAGCGGAAGCTCCGAGCTTATGTCCGAATGGATCCTAGATTCAGGATGTTCTTTCCATATGTGTCCCAACAGAGAATGGTTCTCCACATATAGTTCAGTTGAAGGTGGAGTTGTGCACATGAGAAACGATTCATCTAGTAAGGTAATCGATATTGGTACTGTTAAAATTAGGATGCACGATGGTACAATCAGGACACTATCAAATGTTAAGTATGTACCTGATTTATGAAATAATCTTATCTCCTTAAGTATTTTAGACTCAAAAGGTTGCAGAATCAACATCGAGTTGAGTGGCATTAAAGTGTCTCGTGGAGCTCTCGTTTTGTTAAAAGGTAAAAAGATCGGTAGTCTTTATATTCTGGAAGGTTCTACAATGACTGGTGAAATCGGACGTCCCTCGTCCGTTACAGAGTTGAAGTCAACTCGTTTGGAGCGGAGGCAACATGGTCATAGGAGGGAAAAAGGTATGACTGTTTCGTGGAAGAGAGGTTCTCTTTTGGATGCAGGTTTTGAAAAGTTATGGCACTGTGTTCGTGAAAATAAGACCTGTGTTAGTTTTGATTTCACAGTGCACAAGTCGAAGGCTAGAAGACTTCCAGCTTTTAAGCACAGATTCGACTCAGTTAATTCCCTGCATAGTTCAAGATAGGCCCGTGATGGGCTTTGGCAAAGATTGCATTGTGGAAATACGAGTCAAGGTGGAGATTTGTTGAATTATGACTCCTATTTCAAGTCAAATTTGAGAAATAATCTTTTAGTTTAACTCTGTTTATTTGTTTCAATTAAACTCTGTTTATTTGTTTGAGTCAAACTCTTATTAGTCTAAATTATTTTATTATTATTTGACCTAAAAATTTAGTTTATAAATAAGTTCTTTTATAACCTTAGAAAAATATTCATTAAAGTTTAAAACTCTTAACACTTTTGGAGAATTTAGTGTTTATGTTTTGAGGGTTTTTTGTTTTCGGGTTTTCGGGGTTTAGTTTTATCTCCATCTTTTGTACTCTTCATTCTTTTGTCATTATAGTAAATTTATTTTTACCCGTGATTTTTTTATCCTCTTCGGATGGGTTTTTCCATGTTAAATGTGTATGTTCAATTTCTCAATTTATTCCGCTATATTTTACTTGTTCGTTGATTAATCGGGTCGATTTCCAACACTTGGAAAACATGTAATTACTTAAGGTGTTCATAATTGAAGGGATTATTATGCCTCCATCACCAGTGGTTCATTTTCTTTTCTTTGTCTTGTCTGAGGGTTCACAGAATGAGATAGTTGGATCACTGTGGCATGTTGAAAAAAAAAAAAAAAAGCTTGTGAATTGGTGCCATTTTTATTGATATGGGAGATTGGGATTTTTGGGGGTGGGGGGAGAAAGGTCAAAGAAAAAATCTAGCAAGTCGAACGGATAGAGAGATAGAGGGGGCTCTCTAATTGATGCTGCTTTTTTTTGTTAGGTGAGCAGCTCCTTTCGACATTAAAAATGGATGCACGAGGTTCACGCGAGACTGCTTTGCTTTGAGAGCTTTCCTTTTTTTTTTTTTTTTTTCTTTTAAATAATCTTGTTTTATGTTCCTTACTTGATAGTGAATGTTGAGATTCCATGGGAAGAGAAGATTTGCATAATGAGTTTTTGATGAAATATGGGGTTTTAGTCTAATTCACTGGCGGAATCTGAATTTTTTTAATCAAATTTTTATCAATTTTAAAAATTAAAATATAATTTTATTATTATTAATTTAAAATTTTATAAATGATAGAAAACTTAAATTAAAAATTTATCATTTTAGATAGATTATGATCTCGAGTTTCTATTATGCTCCATTATTGATCTAATTAGATCAAATCTTTAAATAAATTATTTACAAAATTTAAATAAAAACCTTTATTTTAAAAATATTAATTTTTTTATCATTCCATCCAATTTAAAGTATTTAATTTTAGAGTTTTAAATCAGATTTTAAATTTTGTCTCCTTAAAATGAATATGGAAGAGTGATTTTTGAATTATTTGAGGGATTATTAAGTTGTTGAATCCTATTTTTTTTTTACTTAAATAATGTAATTATATTAAATTGGTATTGTTAGTGGCGATTTGGGTTGATACGAAGGTAATCAGTAATGTATTGGTAGATATATCGTTTTTATATCGGTACGTATTAGTATCGATTTGTTTCGATGTACCGTTTTACATATTTTATTATTTTTTTGAAAAATATTTAATATATGTAAGAAATTAATATTTATAAATATCAGATGAGATTAAATAAATCTCAAATGCAAAATGCTCATACAAAATAAAATTTTGATTAAAGAGGTAAAGAAAATGGTGAATGAACTTGGTGCATCCATCTATTATAGGGATTAGATCAAATGAGTCCTATTATTAAATGGATCAATTTAGTTTTTTTTTTAATATATTAGTATGATTACATGATAGTATCTGTTCATACTTTCTTAACCCTTTGACAACGCACACACATCTTGCACACATAAGTGCTCGAACCTTGTCTCCTAGGATGAATAACATCCTCTTTTTTACTGGAGTCACTCGTTAAAAAATGTCTTTTATTGTTTAAAGTTTTATTTTGAATGCTTTCCGTGATTATTCAGATGACATATTTTGTTTAAAATTGAACTATAAATGGAAAAATAATAATTTTCATGTCATTTTTCAAACAATAAATTGTAAGTATATTCCAATTTGATCTTATTTGATTCTTTTTAATGGTACAAGGATTAAATTAATCTATTTAATAATAGAAAGGCGAATTTGATCTAGTACATGTAGTATAGGGTCTTCATAGGTACATTCACCTAACGAAAATATTTTAAAAATAATGACATAGGTTCAAATATTACCATATGTAAATTTTACACTACCAAAAAAAAATATAAAATACTCATAAAATATTATTTAATAAATTTTATAAATACAATCTATCATTAAACAAACTTAAAATAAACAAGCAAAAAAATTATTCTATAAACTAAACAATAATTCATCTCATGCTATGCATATAACAATCCATAATTCAATAAATCCAAAATAAATAATAAATAATTAAATTAAAATTAAAATATATTTAAAATTAATTTTTCGATACAAATAAATAAAAAAGTATTTAAATTAAAATTTAAATATATTTTAAATTTATCTTTTATGGTATCAACCAGTACGCTATTTCGATTGGTAAGACCAAATCAACTGATACACACCAATACGACTGATACCATCAAAATTTGAACTGAAACAAATCTTTAAATTTGTTGTTTCGGTTTACTATCGGAACAGAGCGTTTTGATTGATACCGGAACGAAATTGACTAACACACTTTGATGATGATCAATTTAAAAAATGCATACAATGAGGAAGAGAGGCAGAAATTTCATCAACACTGTTCCATCAGTTATTATAACAGTATATTTCATTTTTTTTTTTGGTAAATAAAGACTTAGAACAATTCTTAAGATAATATCGTTCGCTAACTTAAATTATCAATGTCCAGTAACGAGTGTCGTATATCTTCCTCTAGGAACTCTCGAATACATCTTGGAGGGTCAACAAAAATAGACAGTTGATCAATCAAACCACCATCCATCTTTGCGATGCAATCCGCTACTCTATTAGCTTCCCTACAAATATGTCGAAATCTCACAGCCCATGATTTTAGACACCACTCATGTATGGCTCTTATATCATCAACACTACTCACTGCTGCCCACCCGTTCCTAATGAGTTCAATCAACAATGCATTATCACATTCTACTTCAATTTGCCTAAACCCCCGGTCCCAAGCCAATTTCATGCCCTCTAGTACCGCACGAGCTTCAACCTCCAGTATATCTGACAAGCCAACCGTCATGTTGAAACCCACTAACCATTCACCACTAGGTCCACGAACCACCCCTCCAATAGACGCTTTTGGTATATGACTTTTCACCGAGCCATCAACATTAACTTTTGCCCAACCAACCTCCGGTAATTGCCATCTTTCTACTGACATAGACGTGCATGCCCATTGATTAGAAAGATCTTTAGCACTCATAGACTTAGACCATAGCTTTGCAGAATTAATAAGATCATCAATCTTCCCGGTCGCTTGACAGAAAATAAAACTATTCCTATTCTTCCAAATAAACCAGCAAAGAATAGAAAATAAAGTAGGCCACTCACCATCCAGGGTAGACACATTTCCCTCATTTCTAATATTCCAACCGACCCATTCCTCCCTTGATAGCCGAAAGAAACTACCCCAAGCTGTAATTGGAACGACTGATTTCCACACGGTCGACGCAAATGGACAATATCTAAGTGCATGAAGTACCGACTCCTCAACACCCCAACACAAACTACAAGCAGCAAAATGCGCAATCCCACGTCTCGCACGCTCACCATTAGTCATCAACCTGTCACGAACCAGTAGCCAAAGGAACATACGCACCCGTTGAGGTGTCCATACCTTCCAAACACACCTGTGCACATCTGTATTTCACAGAGCAACAGTCAAGTAAAGGTGTTTATAGGATTCTACCATGGAAAAGTTCCTAGCTTTCATCCATCTCCATGCCAAAGTATCCTCTCCTATGCCTTGTAGTGGTGCTTTGCAAGCCATAATTTGTAGTACCACCTGTCTAGGAAGCACTAACCATTGTGTGTCCCAAACACCATTCGGTAAACTAGCATCACGGACACAAATTGCTTCATCAAGAAGCCCTTGTCCAGTAAAATGATATTTTAAAGGTCCTACATCTTTCACCCAATCATCGTTCCAAAAATTAATCAAACATCCATCCTTGACCACCCAAATCAACCCTTTCTTGACCTCATCCCATATCTTAGCTAAAGATCGCCACAAGTAAGAATAATTGGATCGAATGATATTATTAGGAACAAACCCATATATCCTATATTTATTCCGTAATATCCTCACCCAAAAAGCACCCGGATTAGCAATCATATTGTAGCCAATCTTCAAGAGAAAAAGTATCCTAGATCAACTAGATGACGTATACCAAGACCCCCATTAACCATAGGCCTACAACAATCCTCCCAATTAACAAGCGATACTTTCTTCTTTACAAGCGATGACCCCCAAAAGGAAATTCCAAGCTAATTTCTCGACCTTTTTGTAAATTGAAATAGGGATACGAATTGATGACATAAAAAAATTCGGTATCGTCATTAGCACAGACTTAACCAAAGTGAGTCATCCTACTAAAGATAATTGACGCACATCCTAACCCCCTAAGCGGTTCTAAACTTTATCTATGATGAATTGGAAAGAGTCAATCGTAACATGGCCAGACAATAAGGGCATACCCAAATATCTTCCTAGGTCATTGACTTTAGAGAAGCCAAGTTTGGCACAAATCCTTGATTGCTCCTCACCACTCACATTATTCGAGAAGAAAATCTGAGTTTTCTGTTGACTGATTCGATGCCCCGAAAATCGACAAAGAGTGTCCAACACATTATTAAAATAACCAGTTCCATTTATATCCGCTCGACAAAAAAGTAACAAGTCATCCGCGAAGAACAAGTGAGAAACTCCTAGGCCTCTACAAGACATCATGAGAGGTTCCTAACGATTTTGGTCGACTTCCACATCAATCAGTTGCCCTAATCTTTCCATACCTAACACAAACAAGTAAGGAGACGAAGGGTCCCCTTGTTTAACCGCTCTTGTTGAAGTGAAAGCCTCCGTGAGTGATTCATTCCATAGTAATTACATGGATGATGAAGAAACACAATTCATTATAAGCCTCACAAGTGTATTCGGGAGTTTTGTATCAATCAAGGTGTCACGCAAAAAAACCCACCTAACCCGATCATATGCTTTTTCCATGTCGACCTTAACCGCCATCCAACCCTTCTTATTCCGTGTAGTTTTCATAGTATGGATAGCTTCTTGGGCCATCACAATGTTGTCCGATATGCTTCGAGCTGCAATAAAACTAGACTGATTTTGCTTCACCAAAATCTGCATAACTCTACGAAGGCGAATAACAATGAGCTTAGTGATAAATTTATAAAATATGGTACATAGGCTAATTGGCCTAAATTGTTTAATAGTTTCAACACCAAGCTGTTTGGGAATAAGAACCAAGAGTGTGCGATTAAGCCATGGATCCAACACCCCATCAGTAAAAACGCTACTAACCATTTTAAAGATGCTGTTGCCTACAATATCCCAATTATCTTGATAAATTTTTACGTGAAAACCGTCAATTCCCGGGGATTTTAATGGAGCCATACTAAACAACGCATGCTTAACTTCTTTCATACTAATCTCACAAGAAAGCATATCAAGTAACTCATCTTCAATCCTCGGAAAATGCCCCTCAATAGGATAATCACCAAGCTGGTAGTCATCCACTTCATATAACTTGGAGAAATAACCAATTGCATGTTGCATTATTCGCTCACTATCAAAGCACCACTCCTGCCCATCAATCTTTAAAGCCTCTATTCTATTATTCTTCCTTCTCTTTATTGTACGGCCATGAAAAAGTCATGTGCTCCGATCTCCATTCCATAACCATTCACAACGCGACTTTTGAAACCAAAGAAGTTCCTCTTGATGCAATATTTGTTCAATTTCTAACCGAGTGGCCATTTCTTTTTGTTTCAAACGACTAGAACAGCACCGTTCCAGCTTCCCTTAAACCCATTCTAGCTTCCTCAACGTCCTCTTTTTTCGAGAAAAAATATTTCCAAACACCGTCCTATTCCATTCCTTGATTTTTTGGGTTGACATCTCCAAATTTGCAGAAATACTAGCATCAGGCTTCCATGATTTTGCAACAACATCGCGAAACTCCGGATGAGTTTGCCAGCTTGCTAAAAAACTAAAAGGCCTTTCCCCTGTACCACCTACTGGCATATAAGTTGGCACAAGAATTGGTCGATGATCATATTTCAGCTTATACAAATGTCGTACAAAAGTGTTAGGTGCAAAAGATAACCATAGATCATTCCCCAACGCCCGATCAAGTCGTTGAGAGAGATTCCCTCTTCTCCAAGTATAAAGAGACCCCTGAAAACCCAAATCTGAGAGTTCATTTTGAGAGACAAATGACTGAAACTGATTACACCCCTTATTCCTACCCACGGCCCCTCCAAACCTTTCTTCACAACTTAAAACAACATTAAAATCACCAGCCAAGCACCAAGGTTCCTATATTCCAACTGCTATAAAAGATAAAATATTCCAGAGTTCCTTCCTATTATTGCATTGAGGAATAGCATAAATGGCCGTGCACAAAAACGGATTCAAATTCCCAACATCCCAAATTCGCATATGTATAAATTATGTATGAACCTTCAAGATTTCAACAAATATACCATCATTCTAGAGGAGCCATATACCCCCCGCAAATCCCATAGCTTCTACTCTAACAGAATTATCAAAGCCAAGGCTGGTTATCACAGTATCAGCCTTGCTACCACTAATACGCGTCTCAAATAAGGTTATAAAATCAGGCTTAAACTCTTTTTTATATTCCGTTATAAAATTCTTAAACCGAACATGCCCACACCCTTGACAATTCCAAAAAAAACTGTAAAATTTGGATTTATCATAAAAAAAACACAACATAAGGAGAGTAAAAAATACCGAATCAAGCCTTCTCCTCATCTGACAGCATTTCATCCTCCGTCTCCACTGAAACAGAATCACCTCCCACCATCACCATATCATCTTCGACAGATTTGCTTAAGTTCTGAACCAAAACCAGCAATCACCATGTCAATCGGGATACTGCAATTCTCGAATAGTGCAATTCTCGACCAACCCCAAAGTATTCGACCCTTGCCCAGTATTTTTGCCAGTCCCTCTTGCCATTATGGAAGAACACTCCCCCAAATCATTCCCCATACCAGTAGAAAAGTTAGAATGCTTTGGTTTATCCAACAAAGTTACCTTCTCTAAACTAACGCTATCTGCTTGTAACGAAACAGATATATTCCTCCCTTGAGAAAGACCACTCCCTACAGCCCAAAATTGAATCTGTTTCAACTCAAAATCAAGATACGCGGCCCCATCTTTGATCCATCCTCAAATGGGTTTCCATTGGGTCCAGGTTTAGACACTAAGTGGTAATGGGTTTTAGCACATTTGGCCCAATCTTTGGTCCATTAAAGTTGACCACCACTTTCTTTTTGCCCTTCACTAACCCTTTCTTTCCAGCAGTTCCTTTACCAGGCACTCCAAATTGGAAAGTTCCTTTAGACAACTCATCCGTTTCCACCATCTCTGCCCCACCTTCCTTATTTTCCCCTGTGACATTTATGACAGAAGATTTATTGTAACACCCCTACACTCGGTTCACACGTATAAATTTGGTATAAGAGTATTACATACAGTGTCAGAGAATTAAAAATGAGTATAACAAAATTTTCTTTCAAATACTGTGTAATTGAATCGTTTTACTCAGAATATCACAAAATAATCAAAATCGAGACTTAAAACCAGTTTGAAAATAATGAAAATGTAATTTTTACTCAAAACAGGGCAAATATTGATACCACCATAAAAATATTGATACCTCTGCTCTAAAATCAAGAAATATAGCTAGAAACTTCAACTAACCCCCTGAAATTATATAAAAACGTTACCAATAAATCAATTCAGTCTAAAACACAATTCCATTCAAAATTCATCATCTCATTTCATAAGTTCATAGTATTCCAAAATAACATTTATAACCCATTCATTGAGGACATATAAGTATCATTTGTACATGCCATTTTACCTCAAAATAAGTATACCTTGTCTTGTAATCTTCCAATGTTGATGTGATTTGATGAGAGACACCTAATCCAACCTTAGCTTCTCAGAGATCTTGTACCTACGCGTTGAATTAAACACGTTAAACTGGTGAAGGCTTAGTAAGTACTACAATAGTAATTAATCATTCATCTTTTAGTCACACATTTCAAACTCATTCATATAATTATTTATTCATGTAAAATACATACTTTTTATGTATATAACATTTAACTTACAGTAGTGTTATGAATTCACATATTTTTTTTCATTTCACATTTTAGCCATTCTAATCGCTTAGCTTACTTAGTTTTATCATTCTTTGATTTCTTATACATATATTGTGCTTACCTTTCATGTGATTATCATTTCACTTACCTCAATGTCACAATTTACACATTCTTTCTTTTTCATATTGTTTACCCTATTAACAAGACTCGGCCCTTGGCGGATACACGGATCCAACCAAACACTCCAGAATGGCACTCAATGCCTCATCGGATAGTTCGAAGCAATAAAGTGACACCCAGTGTCTCATCGGCCTAGCCGAAGTAAAGTGGTACCCAGTACCTCATCGAATCTATCCGAAGTAAAATAATGACACCCAACGTCTCATCGACTCAAGGTCGAAGTATCCCTGAAGTCTTCCAATCCTATGGCATGCCAACTATATCCGACTCAGCCCGACTAGTTAATAAGGATTTTCAATTTACAATTCATATCACTTTCAATTCCAATTTCACTTTCACTTTCACTTTCAATTTTGATCACAAATCATTCAAATTCAATTCAAATATACTATTAATTCAATATAAAATTTCATTCATCTCAATATTAGTGCTTACCTTATATTCACTTATTAAATATAAATATCGAAATAAACATTAAATAATAAATAATTTAGATTATAGTAATACAAATCAATAACAAATCAATTTAACCAAATAACAATCAAATATCATAAACAATTAGGTACTAATAACTTTGGAAACCTTTGATTTATCCATTTCATTCTCATTTCTCAATTTCATCACATATCACTTTATATGCATCAATTTTTCATTTCTATTCAATTTTTCTTTTTTCTTTTTACATTAATTTTCAAAGCTGTACATTTGAGTCACATTCACTAAATTATTTATATCTTGAGCTATAGAATTCGAAATTATAATCCACTTGATGTTTATGAAACTAGACTTAAATATCTTTTTACCATAAAAAATTCAGAATTTTTACTTTAGCCAATTTGTACAGTAAATTCTTTCAATTTACCCCTTCTCTGCTGCCTAACAGTTTTACCTTTACTAAAAATTATTTATCTTTTAGTACAGGAATCCAATAATGTTCTTGTCTATTTCTTTTGAAAATATACTCATTAAGGATTCAACCATATAAATTCCAGTCTCTAATAATTTTTCTAAATTTTTCTATGATTTTTCAAAGTCAGAACAGGGGAACTCGAACCTACTTTGACCTTGTTACATAAAATCTAGTATATCTCAAAATATACAAAACCATTTCCATCACTGTTTCTTCCATATGAAACTAAACTTAACAAAATCTAATTAAATATTTATTTCAACCTCTAACTCTTTTTATACAATTTTTGGTGAATTTTCGAAGTTAGTCCTCTGATTCTGTCCAATCTGTTTTAATGAGAATAATTCCTTTCTCATGTTTCTTTATACTAAATTTCATTCAATCATACATAATTAACATTTATAATTAAACATATCATTTTTATCGTAATTAACCATATATGTTAAAATTATAAACACTTTAACTTAATTAATTCTAAGCCTTTTAATACTTGTAGTACTTACAACTCTTGTAGATAATCCCTTTTCACTCCTTGGCTTTCTCCTTTCCTTTTTCCTTCAATTTGGTCCTTCTCCTTCTTTTCTTTCTCTTCAATTTCATACAAAATACATATATTCATATTAAAATCCTTCTAACATATCATAATCTATGTTTCTAAACCAAAAACTAACATGTATTTAAAGAGGAGTTTAACTTTCTTACCTTAATCACTTGTATTCAACACTAATGTCCATTTTCTTTCTCCTCCAAGACAAGTATGGATGCATTTCTTTTAACAATTGGATAGCTACTATACTTCTCTATTAATTTTATTCACTAATCTTGAAGAAATTTGGAAGACACTAGCTTAATTGGTTTGTATTTGGTGAAAAAAGGACTAATTTGAAAGAAAAGCAAAAGTTAAAATGATAAAAAAATAGTGGCTAACGTGAAACACAATGGCTGATGGCTTTTATAGTCTTTTCATCATTTCTTTTCTTCATTTCTCTAGATTTTTCTATCAATTTCTCTTTATGAAAATATCTTTCTTTAATAATGGTAAAATTCACTTTTAATCCTTGGGCCTTCCAACTTTACACTGTGGCCCAAAACATTACCTCCAAAAATATCTTTCACCAAATTACTCTTTTGCCCCTTCTTAATCACTATAATTCTCATAATGACTTATATTTCATTTTGGCTAAATTGCTATTTAGTCCCTTATGCTTTCTCACAATTTCTAATTAATCCTTATTTTTTTCCTAATCTTCTTATTTTAACCACATATTCTAACTCTTAACTCAAAACTATTACTGTTCCAACTCCAGTTCAAAAACGCGAATGTTACATTTATTCCCAACATTGTTCCTGTCCTTTTCACATAAGATCCCAAATCTAGATCCTGACATCCCCTGATTTGCATTCGTATCCTGCATTCTCATCATCGACTTGGAGTTCCGTTGTTGTCTCCGTTTCACTATCATCCAGTCTCTAAACTTTTCACCTTCAACCCGTTCCTTCATTGACATATCCGTTCGACCACCAGTGCTCGGAGAAGCTACTGTAGCCTCCTTCTCCCTCGATCCCTGAGGACACAAATCACTCTTATGTCCAAATCTCCCACATTCAAAACATACGAGTGGCAACGATTCATATTCAACATGTTGGATCCTCCCATCTATTTACACTTTAAAAATTAATGGTTTGGCTAGGTCGATAAAAGTGGCCAACCTCGCGAACTGACCTCTGAAAGTACTCTCCGTATTCCGATCGATTTTTGCAACCGTCCCAACCACATTCCCAATAAACCATAAGAGACTTTTCGTATACATCCTTTCAGGTAGCCCAGGCAATCTGATCCATACCAGTAAGTTGGATGGAAAAATCTGATTTGTTGAAAATGTCGGCGCCCATGGTCTCACTGTTAGATAATGACCAAATATAGTCCATGGTCCACCAGCCAGTGCCTCCAAATACTCCTCATCAGTACAAAATTTTACCAAGAAATAATCATTCTCTAAATCTATGATTTGTAAAGGGTGAGATGTTCTCCAGATAGCCTGCAGTTTATTAACCATGGTAAAATACGAAATCTTCCTCCTCAGCAATTTAACAATCACTGTCCTTGCCATGTGCTTGGCAATGTATTGATGTACTTGGTCGGAAAACGTTATGGAAGGCACCCCATCAATGATTAGCGCCTTCGCATCTTCATCTTCCAATTCAAACTCCTTCACACATTGTCCATTCTTCTCTGTACAAGGACTCCCCATCAATTTCTCTTTCCAAGAGACAGGTTGGGAATCAATCCCGTCCACTCGAATACCTTTGTTATTAACTACCGGGTCAACCGGATCCTGTGGCTCCGTCGTCCGGCGCTTCACCTTTTTCGTTGATCGTCCAACGTCAGTTACAGTACTCATAGTTTTTTCCGGATATAACGGTATATTTCATTGTTGCTAGCATATTACGTGGTTTTCATGAGGGTTTAGGGCCTGACAAAATTATGAACTAATACAAATATATATATATATATATAATAGGGTAAATTTACAATCAGACACTAAACTATAAATAAGTTTTCGTTTTAATCACTCGACTGTTAAGTGGTATTTTTTTAATTGGTATGATAACAATTTTAGTCTTCAATTTTTATATTTCCTGCTAATTTAATCTTGATTATATATAAAATGATAAAATTTAAAATTCTTTTTTAAAAAATTAGAAAATTCTAAAAATAAAATAAAAGTTGATAAAATTTCAAAAATAGATAAAGTGAAAGAAAATGAGGGAAAATTATTTTTAAACCCTTCAAATTTTCTCTTTATATTATCTGAATAGAAATGTTCAATACCCAAAATTATTAATTCTTTGTTTTTAACCTCTTCTACTTCTTGAAATAGCTTTTTTGTTATAAGAAAAGAAAATTTTCAAAATATAATTTGTTTTTACAATTTGGATTTTGAAAATTATTTTAAATGAATTGAAATTTTATATTGAGTCTAAAAAAACTTTTCTGGTATATTATATATATTTTGACTAAAAAAATGACATCAGAATTTATTTCACAAGCCGTTGTAATAATATTTATTTTGGATTTTTTTAAGGCATGAAACTTGATTTGATATTGCTAATTTGGTCTTAAAAAACACTGATGAAGTTTGTAAAGGATCTAACTTTTTTTTTTTTTTGGTTATGTTTTTAAGGTTATTAAATTCTATTGAATGATAATTTTTTTATTTCCCATACATATTAGTTCTTCAATAACAACATTTTCAAGATTTTATTTTTCTAGAATTTTTATATAGAAATTTTTACTTTTTAAATAATTGAGTTTTTTCTTAATTTTTATATAGAATCAGGGTTAAATCAACAAATAGTATAAAAATGAAGAGTAAAATTATTATTTCACCAACTAAAAAAATGTTACTTAAAAAGTTAAGTGACCAAAAATAATAATTTTAAAAATCTTAATGACTAAATTATAATTTTTTTGACGAAAACTTACTTATATTTTAATAAGTAATGATGTAATTTATGGGTGAGTATTTGATCGAGTCGAGTCGAATCGAGTAAAAAAAATTCGAGTTAGTTGAGTTGACGAATCTTATTTTAGCAATCAAACTCAATTTGAATTTTTCCGAATCGAATCGAGTCAAAAAAATTCAAGTCAAGTCGAGTCGAATTAACGAATTCTATTATTTATATTCAGTGTTGTGTTTATATGGACCGATTATTTAATTAGTAGACGAAGTATAAGATTATTTAATTACATAAACAATATAATGATTCTGGCTTTTAACTTAATGAGTAAACATTTATTAAAACGACGTAATATTATCTTTTTCTATTCAAATTTTCGAATAATTCGAATTGTGTAATTCATATTCGAGTTAATCCAAAAAACTTAATTTTTTATTCGAATTGATCTGAATAACTTATTTAACTCAAATAACTTAAATTACTTTACTAAACAAACTTCATTTAGCTATGATTTTGCATTCTCCTGTAAGCTTCTAACCCTCGTCACCAATATAACACGGATAATTATTTTCACTATTCTAAGATATACCTAACTTTATTTTATAATATTATTAAATATATTTATCAAATTCTGCAGCACATAATTCTATAAAAAATCAATATATTTAACAATTTCCACTATTTCAATTAAACTCATAAAACATTACTAAAAATTAATAAATGATATAAAATATTTCTTACATGTTCTTAAAAAAATGTCTTCCATCACTCAAATCGATACTGTTGATGGCGATTTGATATCAATCTCGTACCCCTCCCCATAACGTTGTTCAATCCATTATATTTTGGAAAATGTTGTAGGTATATATTATTTAAGTAATAAATTATTTATTTTATATTTTTTTAAAAACCGCAAAATCCTTCAACAAAAATAAAAGAAAATTTTCAAAACTAAACTTGTGATTGAACCGGTCAAATCACCCGTTTTGAATTCGAGTAATTCAATTGAATGAATTATTAAAAAGTTATTACAAATAAAAAAATCAATTCAATCAACCTGTTCGACCAATTCGTAGGTCAACCAATTCAACCGCTTATTCTAAATCGAAATCTCAATCAATTCTCAATCTAATAATTTAGACGGCTTATCCAGTTCGATTTTGAAAACAATAACAAAAACACTAAACCCCCACTGACCAAATTTATCTCTTTTGTGGGATGAGAGATGAGAATTTGACATTTAACTTAACACTATCATTAAGGCTGTAAATAAATAGAACATTTAGTGAACAATTCGCTTTTTATTTGTTTATATTTATTTATCAAACTAAATAAGAGAACATGAACAAGATTTTAAAACTCGTTTATTAAGCGAATCGATCACGAATAAAACTTATTCAGTTTATTTATATTCATAAAAAAATTGTTTATATTCGTTTAAAGCTTATTTAATAAATCATATAAAATTAAACCCAATAAGTAGCTCCAGTGAAAAAAAAGATGTTGTTCATCCTAAAAGTCATGAATTCAAACACCTGTGTGTGCAAGGTGCGTGTGTGTTGTCAAAAGGTTAAGAAAATATGAACAGATACTATTATGTAATCACACCAATATATTGAAAAATAATAAGATAGGTAGTTATTTTATTGATTTGTTTATTATTCATAAATATTGTTTGTGAACATCTGCAATTATATGTACATGAACACAAATAAATATGAACAAAAATACATTCATTCAAGCTCGATTCATTTACTATTATAACTAACACCAAATTTCTCTAACGCCCATGTTTGTGAACATGAACAAAAATCCGTTCATTCAAGTTCAATTCAGAAATCCGACATCAATGTCGAGTCGAGTCACCCAACCAGGAGCCATGTTTTCACTATTTGCCATTAGATTACTTTGTTAATTGTACCAATTCAATCTTGATCACGGTGAAGGCGTTTTCAGTTCATTATTTGGTGATTTCAAACAAATGGGGAGTCCATGAAATTCACATGGAACCTGTTTTTCCAGGTTCAATACCGGTATATTTAATTAACATCAAAATTCGACTAGATATTATCTAGTACTCGAAGAGGCAATCAGAAAACTGAACAAACATTTTGAATTATCTCTTAGCCATGTCAAATGATAGTAAAAATACCTGAAAGGAAGATCCGGCTATTCGTTACTATCAGCTTTAGGAGCTAGTGGCTGAAGAGCTTTAAGAGGATTCATAATGACACCGTCAATAAGTCCGTATTCCTTTGCTTCTTTCGCGCTCATGAAAAAATCACGGTCAGTATCCTGGTTAATCTGATCCAAGCTTTGACCGGTGTGATAAGCAAGATACCCGTTTAAATTTGCCTTATGATGCAGCATTTCATTTGCCTGAGAATCATGTTTAATATTCATACAGAGGGTAAGGAAGGCAGAAGTACAAAATTTAAACATGAAGCTTGTTGAGAAAAACAGCATAATACCTGAATATCGATATCAGTTTGACCTCCTTGAGCTCCACCAAGAGGCTGATGTATCATTATCCGTGAATTAGGTAAACTATACCGTTTTCCTGAAGTTTTGAAGAAAACAAAGGAATATCCAAGTTTAGCAGACAGAACGAGAAACTACTCCAATCAACGGAGCTATGAATGGTAGAAATCTATTTATATACCTTTGGTTCCCGCACTAAGAAGAAAAGCTCCCATGCTGTTCATGGAAAAACAAGACATATCCATTAACAATAATAAACAATTGCATTCGGATTTAAACTGAAATCTTATTGTACGAAAGCACTTCACATCAAAGAGCTTGCAGTCCAAAATATCAATCATTAAGCTCTTGCACCAAAAACATTATTTTGTCATATAATTTATAAAAGTCAAGCTATGATCCAATCCTCAGCTTCCAAACATTGCAACACGAAAAATACAACCAATCTCTTCAACTAATTCAGCTATACAAAATATATATTACACATATTAAGAAATATTCTCATCAAGGATCAAATATCTGTCGGAATGAATCGAGTGCCATAATTTAAGGACCAAAGTTAAGATCAATATTCCTTAATTAAGAGACAAACAAGGCATAGCCACGACACTACAGTTTGCTGGTGTTCCATATTGTGACTTGAAAATATAATTGCATATTTTGCATTACAAACAGAAAAAAACAAAACCAACGAATTTATTACCTAGCAGCAAGTCCAACGCACACAGTCGAGACATCAGGCCGTATATGCCTCATAGTGTCAAATATGGCCATACCTAACAAAATGCAAAACCATACAAGCCAGGCAAGTCATGATGCTTTTTGACACAAACCGGAGCAAATACAAAGACAAGATTCTCATTAGATGAATATATTACCAGCTGTAACTGATCCTCCAGGAGAATTGACGTACATGACAATGTCCTATCGATAATATCCAAAAACGTAAAAGCAGTAAATAATATTCATAATGGCATTAGTGGTCATGGTGTATACTATTGAAAGAAAGAAAGAAAGCATGGAACCAAACAGACCTTCTGAGGATCGACAGCATCAAGATAGAGAAGCTGAGCTACAATAATGTTAGCCATATCGTCATCGACAGCTCCACCACAACGAATTATTCTCTAAAAATTCGAAACACACAACCGATATAAGAACCGATAAGCAAAAAGAGAGTACCAAAGTCTAGTAAAGGCCAAAATGCACAACCAAAACAAATCCATACATGCTGGAAAAGTTGGCTAACAACACTTTGAAAACGCTCTTGCACCATTGGAGGCGGCCCCTGCCCTTGCGCATTCATAGGAATGTAAGGCGTTGATGGGAGTTGCAAATCATCCCTGCATAGTTACAAAACAATACTTCATCTCTTTTATAATAATTTTCCATTAAGAAAAATGAAAACAACAACATAGAGGTGCAGTTTAAAACAAGCTTGTACCTTATTGACCAAATTCCCTTCCGAGAGCTTGTCTCTGCAGCCCAAAAAGCCTTTGGCTGAAAACCCATTACTACATTATTTTGATTACTAACTAGCTTCTTCAATTTCCTGAATTTTCTTTGAACAATTAAGCTTTCAAACTCAGTCAATTATTTGACAATTAAAAACAAAATAAACCCAGCATCTTACACACTCTATAAACAAACCAACATTAAAATTGAAAAAAAAAAACATGGTTTTTAATCAATCCTAGTGAATTAAACGATTAACTCAAGAAAAAGAAAGTTTAATTTGAAATTGCTATTAGAGTACCTGGTACGACGAGTATGGGAAGGAAGGGACAAGTTATGAGAATCAAGATTGGTGCTTGAATTAGGGTTGTAGAGCAGAGAACTGAACCGAATCGATGAGGCTGATGCCGTAACGCATGTGTGAGCCATTTCTCTTTTTAGTCTACGTTTTAGCTCTCTGAAATAGATTTAAACCCAAAATTGAAACCACTTTGTTTCAGCCAATGCATTGGCGTGTTATTTGGGGTTTCATTTATCTCCAGTTCTAGGGCTTATGGGCGGCGATGGCTTCAGTGACTGATTGATTTTTTTCAAAATTATATCGATTCCATAATCAGTTTATTTGCTTTAAATAAATTGTTTTTAAATAAAATATATAAAAAATAAAGTTAGTTTAATTGATTTTTTTATTGTGATTCAATGACTTCAAGTGGTTTATAATTAAATTGATTTGATATCTCTTTCTAAATTGATATTTTGATCAAATTTTGATTTAACGAATTGATCCGATTCAATTTAAACAACATTAACATCGTCCAAACAACAACAAAATGATCCGTTTATTTGATCCGAATTTAAATTTCGTACAATTTGCACCTAAACCTTCCGAAACTTGGAGCCAACAATTTTAATTTGGAAATGGATCTAATGTTATGAATTGAAAATTTTAATATATTTAACAAATTTTAGAAATTTGATGTTCGGCCATTTCCAAGCACAATTAATTTTTTTTATGGAGTTACTTGCACAACTTTAAAGTTTCATGCAAGTTAAATGTTGTTTAATTAGGACCGGATTGAGAATTGGTTAAAGTACAAATTTGGAGAGAGGAATTAGATTAGTTAATTTACAAATCACTCCGAATTGATTAAATCGAGTTAAAAAATCAATTGCAACTATTTTTTTATTTTTAAAAAATATTTTTATGATTTTTTAATAATTTATTTAATTAAATCAAATAAACTGGTCGAATAGGAAATTGATGATCTAACCGATTTGATCATTGGTTTAATTTTGAAAATTTTGACGTTAGTTGAGTCTTAACTCAGTTGTAATCGTTGTTGTAATAACCAAGAAAATGTGAGTTTAAATGTGCTTAAATGCATATTATCTTTCAATTTAAAGGTTCGAAAGATTAATCGATTTATGAATTGTATAAATAAATTAAGTTTGAATTTAAATTTGAAAGGGCTTGACAAAAATATTAAGTAAAAAAAGGATTTAGTAAAAAAACCTTTTAAAATATGGTTTGAGCTTGCGCTTCAACATTTAAGATTCGAGTCCACGTCGACTAAATTTGTTTATAAATATTGTAATATATTGTTTTATTTGTTAAAATATGTTATAAGTATTTGTACTTTTCACAAATTTAAAATTTCGTCCTTATACTTTTATTTTTATAAATTTAGTCCTTCTACTTTTTAAATTTCAAAATTTAAGTCCAACTATTAACATTATTATTATTTTTTTGTTAAGATTGTTAGTGTGACATTTTGAAATATAAAAAAAATACACTTGGTAATCATGTAACTAAAAAATCACGTTGTAATAAATCTGAATTTAACAAAATAATTTTAAGGCTTAATTCACGATTTGACCCTAAAATATATTTATTTTCTTACTTTGATACCTAAACTTTTTTTATCCTAATTTAATACATAAAGTATCATTCCATTATATATTTTGGTTCAATTTTTTAACCCCGTTAAAAAAATAGGTGCCCAATAAAAAAATTCCATGTAGCGTTTTTAATTAATATATATATATATCAATTTTAAAAAATATATAAATAGAAATAAATATATAAACAATTCAAAAATACATAATAATAAAGTATAAAAATAAAAATTTATTAATTCCTTAAAATAATTAAATGCTTTTAACCCAAAAAAATCTAACAAAATTTTTCAGTGTTCTTCGACAATTTCATTATGTTCTTCATGTGAGAAAAGAGACGAATTAGATTCGCTTGCATTTTTGTTGACCGAAATCTAAACAAAACAAACTCAGAACCGTTTACAATCTCCTTTAATTAAAATTTTATTTAATTACATTTACTTTAATAAATTTAAAATTCAAATCAAGTTTGAAGCCAAAAACCAAATTAAACCCAAAAAACTCTAGATTCCAACATCAATAGCCATTATCGATCACCGCTCACCAGTAATCATTTGAATCCAAATTTTATTATTCTCTTGTTTCTGACCTTCTCTTTTCATTTTCAACATTTATTTTTTGTCAAAAAAAATTAGATTTTTGTATATCTACAAATAAATCTCGAAATTTCAATGCTAAAACTAAGTGTTTTTCCCTATCGAATTCTTTTCAAATTTCAATATATTCTTCCTGTCTTTATAAACTTTTCTTTCATCATTTAGATCCACAAAACAATACCCAAAAATTCATTCTTGTTTTTGCTTAATTTTGGGTTGTGATTTTTATGCATTTCTTTATTTATTTTTTGTGTATAGTGTTGATAGTTATAATATGATTAAGGATGTGGTAATATAGAGGAAATTTTAACATGGTTGTTTGTATTGGAAAGAAAGATGGAGTCGGAAAGAAGATGAAGGAGAGAGAGGAAGAGAGAACGGAAAGAAATGAATTAAGAAATATTTTTTATTAATTAAACTTAAGTTTAATAAATTTATTTTTTAAGTAAAAAATAATTTAAGTAATACTTTTTATGAAAATATAAAGGCCACTATGTGGTATTGTCTAATTGGTTGAATTTTTTTATGTGAGTTAATTTTTTAGATGATAGCTCAAAATCTGGTTTAGGTTTAGTCGTCAATGGGTCTGAAGTTGGACAAAGCAGGAAGCAAAAGGAAGGTGAAGTGGGTCTTCTGTTGTCTCTTTTAAAGAGAATAAGAGCCCGAATATTGGTCTTGGATTTAAAATTTTAATTTCTCTCGATTCTTTCTCAGAGGCTCTGAAGATGAGATTGCCGAAAGCTAATATAAAACCTGGGGAAGGCAGCAGCGGGAGCAACCATGCTAGCATTGATTTTGTGGTTCCCATCGAGAGTGTTGTCTTAGGTCTTATGGAAAGTTTAGAAAGGGGTGGCAGTAGTAAAGTTATTCGATCAAGGGAGACAACTTCAACTAATACAGGAGGGAAGTAGGTTCCCCATGGAACGACAGAAGTCAATGTGGATTGTCGGTCAGATGATGCTGGAGCTAATGGGATGGAAGATTGTTAGGTTGCTTCTTTCGACTCAAGTTCGGTCTCCTTATTCTTTCATATTTGTTATGAAGTCTAACATTTTGGTGTGGGACTTCCAGGGTGCTGGAAACCCAAAATTTCATTGAATTCTTAAAGAATATTTGAGAGATTTTGACCTCGATGTGGTGGTACTAGTAGAGACTAAGGTGAGTGGGCTAAAAGTTGAAACCGTTATTAGAAGTATTGGTTTGCCTAATTCCCATCGTGTTGAGGCAATGGGGTTTTCGAGAGGGATTTGGATCTTGTGGAAAAGTATAGTTGATGTTGAGGTTGTGTTAAACAGTGTTCAATTCATAAAGTTGAAAGTGAAGTTCTAGAGATTACAAAAATGGGTGATGTTCATAGGGGTGTATGGAAGCCCTAGATGGGAAATTAGGAAGGAATTATGGCCTGAACTTGGTGCGATTGCACATGATGCTACATTACCTTGGCTGCTCGTAGGGGATTTTAATGCTTTATTACATGACGATGAAAAGCAAGGAGGTTCGAGGAGTGGAAGGCATTCATGCCAACTTTTTCAGAATTTTTTCAATAATTATTGTATGAAAGATATTGACTTTAAGGTTCAAATTTTACATGGAATAGAGGATCTCTTTTCGAGCGTCTTGATCGTGCTATCTGTAATTTACAGTGGGAAATGTTGGCTCCAAGTACGACAGTATATCATCATCAAATCAGATAATCATCCGTTAGTGATTTGTTTTAGTTTGGATCCTAGCTCAAAACCTCCTTATCCATTTAGATTCTTAAGTGGGTGACTCTCTCATGAAGGGTTTGGGAAAGTAGTAAGTGATCATTAGATTCCAGAGAATTCTCTTGAAGGGACTGTGAGCAAATTTGTTACTGCGGTAAAGAAGTAGAATTTAAAGGTGTCTGGCAATATTCTGAGGAAAAAGCGCATCCTAGTGTCACGGATTAGTGGAATTCAACGTTACCTTGAAAAGTACTGATCTCAGAAGCTTGTTGATCTAGAAAAGGAGCTCCGAACTGAAATTGAAGATGTTGTTGATAATGAAGAACTGTTTTAAAAATAGAAAACTCGTAACGATTGGTTAACTCTTGGTGATTGTAACACGAGGTACTTTTACAGTCAAGTGAATAAAAAGCGGAGTTTCAATCATATAAAAGCGCTGAAACTGACTGATGGATTATGATGCTATGATGAAGACAAAATCAAACTTAAAGTAGTGGACTTTTTTCGACGACTATATATTGAAAATGGAATGGTAGTTGATCGATTCTCTGTTAAGGACTTATTCCCTTGCATAGAATCTAGTCAGGTAGCTTTGCTTACTAAAGATGTGTTGATTCAGGAAGTCCATGATGCTTTATTTGAAATGACACCCCTGAAGGCTCCGAGTATAGATGGCCTTCATGCCCACCTCTATCAGATGCAGTGGAATGTAGTCAGAAATTCTTTGGTGTCGATGGTTAGAAAGGGTTTTGAGGATGGTGCAATTGAGGAATTTCTTAACAAGACTATGCTTGTTCTCATACCGAAGGTACTCAGCCTTGAGGTAGTCTCGCAGTTTTGCCCAATCAGCCTCTTTACTGTCCTATATAAGTTACTTACTAAAGTCATTATAAATCGGTTGAAACCTTTAATGCCCAAATTGATTGCAGAAAACCAAACGAGTTTTGTCGGAGGTCGCCATATCATGGATAACGTGGTTATAGCCCAGGAGGCGATACACTCGATGAAGATTAGAAAAGGGAGAAAAGGATGGATTGCCATCAAAATAGATATGGAGAAGGCATATGATTGATTACGATGGGTCTTTATTAAAGATTTTTTGGAGGATGCTAAGTTACCTAGCAATTTAGTATGCCTCATTATGCAGTGTATGTCAACCTCAACTATACAAGTGGTATGGAATGGTAGTTTTACGAAGGATTTTTTCCCATCCAGAGGTATTCGACAAGGAGACCCATTCTCCCCATACTTGTTTGTTCTAACTATAGAGCGGCTGGGGCATGCTATCAATGGGGTAGTAGCAAGTAGAAGGTGGAAACCTATCTTGTTGGGAAGGGGAGGTTCGCCTTTGTCATACCTCTTCTTTGCTGACGATTTGGTACTTTTTAGTGAAGCGAGTTTGGAAAATGCGAGGATCATGCAAGGAATTCTGGAGCAATTTTGCATGTATTCTGGTCATAAAGTTAATGCTAGCAAATCAAAACTGTTCTTCTCCCATAACACAGATTTGACAGATAGAAGCAACATTGGGAATGTGTTAGAGTTTCAATAAACAGATAATCTGGGGTTTATCTTGGTGTCCCGCTTTTCTATTCTAGAGTTAAGCAGAGCACTTTTCAATTCATAATTGACAAGGTCCAAAGGAAACTTAATGGCTACAATGCTAAATTACTGTTGTTAGTTGGAAGAACGATGTTGGCAAAATCAGTTTTGTTAACCATCCCTAGGTATTTTATGCAATATTCTATGATCCTGATTGGAGTTTGTGAGCAGATTAAACAGATAGTAAGACATTTTGTTTGAGGCTCGACAGAAAATGAAAATAAAGTGTCTTTAGTGAAATGGGAAACTTGTTGTAAACCATTCTTGGAGGGTGAGCTTGGATTAAAAAGGTAATAAGTTCCACAAAATACCTCTTACTTAATGAAAATCGCATTTCAGTTGGTGACAAAGTTGGATGCCCTATGGGTGCGTATAGTTCGCGTTAAGTATAAAATTCTTGAAATTTACCTGGTTAGCATTGTGAAGCTAACGTGTTCATATGTATGGTGATCCATAATAAAAGTATGGGATCGATCCAAAGATAGAACTATTTGGTGAATTGGGAATGGTAGGTCCGTGAATTTTTTTTAGGATGATTGGGTCCCTAAATTGGGGAACTTGGAAAATCACCTCCTGCTTGGAAGTAGCATTTCATATCTTGCCAAGGTAGCAGATTTTGTGGGCATCAATGGTTGTTGGAATTGGTTGTTATTAAGGCAACTGTTCCCTTATGATGTTTTGGAACACATAAGAGCATGTTTCCCTCCTAATGATGCGCTAGAGGCTGATATGTGTTACTAGAAGCTTAGCACAAATGAAAATTTTATGGTTAAGTTGGCCTACCATAATCTAGTACAAGACGGGTATTTACTGAAGGATACCAACTGGAAACACGTCTGGGAGGGCTCACTGCCGCCTAAAATTAAATACTTCCTCTAGTTAGTATGGAGCAAACGCATCCTTGCGAATAGCGAGAGAGTACGACGAGGATTTACTGAGGAGGCAGAATGTGTTTTGTGTGGGGTTGCTACTGAGTCTATCTTTCATGTATTAAGGGATTGTAATTTTGCTAAGAGGGTTTGGCTGTAACTGGTGTACTAGGAAGATGGCCATATGCTTTTTAACTCTGATTTGGAGGAAGGGCTAATGTGTAATCTGAGTGGAAAGGTTAGGACGAAGATGATGGGAGTGGAGGATGCAATATGTTTTGTTGTCATATGTTATTTGGAAATAACACAATGAATTTGGTTTTCAGTAGTATATTGGCTTGGCAGAGGATATCGTGAAAGTAAGCAGAATGCATGGCTGCTAACATTTGCGCGATTAAGAACAAACAAGGAAGCTCAACACTAGGCAGATTGGATAGGACCATTTAGCAACCACCTAGTCCTAGGTGGATTAAAATAAATTCAAATGGTGCTATTGGAAGGGACGAGGAATAGGTAGCGACTACTGGCATTTTGTGTGACTCCAACGGGCAATGGGTTGTTGGTTACCAAAGATTTGTTGGCAGAGGGACGACTTTGATCTCAGAAACGTGGACGATTCTTCATGGTCCAAGTTGCATATCTTAGAGGGTTCCCTAAAGTCATCCTAGAGAGCAATTGCTCTGTGGCAATAGAATTGATCAAAGCTTGTTTAAAAGGGGCACCTGCGGAGCCTATTGTGAAAGGTATAGTGAATGCAGCTGGTCGATTCGAGGACTTCAAACTTCAGTTTGTTAGAAGAGAAGGAAACAAGGTTGTCGACTGGCTAGCTAGAAACTGTGACGTTGCGGATATTGATATTCGTATCCTAGATATCCCATGTATTTACATTAGTAATTTGTAACAGTTCGATTTCCTGTGTTGTCGAAAACAGTGATTTCGAGATCACAACTCCGACGAGTCGGGTCAAATATTAATTAGTGAATATATATGATGTCATTAGTGTCATATTAAATTTTGGTTAGAATATTTTATCGACTGAATAGTGAATTGAGTAGGAAAGATTAAATCGTAAAAAGTGCAAAAGTAGAGTTAAGTAATTAGAAGGACCAAATGAACAAATTTCCTTAAAGTATTTTAGTGGGTGGATTATCATGAGCTAAATTGAATATAAATAGGATTAATTAAGTTTTAAAAGGGATTAATTAAGCCTAATTATGAAAGTAATAAAAATTACAATTATGCCATTAAGTATAAAAGTGAATTTAAGAAGAAAATAACTTATTTTTCTTCTAATTTCTTCATCTTCTTCGGCAAGCACAAGGAGAAAGCTAGAGTTTCATTCTAAAGCTTTGAGCTCTGATTTGAGTAAGCTATTGTTACCCGTTTTCAATATTTTTTGTGTTTTTGAGTCCGTATTAGCTTAATCTAGCTAACTTAGGGACCAATTTGTGATTCTGTCAAATGTTATGAAACTTGCCATTGTTGAAAATGCTTGTTCTTGGAAGCTTTTGATGGATTTGTATGTTTGATGTTTGGGTTGAATCTTTTTGTAAAGTGATCTTAGATGAAATTAGGGTTTAAGGACTAAAATGTTAAAATGGTGAAACTATGTGTATTTGGTATGAAATAATTGACTTTTAGGGACTTGTAGTGGAAAATGGTTATTCGGCTGGTATTGGTTGCATAGGAGAAAGGTTATTTTGCATGTATTGACCTTAAGGACTAAATTGAATAGAAATATAAAAGTTAGGGGTAATTTTGTAATTTTCTTAAAAAGGATTTATGTGTGTAAATTGATCAAATTTCATGATTTAATAGGAGAACTGATTATTTGTTGTGTTAGATCAAGATCGAGCCACCGATTGCGAGAAGGGAAAATTGTAGAATAGTCTTTAAAGTTCCACCTGAATTGCAATTTTGTCTGGTAAGTTCGTTTGTTAGATTTCCTATTTGGACTGCTAAATATTACCTAATGGAGAAGCACTTGAGACACTTGATGTATAAATGGAAGACTGGTGTCTCGGATTGAGCATGAGAATTTATATGAATAGAAGACTCGTGACTCGAAACAAGTATGAGGATTTATTAAAGGAAGACTCATGTCTCAGGATGAGAATGAGAATATGATTAAAGGAAGACTTATGTCTCGGGATGAGAATGAGAATATGATTAAAGGAAGACTCATGACTCGGAATGAGCGTGAGATTATGTTTAGAAAAGGAAGACTTATGACTCGGTAGAGCATAAGATTGTCAAAAGAAGAAGTTTCGCAACTCTGATGCTAATTTTCATTACAATGCTTAATGTTGAGCTATGATTTACTATTTACGAACTTACTAAGCTAGAAAGCTTACCTGTGTATTGTTGTTGCTTTATAAATTTCATTTAGGCTGGTTGAAGATCGGATTACCTCGAAGACATCACACTATCCGAAAGCTGGTTCGATATTCCTTACATCACTTGGTTATATGACATGTACTAGTATGATGTTATCTTTTATTTTACTCGTTCGAGATTGTGATGAACTTAATATGTTTAAATGAAAAATTGAAGGTTGTAGTGTATGATTGTCAAGTGAGAATTAGACTTAAAAGTATGATGAAATGACTTGGAAACTATGAATTTTGCATTGATTTAATGCATTTTGAGTTTATGAATGTTATGTGTTGATAAACTTGTGTTTTGACATGTTTCATGAGATTCTGCATACTTGTTTCGGTAGAACTCATGCATGTATCGATAGTACAAGGTAGGAGAGAGGTTTTTTACTAACTTGGGTTGTATTGATAGTTGTATAGTAAGTATCGGTAGTTCTGTGTATGCTTGTATCGGTAGTTAAGATGTTTGTATCGGTAAAAGTTGCAGGGCAGGACTTATTAGCTCTCTGGAGTTTTTAGTATCGGTAGAAACATGACTTGTTTAGGTAGAAGTTATACTTGTATCGGTAGAACTATCATAAGTATCGGTAGAAGTCTACATTGTTTCTAAATTGCTTACTGACTTGACTACTACTGATAGTTGTCCAACAGGTATCGGTGGAAGTCTTCAAAATTCGTAAAAATGATAATTTTGCCCTTTTTGGGTTATGTTGATTTTCAATTGATGATTCTTGTTGAGTTTATTACGATATTCTATTAAAATATGGTTAAACGAAACAGTAATATAAGATAAATCGCAGTAGGTGAATGGAAGGGCACCGAGATCCTAACCGGTGACGGTGTCGGGTTTTGGGTGTTACATAATTTATTGCAGAATTATGTATCAGGTTTGCCATAACAGTTGAATAAAAGTGGATAAGGCATTATAATGCCTCTTTTTCTATAAAAAAAAAAAAAAAAAAACCCTAACAAAGGGATACTTTAGGTATCAAATTGGGTAAAAAAAAGTTTAGGAATCAAAGTAAGAAAATGAGTATACTTCAGGAGCCAAATCGTGAATTAAGCCTAATTTTAACATTGTTTAACAATTGGACTTGAATTTTGAAATCTAAAAAATAGATATACTAAATTCCTATAAATAAAAGTATAATGATTAAATTTTAAATTTTGAAAAGTAAAAAACTTATGACATGTTTTAACTTATTTTATTTTATATAATTATATCACATAACCATTATATCCATATAACATCATAATGTAATAAGTTAACTATTTCTAAAATTTTAATAAAAAAAGAAAAACAACATATAAATTATTAAATATTAAATAAAGAAATAAAATAATTATTGAAATAAAAAATAATAATAATATGAACGAGTTTAAAATATAATTGAATGAATTATTTACAAATTGAATAAATTTATGCAAAAAATGAGATTCATGTTTTTAGTTGGATCAAATTTAAACAAATATGGATTATAGTATATGATATAAAAGTTTGGTACAACTTAGTGTTCACATATATAATTCAAATAATAAATAATATTTTTAGCCATTTTAAGATTTTAGATGAGGCCAAAAAGAAAAAAAAAAGAACTTAGATATTCATAACCAACTTTGATGAATAAATCCCGGTGGAATTTATTTATTCTCTTTTAATTTTGAAATTGAAAAAATTGATTGTTGTAAAAAAATTCGAAATAATTAATTCCTGATAATTTTAAAAGTAAGTAATTAAGAACAATTAATCACGACATTCATATTTCTTGTCAATTGTATATAATTTTGATTGGTATAATAATAAATTTAGCTCTCAAAGTTCACATGTTCTATCAATTTGGTAATGATTTAACAAATTTAGCCCAGAACATTTATGTAAATGATTTAACAAATCTAGACCAAATTGACAAAACATATAACCATCAAAAACCAAATTTATTGTTATGCCAATCAAAATTATGCATAATTGACTGAAGACATTAATAACTTAATTAATTATCTTTAATTACTCATTTTTAAAATTGGTCGGGATTAAATTGCTACAGTTTTTTAGAGGCTCAATTTCGAAATTGAAAATAATTGATGAGATATTTTTGTAAAATAACAAACCCTAAATCCTATTATCCAAATTATCTAATAATATATGGTTATTGACAACTCTAATGACCCACCTTCCACCCAAGTCATATTTAATTTTAATATCAAATTTTTTATAAATTTATTCTATCATATCATAAATGTATTATAATTTAATATTAATAATATTTAAATATATTACATAATAATATAAATATTATAAAGATGCAAATTATAAATAAAAATATATGTACTAAAAAGTGTTACATAAAGACAATTAAAAATCATCAAATGCTCATGTATGATAAGTATTTAAAATTAATCATAAACTAAACTATGAAATTAGTTACCCAATTAATATATTTTTATCTATTTATTTATTGTAAAAGTAGTATTTATGTATGTACATGACTACACAAATTGTAGCATAAAGGATGATCTTCCAACATTGAAGTTCAATTTTTTCTTTTAAATATGTAAACAAAAATGTTTTAATGAAAAAAAAAGTATAAAAGAGCGAAGAACGTAAGATTTCCAACGAAAAGAACACAAGGTTTCGAGTCTTCAAAATTTTTTTTTGTTATTTTTATTAATTATCGATTTTAAATCGTATTTCAGTTCCGACTAGAAGGTGACCATGTCGACAGCGATATGAAGGAGGACTCTGTACAGAGCTAAAAGATCTGAATCCATGTCCCTCATCGGTGATTCCATGTTACCTTCTTGGTACACGTCGATGCAGGTGTGTACGCTGGTCAGATCGCCGCTCAGCTGGTCTCTCAAATCGCTCCAGTTGCGTTGCTTGATGGCTTGTAGCGCCAAATCGTTGGCGTCGGGGAGTAAGTCGTAGTTTTCGGCGCATACGCTAAGGCATGATTGAGCATTTTCTGAGCTTTTGGGGTCGTCCCTAAGCTTTGTAGCGAGATTGAGGGCTTCTACGGTCATTTTAGTCGCTACTTGAAGCCCGACCTTAAGGACGTTGAGTGGGTCGATTTTGACACTGTTGTTTAAGTACGGAGAAATGAATTTTATGCATTGGGTGGGGTAGTCGGTTGCTGCACAAATTTTATCGAGGTCAGGGAAACTACCGCCGGGCAATATTGCAAAGGTTGCAGATGGGGTTGGTGCTTCAGGTGGAGGTGCATGACCCGCTGCTGCTTCATCTGGTGCATTAGGTTGATAGTCATCATCAGGTGCCGCGGGTGTGGAATCAGTTGATTCGGGTGTTGAATCTGGGGATTCAGGTGTGGAATCCGGTGACTCGGGCGTATCAGTGATGTTTGAAGGAGGTCTAGCACAAACTGAGAGAACCACGAGGGAGAAGATGGAGATGAGGAGGATGTAACGTTTGATCCCCATCTTCTTTGGAGAAGTAAAGCAACGTTCGATTGAGGGGTGAAACGGGAACGGTGATTCCATAGCTTATCAAGGCATGAGATGTGCATGGAAATAGCATATGCGTCCCATTTTAGCCATTCAAATTGTACCCATATCTTAATTTTAGGGTAACCACTAACCATTTCTTTTCTTCTTTTTATAGTAATTTTAACCGAAATTCACTCCAAATTCTATATTTTAACGGTGGTTGGTTCTATAAATTAACTATTTTAATGATTAATATATGATTCAAATAATTGATTTAATACGAACCCGTGTATTGGTATGCTGATTATGATGTTCACTGCTCTAAATATGATTTGGGTTCGAATCACTATAGAAATAATTGATTTAATATTAATTTTACCTAAACTTTCACATATAAATCCATAATAAAATACATAAAAAGTAGCAAAGAAAGAAAATAGAGAATTATAAAGATTTATTTAACAATAATTGAGGTATATTTTATGAGAAATACTCTTGAAATCAAATCCCATGGGAATTTTTTTTTACTTCATTTTAAATACGAAATAAGAATCTAAAAAAACTTGTTTTGTCAAATAAATATTGAGTAAATTTTATTTTAAATACAAGATTCGAATGGAGAATGGGTTGTTGGGTTTTCTAAACTCCTCGGCTCATGTTCAATATGGGAAGCAGAGATGTGAGGTGTGTGTAACACCCCTAACCCGCAATCGTCGTCGATTTAAGATCTCGGAGTATTACGAGCTATTTTACGATCATTAGTTAACTTCTAACTATTATTAAAGGGCATTTAAGTCATTCACATTCCCATATATAGTTATGCTAATAAACATGCATATTAACACAGTTTAATTCATACATGTCATATGCAATCATTACAATCGATTAGAGATCAAATTCGGACAACATTAATACTTTCTTTAGAAGAAACATAAAATCTTTTCCAAACATGGGCATACTACTAAAGAGACAAATTTTTATATGTCAAAATACATACCAAACATCAAAATCATTCATAACCATATATAACATTTATGCCTAATCAACATGTCCCTTTTAAATGCTCCACAACCAAGTGTAATAACCTAATACACTACCTAAATGAATGCATTACCTAAAAATGCCATGTTTAGGTTAACATAATTCAACCCAACATAACACAAAGGTAAGAGATGCAACAATATGCACCATTCCAACATTGTTAACCACAATATAATTCTATCTATTTCAACTTTCATTCACACCAATCAACCAAGCACTTTACTCTAATAATGTCACAAATCAACCATTCACAAATTACTCACCATATACAATCACACATATTTCAAACATTTCATTATACCTTATATATTTGCACAACAACCAGATTAACAAAAGTTGCTATATCATTCACAACAATTCAAGATAGATTCCACACAAGCAATATTCAAAAGCTATTTATAACCTAAGGATTACTAGACCTTTAATTCCTTCCTAGGTACATGCCAAAATAATAAAAGAGGATTTCACCAACATTGAGTACGGGATTTCTGACGGGATGCTGAGTCCGTATCTACTTAAATCTAATCCTGAAATCACAAGAAAGATTAATTCACATTAGAAACGTTCCATTTATGTACTATCCCTTTATATGTATGTAAATGTGCATAATTTCAAGTAATTGAATTCACTTCACAAATTCATTACCAAAATTAACATTTAGCAACTATCTCCAAATAATCAGCTGTTAGATGAGTTAGAAGCTGTTGTTGAAAGCATTAGTGATCAAGTGAATATGCAATGTTTTTGAGAAGGCCCATGTAGTTTGTAGTTAGGTGGGTGACTAAAATGGGCTGCAATTTCAACTCCCAATTTAGCTTGCTTAAAAATTATAACTTTTATCCCAAGATTTCCATTTGATTGTGTGTGTGTGTTTGGATATAATTGCTAGAAATCATAATTATTAGATTACTAATTATAACCTATTATAATTACAAGAATCAATTCTTTTTTGAAGAAACATCAAAAAGGGCATATTATTGAAAAATAAAAATGAATAGAAGGATAAGGCCCAAACATACTAAGACCCATACCCAACATAATACAACCGAAACAAACCAATGGAAAAAGTTTGAGAGAAAAAAAACAGAAAAGTAAATAACACCAACTACAAAGCCCAATCAAATGACAGCAGAACAGCCAAACCAGTAAAAGTATAATCAATGCAGAGACTGTTAGTCAAAAAGGACAAGAAAAACCAGTAGATGAATCGTCTGAGAAGCATTCATTCTCGTCACACAACAGAGACCAAGGTATTAATCAGGAGCTTCTTCTTCTTCAAGAGGTAACACCGATCTGTCACAGAAGGGAAGCGGTAAAGTTCGATCAGTCGACCTCCGACCTCGCAATGTTCTCGATGCCGTAGTATGAGCCAAACTATTCACCGAACGAGGTACGTGATGAAAGGTAATCTTATGAAAATATTGTTTAAGATTATGAATAATATAAGCATGCAGAAGAGATTGATCAGGAAAATCATTCTGACATTTCTTTATTATTGATAAGGAATCCCCTAAAATGGCGACTTTCGACCATCCTTGGGAAATCCCCAAACATACCGCATGGCGACAAGCGATGGCCTCCGCTTCAAAAGGTGAAGAAATATTCGCAAACAACACTGACTCCCAAAGAAGAACTTCTCCATTAAGTCCAGTAGCAACCACCCCAGATGCCGAATTGGAATCCCTGGCAGCAAAAGCTCCATCAAAGTAAATCCGAATAGGTACCCGTTCATAACTGTAGCCATTTTGTTCATTGATTTGTTTAGGAGAAATACATTTATTGGCTGCCTGAATTTCTGCTAAATAAGAAGTAACGAAATGAGCAATAGCACAACCCGTGTTGATTTTCTTCTCGTGAATTCTTATATTACGATCCCACCACAGTGCCCAGATTCCACAAGCTAACACTCGACGTTGGGCACAAGAACTCTGAAGGAAAACCCAGATAAGCCACTGTTGAATATCATCATGATTAGTATTAAGAGATAAAGGGAACTATAATTCTGACCACATCTCAATTGAAACAGGGCATCTTCGAATCAAATGATCAGTGGACTCTTCCGCTCCACCACAACGAGGGCACAGCCGATTTTGAACTAAATGCCTAGCATGCAGATTGACCAAAGTTGGCAAAAAATTCCATGAAAGTTTCCACACAACAATTTTGATCTTTGAGGGAATGTTTAAACCCCAAGGTGATCTGTAAAATTTTTTGCTATCGCTTTGTAGATCATATGTATTAGGAGCCAATAGATCTCTTTTTAAAAGTTTATAAGCTGACCTCACCGAGAAGACACTAGAACCTTCACCTCCCCAAGCCAGAAAATCGTCAACTGGATTCCAAGCCAGAGGGAGACAGAGAATACGTGCTACATCAGCTGCACGAAAGGTACCGTTAATCATTTCAGTTTTCCATTGTCTTCTAGAATGATCAATTAATTGAGCAACAAATGAATGCTGCAATTGAGGAACTGGATAAAATAATTTAAAATGACCATCCCCTGGTAACCAAGCATCCTCATTAATCAAGACACGATCGCCATAACCAATCCTCCAACAACACCCTCGGATGAGGACATCCCTAGTAGCCCATATACGCTTCCAAATGAAAGAAGGGTTTCTACCAAGAGTAGCCTTCAGAAAATCCCCACCAGGAAAAGATTTACTTTTTAATACTTTAGCAAGAAGAGAATCCGGTTGAGTTAGAATCCGCCATCCCTGTTTAACCAACATAGCTATATTAAATTTTCCCATATCCCGAAAACCAAGACTACCCTCCTCCTTCAAATTACAAAGTTTATCCCAGGAGCACCAATGAATGTCCCTTTTACCAGCCCTTTTTTGCCACCAATAACGAGCAAAGATGCTTTCAATCTCATTGCAGAAAGATCGAGGGAGAAGGAAACACGACATCGCATAAGTGGGCACTGCTTGGAGAACTGCCTTAATAAAAATTTCTTCCCCCCCCCCCCCCCCCCCCAAAGAGAGAGTTCTAGTACACCAATTTTCAATACGTCTATTGATTCTATCTTTGAGATATTGAAAAGATGCCTTTTTACCTCGCCCAACCAAAGTTGGCAATCCTAAATACTTCTCCATTGAATGAGATTCACGAACTCCAAGAATATCAAAAATCTCACAAGAATCAATTCTTAATATTATCTTTGATAGTTTTTTTCCTTTTTCAATAAATAATAATAATATCCGAAAGTCATCAAAGTTAATCATTCACATAATTGCTCCAAATTCAATACCTCACTTAAGAATGGGAGAGTGTAAATTTAGTTAAACTCACTCATTATAATGGTTAATTAAACATGTCACACGTATGCTCAAATTTAATTAGTGGATGACCTTTCAAACGTATTCTATGTTCTTTTCCAAACACAAGCAATTGCATTGTTAGTTGAGTTTTTTTTTTAACTCAATAAATAGGGATTAAGTTGTCATATAGGGGTGAAGTGAATTTTTTTTTTAAGAGGATCGAAATTAAATTACGATAGTTAAAATGTGATTTGTATTGATTTTTAGATGGCAAGAGAAGGTGTTTAAGGGGACCAAAATCCATGAACAAATGGGCATCATAGGAGCCCAAACTAATTGAAGAATTAGGCTTAGGTGCTCCAAGAACATTTGGGTGAATTTGGGGAACTCTAACTCTACATGGACGATTGGAATAAATCAGTTTATTCTTATTGGTCTTTAGGTGATTTAAGAGATTTATTTAGTAAATAATTTAGAGTTGTTTTTCATTTAAATAACTTGTATTTCGGCCTGGAAACAGGGCTACGCCGCCCAGTGAATGAAAATTCTAATTTGAGATTATTTTGTTTTTTTTTTTTGTGAGATACAGAGAGCCTTTTAGAGTATTCTTTTGAAGTTTATTATTTGTCTAGCCTCTTGGATTTGCAAAGTTTTTGTTTGTTGAAGATGTTAGTTCCATAGGGAAATTATAGCTCCATTATTGGCATTTTTGGGAGCAAGTCTTCCAAGAGCACTCTGTATCCATTTGCTCAGTTTGACAAAATCATCTTCATTCTTTTAGTGGAATGCAACATCAACAAGCCCAATTCCTTTCTTTGGTCTCTTTTGAGTTTTTTTGGTGGTAAACAGATTTCTAGGCGCCCAAAATCAAGTCTTTCAAGGCAAGTTACTTTCATCATTTTTCATTCTTTCATTTTATTATTGTTCTCATTCTTTCACTCTATTCTTGTTATTTGAATTATAAATCTAACTTATTAATAAGCGGATTGAAAATTTAGTAGATCGATAAACAGAACTCCATTTACCATTTCTTCTTTAAACCATCCGAAACCCATCTTTCTCCGTCACTCTCCGGCGTGAATATCAGCAGAAGGAGGCTACTTCCAGTTCGTCTCTGTTTCCAGCTCCTGCATCGGTAATGGTATGTTATATATATATATATATATATCATTCCTTAGCCCTTTCCCTTTTTTGTCTTTGGCTTTCTTTCTCAATTTCCTACCTAGGGTTTATTTCGCCTCCTTTAGCTATTGCTATGAAAGTTTCCATTGCTGAGACCTCGAGCATGAACCTTATGCATACTGCAAATTTTCTGTTTGTTTGAAACGGGTAACGGGAAACGGGAAACCTCGAGCATGAACCTTATGCATTCTGCAAATTTGCTGTTTGTTTGAAACGGGAAACGGGAGACCTCGAGCATGAACCTTATGCATACTGCAAATTTGCTGTTTGTTTGAAACGGGAAACGGGGAACGGGGTTTGTTCTTTGATTAGTTTCTTTCTTTCACATGTTAACTGTATCACAAAGTCTGTTTTATGCCATCCAAAGAAGGTGAATATATTGGCTCTTATAGATTCGAAGGCCAATATTCCTACTTTTTGTGTTTCAGGAGCCAGCTTCTTCTAAAGGTGAAACATCTCATAATGTTGCAACCAAAAAGAGACCATAGGATATGCTTCAGTCAGAGTATGGGGTAGGCTAGTTGTTTTAATGTTCCCTGAGCACACATCATTATTAATACCATTCAAGTTTGGGTGTGACACTATTTTTCAGTGTTTTACCTTTAACCTATTGTAGGGACTGGGATCACTTGGTCCAATAGCCGTAGCTGATCTTGTGAGAAAGCATTTCAAGTTGGATTCACATGCTGAGGCTCAAATAACATCCTCTGGTCATGTAAGTAGATTTGGTAGTGACAACTGATTATGTTGGTGAATATTGGCATCAACTTCATTCACAGAATTGGGTAGATAGTCTTGAAGGCCATTGTCCCTTTTTTTCTATTTTTTTTTCAAGTAGATGGTTGAATATAGTTCCTCAAACGACATAAGAGGGGTTTCCTGTGAGAGGGAGAAGGGTGTCCGAATTAATTTACCAAGATTAAGTGATGCTTTTTTGCTCTGAAAATAGGCTTTGATGTCTGTACTTGTGTCTTTATGGCAGCCATCTTGTATCTTGAGTTTGATGGTGCATCAAAAGGAAATCCTGGGCCTGCTGGTGCAGCAGCTGTATTGAAAACTGATGCAGGAAACGTGGTATGCAATTAACCATTTAGAAATCAGACATTTTCCACACGTAAATCTTTCTATAATATGCTATTTGAATAGATCTGCAAATTGCACGAGGGTTTGGGCATAGCAACCAATAATGCTGCTGAATATCACGCCGTAATTTTAGGGTTGAACCGTGCTTTTAGAAAAGGTTAGACAAACATTTGTGTTCGGGGTGACTCGAAGCTCGTTTGTATGCAGGTAATCCAACTTTCTATCTGTTTATTGTTGCTTTGTTGATGTTATTTTTCTTAGAAAGAAAAATCTGGATGATAATGATGGAACTAGGTTAATGCTTCAGCACAAATGGAGTAAAGCTATCCAATCTGTTATTGGACTTCAATCTCAGAGGGCGTACCTATTGCAAAAGTTTTGGCAAGCTAGTTGACTCATTTTAGGGCCCCATTTGTTTTCTATTAGATGTTTTGAGTTTTAGCCTTCGGGGAATTGTTTCCTTAGCAACTTTGTTATGCATGGAAGCACTGTCCCTTCTCCCTTTTTCCTAAAAACTTTCAAAACAAGAAAGCTTTATAATTTTCCTTCTTAACTTGGTTCTACAAGGGATGAGTATTTAATCTGATTAATGGACTTTCGTATTAGAATGAATGCATGTTCTTTACCTCTTCCATGCTTCCTAAATCCAATCTTTTGACCCCCAAAATAAGAAAATCTTTCTCTTTTGGCTGGCCTGTCACCTGGGACAAACTAAATTGTCTCTGGAAAATTATAGCTCAACTGTTGCTATTCCTGGGCTTCAATAAGTGCCTAAATTTTGGTTGACCAAAATAATAATAATAATAATAGTGCCTAAATCTTGGAGCTATGTTGTTTATTTTCATTTTGTTGAAGTATTATCATTTCAAGTTAAGGAGCTTAGCTTCTGTTTTGTTCTGGTATTCTTACAACTACTATTTCCTTGAACAGCTGTAGGGTTTATGGAAAGTCAAACATGACCACATGTCTGAGTTGTGTGAGCAAGCAATGAAACTGAAGGATAAGTTTCTTTCATTTCAGATCAATCACATTTTAAGGGTATGACCAGTTTTTATACTTGATTGCAAAGTAATGGGCAAAATTTCTTGTTCTTGTGATTACCATGGCCTCTTTGTTGTGCCATCATTGTTAGGTCTTTATGATGTTTTTTAAGTTTGGATCATAGCTTGCATCTACAATTTTCTTTTTACTTATATTTAAGCTCTTTTATGGAGTGCATGCTCTGGCTATTGTGCCAGCTTTTTGGCTGGGAGCCTGTGAAATAGAAACTGCTGGCCGATGTTTGTTTTCAATGCCATTTGTATTTCTCCTGGATAACGCAGAATGAAAAATGAAACCTTGTAAATAATTTGCAGTATTAAAACATCATCTTTGATCAGTTTTACCAATAGTTCTCAAGTATATATATATAAGTATACACATATAGTTCTTACTCAAGGGTGATCCTTCCACCAACCTTCTATAAATCTCATCCAGTTTCAACGTATCGTTCCGTTAATTCATGGCACCTGATGCCTTATGAATATCCCGCAACAAGTGAATCCAGCTCTAGTTGGATTAACTAACGATTTTGCGCACATTGCTAATCGGATAAACTGACGATCTTGGCATCCAATGCCTAACGAATAGATCGCAAAAGGGAATCCAACTCTAATTGAATTAATCAACAAATATCCGTCAAATCTTGACACTCAGTGCTTAATGAATAAATTGCAAAAGTGAGCCTAATTTTAATTGGATTAATTAACAAATATCAATCAAATCTTGACACCTAGTGCCTAATGAATAAATCGCAAAAGTGAGTCCAACTCTAGTTGAATTAATCAAAGAATATTCGTCAAATCTTGACACTCAATACTTAGCGGATAAATTGTAATTGTATGCTCAACACTAGTTAGTTAAACTGACAAATTAAACAAATATTCATTTTCACCATCTCCTCATTTCGTAATTGATATGAGCATTTTAAATACATTTATATATATATACAACGATTTTCATGCATCAAGAATTAAGATAATAATTAAATGAATTTAATCTTTAATCTATAATTAAATAAGATAAAAAATTCGAGAGTACGAACTTACCGAGTTACGATAGCTGTTTAAATCGGGATTGACTATTCCGCAAGCTTCTCTTGTCCATGATTAATATTTGTTCTACTCTTTTCTTGATCTATATATAATAATTTAATTTAATCACCCAACTTATAACAACATAATTCAATAGTCCATAATCATTCGATTAACGCTTAATATTTTGTATTTACACCACCTAATCCTTAATACAAACTACTCAATTCAACATTCATAAAAGAAAAGAACCCCTCAGCCCACCGAATGTATACATATATATTTCCAAACAGTCCTTAAACTTCCACAATCTATAACGTAATACCATGACACTTTAAATTTACAACAATTACATCCCCAAAATTTATACAATCTAAACTTATTATGCAAAGCAATTAAAATATAAAATAAGCTTTATATTTCACCACCAGCACACGAAATATCCATGGAAAACAGTTCTTGCATGTTAATATTTTCACAAAATAATGTCATGCTCAAATCTAATATTCAATTAAATCACTCAATTTATAATCCATGAACTTCTCATGCAAAATCTTTCCATATAATAGCCATGCAAAGAAATCTACTAACAAACTTCATAAAAACCTTCAATATCCATCAATGGCATCATCCAAAATATTTTACCATTCTATGAATTAACACCCGGGTCAGTTAGATAGAGTCAAGACGATCCTAAAAATATAAAATTCATGAAAAATGGATCAAAATTTACTCACATTCATGCATAATCATCAACCGAACCACAAGCTTCAATAATGTCTCTTTTCTTTTCTTTTAACTTTCGGTGAAGACATGAGGAAGATGCTGACTTCCTTATTTTGTTTAATTTTTTTCTAAGGTTTAATTGACAATTACCTTCTTACCCTTTTAAAATCATTTAACCACTAACTAAAAACATGTCCATCATTGTCCATTTAATAAATGGAGGAGTATTTACCCTCTTAACCCCCTTAATATTCATACACTATCAAATTCATATTTTAAACTAGTGCCTCACTTTTACATCTCACACAATTTAGTCCTTTTTGCTTGAACTAATTCTAACTTAATCACATCTGATCAGTTTTCTAGTTAACCGAACATACATATATTTCTCATACCATCCAGTTTTTACAATTCAACCACACTTCCAGCAGAGTATACACACTCAAAACAGTCCCTAAACTCCTCTTTTCTTATCCAAATAGTTCTTAAATTTCATTTTTCCCATTTGTACTCAACATTTATCTTTGATATAAGAATTTCTAAATTCTCAAAATATATATATACACACACACACATACATTTCCCTATTTAAACTCATTCTCTCCAACCGATTCATGCTTAATCCCCAACAACTCATATTTAACAAAATTTCATTATAATCTATAAATTTCATAATATTAACCATTCCTTCTTCACATAAATATCAATACAATTTTCTACTCCTAATTTAGTCTCATTTCCACAACCAAGCTAAAATAAATTCAAGTTCAATCATGGCAAGTCCCTAACCCTTTAAAATTTTTGCAAACTAACCCCCGGGTTAGTTAGATTATACCAAAACCATATCAAAAACATAAAATTTTCTCAAAACTAAACAAGATTTCACTTGCATGCAAGGTAATTTGTGAAAACCCCATCTCAAGCTTCTCTTATGGCTTTTCTTTCTGTGATTTCGGTAGAGAGAATAATAATAGAAGAAAAACAAAAACATCTTTTAGCCTTGTTTTGTTTACATCACTTAATAATCTAACTACCATTCTATCCTTATACTAAATGGTTTATTGATTATCAATACATGTCCAAACTTGTCCTCTTATTAAATGTGGATATTTACTCTTTAAATCCCCTAATACTTATACCCATTATCAAATTCATATTTCCAATAATGAAACTAATTCTTGCATTTTTTGAAATTTAATCCTTCTTCACAAATTAACTAGCTAACAGCTAACATTTCTTAACCCATTATAAATACGACCTTATTCAAACTAATAAAACATGATTAATCGATATTTCATTGGCGAACACCAGTTCGCCAAACACACTAGCGAACACAACTGACAATGACTTTGGCAAACCCCCTTACCATATCTTTTAGTGTATATTATTACGCTCCTTGCTAATACTCTTTTGGCGAACCCCTAGTTCGTCGAAACCTTGACGAACACATAGTTCACCAAAACACTAGCGAGCCCTCACTTGCAAGGCCAAAACTTTTAGGCCCGATTTTGGGATGTTAAAGTTTGTTTGATGTATTGATTAAGTAAGTTCATATGATATGTTTGTACTAAATTGTTATGCATTTATAATTATAATTGTAATTATGTTTAATTGAAATTTTAATTGTTTACGGTTCAATACAAAAAAGTGAGAAAGAAGATTAAATTGAATACGTTGAATTGCTGTAACGACCTGAAAGTTAGGGGTGTCGAAAAGTATATTTTCGGGACTTCGTATCTGTGAACTGAACATGTAAATATTTAATAAAAATATTTACGGAGTTAATCTATGGGCTAATTGATTTTTTGAATAGGTAATTTTAATTGTATAGTGCTTAAATTAAGTATAGGACTAAATTACATAAGTGATAAAAGTGAAATTTATAAAAGGATTATAATTTGAAATAAATAAGAGGGACCAATGTGAGAATTCCCCCTTTTAATTTTGTTAGTGCCGATTACGTGGAATGATGTGTGACTTATATTATGTTAAATTATTTAAATAAAAAAATAAAAGAAAAGTAAAGAAATGGTTTGAGATTAAAATGTGGGGTTGGGTGAGAAAGAAAGAAAAAAATGTCTTTCATTCTATTTCTTCGAAGCTGAGTAGGGGGGAGAGTTGGAGAAAAGTCTAGGGTTTTGTTAGGTTGAAGCTTCAATTGATAAGTTTAAATTAGTTATTTTCTCGTAATTTTTTTATATTTTTGGAATTTTGATACTTTGATCTAATTGACCTATGTCTTATTTTTCGATACTATAAAAAATATTAAATACTACCATTGTTGGGTGATTGAAGCTTTAAGGATTAATTTGATATATTTTTAGTTACAAATGAAAAGAAACTAATTTTGTGAATTAAATTGTTGATTTCAAGTAGTAAGAATCAAATTCTGTAAATTTGGTAAATTAAAGTAAAAATCAGAAAGAGGGAGTAAGATTTAAATTAGAGTGAAATTGTTTGAGTTTTGATAGAAATTGTTAGATTTTGAAGCTATGAAATGTTTAAGGACTATTTGTTTTAGTAAATTTTGTTAATTTTGTAATTAGGGATCAAATGTTAAAATAGTGAAATTTCATGAATTTCTTGTGAAATTTATGAAATTTAGATAAAAGTGAGTTGAATATGATCTAGGTAAAAATCAGTTGCATGAGTATTCTTTAACTATGCTTAAATTATGAGGTTTGGGTTTGAGGAATAAATTGCACAAAAGTTAAAATGATGGGATAATTTCATAAATTCGAAATAAAATGAGCCATAGGCTTGGATTAAATATTTTAAGTTATTTGAATTATTTAATTAAATGAAATTATTATTTAGATCAAGAAATAAGAGAAGCGAACTTTGATCGAGGAAAAGCTAAAGTCTCGGATAAGTGGTCGACTCTATTTTTACAACTGTTTTAATCGAGATAAGTTCGTAAATTTATCAAATCAATTATATTTTATTTTTGTAATTTAAGACATATCTATTCATGTTGAAATTGAGTTAGATTGTCTGAGATAATTATGTGATGAGTAGGAATAATTGATGATGATGATGTTTAAGTTGGATATTATAATTAGAGAATATGAAATATAAAGATGTGAGCTTGAAATGGTATAATTGAAATGAAATTATAATTGAAGGCCATGACTATAAATAATGAAAGAACATATTTAAATTCATATGAAAAATGATATGTTAGTTTTTATTTATGTTATGAATGAATTAAATAGAATTGTATATGACAATTAGTAAATTGAACTAAATTGCATTATTAGCTAAATTGTATATGTAAATATATACATGTGAAATATGTATAATGCAAAGTAAATAAATATGTGAAGTAAATTTCAATGGATCAAATAAAGGTTTCGAACGCAATGTTTCTCGTATTCATACTGGCGAGCACAAAAATAATGAACTTGCGTATTAAATACTTTTATAAGGATCCATCGAAATAATAAAGGTTATTTGCTATGACAATATTCACAGGAAGTGTCAAAGGCATCATAAGTATAAATACTTGGAAGATATTTAAATCTGGTTCAATGGATGTTAAAGGCTTTAAAGAATATGTACTTATATATGAAATGAATATGTTCAAGACATGTGAATTGAAAAATGTTGATACAATTGGTTGAAAACGAGAAAGTATGTTATTAAATATTTGATGAATATATATATATATATATATATATATATATACTTGAAGTGTTATTATTACAAGTTACATTAATTGTTGAAATTATATGTTTACTCACCAACCTTGTGATGTTGTGTTGTATAGGAAGAAATGTAAGTATAACATATAATAAATCTTTATATGTTAAATGTATAAAATGCGAGTGTAAGATTTAATGAATCTTTACATGAAAGAGTATGTAAATTGGTTATGTGAATATATACATATATATTGAGACATTAGATTTAGATATGTGAAATGAAAGGTGATTGTCATGAGTAAATATGATGTTTGGTTTATATGCCAAATGTGTTTCTCATGTATAAGCTTGATATCATGAATAAAGTATATGTTTACATACGAACTCACTAACCTTATGAGATTTTTTTTTGCGTATAGAAAATCCACGAGCTTATGATTCTGATATTAAATTACCTTGTAAAAGGTTTAAGTTTTTTTATCCTTTATGGTAAGTTCAATTTTAAGTTTATTACGAATTTATTAAGCTTTAAGCAAGCTTATCCTATTTGATTCTTCTTCCTTGCAGACCGTCAAATACAAGCTGTCGATTGGATTACTTTTAGAGGTTACACTATTTGGTAATTAATCGTTCATTTTGGTTTGATTATAAGTGACATGTAAATAGGATTTTATAATGTAATTAGGTGGCCATGGTCTAACACTTGTTTCCTATAAAATCTTTACTTTAGATAAGTGTTAAGTCTAAATTGTGAGCCAAGTCTTTTGTTTTATGAGAATATGTCATAATTTATGATGTCTGGGAAGTTTTTGGTTGAGTATTGTTATTGACCTGAGTAGTATCGGTAGAATTCATCCTGTTTTCAATTTTTAAAGATGCTTTAATTTTTAAGAAACTATTATTTTTTAAAAAGGTTTTTTTAACATAGAAAAAAATATATAGGGTTTTAAGGACCTGAAAATTGTTCCATAAATGTGTGTTATTTGCGGTAACGTCATTTTTCTCGGATCCGGTGACCGGGTCGGGTAAGGGGTGTTACAATTGCAAATTGAAATAATTATGAAAATGAACTTAAATTGACTGAAATAGGATATGTTATGTGATGAAGTGATGATTTGATGAAATGAGTTGATTTGATTAGATTTTGACTGGTTGATAGTGATAATGACTAAATTGAATATATGTAACAGTAACTCCTTTAATTAATTAATCATTATGAATCCGTTGAATATGAAAATTAAATATATTTTCTCATATATTCTTTTAAGGTAAAATTGATATGACTCTAACAGAATTAGAATTAGATTGAGAAAATTATTTAATTGAAAAATCAATTTAGTTAATTTAATTTCTTAAACAAAAAAAATTTATTTTGAGAAATAAAAAGCAAATATTAAGTTGGATTAATTTATGAAGTGTTACATCAAAAGTCCTGAAAGCACATATAATTGGACTAAATTTTAAGAGGTCCAGAACCTCACATAATGAATCAGAAATAAACAACACTAATATTATTAATTTAGGGTGTGCCGCCCATCCATATAAATAGATGATACCGATTGACTTAAAAAATACACTTCTTGAATATAGCGTTATCATTATTAATGTAATTAATGAATATTTTTATTAAACCAATTTATTCGAAAAATATAAGTACAAAACAAATGTATTACACTTAGGACATTAGATCCAACACGTTCAACCTGGGTGGGAAGCTATTGTTATATCTCTCCCCAACCTGTGTACGTGTTAGCAAGACAAATAGTGTTGACTTTCCCTTTGACTTCACTTAAAAGAATGCCCTGCTTGACCAGTCGCCCAGACTAAAGGAATATCAATCTTTCGTACTCACAATCACCCGCTTGATAGGCTCTCCTAGCAAGCCCTTTCGCCTTTCTTAGACGGGACAAGTACCCGCTTTTTAGATGTGAACACATCCTCAAAGCAATAGAGACCCACCTGGACATAACAACCTTATACTAATTGAAGACAAAACAGAATGAGTCCCATAAGGCTCGTCCTTCACGTATTGCATGATGGCAAATTTTTTCACAATAATTTACCACGTCACACTAAAAGACAAGAGAACCTCTTTTATAAATACCTTCCAAACGATAAAAAAAACATCGACTCTTAAACCCTTAAAGTACTCTAGACAATTACCCTCTCTCCCAACAATCAGTCTGTCTTTTTATTCCTTTTCAACTTTTCATCTCTTTAGATAAAATGACCTCCTCAGTACCACCACTTTGTACTCCCTACCCTCCTTGTAGTATCAACATTGTGATGCTAGAATAACAACTATTATTAGAGGTAACTACGTAATACAATTTCTTTTATGAAAAATAATCCTTTGTAAAACTATCCGTTACCATATAATTTCTAAATGGTAAGTGGTAACCCACTCTATTTTACCTTTCATTATTTTTTAAAATATAAAATAATTTTCTAACACTGTTGTTATTTGTATTGGGTTTCAACACCTAATATCCTCCTATTTAAGAATTTAAATTGAGGGTTATATGTAGTTTAAAAATTATATGAAAAAAAAAAACAAATACAACATAAATTTCAAAATCATTATGGAACTAAAAAAGTTTAACATAAACCCTTGAATGCAAATCCAATAGAAAAAGGCTATAATGTGCATATGTACAAAATTTCATCCACCACTGCATGGGGGAAATTTAACAGTGGTACAACAATTGGGACAACAAGAAGCACCCATACCCCTTCCATCCACAAAATTACAGAATCTACAACACTTTCTAAAGGTTCTTTTTCAAAATACCATTGTTTCCTACAGAGAAAAATTCTCACTGTGGTATCGAGTTTTCACGAGCTTCTGAGCGAAGGCCACTGCTGTTCCACTTTTTCTTCATTCAAAGTGTTCATCGTCCTTCATGAAGATCTTCAGAGGGAATTGCGGTCCTTGAGATATTGTCATTGTCGAAAACGCTTAGGCCAGAGAAAGGACCAGAAGAGAACATTGATGATGTCTCGTCTGACTCGAAAGTAGTAGAAGACTGCCTCTGGTTGGGCCGGTTGTTCGAATTAGTTAACATGGAATCTTGATATTCTGTAACACGCTGCACCATTTTTAAAGACTGTACTACTTCACCCATTGTGGGCCTTTGGCTCGCTTCCGGAGCAACACAAGCAGCTGCAATTGTGCAAACTCGTACGAAATCTTCCTTCGGGTATTTCCCTCCAAGCCTTGGATCCGCAAGCTCCTCCAACCGATCCTTGTCTCTCAGGATTGGCCTTGCCTGAAAGCAGAAGAGCCAACTTTTAATTAATATATGAATATTCTCTGCATATTCCCAAATGCTTTAATCCAGGTGATTACTTACCCAAGTGACAAGGTTCTCCTGTCCTGAAGGTTGTGACATATCTACAGGCGTCCTTCCAGTGAGTAACTCGAGCAGTACAACTCCATAGCTGTAAACATCACTTTTTACCAGTAGATGTCCGGTCATAGCATACTCAGGAGCTACGTACCTATAAATCAATCCCATTTTACCTTAGTGTTAATTGAAACAAGAGAGCAAGATTTACAAGAGTGGTGTACGGAACTAACCCAAATGTGCCCATTACACGAGTGGACAGGTAATTTGTTCTGCCTTCAGGTGCTTGTTTCGCAAGGCCAAAATCAGCAACTTTAGCATGAAAGTTGTTCTCAAGTAATATGTTGGATGCTTTGAAATCTCTGTGGATGACACACGGCTGGGAGTCCTCATGCAGGTATGCTAGTCCTCTTGCAGCATCAAGGGCAATCTTCATTCTGGTGTCCCAGTCCAGTGGACAATTTACTCCCAAGGGGCCTGAGGTAAAACAGGATCAAAGTTAGTGCCAACTCCAGATAAAAGGATAAACATCATCGAATGAGCTACCAATTGGTTAAAATTTAGAGAGCCAAATTACCATGAAGCCATGCTTCTAAGCTTCCATTTGGGACAAGCTCATAACAAAGCAGGTTTTGTGAAGTGTCGCGACTGCTATAGTAACCTACAAGCTTCACAAGATTACGATGATGCAACCTGCTAAGCATCTCAACTTCAACTAAAAACTCTTTATCTCCTTGAGGCCCTCCACTGGTAAGCCTTTTAATAGCTACAGCTGTACCATCACTTAAAATACCCTTGAAAACTCTGCCAAATCCACCCTCCCCTAGTATGCTCGCAGGTGCAAAGTTGTTTGTTGCTTCTTTAAGTTCTTCATACTGTAAAAACCTTGTGCTGCTTGGGTGGGGAAGAGACCCTGCTTGTGCAACCACATCGGCAGTTCTCGGTTTTACTGCAAGAGAATGAAAAAACACCAGAGCACTCAAATAGCAAAACTAAATTAAAACCATAATGCAAAATCAATCTGTATTCCTGTTTATAAGGTTTAACTAAAAGTGCAAAATCATACAACTTAAGCTTTAGTATTTTTTTTGGTTCTGCTTATATTTAGGGTTCTGAATCTTTTTTTGCTTAAATAGTGAGATCCAGTCACACAATTTCTTTTCAGTCATCCTACAAGAGGAAGATAGAGGAAAACAAGTTCTCTTTTCCACAAGTCATCCACAACATAACTGATCATGTGATCAATTGTCAGTTCTAGAAAGTTTTGTCAAGATGATCAAAATATTAAACCTCAGAGGCAGCCAAAAAATGTCATCGTCATTGCGCTTAACATACCAGGTTCTGTAGGAGATGCTTTAGGCTTAGCCTTTCCCTCACGGAATGTACATGAACAAATTATGAGCACAGATACTATAGCAAAAACCAGTATGCCAGCAGATATCCCAAGACAAGAATCAAATCCGAATGCTTCCCCTTGTTTGAAGGGCTTGGTGATGTAGGATTGGAGGATTTATGTGCCGGTGCAGCTATTGGTTCAGGAACTACAACAGGTGCTGTAAACAAGATGCTGAGCTTTGTCAGGAAAAATAAAAGAAGATAACATACAATAGCCTAAAAAACTACTTCCAAATCAATAAAAACAAAGCTTTCCAAAGTCACTAGACAAGAGAAGAATTTCGGTCATCATAATTTACCTGGGGAAGGTGCTGGAGCTTCAAACCATGTAAAATTAAGGACCTCGAAATCTCCAACTATATTTGGGTCAAACCGAACCCTATGCATCACAAGTGAAGAGTTTATTTTAGATGCATCAAGAGCAGAGAAACTGATCCCTGTGTGTGGAGTAATATCCATGGAGATATTTAATCTAGATAAACTGAGCGAATAAAAATTGATAATCTCAATTTGAGTAGGCAGCAAATGAAGCTGAGAAGATAATTCGGTTAGAAAAGCACGCCAATTCGGGTTTTGTGAGACATTTAAAAGGAGAAGGTCGAGCTTGATCGGATACACACAATGGCAACCATGACTCCCTTGTTTCAAAATTGAATTTCGTTTGCAACAATCTGGCAAATTGAGAAAATACACATATAAGCATCTCATCATACACAGTATAAATATGAGTTAGCAAGTTAACAAGTTCTTTCTTTATCATTAACATCTGCATAGAAGTAGCAGAAAAAGAAGTTGACTTATGATATGTAATGAAAACATAATGAAGAAAATAGAATATAGTTTATTAAAAGAATGTTTTTGAAAATATCTTACTGGACACTTCAGGAGATAATGGTGGTTGAGCCAAACCAGAAGGAATGTCCCCAGGACTGATCTGTGTAGGGGCAATATTTGGCAAGTTTGCACCGGGAGGCATCGAGGCACTCTTCATTGATGGTTTCGACAAGTGTGAGCTGGTAGGAGGGTGATGGACCGTTATAAGTGGACCATAAAGAGGAGGTTGGGCCGGTGCTATAAGTGTTGGTGCACCATGAGGTGAAAATTGTCTTCGGTGTGATCTATGAATCAATGGCAGATTAGAAGGTAAGGGAAGACCAGAAACAGCTGGCGCGCCCTCACGAGCTCTAGTGGGAGATTGTGCTGGTGCTCGGAGCAGATTATTCGAAAAATCAGCACCGGCAACCGAAATTGCACAACTCACAACAACTACAGCTTTCACAAAAAACGAACAGATATTCCCCAATGCTCCTGTCAAGTTATATTAAGAATAAAACTCAATCACTTAAACAACCCAACATATAACAATGATAAAACGTTTCTCAATATCCAGAACGCATAAGGAATAAAAAATTGTGAACTGCAAACATAACTGACCGTAAGTGACTGTAAATCTAATACACTCAAATGCTTTCTTTCATAAACCCGTGCAGCTAATATCTACTAATAGTCAACCTGGTTCTTTCTCTAAGGCTCTTATAAGGTTCTGATTTTCTCCATATTTACCCAAAAGACAGTGATTGTTATAGCATAGAAACAAATAGTAATCAATTTACAGTCTCTTATTCAGAAAAAAAAAAAAAGATGGAAAGAAAAAGTAAGAACTTACCAATATTATATTTCAAGCTAAACCTAAATAAATGCTTTATATGAGTCAATGAAACCTTTCCTTTTATATCTCTGGTTCCAAATTGTGCAATAAAACGTAAAAAAAAAAAAAAAAACGAAATTCATATCTGAACCAAGCTTAATACAAATCTTAGCTAACTAAGTCCTCAATTTTCTTTTACAAAAAATCAAGTTCGGAAATCAAGAATAGCTCAAATTTCTACACAGTAACAGAGAAGATAAAAGCAATTAAATTACCACTGGGATTCGAAAGAACAAAAATCGACATCACCGATGCCGTTGATTTAACCGGAGAAAACTCAGATCTGGAGAGAGATTTCAAATAAACCAACGGCGAGATCACAAGTTTTCAAGTGAGCATAAAAAAACCTCCAAAAAAAACGAATACAACGAGAAGCAAACTTATTTGAGAATTGCAACAGCTAACTGAGTAATCCACGGTGGAGATAATAACATCACCAGAATCAAAACTCGTACGCAATGACTCGGACTCGTAATTGCCATTAGTGAGTTACCGAGTCAAAGAACTCCAACTCAAAAAAAAAAAAAAAACTCAACCTCCAAAACGCCAAAAAAAAATTGAAACAGAGAAGAAAAGAAGTTGATTGTTTAATTGTTTGTGGAACTGAAAAAAACCGTTGGCTTTAGCTTCGTTTCTCTCAGTTATCAGTAGCAGAGAAAGTTTTTGTTTTCTTTTTTTTTAATTTATAAAAATAATAATTTGCCCATTCTTTTTTGTTTCTTTTTGTTCACCAATTCTTTTATTACTTTTTATTCTTTTTATTTTGTTTCTCTTTTTTTCGATGTCTGTAATCTAAATCTATAGTGACTTTAACGTTCGCGTTAACGATAAAAGGGACATAACGGTTAAAAAAAAAAGGAACACGTCACCACGTCAAAAGATCTTCTATTATGTTGGTAAAGGAGTTGAATTTAAGTTGGTAGGAATATTTTTATTTATTTATTTATTTATTTTTGTGTCTCTTTAATTTTGGAATTTCATCAAATTTTATAGTCAATAAATTATTTTTTTCATATTAATTTGAAATTTTATGATTTTTGGATTTTAAGTATAACTTTATTATAATTAATTTTAAATTTAATTATTTAATAGGGATTTATATGATAATTTTTTCATATCAAGAACATCAAAGTCTTACTTGTATTATGATGTTAAAATTTTAGTTTCGCATACCCCATGAACTTAAGTAGACAAATAAATTCAAATCGAATAGAAAAAGCCACAAAAAAATAATAACACATTAAGTGTTTGAGTATTCTTACTAAGTGATTACAAATGTAGGGAAAAATTCTATTTATAATTGAGCGAGCCTAGATCTAATGGTACAAATTGAATTAAATCAATTGCTGAGATTAATATTTATGTACAATATGAAAGTAATAATAAATTTAAACTCTACAAATTCTTGTCTTTTAAGATTTACAATAATTATACTATTAAAAATATAAATTATTAAAGTATTTCCTGTCGAATCGAATGAGTCCAAATGAACATGAAGAATCTAAAATTTGCACATCAGTCATGAGTTTCTTATCCCGACTCGTAACACTTGTACCTTCATATTTGTTACATACATATTCATAATTTCTTTCGAGGTTGATGGTATTTCTTTTAATAATACTGAATGTGAATTATTTATTTGTCCTAACACTGCATTTTATTATTTTTAAGTAAAATCATTATTAGTTTTGGATAAGCCACAAATAAAATTGAAAAATAAAAATTAAGCTTTGATATGCTAACGTGCATAAAAACAGTCAAAATCCCAACCGTTGAACTGATGCTGATAGTTGCCCTTGCCGTTCATTGTCATGTTGTAATAATCAAAGAAAAACGTAAGAATGAGACATGAGGAATCAGAACCATATGCCCTTTTACGCTTTGGCTTATTTGTTAGAACGGGAAAGAAAATCCAAATATAAATGTTAAGATATTAAGGTCAAAGCAAAAGAGATTAAGGTTTTCATATAAACTTAAAAGAATTAAAGCGAAATACAATCTCATGTGTTGGTTTGAAAATTAGGATATTCACTGACTCAAATGTTATCTGAATTCGAGTCGTACTAATCGCACTGAAAGCTAGAGAGCATGTTAACAGTGACATGACTTGTTTTTACAATAAAAAGATTTTATGCAAGTAGGAGCTAAGTCAAAACTATTGATAAAGGGGTCGAGCTTATTTTTATTTATTTTTAAATTCAAAATAATCTTAATTAGTAAAATTTAAAAGAAACAAAATAAGCTAAATACTCAATTTATATTATATATTATAATTATTTAACTTTATTTTTTATCTAATTAATATCTAGATATCATTTATATATATTGCAATTACTAAATTTTATTTTTACCAAATTAATATTTAAGTATTACTTTGCATTAGTTTATCAAATTAAACTAAAAATGTTATTAAATTTATCATTAAAAAATTACAAAGTCTATAAAAATTCAATTAAATTTTTTTTTGAAAAACTTTGAAGGGCAAAACATAAATTTATCCTTTTTTTTAAACATTAATTATAATATCAAAATAAAAAAAATTAAAACTTCAAGCAACTTCAAATTTTTTTTTTACATTTTAGAGAGAGTCAACATTCTGTCAGTCTTTTAAATTCGTCTATGTATGTATAAAACTCATTACACAACAAAATGGGAAAAAGATTGAATAAAGTCTTCTTTCAACGAGCGATTTATGAACGACTCTTTTTTGTTTGATAGAAAAACTTTTGTAAAGTGGTGATTGAAAACGATATTAATACTTTAACGATTGATTTAATAAAAAATTGTTATGCGGCTTATAATAATATTTTAGAGTTATGGTTTATATATGATTTATATACAAAATTTAAAATATACTTCTTATACATTACTTTAATCAATTTCATGAAATGTCGCACTTAAATCCATATATTAATAATCGTATCTTATCATTAAATTAATAAAATAAAATAAAAATCCAATCCTATGACACTGCTATTTAAAAATAAAATCTAATATCTTTGGGTAAAGAGATAATCAATAATTAAATTATATTATAATAAAGATATTTAATTCGATCTAGTTCAAATGATAATCTATCATTAAGGGATAAACGTGGCGTAAAGCATGACCATGAATCTTTGAAAGGGGAGAGCTGTTGTGTATTTAATTGTCTTCATCAATATACAAATACAAGACGTTTGGATCAGGTGGATAATGACATAAGAAGGAAAATAAAGAAACACCCAGGAATGTTGAGTTCAGAATCGGTACGGTATCGATTTGAAAGAGAGGTTAAATCGATTTGTTTAAAATTAGTTGAATCGAATTAAAAATTAATTAAATTGATGATTAAATTAATTTTTAATAATTTATTTAATTAAATTGGATGAAATGATAAAATTAAGAATCAATTAGATACAATCATCAATTCGATTCTAAAAATTTTGATAAGAAAGTTGATATCTTTTAAATAAGAGTTTGAGTATTGTCTAAGAGAAAATAATAAACTAGAATCTAATGTGACCAGTTACTTGATATCGAAAAAATAATTGGTATGATAGTTGGGGTAAACAAAATTTGATTTGATTCAAAAAAAATTTTTGAGTTAGTTGAATCGAGTCATTCAATTTTTTGAGTTAATATTTCGAGTTTGAGTTGAGTTGAATTTTACAATTTGAATAATTCAAATAACAAATTGGTGTAAATACCTTTTTGATCCCTATCAACTTTGAAAATGAATAAATTGGTCTCTCTTAATAAAAATTACAAAGATTCAAAATAATTTTCAAAAATTAAGATAATTTTTAAATTTTAAAATATTTATAAAAATTCTAAAATTTATTTTTTTTAAATTCTAAAGAATATATAAAGAAAATTAAAAATTCAAAAATTTTCTAAAATAATAATTTTGAAAGCTAAATAAGTTAATTAATGATTCAAGTTACCATACTCAAGTATCTTATTTTTCTTCTTATTTTGGTTTGAAAATTTTTTCAAATATACTGTTTCAAATTTATGTGCTCAAACACGGAATCAGTTAAACTGTAACAAGACTTTAATTTGACATATTTAAAATCTTAATTTAATTTGAACTATTTTATTTGATTCGACTCGATTTGATTCAAAAAAATTTTAAATGAATTGATAAAATAGGATTTATCAACTTAATTAATTTAATTTTTTTCATTCAATTCGATCCAATACTCTACCTCTATGATAGAGCATGGCATGCACACTATAAGACGGAGATCAAATATCCAAAAATGACAAGAGAACGACCAAACAACTAGATCTACGTACCAAACATGTAGTAATTTCCTATGTTGTGATGGGCCCTTTGCCCCTTTTGAACTTGTCATTTTCTTGCCGTCCAAACAACATTTATATATAAAAATAAATAAGGTATTTTAGTCTCGAGATCATTAAAATATTAGTAAATTTACGTTTTGATCATTTTACTTAAAAAAGTTATAGAAATGGTTACTGAACTATTTGAAAGTTTTCATTTAAGTCATTGGACTGTTAAATTCGATGTTGTATAATCTTCTCAGTTCAAACTGCTACACCAATCAAAAGCTTTTCTTTTCCTTCTCTTCTATAGTTCATTTTTTTTATGAAACAGCTTTGAACATTACAAACTTACAAACCAAAAACCAAACAATTTTGCTTCTCCAATCTTCAATATTGATCGTCAAATTAACTTGGATTTAAGTTATGTTCTTCTACTTATCAAAGGGTATTAATCCATTCCACTGATTGTCGAATTTTCAGTTGGACCTTGACAATTTAATGGCTTAAATAAAAAAAAAAGAACTTTTGAATAGTTTAGTGATAATTTTGTAACTTTTTAAAGTTGTGTGACCAAAACGTAAATTTATTAATAGTTTAGTGACATTGAGTGTAGTTTACCCAAATAAATATTAAGCAAAAAGAATACACTTTATAATGATCTGCTAATTTTATTTAAAAACTTAGTATATCTCAGTTGCTTGCATTAATATAATAATGGAGAAAAATGTCATATTTTAAGGGGAAACCATCCAAGTGTTGAATAAAGCTGTTAAACAAAGAAACCAAAAATGGCTACCTTGTATTTTTATTATATATATTGTTATGGTACTTCCCGTTATCGACCCAAAACCTGAATATAACACGAACTGTCGACTCACAACTCGAGCTTAGGCCTTGCAAGATGGATACATTAAGGGTTCGCAAGTCAAATTCACATGTTCTTGGATGTTCGTAGGCAGAGGATACGAAGTCAAGCGAATTGACCGGAAAATACGTGTTAAGTCTATAACAGTATACGTGTTGACATGTATGGAACCTACCTAAAACGTCATTTCGATGAACAATAACCGTTCTTATAAATACCCAACTCCCTTTACAAAGAGTATACAAAAAAATACTCAACATATATATAATAAAGATGTATATATATGTCATAATTATATTTTGGTCCACAAAAATAATTTTGTTTGTCAACATGGATTTTTTCTTTTACTCTTATATATCATTTAATCATATATTATTATCACCTAACTTTCCTAACAATGGGACGTTTATACCTAGCACTACTACTCGATTATCATCTCTGTAGTTTATACGTTTTCTCTTAGCAGCTATGCATGGCCCATGAGAAAACATTATATGTAACCTTTTCTCCATAAATCAAGCAATGGTTTACGAGTTGTAAAGGGATTTTTATTGGGGTTATAATCAATGAGGTTTTAAGTTTAAGCTATGTAGTTGCAATTCATGTTGGTGAGATATATGGAGACTATAGAGATTTATGGAATATTATTAAGTGTTCATGTCTCTCGAGAGTTCTACCGATTCATAAGATTAGAGTTTTCGATCGAAATTTTGAGATTTTATTGTAGCGTGTTGGATATATGTATTTTTTGAATTATTTGAATTTGGATATGCAAATTTGTTTATTATCTTGTAAACTATTCGAGTATTATTTTCCAAATCCGAATCTGAATTAAATATTATTATTAGTTGGATATCTAAATCCACAAAAAAAAATCTTTTTTTAAAATTTTCAATCATTTTGAATATTCAAAACCACAAAATTGACAATGCTGTTAGTGCAAGAAGATGTGAGTTCGAGTGTATTGAAGCGTATTATTCTCTTATTTAAAGGCTGAGAGAGACTATAGGTAGTTTTAAGCTCTCAGAATCTACAATCCAAATTATCATACATAATTTTGTCTCTAGTTTCTATCAAGAGTTTTGGTGAGTTCACAGAGTAAGAATGTTTCGGAGTACTTGAACCGACGAAATCATTTACAAACTCTTCTCCCTAACCAAAGTTTAAGAATTTTACATAAATCTATTTATTCAAACACGTTACCTAACTATCGATAATAATGAAAGATTGCTCGAAAGTAATACCAAAATTATAGATATATCCATAAGTAGAGTGGAAGCACATCAACAATATAGTAATAATTATATAAAGGGGGTTGTAAGACAGAGATTGGGGTGAAAGAACGTTAACCGCTCCACAAGGAATCCTTGTGTACGGTTTGGTGGGTTAACTTTTTCACTTTTTTCCAACTTTTTTTTTCTGCATGTGCGTGTGTTCTTGAATCATATGAGAGATGTCTTCTATCACGCTGTAATTTAACGAGAATGAATGGTATAAAATTATGATTTATCTTTATTTAATAAGAAATGATAAATTAGATTTTTCGTATTAATTTTTAGTATTTTTAGTTAGATTTAAATTTTTTTCAAGAGAAAAAAAGTTGAAAATCAAGAAGAAAAATTTGATTTGTCATTTTCCTATTAGAAAAGGATAAAAATGACATGAAATCACAGTTTCATACAATTCTTCTTAATCATAAGTATTTATAAATTGTTAATCATATCTCTTCTTTTTTTATACAATATTTAAAAACAACCCACAATTCCTCTACAACTTTTAAATAAGAGGAAAATGCACTTCAGCACACTTGAACCCACGTCCTCTTGCATTGACAATAATGTTGATATCAATCGAGTTAAGACTCAATCAGCTACAATTATGTAAGTATTAATTTATCTATACTGATTTTTAATTACCTAATTCAATTGATGTAAAACCAATTTGTGAAATAAATAATAAATATCATTTATACTATTATTTAAACTTTTAATTGAATTGGTGTTACGAGTCAATCTGACATTAATTTGATTAGGAAAATTACAAAAATATCTTTTCGTATTTAAAATAGATTATATTATTTGAGAATATTTTAATTTTTTTATTTGAAAAAAAAATTGCTTATGATGGGATTTAAATCCATATCAATGCATAAAACCTTAAATTTAGCACTCAATCAAAGATTTATTTTGAGTTATTTATATATTTTAATTTTATTATGTACATTTTATTACCTCAATCAATTGTATATTTAGACTATTATTTAAGATGATGTCATGAATTAACTCAACATCAACTTAGGATTAACGACAACACCATATTAAATAATTGTATTCATTCAGTATTCTTAGTGATCTAATGCATTCATATGTTTAAATTTCGTTTTATTTACAATTTAATCTATTTTTTATTTTAATATTGTACATATTTCATGTGTTATTTTTAATTAGTTTTAAACCATATATTTCATTATTTATTAGATGTTATTTTGAAACACAAATCTGTATTCTAAATACGTTGTTTTCAAGTGCATACGCGTGTGATAGAGTTTCTAGTGTTAATAAATATCATGTTAATTAATTATTATGTTAGCCAACTAAAGGTGAGGTTGGATAGATGGTGCGTTTACTTGCGGTTAGTGTAAAAGCAACGGTGACGGTGAAATTAAATGTTGTAACATGAAAAAAAGAATAAGTTAAACGTACCACACCGCACCAGCCATCCAAACTCACACTAAATCTTAACTCAATTGGCATCAATATTATTACAAATGCAGAAGAATGAGTGGCGTAATCAAAGAAAAAGAAAAGAAAGAGTGTGCGAGCAAATAGCTTTGTTTTAGCTTGATAAATTTTAATCAACTCTTCAAATCAGAGGATTATGTGAGGTCCATTTGAATTGATTTTTGGGTAGTGGTTAGTAGATTTGAAGATTTTGATTGTATATGATGAAATTTTCTATTATAGCTTCGAATTTTCAGTTTCAAAGACGGTCTTGTTTTGATGATATTCTCAATTTTTCTCTTTAATTAAGATTAATTGTTGAAACTTTGTTGGAGCTATATGCTTTTTGTTCTCGCTTTGTATTGTCTTGTAGCAAGACCTTTTCAGTTTAGTGGGGTTTTTCAAGTTTCCTAGTGTTTACCCATTGTTTTAAAGAATTTTAGTTTAATGGTGTAAAAAGTTGTTAAACTTTTTCAGAAAAAACAATTAAGTCCCCACATTTTTTTACACTCAATTGGGTACTTGAACTTTCAAAATGCATCAAACTTTTTCAAAAAAAAAGCAATTAAACCTCTGATTTTTTTTTTACACTCAATTGGATATTTGAACCACTCTTAAATTATTTTTTTTTGCCGGTAAAGTAGCGCCTAACATGCGGCAAAGGTTGGCAAAAGGTGGTATTGAACTAAGCCAAGAGCTTCAGGATTTGCTAGTGAATGTTTGCCCAGAGTAATGTTGTAATCCGAAGTTGTTCCATGTTCCAATCTACAAATTTGGATAATTTGGATGGGTTGTTTCTTAATTCTCACAGTAGTTGTTTTACTGCTAGACATCACAAAAAATTAACAAAGTGGGAATTGTTCAAAGTACTCTAGCAGACCTTTTTATTAGCATCTAAAGATTTTCTACTGGTGCAAATTTGACAGTGTTGGGTCTAGAAACGTGATATGAAACAAATATGGCTATACAAAGAGCTGCTACTGAGAACAAAAGGGCGAAGGCACTGGCCGTGTCCCAGCCAGCTGATGCATCGGTTAGGATAGAACCGCTTGCAATATCCATTGACGCCCAATCGCAGTTGATGGTATAATGTCCAGACCCGACCCATCGTTTCCCATCGACTGGATACCAGAATGCAACAGACATCTTGCTCGACCAATCAATTGTGAACTGAACATCCTGCAATCCAAACAATGAAGTTACTTTCTGTCATGTTATTTCAAGATAAAAAATCTAACACATTCCAATGGATGATATTCTGCTTTACTTGTCAAAACTAACTAGAAGCAAATACACTAAAAGGTCAAAGCTAGAAGAAGATTATATAACCTGTTGTAAACGATCCATGGTTCTCAAAGGCCTAGCGAATTCGAAATAATATGTTCCCTTCTCACCTCCTTTGGAATAAGGACTGTCTGCCTCCACAAAACCTATTAAAAGTGTACGTGTTTAAGGTCGAAATTTTGAAAGATGAAGTATTGACTCCACTGTCTAAGACGCTAGAAAACCAAAAACCAAAAGACCAACAGACGATGATGTTGACAAAACCAAAGGGCTTGTGTTAAGATCTTTAGCTGACTTCAGTCTCGGGTTCAATCCCTGGACAACCCCCTAAAAAAAGTTATTTTTGACATTAAGCATTCTCATTTGTTATATTGTTGCAGATTTGATGCATTGGAGATTGCTTGTCTAAGCTCCAAAAACATGCTTCAGTGATCAGTACTCAACAGGTTTGATTCTTTGAAGACATTGAAACATGCATATAGAGCCTATATAGATCATTCCTTTCGTACCGAATACACTGATTTTCTAGGATATTCAGCTCCAATAGAATATAATCCTGATAGTTTAGTTACCTGAATTATCTGCAAAGCTACTGTGCCACCATACTCCTTTCCAGTTATTCTGTCCACTAGAATGATTTCCTAACAGTGAAGAATGATGATTTAATGCCATAAGCATATTAAGGATAATACCCAAAGCATAGTCAATCAAATAAAAAACATAATTGCTGATGTGCCATCTTTGATGATTTAATGCCACCTTGATGATCCCTGTAGTCACTTTTTCTTTAGTGCCTAATCCCACTTTGTTTTGATATGTTCAAAGGAAGCCCCCATCATTCTCATCTCAAAAAAGAGAAAAAGAAGAAGCAAATATCACTAAGATAAGAGGGTCTTATTAATTTACCAGAAGGACCCATTCCATTAAGGTATCTACAGTGTGGGTTCCAAGCATATGCATCAATCAAAGGACCAAAGCTGTGTCAATAAACAGAAGTATATTAACATACATCATTGACTTTTGTGATGGCTAAAAAAGATTCATTTGTACTACAAATTTATGTTGTACTACATTACCTACTATCACCTCCACCGTAAAGCCTTCCCGGTATAGTGTTTCCGGTGAAGAAATGCATAAGGTCGACTTCATGGCCTTTGCAGGTCTTGTTGGTACAAGACCCCTTTTTTTCTTTACAACCACCCATCTTATGATAAAACAAGAGAAAGCTAAACAAAGAGTATTAAAGTAAGATTAAACATAGAACATGAGCTTGATGGAATAGCTTACATTATGATAGGTAGCATTGTCGCCGATTTGGAACATGAGAGCCACCGATGGGCAATTTTTGATGTCCCTGCATTGAAATGTAAACACTCAGTTCATCACAAAATGTTCAAACAGGGCCAAAAAAGAAGCATACCCTTTGGAGTAGACATAGTTCCCATCAACTTGGAGTAAGAAGAAGACATTGTTTCCATCATGTAAAGCCTAAGACAATCCCACAAAAACACACAAATTAAGGTATGTTTCATGTCGGTTTTACGAGATTCATGATTCGTTGATAGGCAGTTACCTTCACTGTCATTTTCCCATCTTTGTACACATGGTCCTCATCTGGATCAAGGGCCGAGCGGAGGGAGAATTCGGACCCATCAATGTCTTCCCAATCATCGGCGCAGCCGTCGAGGGTGACGATTCCGGGTTTGAAATCCGCCTGGATGCGCATCTCCTCCGAGTTTGACACACAACTCCATTCTCCCGATTCCTCGTGCGAGTTGATCCGTCTAGTTAAACCGAACCCAAAGACCAAGAATGCTAGTAGGAGGAACCGAACCACCATGGTCGAGGTAGAAAAGTGGTTATAGAAGCAGGTGTTTCCGTTTTTATTGCTTTGTTTATAGTAAGGATTACATTCGTTAGCTGACCAATGAAACAGAGTTGTCGCACTTAACAACAGGAAGTTCGTTGCTAATATTCGTTCAATTGCCTTGTTTTCTAAATGTTTAATTATTAATTTCATCCCTCTGATTTTATAAAAATTATGAAATTAGTCCCTTACTTGAATTTATCATAATTTAGTCAACGTAATTTGTGAAATTGAAAGGTTAGTATAATTTAGTAACAGTATAAAACCGTACAGTTGAATTATTGATATGGAAATTAGTAGTTCAGCTATTTATATACAAAAAAAATTAGTAAAATAAAAAGATTAATTTTTCATAAAAATTCAAGGATCAAAATATTATAAATAGATCAAATTAAAATAAATATATAATTAGATTTTTATAAAAAAAATTCTATATTTACACTTGGATTAATGTTCAAATATTGCCTTTTTTTTTTAAATTCTAATGTATCAAAAAGTACTTATTGTTAATAAACCCTTGTCTAATAACAATTCATTAGAATTTTTTTAATTTAAAATTGGTATAATTCTATTTCTACTCTCTATACTCTTCAAGCTTTTGAAAAATAATTTCTTTGATTTTAATTTAAGAGTTTAGTCACCCTACTTGTTTAATTTAAAAACTAGAGTCGATTGATAACACTATTAATTGACATCCTTTAAATTTGAACAAATGCAATAAATTGAATTTATGTGACAAAAGTATTATGGAGGTCTTTGTACTAGAAATTAAATTGCATTTTGCTCTTTTTACTCCAAAAATAAGTAAATCAGTCATTGTACATAAGATCAAAAAGCAATTTGGTTTTTTTTATTAAAAGTTTAATCCATTTATATTGTTAAAAATTGGAGTGATTGACGAAATAATTAGACAGTTACACGTGGCATGACGCGTGTACTAGTGGTGTTCAAATGGTTAACCGAATCGAACTAGTATTAACCGAATTAACAGAACTTTTTAATCTTTTAACCGTTAATCGAACCGAAATATTTAAAAAATTAACCGAACTGAAATTTTTTTGCTAATCCGGTTAGTTAATTGAATTAACCAAAATTTATATTTTTTTTGTTAAAACAAGTATAAAATATATCAAAAAAATAAATTGATACTGTTCATTTGACCAAATTATTCGAATTAAAATTACATATAATTTGTATTATTAATTATTAAGTTCGGTTAATTCGGTTAATTATCCGATTTCAAACTGAATTAACCGATAATGGACTTCCAAAAAATCATTAACCGACCTATTTTTAACAGAAAAAATGGATGAAATTTTTAACAGAAGGATCAGATTGCTCTTTGATCTAATATATAATTAATTTACTTATTTTTTAGTAGAGGGAGAAAATACAATCTGATTTCTAGTACAAGGACCTCCATGGTACTTTTACCAATTTTAGTTTTAAAATCAAGCCTTAGTACAGTGACTAAATTTCAAAAGTTAGAAGAGTTCAGGGTCTGGGTTAGAATTAAATCTTGAAACCTTCATGTATCAAATCATAAATTTACCAGGGGGTTTTTTTGACACTAGCCACGTGTGTGGAAAGCATTGAGTGGTAGACAAACAGTAGTTGACACGAGTGGGTCGTACATATGAATGTCTGAAGGAAGTAACTCAGCTCATTTTCTTTCTGTCTTATCCCTTCAGATTTTAGAGAGAGAAAAAAATAACCCCAAACTTTTCTTTTCTTCATTCCTCCGTCGTCTCTTCACTAATGGCATCTCAGTTTCAATCCACTGTTACCCATCTTTACAAACCCTACAAAAACCCTATTTAGCATCACTTTGTCGATCCCTATATAGTGTTTGCCGCCGCTGCCATCATCCTCTGTTTTTTAGGGTGGAGTTGTTGAAAATGGCGTCAACGCCGCCTCATTGTTCGATCACAGCTACAACAAAGCCTTATCAGAACCATCAGTACCCCCAAAACCACTTCAAAAACCACCGTAGTCACCACCATAACAACAACCGGAGCCAACCTCACCCCCAAAATTTCTCCCTTTCCAAACCCCCTCCTTCGTCTTCCAATGCTACGAAACACACCACCGCCGCCGCTTCTTCCGCTTCTGCCTCCTCCGCCCGTGCTCCAATCTCCCAGACTCCAGCTCCTTTCCCTTCACTCGCCCCTGACTTCTCCGGCCGCCGATCGACTAGGTTCGTCTCGAAAATGCACTTGGGACGGCCTAAAACTACCGTCAACACCCGCCATACTTCTGTAGCTGAAGAAGTCCTTCAACTCGCCTTGCTTAATGGCCAAACCAGCCTCGAAAACGTCCTCGTCTTGTTCGAATCTAAGCTTTGTGGCTCCGATGACTACACTTTCTTGCTTCGAGAGCTTGGGAATAGAGGTGAGCATGAAAAAGCCATTAAATGTTTTCAATTCGCTGTTAGAAGAGAAAGAAGAAAAATGAACAAGGCAAATTAGCTACTGCCTTGATTAGTATACTTGGTAGATTGGGTAAAGTTGAACTTGCCATGGATATTTTCGAGACTGCATTAAGGGAAGGTTATGGAAACACTGTTTATGCTTTCTCAGCTTTAATTAGTGCTTATGGGAGAAGTGGGTATTATGATGAAGCCATAAAGGTTTTTGATTCCATGAAAAACTACGGGTTGAAGCCGAATTCTGTTACTTACAATGCTGTGATTGATGCTTGTGGTAAAGGCGGTGTAGAGTTTAAAAGGGTTGTGGAGATTTTCGATGAGATGTTAAGTGGTGGAGTGCAGCCGGACCGAATAACGTTTAATTCTTTGCTTGCGGTATGTAGTAGAGGCGGTTTATGGGAAGCTGCAATGAATTTGTTTAGTGAGATGGTTAATAGAGGGATTGATCGAGATATTTTCACTTATAATACGCTTTTGGATGCGGTTTGTAAAGGTGGGCAAATGGATTTAGCTTTTGATATTATGGCGGAAATGCCTACTAAAAATGTTTTGCCTAATGTTGTTACTTATAGTACTATGATTGATGGGTATGCGAAGGCCAGTAGATTCAATGATGCACTCAATTTGTTTAATGAAATGAAGTTTTTGGGTATTGGTTTGGATAGAGTTTCGTATAATATGCTGCTTTCAATTTATGCAAAGCTTGGTAGGTTTGAGGAAGCTTTAGATATTTGCAGGGAGATGGAGGGTTCAGGGATTAGGAAGGATGTTGTAACTTACAATGCGCTTTTGGGTGGATACGGGAAACAAGGGAAGTACAATGAAGTTAGAAGACTGTTTGATGAGATGAAAGCACAAAGGGTATCACCTAATTTATTGACATACTCGACCGTAATTGATGTTTATTCTAAGGGTGGTTTATACAAGGAGGCGATGGATGTTTTTAGAGAGTTTAAGCGAGCGGGATTGAAGGCTGATGTTGTGCTATATAGTGCATTAATTGATGCTTTGTGCAAGAATGGGTTGGTGGAATATGCTGTATCATTGCTCGATGAGATGACAAAGGAAGGGATTAGACCTAATGTTGTTACGTACAATTCTATAATTGATGCTTTTGGTCGGTCTACAACTTCAGAATGCTTATCTGATGCTGGTCAGATCAGTGAGTTGCAAACCAACACTTCTTCGTTGGTCATTGAGCGTGGGATTGAAGCTGATGCAACAGACGGGGAGGATAACTGGATCATAAAAATTTTCGGGCAGCTGGCTGCTGAGAAAGGAGGTCAAGCAAAAAAAGCTTGTGGAGTCAAGCAGGAAATCTTATGCATCTTGGAAGTTTTTCAAAAGATGCGTGAGTTGGAAATTAAACCGAATGTCGTCACCTTTTCAGCTATTTTAAATGCTTGCAGGTATAATTATTACCTTTCCTCCATGTTAGTTGCTTTATGTATCCTGTCTGGTGTAACAGTACCGAAGTCTTGTTTCTTTACAGCTTCTCTGAGTTGGAGAACTTATGCATAGGTTCTTTTTCTTTATGCCGTACTTGCATTTTAATGTTCCTTAGCTATGTACAAGCAACCATATTTGCCTGTATTAGTGTTCTAGCTTTTCAACAAAACGACACTGTCTGCACATTAGCTCACTCGTTATCCACTTGCAGTTGAACAAATCAAGCGCAGAGCACATTGGGCCCTGAAATTTACTTGTTGTGGCAAGGTTTATCTGATTTGCAAATAGCACGACTTTATTTGTCAAGCTTTCTCTTACGTATTAAACAATCTTTGTCTGAAAATATGGATGATCAGTTCTATGTATTGCTCTGTATGCAGCCGCTGTGATTCGTTCGAGGATGCTTCAATGTTGTTGGAAGAGCTCTGGTTGTTTGATAATCAGGTCTATGGTGTTGCCCATGGGCTTCTTATGGGTTATAGGGATAACGTTTGGATCCAGGCTCAATCCCTATTCGATGAAGTAAAGTCGATGGACTGTTCAACTGCTTCTGCCTTTTATAATGCCCTGACTGACATGCTGTGGCACTTTGGTCAGGTTAGCTCTCGAGATTCCGTTGCTTTACTTGTTTGATCCACTTCTTTCTCTGTCATGTTCCGCTTTAGTGCCTATTGCTTCCTATCTTTATAAGTTTAGGAACTTGCATGATTTAAAAGCTTGACATTGTTAAAACGTTACCTTATAGAAACGGGGAGCCCAACTGGTTGTTCTCGAAGGGAAACGCCGGCAAGTATGGGAGAATGTATGGTCTAATTCTTGCTTAGATTTGCATCTTATGTCATCTGGTGCTGCTCGAGCAATGGTGCATGCATGGTTGCTAAACATACGTTCTATTGTTTTTGAAGGACACGAATTGCCGAAACTGTTAAGGTAACAAATTGGTTTAACATGTTCATTGTACAATCATGTTCTGAAAATAAATTTCCATTTCTTTTGTCCAGCATTTTGACAGGTTGGGGCAAACATAGCAAAGTAGTCGGTGATGGTGCACTAAAGCGGGCCATTGAAGCTCTCCTGACCGGCATGGGTGCACCTTTTCAGCTTGCTAAGTGTAACTTAGGTAGATTCATATCTACTGGTCCAGTTGTCGCCGCGTGGTTAAGAGAATCGGGCACCCTAAAGTTACTTGTTCTTCACGATGATAGAACCCATCCCGAAAACACTAGGTTTCAAGAAATCTCAAATTTACAGACACTCCCATTGTAGCAGTGTGTATAATATAAAGATACCATTCAAGTTGTACAAATTATACCATGATTGGCAGCTCTGCATTTAGTACTTGAAAAAGGTGTAAAGAATGGCTAAAGGTAAATTGCAACAAACCAGAGATAACATACAATCAAAACCTAGAAGAAAATATGGAGCTGGTGTTGATGCTCGGTTTTGTAACGGGTATGTGAGGCTGTTCATTTCACGAAGAACACGAGCCGACCAGTCGAGTGAAGGCCGATCGTCTTTGTTTTAAGGGTTGGTCTTTGTTTTGATTTAGTGAGAGAAACAAATGTGGAATTTAAGGGTTAGATTATTGCGTAAAAATAGAAATCAAATAACAATTTATTATAGGATTCATCTCCCCTCTATATTTAAGAATTTAGGAATTTAGTTTATGTTAACGAATAAAAACATATCAAAAACAGTATAACCGTAAGATGAAAAAAAAACTCATAATAAAATCAAAAGAAATTAAAAAGAGGTCTTCAATTTTCGTGAAAATCTACTTCAAAGACGGTTTTTATGGTGTTTCTTTAATTATTTTTTTGAATAATCTCTAACGATTAAGGTTTGGAGAATGAAAGATTTTACAGAAAATTGACAATGCCTAATTTATCTCACTCCATTATAAAACCTAAAAGATAAATTAAAATTAAAAATAAATAATATAATAATAATAATCTTAAATATTAATTTTTAGAGTTTAAATTTAAATAAAGTTTTATTTTCAATAAATCTCTTCCTAACTCTTTTACATTCATGCTTTTTGGCCCAATTTTTTTTTGTCTTCGATTTTGTTCATGACCATGTGTCTAGCCCGTGTAGCTCCTAAAATATGCTCTTTTATCCGGTTTTCGCTTGTTTTTCGCTCTTTTCGCTTTCAAATGCTTTCCTAACTATAGAAACATGAATTTATAAGATTATTAACATAAAATTCATTATTTTAAATTGATTAATCATCCAAAAACGCATTAAGAATGAGGCTAAAATATGTTATTTTTGGCACTTATTAATTATTCACCAAGTCAAAAGTCCTCTTAAAATGTGATGGATTTATATAAAAGTACAAGGTTCGAAAATGGAATTTTGCAAAAAAAATTAGGCCCAAATATGAGTCGAGTATGGGTGTCCATGTTCAAGGCCTAAACTGGTTTGATCCAATCTATTTTACGCTTTTATAATATATTTTTAATTTATTTTTATATATTATGTAATTTATATCATATAAAAATAAATATATAATAATATAATACTATGTAAATTTTAAAAAAATAATATAGATACTTCTAAAATGGATTTGAATTTATCATTTAAAAATATCAAAAATTTGGACAAAAATTTAAATTTAAATTTTAAATTAAATTAAATTTAAACAAATATAATAATATTATATTTAGAACTAACGCAAACCCAATCCCAAATATTAACACCCCTATCATTAACAATGGCTTGCATTAGTGGAAATTTGAAGCTGACACTAACGTTTCTCCTATTAAACCCTTTTGGCCAAAAAGTTTACTCAAAAGGTAAAGTTTACTAAATTATTATTAAATTTATATTTTGGTCATTCAACTTTAAAAAATTATAAAATGGTCATTAAGCTATTCGAAAGTTTATATTTAAATCATTAAATTATTTGAAAGTTTTTCTTTAAGTCATTGAGTTGTCAAGGGTTTTTTTTAAGTCTGGCTAGTGAGCTTTAGGCGACGGTTCGACGACCGATAGAGTGGATCGGTACCCATTGATGAGTAGAAGAACATACCTTAGATCCAAGTCAATCTGACAGTCAATGTCGAGGATCGAAGAAGAAAATTATTTGTATTTTGGTTCGCAAATTCGTGAACGAATGGAGAAGGACACACAACAACAATTTTAACATCCCATTTATTTAAATGAAAACTTTTAAATAATTTAGTGACCATTTTATAACTTTTTGTTGAATGATCAAAACATAAACTTGCTACTAGTTTAGTAACATTGGGTGTACTTTACCCATAATATAAATAGGGATATTAGATACTAGAGGTGTTTGTGGGTTGGGATAGGTTGAGTTTGGCTGGACATATGTATAACATCTATATATTTTATATTTGTCCACGATTCAACCCAAAATATGAACCTAAGATATTGTACATTAATCTATAAAAATTAATCTTTCAAAATTATGACTACACACCTTCCAACAAGACGATTTCAAAGGTTTCCAACCTGCCTTTGGATCAAATGGAGTTGGTATTCCAAGGACTAGGGCTTGAGCTAAGTAACAAGTGGCAAACGTCTCTGTATTCTGCTGTGTTTGGAATCCATATTTGCCATGTTAGCCCCCTTCATCATGAGTTGAAGAAACCGAAATAAACTAGAAACCAAGAACTTGTCTGCAATCTGTAAACCTCTTTACATTCACTGACAAATGTGTGATCAATAAATAATTGGAGCCTATACATACACTAGATTCTTCTACGATCTTACCAAGTCAAACAAGGCAAATGCAAAGTGGGGTTTGATGTTACAATCGCGTTGAGTTTATCTACTGACTCCTCAAAGCAAAAAAACACCTACTTTCACTACCGTTTATGGGATACAGTCTGGCAGGTCTGGAATACAATTAGCAATGGCACGTATTTCCCACTTATTTTTCTGCTTGCGCTGTTGAAGTTGATATACCCATAGGATAGGAGCCTTAATTCCTTCTACTAAACTATTGGAGTCCTTACCATGTTGAACTGCCACGTTATGAGTGAGTGGCGGCAGTGGAGAGCAATGAAGTCAACAAATTAAGACATTTGATATGGGAATAGGGTTTGGCTTTCAAGTTTTTCAACTTTTGTCGTTTTCATGTTTGTAGCTTTCATTACGATATCAATGATCGTTAAAACTTAAAGTTCCACTAACCCTTTGCTATAAATAGGGTATTCTATGTTACCATTGAACTACAAGAATCGTTACTTGTAATTCGTGAGTGTTCTTTCCTTTATTGGTGGTGATTTTTGTTGAGTGTTCTACCGGAAGAAAACATGGGGAAGATTTTAGGAAATGCTGAAATGGTTGTCGTGATGGTATTTTTGGGGGCTATATTAGTAGGATTAGGTGATGGGAGACGATTAGAAAGTGTGTATTGTAAAAATAGTCAAAAGAGTGGTCACCATGTTGCTTGTTTCGGAATGGGTGGGGGTTGGGGACGAGGTGGTAGTGGTAGTGGTGGTGGTGGTGGTGGTGGAGGAGGAGGTGCAAGTGGTGGTGCTAGGGGTGGTGGAGGTGCTGGAGGTGGTGTAGGAGGAGGTGCAGGAGGAGGTGCTGGTGTTGGGGTTGGTGGAGGAGTAGGTGGTGGTGGTGGTGGTGGTGGTGGTAGAGGTGGTGCAGGAGGAGGTGCTGGAGTGGGTGCAGGTGTTGGTGGTGGTGTTGGGGCTGGTGGAGGTGGAGCTGCTAGGGGTGGTGGAGGTGCTGGAGTGGGTGCAGGTGGTGGTGGTGGTGGTGGAGGTGGTGTTGGCGGAGGTGTAGGAGGAGGTGCTGGAGTGGGTGTAGGTGGTGGTGGTGTTAGGGCTGTTGGAGGAGCAGGTGGAGGTGGTGTTGGCGGAGGTGCAGGAGGAGGCGTTGGAGTAGGTGTAGGTGGTGGTGGTGGGGTTAGTGGAGGAGCAGGTGCCGGTGGAGGTGGAGGTGGAGGTGTTAGGGGTGGTGGAGGTGGTGTTAGTGGAGGTGCAGGAGGAGGTGTTGGAGTAGGTACAGGTGGTGGTGGTGGTGGTGTTGGGGTTGGTGGAGGTGGAGGTGGAGGTGTTAGGGGTGGTAGAGGTGGTGTTGGCGGAGGTGCAGAAGGAGGTGTTGGAGTAGGTGCAGGTGGTGGTGGTGGTGTTGGGGTTGGTGGAGGTAGTGTTAGTGGAGGTGCAAGAGGAGGTGTTGGAGTAGGTGTAGGTGGTGGTGGTGGTGTTGGGGCTGGTGGAGGTGGAGGAGCAGGTGCCGGTGGAGGTGCTAGGGGTGGTAGAGGTGGTGTTGGCGGAGGTGCAGGAGGAGGTGTTGGAGTAGGTGCAGGTGGTGGTGGTGGTGGTGGTGTTGGGGTAGGTGGAGGTGGAGGTGGTGTTGGAGTAGGTGCAGGTGGTAGTGGTGGTGGTGGTGTTGGGGTTGGTGGAGGAGTAGGAGCTGGTGGTGGTGGAGGTGCTAGGGGTAGTGGAGGTGCTGGTGGTGGTGCAGGTGTTGGTAGTGGTGTTGGAGCTGGTGGAGGAGTAGGAGCCGCTAATGGTGGTGGTGGTGGAGGTGGAGGTGTTGGAGGTACTGGAGTGGGTGCAGGTGTTGGTGGTGGTATTGGGGCTGGTGGAGGGGTAGGAGCTGGTGGAGGTGCAGGTGGAGGTGTTGCAACAGGTGCAGGTGTTGGGGCTAGTGGAGGAGTAGGAGCTGGTGGTGGCGCAGGTGGAGGTGGAGGTGTTGGAGCTGGTGCAGATACTGGTGTTGGTGGTGGGGTAGGAGCTGGTGCAAGAGGAAGTGTTGGAGCGGGTGCAAGTGTTGGTGGTGGTGCAGGGGCAAGTATTGGTGCTGGCGGTGGTGTTGGTGCAGGTGCTGAAGGTGGTGGTAATGTAGGAGGAAATGCTAGAAAAGATGCAAGAGTTGATGTAAGAGGTGGAGCAAATGGTGACGTAAGAAGGACTGATCAAAATAAATCTTAATTTAAGAACTCAAAAGTTTTGAAAATATTTATTGGGGTTAAAATTTATCATGCACGTGTAGTTATGCATGGCTATGTCACTTTGTAAGCTCGTTAATTACCGTTATTACAATAATATATAATAATGAAATAAAGGATTTATAGATTTTATGCTTTGCATTAGATGGTTTGATTTTTTTTACCATATAACTTTTTAAATTTTAGGTTAATAATTGATTAAGATTTCAAATCAACTTTTTAATTAGTTGGACCATAAAATGTGAAAATATTTTTATTTTTATAATACCATTTTGTTGATCTAAATTAGCAATATCATTTGTTGTTGTTAAAGTGAATACATGATTATTTAAAAAAAAAACAACAACTTTAAACACTTAGTTAGACTTTTTGGTGATTTTTACGTAATTTTAATTATATGACGGAATAAAAATAAGGTTAAAATATGGTATAAGTTTTTATTTTTTTGGTACATTCGAAATTTAATCTTTTTATTTTTAATTAAAAAATTTTAATTTCTTTATTTTTTTAAATTTAAAAATGCAAGTCCGCTTGTAAATAACACTATTTAAATTTCAAATGTATGAAAAGTATATAAAGTTGAAACATATTTTAACCTAAAAAAATTTAAATAATTATTTATAAGAGACTCTCTATATACGAGAATGAGAGCATTTATTTTAGTGCATAACTATTGTAAATAATCTGTTCCAGTTATTTAGCTTGTGACTAAGCTTGTAATTGAGTTAAACTTAAATAACGTCTTATATTACAAATTGATAATGAATTACTCATTCGATAAAACTGCATAAATAAAATAAATTTTCGAACTATATAACCAACTTTTATATCCATTTCATATTTTTAATCTCTTTTAACTAATAAAACCAATTGCAACTAAACTTGCAATTGGAAGGTAAAATCACCTAAAAAAAATGTGCAAAATATTTTAGATATGTTAAGCCATGAAGTTGAGTTTGGAGTTTTTCTTATGCCCTAAATTTAGAACAAGTTTTGGCAGTTTATCAATCCATCCTTCTTTGTCAATATATGATATATTCACAAATTGACTGAGTTGAGAAGCACTGAGTTTGCTCAGCCATGGCACTCGCTCTGAAGTGTTGGCCCCTGCTCCCATGCAACTATTCTCTGCATACATCAAATTTCCTCTGCAAACATACCCATGGTTTCAATCTTTAGAACCAAATAATAATAATAATAACAATAATAACTTAAAAAGCTTAAGAAACTTTCTACTTTACAGAAATTGAGAAGTAGTCTTTGAATTTTACTTTGCCAAAATTTGACCCTCGTATATTATAAACTCTATGTTATAAAAACTAAGCAATTAGTTCAATTGGATAAGAATATTAAACCTTACCATTCATAAATAAGATGATTAGATTTTGACAAATTAACATAAAATAGACTTGTTCAGGGACAGATTATCTGTCCAAACCTGAAGATCAATTCAAATTTGCGAGTATTCGAATAAATATTAGATTTGAAAAATTGACTAGGGCAAAAAAAAATTAGACACATTTAAAATAGGGGTTGTGCTCAAGCTTGAGCTCCTACATTCAAATCTCAAGCCGAGCACATTTTCAAGTTTATGATATATTTTTTAATTATACTATACTATAACGTAAATATAAAAAAATGTTAAGTTGAGTATGTTTAAAAGAATATATATATATAATGACAGTAAAAGATATATATAATTACTAAATATAAATAAAAATAATTTTTTAAAAATAAAAAAAATAATATGAGCGAGCCTAAATGGGCTTGGTTTAGTCATTTACAAACATGGACGAGTTTATGCAAAATTTAAAGCCTATATTTTAGACCGAACAGGGTTTGGAAAACTATACATGATATCAATACTATGCATAGACCTAGTCTGACCCTGGGTAAACTTAGCCTATGAACACTTATAGAGGGACTAATTTCTCAATTTTCGTAAAGTTAAGAGAAGAAATTGTTGAAAGGGGTTGACTCCTTCGAGAGAAGTCTTCAAAATATTGTCCGTTAGATAGTTAGTAGAACCCTGAACAATATCAAGGTATTGCCCTTATAGTAGGGTTTCGTCTCCCTCCTTCACTGAGAACCGTATATGGTTCGTGAAAAAGGAAAATCTTAATTGGTGGAGATATGAAGATACTACCTGCAAGAGCTCACGAGAAAAGTGTTAATATAGGACATAATGGTAATTACGTAAATAACTTAGCCTGCACAAGGACGAGGGAGATAAAAACCCCGCCACATAAACAATACCTTAACATTGTTGGGGTTCAACCGAATACCCGACAAATAATATTTCAAACATTTCTCAAGTCTCAACAAAATTCGTGACTGATCCCAAAAAGAAAGTATATATATACACGTATAGATGTATGAAGTGAGATAATTGAATGGCATACTCATGATGAACATAGGTCCAAGCATCCCAACCAGAAGCAACAATAATATCCGTCATCACCGACTTATATATAATCACTCTAGAATAAGCTCCATAAGCTCTTCCAAGGTAAGTTCTACCAGTCCCTGTAAAGACACAAGATTTAAAAACAAAGCCACTCGGATCATCCGATGAATTCCTTCCCTGTGCTGTTATATAACCATAGGGATATTGAGGTGCATATTTGCCAATTGTAAGATTTATTACACAGCTCTGCAAATTTCACAGACAACATGTTACAATAACGAAAAAACCCCAATGAAATTTACAAAATATTATACACACAGACATACCTCATAGATAGATTGACCACTCCCAAATATAAAGTCAATAGCACCTTCGATATAGCAATTTTTGAAGTAATGGCGGCCTTGTACGTCCCACAATGTATCTTGAAACCCAAAGAAAGCACAGTTGTAGAAAGCCGATTTGTCACCATAGATTCTAGCTGCTAGAGCTGGCTTTACCGTGCTCTGTGTGTTGGGTATTGTTCCTAGAGGTATGTTGTAAAAGTTCTGTTCATAATGAACAAATTTTCATATATTCACTTAGTCAACTCTTTTTGTGTATGTGTGATTAGGAATATGAACAATTTGGTGAAATTTGGTTTTTTAAGTCGGTGTAACTTGATCCTCTTTTTAAGATAGTACTAAATGTAACATCTCATATCCGGTCCGTTTGCCGGACCTGAGCTACGAGATGCTCCGAATAATATTGGAACACTCACATGCAATTAAAAATATTGAATGATCATATTTACGCACACATTAATTATTACAAATGAAAACGGGACTAAATCGAGCTTAAAATATAATGGATTAGATTCGGGCGTGAAAAAAATCAAAGTATAAATTTTTTAAAGCAACATTACTCTTTAACTTGACAATTATTTTTTATTTGGATCCTAGAGGTCTTTTTAGTCTACGTTAGTTACTGAACTTGACAAAATTTTCAAATTTTATCTTTGAACTTGGATTACATTAAAGCGTGATGATGTAATACTTTCAGATTGTGTCACAATGTCACTTGAATTTTTTTAAAAATTATATAAAATCTAAAAGTATATTTAAAAAATTAAAAATTGTAAAGAAATTATAAATAAAAAATCAGGTGGTGATATGATACAATCTTAAAATGTCTAATCATCATACCTTAAGAGAATCCAAGTTTAATGACCAAATTGAGAAAAGCTTCCAAATTTCGAGACCAATGGGGACCAAAAAAATTTCAAAAACTAGTGTAAGAAAGTTGCCAAATTCAAGAACTAAATTTACTCTATCCTTATAGTTAACACCAAACTAACAAATGATATTATAAAAACAAAAAACCAAAGGTATACTAAACCTCAAATGAACGAATCCGAACATAATAGAAGGACCAAAACCAAAATTTAACCAAAACAATATTATACCTTGAAAGTAATGCCTTTTGCAACAATGCTATCAGGATATGAAGTGAAAGTAGCACTGTCAGAGGTGCTCATATGATCATTCCATTCAATCCTGGTTAACAGTCTCCCAGCTCCTTCAAGGGAAATGCATGGTTTATCATAAGGAATTGTAACTTTCTCCCTGCACCAAACCAACAACGCTAAAGTAAAATCACTTTTTATAAATGAATAGATTTGTTTTTTTGTGACATTAAATCAAACATATGGAGGACCTGAAAACTCCAGGGGAAATAAGGATACGTATCCACTTCTTGTTATTAGAAGGGATTGAATCAATAGCTTTTTGAACAGTGTTGAAATCTCCTTTGCCAGATTGATCCACCCTGATTGTATCTGCCACCTTAAATTGATGATTTTCAGCATCGAATTCACATTCAAAAGCTTCACTGATACTGAAACCAAGCAATAACAATACAATCAACATGAACTCAAGGAGGCACTGCATTTTCAATGAATAACCCACTAAGATTTCTCACTAGATTATTAAAATGTGTAGTACTTATTTATATGGAAAAACATACAGAATAGACGAAAGTTCCCACCAATAAAGAGCCAAAATTTCCAGGTAACTGACATTGGTGCTACTCAAATACGTTGCCATTTATGAACATATGGAGGAATCTGGTTTAATGAACTTCAGTTTTTTTAATTATTGCTTTTTCCTTTTTAAAATCTAAAAATTTAAAAATGGATTAACCCTTCATTAGAATACAACTAGATTTTTTTACCTTTTTTTACCCATGTGTATTTATTAAAATATATTTAATTTATCTATTTTTAGGGAAAAAATGAGACATTTTCAGAAATAATATTAACAGGAAATTAAAAACAGAATAATATAAAATGTTTAGTTTTACAATCTTATTGCTAGCTATTAAACCTGATCATGGGTCACGCAAGTGGAAGAGTTTAGAAAAAAATATAGGTTCAAAAAATAAATTTGGATAAAAAATGAGACTCGTTTTTTAAATGAGTCAAGCCTCAAGTAAGTTTTTTTGGCCCGAGTCCAACCCAACTCGGCCCGAATTTACAAAAAAAAAATTGTTGTTGTTTCTATTATTTTGCTGCTATGTTTTGTTGTTGTTTTGCTGTCATTTCGCTATTATATTGTTACTATCTTGTTGTTGTTGTTTGGATATAATATAATTATTATTTTATTGTTAATTTTGTTATTATTTTAAAAGTATTTGTTTATTAAGTTACACCTATTTAGTGTTTAAGTATAAATATATTTTTGTAGTTTGTTAAGTTACACCCGTTTATTTTAATGTTTTTAGTGTATTTGATGTATTATATTTTTTAAATTTATTTTTATATAAAAATAATATTATAAAAAAATTAATACGGGAGGGCTAAGTCACGCACGGGTTTTAACATTTTATTCGGGTCAAGTTTAGATAAAATTTTAGGCACATTATTTAGGGTAGGTCTTGACCTAAAATTTTGTTGAGGCTCAACCCGACCCATGATTACATTTACTTAGTATTATGATCAACATAAAGTAAACAACAAAAATTAGATAAAAATAAAATTGAATAAGTCATTTAAACTGTTATGTATAACAATCTTTTTAAAAAATTGTACGGTTTGATATAATTTTTGGAATAATTATTTACTTACGTGTTTCATTTTATGTATTTAATTATTATATATTGAATAAATTAATAATCATTTTAAAAACTAATAGATAAAATAAACTTTAACTAAAAAGTAATATTAATCAAACTAATGAAATAAAATTAAAAATATTAAAAAAAACACTAAATGGAGCTAAATTTTAAATAAATCATATAGAAGGATTTAAATGTTTAGACATAAATAAATGAATAACATAAAATGAAGTTACTTGAATAAAATAAAGACTGAAAAATAATTGTGGAAAAATTAATTGAGTCTTAGTTCGACTGGCATCGGTATTGTTGTTAGTATAAGAGGACTGTGATTTCAAGTGCGTTGAAGCGCATTATCTTTTATTTAAGGGTTGAGAAGGGGTTATGAGTAGTTATAAGCATTGTTAAAAAAATAATTATGAAAAATGTAAAATGAACTAAACTATAGAATTAACTTGGATGAAGAAAGTGGCAAGCCACGTTGAGGTCTTGGGAATCATGATCCTCCAAAGTTTAATTTTTTTTCAATTTAATCTTTTGTAAATTTACACTGATCCTTCCAAAAATATAAGTAAGCCTCCCAAAATTTAATATTTTTACAATTTTCATCTTTGTATATATATTATAACCCTTTTAAAATGATAAATTTTTAATTTAGGCCCTTTATAATTTATAAAATTTTAAATTAATAATGGTAAAATTACACTTGGGCTCCCTCAAAAATGAAAAAAATTTAATTTAACCCTTTAAAAATAATAAAGATATAGACTATTAAAATGATGAAATTACATTTGTACTATCGTAAAAATATAAATTTAATTTTGGTGCCCCCAAAAATTTTTTTTTGGCTCCGTCACTGGTTGTTATAATAATTATTGTAAGTTTTACTGCCTTTTCAGTTTTTCAAGAAAAACATTATTATTTTGGCTTATTACTAGAAAAAAGCCCTCGGTGAAAAATCAGTTAAGCTATCAACAAAATTTAACACTTGATTGAGCTTTTAAAGGATGAAAAATTAATCAATCAAACTTGTTATACCCCATCTACTCAAGACATGTGGCAAGTGAAGAAGACACCCAAACAGTAAAACAATAGTTAACAAGCCGAAAGGTTATCTACAAGCCCCTTTCCAAGATGACCATCCGCCATTCGAGTCCCTGAGCTTCATCAAGAATATGAAGTCATTAATCACCAAATATCACGTGGATTCAACTGCTTCATATTATCAAGTCAGAATAAATGACAAGATTTGTCCCATCACAAACATCCTCGTCCCATCGAAAACATCCACCCCATGCATTCTGTAATGATGGCTTAATGACAAATCCAACACGTTAACGTGATCTTACATGAAACCCTTGCCTATAAATACCTCCATAAACAAAGAAGGGATGGACTCTCCAAGACACCAAACCTATACACTGTTAACTTACCTTTTGGCCTTCAGCCTTCATATTCTCTTCACTTTTTGTAACTTTCACTTTTTGTAACTTTGAACTTTCTAATTAGGTGAATCGACTTTCACAATAATCACCACTCTCTTCTCTATATTCCGTTCTTGTTGTACCACAATATCAACAAGCTTATAGGACCAAGCTGGATTGATTGATGGATGTTGATTGTAAATTGTAATGTCACATTTTTTTGTTAATTCGTTTGTTTTTCAAATGGCATGAGATTTCATCATTTGTTATTTGGACAATACTAACATTAATAGCAAAGAGGTGCGAATGTGAAATAATTTAATACACGTGATAAAAAATTATTGGAGGATACAAAATGAGACATGCACGAAAAGTAGAGGATTTTTGTTCTTATTTACTTATGTGAATATTATTTATTTATTTATGGATAAAAGAAAATTGTTGTTCCCCAATATACCCAATTGCTTTTTAGAATTGGAATTCTTCTATTGTTATAACTACATCGGTTTATGAGTCAAATTATTTTTTCAAGTTTAAAGGTCTAATCGAAATTTAGAAAGATTTAAGTAAAAATATTAAGTTTAAAAAATGGGTTTGGACATAAATATTAAGCTCATTTAAAATATGGATCGGGTTAAAGCTTGAACATTTTAGGCTCGAACTTGGCTCGATCCAACCTTTTTTAAGTTTGTAATGTTTTATATAATGTTATTTGTATATATTATGTAATTTATAACACATAAAATTTAAACCTAGAGTAGTATATATATAATGTTAACATTAAAAAAAATTTAAAATCACTATACATAAAATTATTAAATTAAAAATAATATAATTTTAATTTTTTTTAAAATGATATGAGTGGACCTAAAATGAGCTTAAGTTAATTATTTACTATGTATGTATTTATTTATTGTTTGTTTATTTATTATTCATTAACATTATTTGAAATTCTTAACGAACACGAACCGAACTTAAATAAATTTTAAAATAAACAAACGAATACGAACAGAGGTTTGTTCATTCAAGCTCGGTTGGAGATTATCCAAAGGCAAAGTTGAGCAATTAATCCACCGACATATAGATTGTTGGAGGACCAATTCTAAAGGCAAAGTTGAGCAATTAATCCACCGACAATTAGATTCCTGGAGGACCAATTTTAATTTATACTTTGAAGGTGAATGGTTCAACTTTTAATACCCCACTTATATAAAAGCCAATACATACCGTGTTGAACTGTCGGTTCTTAAATCGCCCCTAAGCACATTTTACAACTTTTTCATTTTTACCCCTACAATTTAAAATAACTTTCTTTTTGCACCAAAATAAATAAATAATGAACTAATCATAAGGTATAAAGAGATTTATTTTTCATTTTAGCTTATTTTTATTCTCAATTTTTAAATTTTAGTTAAATTATTTTTTTTTACGAAAAAACTGGTTGAATGGTTGGAATTATAACGGTATTGATGTGATAACTCATTTGACAGTTTATGCACACTTTACTGTTAACATGGATAAATTTTTTAAAAATTTGTATGGATTTTTTTAATTTGTTGAATTTTTAATATTTTTACTAATTTTTATTAATTTTACGTGGACAGGCACATGAATAGTCACTTCAATGCAGTTAATATTTTTTAAATTTCAGTTAGTTGTTTCATCTAGAAGAAAGTAATTTGGATAAATTTTGGAGGTTAAGGGTCAAGGTGAGAAAAAAGGATTAAAATGACAAAAATGTGAAATCGTTAAGGACTAAATTATTATTATACATAATAATAATTTATAAGTTTTCCAATTCACGTGAATGTAACGTAACGCAAGGATGATGATATTCGCTAGCGTGGCAAGCTTTTAAATAAATTGTCAAAAAAAAATAATTTATTTCTGGGATTTAATAAATATTTTTTTGAATAATTTCATTATAGATTTGAATTATATCTGTTTTTTTTATATAATGCTTAAAATTATTCATGATCTCTTTTTAACCCATAAATAAGATGATAATATGATTTAGCGTATTCAAACTCGAATCTTCCTACATTGACAATAATATTCATGCCAATCAAATTAAAACTCAATTAACTTAATAAAATTATATTATAAGGAAAAAAAAGAAAACCCTAAATGGAGAGTTTTTTTTTTATTTGATTAAAGCCTAATTAAGCTACTTAAAGGAGCCACTCAGTTAAATTTTAATTCTTTGTCGTCATTTATGATTTATAATATAAAATTATTATTTGAAACTATTGAACATATAATAATAATTTTAAAAAACTTAAATTTTTTCATTTTGATATAATGATATTATTTTTAAAAATATATATATCGATATTAAGTAAAAATAATTTCATTTTGATTAGTTATTTAATAATAAATTTAAAAACAATTATAATTCTAATAAAAAAACTATTATGTAAAAGTGAAATATCCATTTTAACCCTTAAATTTAAGTTTATATACCTATTTTACCCTTATTTATTCCATAAAGTTCCTTAGGAGGTTATTTTATATAATATGTGAAAAAAAAAATTAAAATTGAAAGGTCTAGCTTGATATTATATAAAAATAATTACATTTTGATTAGCGATTTAATAATAATTTAAAATATTATTATAGTTAATTCCCATAATGCCCTTATTCATAACAAAAAAGTGCCTATTTACTCTTAATGACTTTCTTAGAAGCTGGTTTTATAATATATATACAAGTGAAGGCAGTTTGCTTGAAAGACAAGAAATTATAAGTAGAATTGATTTCAACAAGTCATATGAAAAAAAATGTGTTTGGTTGAAAATTTTAATTTTTTTAAAAATTAAAATGAAGTATATAAAAATTGAAAAATGATAAAAAATTAGTTTGATAAAAAAATTTGTAAAATAAAAAATTATGTTTGTTTAAACTCATATAAATGTAAAAGAAACTCTTACCTATTTCGAATCTATATAAATGTAAGAATTTTTTATTTTTTATCATGTTCCTATGGGTTGGAAAATAGGTAGAAAATATGTTTGTATATTTTTATTTTCTCTTTACCAAACCTGTATTTTAATTTTCAAAAATAAAAAATAAATCAGAAATATTTTAAATTTTATTTTTAGAAATAAAAAAAAAAGTCTCTATCTATAATTTTCTTTTGTAATTTATTTTTATCTTTTCCTTGTTAAAGGTCGGTTCCAACTTTTTGAAGTAGATTTTCTCACCCAACTTGGTTAATTTGGGCCCAATTTGCTTTATTATTATTATTATTATTATTATTAAATCCTTTGACCAAATTATGAAATGGGTTACGCTGGCCCCACATGTCATCATTCCTCTGCTTTAATTTATGGGTAAACTACAAAAATGGTCACTTTTAGTTGCCTCAAGTTACATTTTAGTTACTTATGTTTGAAATGTTACGTTTAGTCATTTATATTATTATTTTGTTACGAAATGATCACTTTACCGTTAAGTTTCGTTATTTCCGTAACGCTAATCCTACGTGGTAGTCCAACTAGATTTTAAAATCTAGTTGGTACTTAAATCTAATTGGACTGCTACGTAGGATCATTATTAGGGAGATAATGAAACTTAACGGTAGAGTGATCACTTCATAACAAAATAATAACATAAGTGACTAAAATGTAACCTGAAGCAAATAAAAGTGATTATTTTTATAGTTTACCCATAATTTATTATACTTAATTATAATTTTTTGGTTAAAATATTTAGGGCTAATATGTAATTTGTCCCTGAAATTGTCTAAAAGTATTTAGTTGGTATTAATTTTTTTACCTAGTTGGTACATGAATTTGTGTTTCGTCATTAGGTTGGTATCTCCACATTAACGCCGTTAGTTTGTGCTAACGTGGCACTAATGATCAATCCTATAATGACACATGGCAACTTTTTAGTATGACACATAGCAAACAAATTAAAAAATTAAAAATCTTTTTAAAAATATACATTAATTTTTAAAAAATATAAAGTTTTGGACAAATTCAGGGGGCAAACTACATGTTAACCCTTAAAAATTAACTATATTAACAAATTGAGGTAATGTTTGTGACAGAATACAAGTTTAGGTACCAAAAAAAGTTTAAGTGCGAGCTAAGTACTTTCAGACAAGTTCAGGGGGTAAACTAAATATTAACCCAAATATTTATAATATCGTTATTTTTTTGTATTTAAAATAATTTATGAATAAATTAAACTCGAGATCTACTAAACTATTAATAAGTTTACGTTTTGGTCATTCACTCCAATAAGTTACAAAGTGATTATTAAATTATTCAAAAGTTTTCATTTAAGTCACTAAATTATTCAAAAAAATTTATTTAAGTCACTAGATTGTTAAGTTTTTTTTAAGGCCATCTAGTGATCTCCAAGCAACTATTCTTTGATTGGTACGATGGATCAGTATCCATCATCGATTAAAATAGAAACTAACCAATTTAACCAATTTAAATGTTATTATTTGGATTAAGACTGAAATTTCAAAATTCAAAAAGTATAGAAACTAAAATTGATTAAAATAGAATACATGGACTAAATCTACAAATTATGTATAATGTAGAGATTAATATCATAGTTTTACTTAAGGTTGAGCTAAAAAATGGAGAAATTGAAAACTGGTCCATATCGATGGTATTTGACTGATTTCTTATTCTCAAGTTAAATTCTATTTTTATTTAATTTATAATTATTTTAATTTTTATGTAAAAAATAATTTATATTCAAAATAATGAAGATTTTTTAATTATATGAAGAGTTATTGGTTTTTTTTTATTTACTTGAAAAATTAAACTTTAAAAAATATTTGTGATTTGTAGAAAAGACTTTAAAATTTTACTTAACAACATTCAAAAACAATAAAAAACTATTTAATCAAAATAAAATTAAAGAAATCAAAATTAATATAAAAATATCGATAATTAAATTTAACTGAATTGAATTATTATAAATTACTTAAAAAATCCAAAAAATTCGATCCAATTAAACCCAATCCTACAAAATTCTATTTTGACCTAATATAGAATATTTTAATGTTTTTATTTTCAACCCTTCAACTTTCAAGCAACTATTTTTTTAGAGGTGAATATTCGATTTAATTGAGTCGAATTAAATAAAAATATTTCGAGTAAGTTGAGTTGACGAATCATATTTTAGCAACTGAATTCAATTTGATTTTTTTTCAAATCAAATCGAGTCAAAAAATTTCAAGTCAAGTTAACGAATCCTATTATTTATACTCAATATTGCATTTACATTGACTAATTATTTAACTAGTAGAGAAAGCACAAGATTATTTGACTACATAACCAATATAATGGTTTTACCTTTTAATTTAATGGGTAAACATTTATCAAAACAATGTAGTTTTGTCTTTTCTTATTCAAATTTTTGGATAACTCAAATTGTGTAATTCATATTCCAGTTAAACCAAAAATTTTATTTTTTATTCTAGTTGATTCGAATAGCTCAAATAACTTAAACTATTTAATTCAAAATTTAAATTAAATCCTTAGAAAAGAAACATATCCCACTTGTATATATTTTAGATTAAAATATAGTTCAAATTTTTATATTTTTCATAAATTTAAAATTTAAGTTTTTACTTTTCTTTCAAGAAATTTAATATCTCTGTTTTTTAAAATTAAAAATGTAAGTCTATTTGTTAACATCATTAATTTTTTTCGTTAAATTTATATTGACATGTATTTTTATTACATGATTATACAATATAAAAGTGTTCATGGATAGGATCGAATTTGATCTGACCTAGACATGATATTTACACACTCTTGAACGAGCCAAACTTACATAATATAAAACATTTTAAACTTATAAAAACGAGACAAATCGGGTCGGGTCTTAAATGTTCAAGTTCAAGCTCAACTCATTTTTTAAATAGCTTTAATTTTTTTTATCTAATCCTATTTTTCAGGTATAATATTTTTATTTAAACTCTCTCAAATTTCAAATGAATCATTAAGCTTAAACAGACAACTTGACTCATGAATAAACCTACTATCAAATAACTATTATTTTATTTCAAATTATTATGTCAACAAATTAAAAAAATTAACGAACTAATAATTAGATTTAAATTTTAAAATTTTAAAATAATGAAATCGGATTTATAAAATAAAAAACTATTTATGGAAAATTGAAGATATCATAACCTTTTTGCAAGTCAAATTTGATTCCTACTTTGAACTTGGAGAACAGATTTGATTTGGGTCCGGAGATTCACTTGGAATTGACCATTTTGACCATGAAAAGAATATTCATTTACACTATTTATGGAATCTGCAAATCACCTTTAAATGCTTAATTACCAAGCTAAAAATAGTAATAATAATAATAATAATAACAAATAAACATTATTATTTTAATACATATAATTAATTAAAACTTAAGAAGGAAGCAAGAAAAATTAATTTCAATACGCACTTAATCAGCCAGAAATCTCTGCAGTCCTCCAGAGAAATCAGTTGGCCACTATATGTAATTATTTCCTTTATTAAATTACTCTAAAAATAATATTTTTATTAAAAAAAGTAACTTTATAATATAATTTTTATAGAAATAATTCCAGTATTAGCTTTACCCTTTATCCAAGACTAAGGCTGGCTTTGGTGCTTTGGATAATACCTTCCTCGCCACAATTCTGTCGAGAATGTTCCTCGGCCTACAAATCAAAATCATTAAAGAAATCTATTTCTTTGAATATCTTTTGAGCCATTTGGGATTGGTCTAATTCTGGTTTTAGTCCTTTTTAAATTTGGCATAATTTGGTTTTGAGGTTGGAATGGATAACACAGTTAAAGTGGTGATGAGACTAATAAAAGTTGAGTGCACTGATAAGGTATATTACACTCGCAAAGAGAATTCAAGTTTAAGCTCTGACGATGGCATTATTGGGTGAAATAATCACCAACCTCAAAAAGATTAATTTTCATGGAAATGGAGAATTTTTTTAATCACATTAAGTACTTGATCAGCATGTAAATTTATTACTACTTGAACATGTTTAATTGGATTTTCACGTTATTCTAATTGTGGGACTGAGTAATAGTAAAAAGATAATGTTATCACTTTAACAACGAAATTAAATTGTAATTTTTATTATAGTAAAAATGTAATTTCATCATTTTAATAGTCTATATATTTATAATTTTTAAAGGATAAAATCAATTTTTTATATTTTTTAGGGGGGCAAAGTGTAACTTTACTTTTGCTAATTTAAAATTTAAAAAATTTTAAAGGGCCTAAATGAAAAAAATTCTATTCTAGGGTCCCAGCCCCCTAGTTTCATCCCTGATCATAGTAGAGGGACTCAAATCGAAATTAAACCATTGAGATCCTTGCTCATGTCATCATTTCCCATGTCAATGGCGTTATGGCCAATGGTATCTCCCAAATAAATAAATAAATAAGATTTCTGTTTGGGAGTTGAATAACCAAAAAAATATGCACCAAAGTTCAATTTTCAAAGTGTTTAAAGAAGTTTCTAGTTCTCTATCACCATACATTAACATAACATAACATAACATCCATACATGCATGCATGCATGCATGCATCATATAATCAAATTAGGTTTATATGCCGACAAATATTTTAACTAAAAGCTAAACTATAAAATAGTCATTTTTGTTTGTCTTAGATTACTTTTTAGTCACTTATGTTTGAATATTTTATCATTTTGTTACGAAGTGGTCAATCTACCATTAAGCTTGGTTACCTCTCTAACGAAAATCCTACGTGATAGTCCAAATGGATTTTAAATGTCAACTTGGATATCCAATTAAATTTTTCTTTTTCAATTGTAATTAATTTAAAATTTTTAATTAATTAAAATTTATTTTCATCTCAGTTGGACATCTAACTTGACATTTAAAACCCATTTGGATCGCCAAGTAGGATTGCTATTAGGGAGGTAACAGAGCTTAATGCAGAGAGAGTACTTCGTAACAAAACGATAAAACATTTCTAACATAAGTGACTAAAATGTAATATGAAGCAAACAAAAGTGATTATTTTTACTGTTTACCCTTAACAAAAAGCCAGACAAGACAAAATTAACTGGAAACTAACAATCAACCGCCCAACATGATCTTCTTTTTATCTAGATAAACTTTGATTCTATTTTTTAATTCATTTTTTACTATACACCCACTTCCTTTAATTTCTCTATATATACATCCATAGCTTGAATCAAAGCTCATCACCAAATCTTCTTTGTGTGCAACCAAAAAACCAGTGTTCTTTCTTTTAAGTTCATCAACTACCATAACTGTTCTTTCCTTGTAATCTTTTCTTCATTTTTGTAAAATTTACCAAAATTATTTCCTACATTTCTTCGTAAATCACTCGCTGCATTAACTTCAAGTCTGTTTAGGATTTAGATTCCCCAAAAAAAGTGGTCCCTTTGTGTGTATAAATCTTGTCTCTTGTTAACCCCACTTTGACAACCAAATATTCAATCTTTGTGTGTATACATCTGTTTAGGGTTCGAGAGTTTTTTGGCTTTTGTTATGGCACCTCCAAACAACCCTGTTAATTCTATTCTGAACCGTCTTCGTTCTAGTAGTTTGGATCAGTGTTTTGATTTGTGTAAGGGGAAGTTCAGTGTCAAAGGTTGTCCTTTATTACATGATGTTCCTAGCAATGTTAGTTTCAAACCATTTTCGTTGGTTTGTAATGAAACAGAGTCTGATGCGCCGGTTCCTTTGGTTCAACGAGTCAAGGCTTTGTCTCACAAAGGTGGGTTCTTAGGGTTCAATACTGATGAGCCATGTGATAGTGTGGTGAACTCATTGGGTAGGTTTACTGATAGGAACTTTTTGAGTATCTTTAGGTTCAAAACATGGTGGTCTACACAATGGGTTGGAACTTCAGGGTCTGATTTGCAAATGGAAACTCAATGGGTAGTTTTAGATGTGCCTGAAATTAAGTCCTATGTAATGATTATACCCATCATTGAAGGTGGTTTCAGGTCTGCTCTTAGACCTGGTAATGATGGACATGTCATGATCTTTGCTGAGAGTGGTTCTAGTCATGTTAAGTCATGTTCTTTTAGTTCAATAGCTTATGTTCATGTGTCTGAAAACCCTTTCAACTTGATGAAAGAAGCATTTAGTGCCATTAGGGTTCATCTTAATACCTTTAAGCTCTTGGAAGAGAAGAGCCTTCCTAGTATAGTTGACAAATTTGGTTGGTGCACTTGGGATGCTTTTTACTTAACCGTCGAACCGGCTGGTGTATGGCAGGGTGTTAAAGAGTTTGCTGAAGCAGGTGTGTCGCCGAGGTTTGTCATCATCGATGATGGGTGGCAAAGCATTAATAATGATGGTGATGACCCTAATGAGGATGCTAAAAACCTTGTCCTTGGTGGGGAACAAATGACTGCTAGGCTTCATAGATTTGAAGAGTGTGACAAGTTTAGAAAATACAAGGGTGGTTCCTTCTTGAGTTCTGATGCCTTGTCATTCAATCCACAAAAGCCTAAGATGCTGATCACTAAGGCCATTGAAGTTGAATATGCGGTCAAGGCTCGTGACAAGGCACTTCAATCCGGTGCTACCGATGTTTCTGAGTTGGAAACCAAGATCAAGAAGCTGAAACAAGAATTGGATGATATGTTTGAAGAAGAAAGTAAGCTCCCAAATGTAAACCGTGAACGCTTTGACTGCAAGGCTGATGACTTCGGCTTTAAGGCGTTTACAAGGGATTTGAGAACCAAGTTCAAAGGTTTAGACGACATTTGGGTGTGGCATGCTCTTTGTGGTGCTTGGGGTGGTGTTAGACCAGGAGCAACTCACCTCGATTGCAAAGTGGTTCCTTGTAATGTCTCTCCAGGACTTGACGGGACCATGCCGGATTTGGCCGTGGATAAAATCGTTGAAGGCGGGATTGGACTAGTTCATCCAAGTCAAGCTGATGATTTCTATGATTCCATGCATTCTTACCTTGCTGAATCTGGTGTTACCGGAGTAAAAGTTGATGTCATTCACGTAAGTAACTTCATAAACTTGAACTAGTACTATATTATATGTTTGATCAAGCATTGTAATGATTCTATATGATTATGTTCTCAATGCAGACTCTCGAATATGTATCCGAAGAATATGGAGGCAGGGTTAACCTTGCCAAGGCTTACTACAATGGTTTATCGAAATCATTGTCAAAGAACTTCAAAGGGACTGGAATCATCTCCAGCATGCAACAATGCAATGATTTTTTCTTCCTTGGGACAAAACAGATATCCATGGGCAGAGTTGGTAAGAAACTCAAACACATGTCTTCTAATTCCCACCAATTTATATTCAGTGTACCGAAAACATGTTTTGGTCTAACTATATTTCACTACAGGTGATGATTTCTGGTTTCAAGACCCGAATGGGGATCCGAACGGAGTTTTCTGGTTGCAAGGTGTCCACATGATCCACTGTGCTTATAATAGCTTGTGGATGGGTCAGATCATACAACCTGATTGGGACATGTTCCAATCTGACCATGTTTGTGCCAAATATCATGCTGGATCCAGGGCAATATGTGGTGGACCGGTTTATCTGAGTGATTCCCTTGGCTGCCATGATTTTGACCTTATTAAAAAGCTGGTTCACCCTGATGGCACCATCCCGAAGTGCCAGCGCTTTGCCCTTCCGACCCGAGATTGCATTTTTGTAAACCCTTTATTCGACAATAAGTCCCTTCTCAAGCTATGGAATTTCAATAAGGTACCTCCTTATTTGTTACCAATTTTTTTTCTTTACTTGTACATGAAGTTACTTGGATCTCAAATTTGACTTTGTGCAGTATGGAGGTGTTATTGGAGCTTTTAACTGCCAAGGTGCCGGTTGGGATGGTAAGGTTCGGAAGATCATTGGCTATCCACAGTGCTACAAGCCTGTCACTGGTTCAGTGCATGTCACCGATATCGAATGGGACCAATGGATGGAAGCTGCTGCAATGGGTGAGGCTGAAGAGTATGTTGTCTACCTAGACCAAGCTGAAAGCCTACTCTTGTTGACACCGAAATCCAATCATATCCAAGTCACCATCCAACCATCTTCATTCGAGATTTTCAGCTTTGTGCCTGTGAAAAACCTTGGTCCTATCGCCAAATTCGCCCCTATCGGTGTAACCAACATGTTCAATTGCGGAGGGACAATACAAGAATTGGACTACAACGAGACCGGAGCAGCACCAAGGCTCAAAATCAAAGGTGGTGGGAACTTCCTAGCCTATTCTAATGTTGCTCCAAAGACCTGTTACTTGAACGGTATCGAGGTTGCTCCCGAGTGGTCTGCCGATGGCAAATTAAAGCTCGATCTCCCTTGGACCGAGGAAGCGAATGGAATTTCTGATGTGATCTTTGTCTTTTAAATTACTTTTATCTAGTAGTTTTGGATTATTGTTTTGGTTTGAAACTAATTAAGGATGTTAACTATTCATCCATTTCTTAATATTCATAAATAATGAAACAGTCTAAGTTCATGTTTCAAACAAGTTTCAGACAGTAACTAGTGCTGTTATGTGATTTGGGTCCAAAAGGATAAGATGTTTTGCAATGTGGAGGTGTTAATGGCGTGAAACATAGGGCAAATTGATGGCTAAAACAGCAACTTGAATGAAATGATGAATGGGACATTGGCCATCTTTTTGGAACAATGACATCAATTGAATCATGTCTTTTCATTCAACAAATTTGCAGCACTTTGGCTAAATAATTAATTATTTAGATAAAAACCCAATTTATTAATTTAATTTTTTTAAAAATTTGGGTTTTCTCCAATTTTTTAGTATCACAGAATTTGAAAGAGTATGGCCTCCTATTATCTTTGTGCAGAGATAAATCTTGATTTTTGTTTTCCTCCATAGATATTATTATTTTTTGTTAAAATAGATTGAAGTCTCTGTATTTTTTATAAGTTCGAAATTTAATTTTTTATATTTTTTTAAATAATATAATTTTTTTATTTTTTAAATTTAAAAATATAAATTTAATTGTTAACATTATTAAAATTATTTTATTAAATTTATTTGCGTCAAGTGTTGAGGTCTGGATTCCAACACGTAGCTCTAAAAGACAAAAGAGAAAATTGTGGAAGAAGAAAGAAACAACATTATGGTTAAGAAACACACCAAAATCGCCAGAAAAGAAGCATTTGAGAGTAGTGCTTGAGTCGTCGTTTTCAAACATGTCATTCAAACAAAAACCACTGGGTAAGATAACGATTAAACAACAGGTTGGTGAGGGAAGAAGGAGAGCATTGAATCGACAAGTGTCCATTAATGTTGGCCCCCCCAAGCCAGCGGTTACGTAATCCAAACACAAACCTGTCGGCTTCTAACACTTCAATTCAATCCCAAACATTGGATTAAATTTAATTTTTAAACAGTAATTATTAATTCTTTCAATTTCATCTTAAGTACATGAATTAAATTGATTCATTTAATGATAAAAAATATTAATTTGAATAAATCCTTATAATACAATGACCTTTCAAGTGCATTCACTTATGAACTCAAGTAGAATATAAGTTTTTAAAGTTTCAGTTTGACGTTAAGATCATGGACAAATTTAAAAATAAATAGTGCATTCGCCACCCTAAAATGATAAAAAAAAAATGTTGTAAATTAGCTTACTGGTAGAAATACACATTGCTCCCCAAAGATGATAAAATAATTAGTATATGCAATGATAAAATTGTACTATGACCACTTTAAAAATTATAATTTATTTTTAGGTCATATAAAATAAATTTCTGACTTTATTTCTAGTTAAGATAACACGGTTTCAAATCTTATCATCTCTCTTTCCCCTCCTTTACTCCATTATTGTAATGATAAAACATTAGCAAGAGACCTTTGTCTAGCAGCGAGATATAAAAGGAGTCGTCTTGCTAGAAGAAGCTTTGGTCTTTAACATTTTAAAAATTTATCATTAAACCTTTCAAAAATTTTGAAAGTTTTAATTTGAGCTGTCCAAAAGTTTTGAGAATATTAATTAAACCTTGAACAAATCTCAGTTTTCTCATATTATTGAAGAGATAAACTCAAGTGATTCTCAGCTTACATTGTTAAGCTTATATAGCAATTACCAAAACTAACAGACTAACCACCTTTAACTGCTAGTAACAACTTTACCTGATACAACAGCTAACTAACTGACTTTTAACTCCCATTTTCCTTATTAAACCTTCTAAAATTTTTGAAATTGTCATTATTCTTCTCAAAAATTTTAAAATTTTAATTTAAAACTTTTAAATTTTTTTAACTAAACTTGTTCAAACTTAATGCCACGTTCTTTATTCTTGTCGAGTATTTTCAGTGTGTCCTTTTTAAAGGGGTTAGATTCTCTATTTATATAATACGATTATTGCTCACTGATGGAACGTCGTAAATAGGTTTTCATGCATGTCAACACATATCCTATTTTAGACTTAATACATGGCGATGTGGTCTCATGCACATTCCCACGTGTATGTGTTCACAGGAGAATATGGGATATGCGAACTCAACATATGAACTATATAAGATCCAACCCAAACCCATTCAAATTATAAACCGATAATATCAAATATCATATCAGTTCCTATCTAAAGATTCAACCTAACGCGAACCAATGTTCAATAGAGATCTAAGGGAGATTGAAACCTAGAAAAATATGATATCCTTAAAAGATAAAAGTGGAGTGATATGTTAATGAAAAGGCGTTTGGGGATATGTTATTTCAAAAGATTATCCACTTCTTTAAGGTCGGTCCAATCACCACAAGTATAGTTATATTAACATGTAATCCCAAGATTCATGAAAGTGAAAGACCAACCGCTCTTTAACTAACAACCATAACTAACCCTTATTCAAAGGCTTTGAATATTACTAATTCTTCCCACATTTTGACTTTTAGGAATTTTCTTTCATCTTATTCCTCAAATGCATGCATGAATGCATGCATTCATCATGTCTCTCATGACCTTATTTTTGGGTTTGATGTATTTTAAATTTAATATTTTGAATAAAAAATGATAATTAACAAAAGGTAAATTTGCATCTTTCTTTAGGTTAAAATACACCATCTTGTTCTTGCACTATTCATAGATTCAGAATCTAGTCCTTGTACTTTTATTTCTCAGAATTTAATTTATTTATCTTTCATATTTCAAAATTCAGATCCACAGCAATGTAATTTTAAAAAAAATATTATAATAAACTTGAATTTAATAAAATAATTTTTAACAATATTAATAATTAGACTTGAATTTTGAAATCTAAAAAATATAAGGACTAAATCTCAAATTTACAAAGAGTACATAAATTATGACATATTTTAACCTTCTGTCTAAAATCAATATAGTAAATAAAATTGAGATTCGATTTCATAAAATAAATAGATTTTTTTTATTAATAAAAAATAATGAAAATGGTTACCTACTATAAGAAGTTAGATCCCTCCTCTTTATGTAAAGTCGAGTTCGAATCTTATGAATGAAAAAAACAATGTCGAAAAAGCTTTATCTCCATTTAAAGGTCTAATTCAGCTCAACTCATAATTTAATCAAAATCCAAAAAAAAAATAAAAAGTCTTGAACATATGATGTGATTAAGGGAGCCCAGAGCTTGTCTATAACTATTACCGGCCCAAGTGGAGCACATTGGACTTATCTATAACTATAACAGGCCTGAGGGCCCATAATAATAAGGTTGCTAAGAATGGGTTCTCAAATCAGACTCTCACCGAGTTCTACACGTTCGAATGACTCACTAAGTGAAAGTTTGAAATCTCACGTTATAGTATTTAATCCGTTGTTTTTTTATTAGTTGCAAATAAACGCATCATTCATCCAAATTCATATTAAATTAAACGGCTAAATTTTAAACGTATAACGATAGATTTAGTCACTAATATTTATAAATTTTATCAATTTAATATTTTTGATAAAAATGTGGTAATTTTTTTATTTATTTAAAAAAATCTTATTATAAGTAAACAAGTGGCGTTACTAAATTGCCATGAATTATAAATAAAATGAAAAAGGTGTTCTTTTGCTCGGCTGAAGTTTGAAATTTAACAATAAAGAAAACCATGGAAACTTAATTATGAAAATAGGGATAATTATTTATTTAATTCTTCAAAAAAATTATTTTAGCTCTCAATTTAATTTTTTGTCTTTTTTATTTCTTAAACTTGCGTTGTTTGTTAAATCGCCTAAAAAATAATGAAAAAAATAATGTTGGTTGACATGGCATGCACGTGGATGCTACATCAACAATTAATTAATTTTTTTAATTTAAAAAATTCAAAAATTTATTTTTAAAATTTAAAAATTATTTCAAAATTATAAATAAATTAGTTTTTGATATTTTTAATTTTTTTAAAATTAATTAATTACTGACATTACATACACATGAATTGCCATGTGGATGCTAAGTCAATAAAGTTAACAAGCATTAACTTTTCCATCTATTTTGGACGATTTAACAAACAATGCATGTTGAAGGGCTAAAAGAGACAAAAAAAAAATTAAATGGAGGGCTAAAATGAATTTTTTGATAAAGTTAGAGGATCAAATAAGTAATTATCACATGAAAATATAATAAAATAGATAAATGCTAAATTTTCTCAACTACCTAGAAATCCTTTTATACGTGTATGCGTGTGAAAACTATAAATTTAGAACACAAATGTCTATTTAAAAATAACATACAATGAATTATGAAACTTATGGTTTGAAATGAATTAATAATAACACGTGAAATATTTATGTTATTAAAACGAAAAAAAAAGATTAAATTATTTATCATGATGCTGTTATCAATTTTGAGTTTGTTTCGAGTTAACTTGTGACACCAACTCAATCAAATACATTATTAATACTAGAAATTCTATCATACGTATATGATTGTGGAAACCACAAATTTAGTACACAATTTTTGATTAAAAATAATGTACAATAAATAATGAAACGTATGGTTTGAAACCAATTAATAATAACACGTGAAATATGTACAATATTAAAATGAAAAAGAAATAGATTAAATTGTTTATCATGGTATTGTCATCAACCTTGAATCAGTATCAAGTTAACTTATGACACCAACCCAAACAAATACTTTTTTAATAAAGTGTGCATAATACAATCAAAATGTATAATAATATTAAAATGAAGCTCTAACTAAGTGGTAATTAAATGTTTTACTAATGAAATTTTTGTGAGTTTAAATCTCACAATATGCATATTTTTATTATTTTTTTAAAGTAAAAAAATTAAAATGTCTTCAAATAATATTAATTATTTTAATTACGAAATCACATTCTTGTAACTTCTTAACCGAGTTGGTGGCCCAGTTGAGGGTGACACCAACTTAGTCAGGAGTTTTATTAATAGTATAGATATACAACTAATGAAAGTAATAAAATGTGTATAATAAAATTAAAAATATATATTAAATTATTAAAATGAAGTTTTAGTTGAATGATAAATTAAAAGTTTTATTAATGCAATTATCGTGATTTCAAATTTCACCATATGCATATTTTTATTGGTTTTTTAAAATGATAAAGACTAAAATGCCTCAAGTAATATTACTTATTTTACATACAGAATAGACCTCATCATGGGTTGGGGTACCTGTCCATACCCAAAGACTTGTCCGAAATTTGGGTAAAAATATTGGGCTTGAAAAATGAGTTTGGACAAAAAAATTAGGCACATTTAAAATATGGGTCGGGATCATGATTGAACCTTCAAGACCCGAGTTCGACCCATTTTTAATTTTATAATACTTTATATTATGTTATTTTTAGGTTTAATGATAATTTTAGCCACAAACATTTTCATGTTTTGTCAAAATGACCCTAATTTTAAGAACAAATGTTGATGGCCAAAAAAGATTCAAAAATACAATTAGAGTCATTTTGATAAAACATACAAACGTTACTAGCCAAATTTATCATTAAGTCTTATTTTTATATATTAAGTAATTTAGAACACATTAAACAAATAATCTATACTAAATATATAATATTACTCTAATATAAATATTAAAATAATGTTAAGATGAATATATAAAAAATTTAAATAAATAAAAATGTATAAATTTATTAAATATTAAAATAATATAATATAATATAAATATTTTTTAAAAAAATTAAAAATAATATGAGCCGACTTAAAATGAATTTAGATTAATTTTTTATAAATATGAGTAAATTTAAAAAAAAATTTAAACTCATATTTTAAGTTGAATCGAATTTAAAAAAATATAAAATATGTTAATATGATTATTAAACCGGACTTAATCCGTGAACACATCTAATACATGAGATTCTCGTAATACCAAATATTTTTTACAAGTACAGTTGTTCCTAGAGCATTGCAGCCGCTTGTCTCCCATAAAGGCAAAACGCACGTGTGTAAATTAAAAGATTCGATGATCCATCTAGCTGTCATGTATTGCCGTTACACCTGAGCCACTTAAATTAGGGTTCGTCAATACCCAATCTTACTCAAATCCATTTTTCAATTTTCCACTGTACAATCAAAATTAAAACCTCTTTCAATCTCTCCCTGTTCCTCTCATCTTTGGATGAATAAAGGAATTATTGAAACAATTTAAAAAAATTGAAAAAAGAAGAGCCATATTTCGGGTTTTGTGCGTGAATCTAATAAAACTGTAATCCACACACTGTAATCCACACACAGAAAATGTGGATTTTTGTTTCATGTTAGATTCACGCACAAACTCGTAATCTGTCTTTTCATTAATTTCCCCATCGTTTCTTCATGTCGCTGTCCTTTTTTCTGGTCCCAAAGGAATTGCCATTTTTAAGCTATAATTTTGGAGAAGAAAAAGGAAGAGAGAGAGAGAGAGAGAGAGAGAGAGAGAGAGACGGTAGCTGTTATTATCAAGCCTGACTGTGAGTTAAGGACAGATCGATCCTCTAAATTTGAAGGTAATGTGGAATTTTAGATTAATTTTATTTGATGAAATATTTGAATGTGTTTTGAGGAATTACTCCAGAATATTGATTTGTTATATTAGGAAAAAGAACTTTAAAACTTACTATTATTGGAAAGGAAAGGGTAAAATAAGTGGTGATTGAAAAAGGTATTACTGATCAGGATTCTTTTTCTATTAATAGTAGTATTATACAGCAGAAAATCATACCTTTAATTGCAAATTTGATGCATGTGCTTGTTGAAAAAACTTCGATATTCTATCTTCATCCTTTTGTAATATTGCTTCATCAAGATCTATGCATGAAACTCCCTTTTCTTTGAAAGCTGGGACAAATACGCAGGAACAATTGCTTATTTTAATTGCTTTCATTCATCTTAGCTATGTATTTGGGAATGCCCTATCCTGAAATTTTCAGGATTTCCTGAATCATGGTCAAGTGGTTTAGGATGTAAAATTTCTTGCTTGTAGTACCTTGAATCTAACTAGTACTTGCAGAACGAATTATCGAGTCCGAGTGTTTAAGATAACAAGGCAAATCTTTTCTGCTAAAGTTAATGTTATGGCTCATCTGCCTGTTGTTTTGAGGATAATAAACATTAAACAAACTCTGGGAGGAAGATCTGGATGAAGCCTTGGAAAGTATGCATTGAAGTAGAAAAGGCTTTATGGTCTCATCAGGACCCACTATTACTGTTTCATCAAGTCGATTCTTGTCTCAAAAACCCTAATTCCAAGTACTTGTAGACCGTATTCTCCGAGGATACTAACTGCAATGTTCTGTATATTGTTGAAGTAGTATCCTTTGGTGGATCTTTGATAATATCAAAGCTTTTAAAACTCCATGAATTGCATCTTGTGCCTCTTTTAATTTCTTAGTCCTGGTGTTAGAAGCCTTTTATTTTGAGTTGATTGTCATACAGCTCAAATTTTAACATAATCAGAGTATACAACCTGATTGAAATTGGTCTGTTTACCCTCTTTTCCTTGCCTTGAAGAATCATTGTGCTCAAGGATACCTTTGATAGAAAATTTCTTGGTATATATAGCATTTTGAATCCTACATATAAAGGAAGAGGCTTAATTTATTGTTGTAATATGCTTATATTTGGATTTTCTTCTCATTGGAAATAACCAAATATTGTATACTAAAAACTCTGTTTCTTCTATTCTTGGCGATTTTCACCCTTTAAGTGCTTTAGTGGTTCTTTTTCTATTATACTTGATGCAACACCTATGGTTATAAATGCAAAGTTAGTGAAAGCTCTGTCAACGACTCATTAATTACAGATTCCTGTCCGAATTTGGTGCAATTATGAACTTGTTAGTAACTAAAGGCAAGAGATGAATGGTGCAGCTGCAAACAACATCAAAAATTTTCTTCCCTGACCTAAGTATGCACAATTACTATAAATTGCTTACATATGAATTCCATAAAAATAACTGATGTTTGCTATGTCAATGACTCATTAATTGCAGATTCTTGTCCAAAATTGGTGCAATTATAAATGTGTTAGTAACTGAAAGGCAAGAAATTAATGGTGCTGCTGCTAACAACATCAGAAATTTTCTTCTCTGACCATTAGTATGCACAGTTACACACTCTAACACCATGTTTGGTTCGCTGTAATGAAATAGAGTTGTAATGGAATAAAATTGTAATGGAATAGAGCTGTAATAGAATAGGGCTGTAATCGGTATTTCAGTTGTTTGGTTGAATGGAATGGAATAGAGCTGTAATAGTATTATTGTGCTTGGTTGAATGGAATGGTGTTGTAATAGCATAAGAAAAAATGCTTAAATGACTAAAATATCTTTAGCAGAATTTTTGTAGGTAAATGATTATCATTATTAAATATAATTTAATAAAAAATAATAAATAATTTAATTATATTTTAACATAATTATTATTAAATATAATTTAATAAAATAATATATAATTTAATAATATTTTTAATATAATTATTGTTATTGTTATTAAATTTTAATAAAATTATTATTAAATATAATTATAGCTAAAGAAAACATAATCAGTTGGATTCATTTAATATAAAATGAGGAAAATTACAGCAAAAAAAATAGCCTAATCGAAAATAATAAAAAAATAAAGACTAATAAAGAAAAATAAATGCAATAATAAATAAAACCATTAACTTTTTAGGGATCCTAATTGACCTTAGTATTCACAATCTACCTTATCTTGAAAATAGGAGCCTTTAGATTTCCACTTCCATTTCCTCTTTGCTCCTTTAATAATCTAGTTCTCTCTTTTTTTTATTTTTCTCTGGTCCTCTCTTTGTCTCTGTTATCTTGCTTTCCAAAACTTTATTTCCACCTCCTCTTTAAAGTGATCATCCAAAGTTTTATCTCCACCTACTCTTTCAATTTTTAAATCCATATTGAACACAACATGATTCTCTATTGATGACCCTGAACTTTGACATATGAAACAGGGGTACCATGGCTATTTTGAATCCATGGTTGCCACATGAACAGGTTCTGTGACCTAGGGTGTGAGGTGCTCTCACCTCTTAGACATCATAATCTCATGGCCAAGCCTCCCAGGTTATCTCTTCCCCTTATTGATGAAGTTTGTTTCACTTATCGGTATACAAGTGTATAAAAGTGTCCACCTCTTAGACCATATACCAGGACGGATTTGGGAAGATGTCCAGTTATCCAGAGCTAGTTGAAGTTGTTATAGGGACAACTAAAGTTCCCCCTTGATGTTGGATTGGATTTAGGTAGTAAAAGGAAAAAGTGGGTCATGGTGTGGACCGACTTGCTTCACCAATGTTATTGGCCAGAAACCATGAATAAGCTTTAAGGGTATAGGACATGACATGATAGTTCATTGTTTCAAGATTTTGGAACATCTCACTCAACGCTTCAAATCATGGGGCATAGCCAAATTTCGAATTCACTAATCTAAAATCTCGTACATCAAAATTGAAAACTGGTCTCTTTTATCTTAGTTTGTCAAAATTTGGTCAGCAATGAAATTAGTCTTTTTATTTTAACTTGTTAGAGCTTGGTGCTTTTATTTTTACAAAAAGCAAACATGTAACAAGGAGTTAGACAAGTTGACCCGTGAATCAGTTGATTGAATCAATTGATTGATGATTGAACCGGTTATTTTATTTTAATTATTTTTATTTTTTAATAATTTATTTAATTGAAATGAATAAATCGATATAATAAAAAATTGGTAGTCTAATTGTTTCGATCGGTGTAAGTTATTGCCGATCAACAGGACAAGTTTATAAATTCAAAAAGGAAATAACAACACAACTCAGGCTGAAATTTAGCCACATAATAGCTGTAAAATTCCATGATCATACGATGAAGCAAATCAAAACACGTTTGTCTGTAGAATCAAAGATTCAAACCCGACATCACTGTTACCATTCTAATCCAAAAAGTGTCGGCACCAACCAATCAAATTTAGGCTTAAATGCAAAATCTCACACACGGACTAAAAACAGGGACCATTGGGGAAAAAAAATAGGGGTATGGACCAAATTCCTTCCTTTCCTGGCCACCTTAACATTTTTCCCATACCCATCGTACATTTCTGCCATTTTCGATGACCCCCTCGATCCTACAATCCCTAAATTATTTTTACCGTCTGCAAGTTTCTTCCTGTTGTAAAGTTCATTTACAGAAGATGCATGTGGTAGTCAATTTTTCATGAAGAAAATGTTTTTTTTATTTTCCCTACATTGCTGGATTCAACGTTTCTTATCTATCACGCTGCTCATGTGGTTGTTGTTTTGTTTGGTGACAGTCAAAATGAATACAACGTAAGAGCATTTGTCTTGTCTCTGGTAGTGACAGATACATTCATACATATGTAGACAGATGGTAAGAAGGAGACAGCAAAAAGAAGATGATGTGGTATTCCAATACCATTAACAAATGTTTGGTTTTGGATTTTGTCGGTCAAATTATGATTTGGACTAATTTACAATTTACACCTATAACTATATCAATAGTTTTAATCGGAATCCATTGAACTGAATACGGTAAAACTACTTTCTGTACTAGGAGTTAAATTTCAAAAAAATGAGTAAATAATTCATATATATTAGATAAAAGAGTACAATGGTCTTTCTGTTAAAAATTATATTTATTTTTATTGTTAAGAATTGGTGTTTATAAGTCAGCATGAGATGTGGCACGCCATATAACACTGTCTGGTTATTTCTTAAGTCACACCAGTTTTTAATAGTACAAATGGATGAATTTTTTAACAGAATGAATCAATCTGCTCTTTAATCTAATGTACAAGAACTAATTTATCTTTTTTTTGAGTAGATGAAGCCAAATGCAATTTGACTTCTACTACAGAGACCTCCATAATACTTTTACCAACTAAATACCTAACGTGTAATTAACTAAATACAATCTAGCTAGCTAACTATAACCAGAATAAATCAAGAGAAAAACTTACACATTTACAAATAGAGTGAGACTAAAACCTGCATAATTTGATCTCGCTACTATATTCAAATTTATGATTTTATAATTTGATCATATGATTTTTATAATGTTATTAGTTTATCTAAATAACTAATATCATATTAACATAATTTTTTATAAAAAAAATCATTACAAACACCCTTCTAAAATATTGATGTAAATTTTTAACACCACCCTCCCAAAACATACATAAAAAATTCATGTTAGCATTATGAGTTCAAATGAATATTTATATATAAAAAATAACCTAAATATTTTAAACCATGTTAAATATTCAACTTATTAAATTATGATACATTTACGATGTGAGTGAAAAACATAATTATATAACAAATATATTTATAAAAAAACTAATATAATTAATAAATGAGGTTTTAGTTGAATGGTAATATACAAATGTTGAAATTTATAAGGATTTGAGTTGAAATCCTATCGTATGTATATATATTTTTATTTTTTTATAAAAAAAATATATAAAATGACAAAAACACGCTTAAAATAGTATAATTTACTTTATAAAATGAGGATATTTTCATTATTATCCAATTGAATTTGTGTACGATTAATTTATAAACTTGATAAAAAAATTAATATTAATAGAGATTATAAAAGCACAAATATCAACCTATGTTAAATTAAAACTTAAAAATTCAAATTCAAATATAGTGAAAATATCAAAATCATAATCAAAGTGATAATTGTCTTTTTCTTTATCCTTCTATGTTGAAGATGACAAAACCCTAATTTCATTGTTATGTGCACCTCTCAATTTTGCTTTTTGATTTGAATATAAAATGATTTAATGGGGTCAATATTAATGATTCATAAAAACGAAAGGATCATGAAACCTAAAAAGGTAACTCTTCAACTCATGCTTTAATTATTTCGAAATAAGTTCTAATCATATCCGTTCTTTTTGATACTCAGAACTATTTATAGTCTCTCTTCAATTCATAAATAGGAGGATAATGTGCTTCAGCGCACTTGAACTCACACCCTTCTACATTGACAATAATGCCCATACCAATCGAGCTAAGACTTAATCAGCTTCTAGAAAGTTTATTCTGATCAAAAGATAAGAGTTTATTATTTCTTGTTTAGTTAAATTTGAATTTTTTTTTAAATTGGCATAATGATTTATTTGATCTTTCAACTTTACAAAAAAATTATTTTTGCCCTTTATTTAATTTTTTTTTACCTCTTTTAGCCCTTGAACTTATATTGTTTGTCAAATAACCCTAAAACAGATAGAAAAAATTAACATTTATTAACTTTGCTAACTGCATCCACATGCATATTATTTTAATATTTTTAATATTTAAAAAATAATTAATTATTAATGGTACATAATTAAATTTCAACTATTTGATGGGGTTAAAACATCTATTAAAAATATTTAATGATGGAACACACATCTTGACCCACCTTATCAATAAACAGTTACACATAGAATCACATCATGCCTCCAATCTTTTCCTATGCTCATGCAGGTATTATTTATATACTTTGACCCCAAATTATTTATTATTTAACTTTAGTCCTTCCCCTTTAATTCTAATATAAATAGATAGGATAAGTGTAAAACTAAAACAGATATATAATAGCACTTGTGGGGTCAAATGATGAATACTTTAATATCATTCCATTAAAATTTCAAAATTCGAATATTAAAAATGAAAAACAAAACTACAATGAAAAGATTTCATTCTGATTTAAAGATTTAATCTAATTCGGGTTTAAATGTATTCGAGATCCAAAATAAGAATATATAAAAATCTCATAAAAATGAATTAAAAATAATAAAATTATGAATATTTAATCAAGAGCGAAATTAAAGGGATTGGTAACGATTTCAACCTTCTAAAATAAAAAATTACACTTTAATCCTCTTAAAATATAAAAAAATTGAATAGTGAATGTATTCAAATATTGGGGTTGGTGTCCACAAGATAGGCTGGTAATGGGAGATGGGGACTAGGCATAACAAAACAAAACTACTTTTTTTTTAATAATTTAAAAAGAGAATTGCTGGAATATTTATTTTTTGCCCTATAAATTATTATTATTATTATTTGTATCTTTCTTGAGCTCCCAAACGAATCCAACAAGGAAACACCAGTCAAATAGTAACATATTATAATAATTTAAAGTTTGGGTTAATTCAACAATTACTCAAATAATATCAATTGAGTCTTATATTGATTAGTACGAGTATTAGTATTAATGCAGAAGACTGTTGATTCGAATATATTCAAACGTATTATCATTTTATTTATAAATTAAAAAAAATTATAAATAATTATAAATATCGTATCAAAAAATAAATATTATTAGAATTTATAACGAGATAATTAAAAAAAATAATTAACCAAATAATTAAGCAAAGAGTGAAAAACAAAAATAAAAGATATTGAGAGCGTGTACCGAAAGCAAACTCCAAAATATTCCAAAGCCGCGTACACAAAGAGACTACAATCCCACCTTTTTATTTCTCCCAAACATTTCATTTCTAGAAGCAAACAAATTATGACAAAAGGTATGCGTTATTATTTTTAGGATATGAATAATTTAATTATGGTCTCGTTTTTATTTTCATCATTTAAATGTTGGGTTAATATATCATTTGACACCTGAGTTTGATGTCAATGTTCGTTTTCGTACTCAAATCAAATGATATTATGTGGCCTTATGAATATTTGACATGTGTGCTCTGTTAAAAAAACACGGGTACTTGATTAGGACAACAACAAAAAATCAAGCACTAAATTAAACATTAAAATCAAACTAATGTACTTAACTACAACAAAAAAAGTCAAGTATCAAATTAAAAAAAAAGCCTAAAGTACTAAATTGAGACAAAAAAATCTCACTTACCAATCTAATTTTCATTTGAACAACCTCATGATAGATTTTGGTTATATCTGTTCTTTTTAACATAATACTTAGAACTACTCATAACATCACTCTAACTCATAAATAAAAAATGTATTTTATTATACTCAAACTCACATTTTTTTACATTAATAACAACGCTCATATCAAATAAATTAAAATTCTATCAACTATCTCTGGTATAATTGTTGATTAATGAATGTAGGATGATTACTCTTACATTAATTATTATTTCATATATCACATTAATCAATGTCACTACAAGTACACACTATTGGTTATCCTTTTTAAGCTTTTTGGTACAATTCCCTATTCCTAAAAAAGGTCCCCCAAACACTAAGTACATAATTTTCTAAATTTGTTACTTTTATTTTCAAAAAAAAATTCAAACCTAGTTTTTTAAGTTTAAAAGTTACATATTTAAATATAACAATAATGATATCTTTTTAATATTTAATTCGAATTTTAGAGTTAATTTAATAAAAATTTATGATTAATTAATAATATTAGTAATTAATTTTTATCAAATATATTTTAAAATCTGAATTAAATCACATCCATTTTATTATATTTCACTAATTAAACAAATTCATAATTAACACAAAATTTATTATATTAACAAAATCGTGAAAAAATTCAAATGTGATAATATTAACAATTAACTTTCATCAAATTAACCCTGAAACTTAAATTACACATTAAAAAGTCAACATTGTTATATTTATATACCAAAATATATAACTTTTGTCTAATGAGGTACACGAGCTATTAATGTGTTTAACTCATATACCAAATTATATATTAAGGAAAAAAAAGAAAAGAATAGTTTTCTAAAATAAATAAATGTATGATGAGTTCTTTAAAATGTTTATATAAAATTGAGATAATGTCATAATTGGCACTTATATTTTCATGAAATGTTTAATGTAGCATTTGAATTATCAATATGTGTCTCATTATGATACTTGTACTTTCATAAAATGTTTAATGTGGTACATGTACTTTAAAAATGTCTAATATGATATATGAGCTATCAATATGTGTTTTTATTATAGTACCTGATGTTAACACGATCAATAAAAAAATATTATTTAAAAATCAATTAAAAATTTAATTCAAATGGAACTTTTTTAGAGCATATCATCATTTACTTAAAAGGAGAAGATAAGTTTTTGTTTATGTAAGTTTAGTATTTACTTTTTTATTAACTATATGTTTAGTTATTTATTTTATTTTATTTTTCACACAATGTTTTATTATTCATTTGGATTTTATAATTTAAAAAGAAAAAAAATTTACATTTCGAATTTTTATTGGCTAGTTTAACAATTCACTACTGACATTAACACCAGATACCATAATAAAATGTATATTAATAATTCATATAGCACAACGAATATTGTCAAAGTACAAGTACCATAATAAAACACATGTTGATACGGTACTACATTGGACATTTTTTAAAGTATAAATATTATATATTTTTTATTTGGCGAATTACAAATAATGACTAGAGTGATTCGAATCCAAATCACACTTGAGACGATAAATATTCTTGACTATCAAACTAATATGCGGGGTTCTAGTATAAATATTATATTGAACGTTTTACGAAAGTATGTGTACTAAATGTGATGTTATCCCTATAAAATTTTAAGAGATATTGCTATTTTTTTAATAATAATAATTTTAATCTATGTTACATTTAATGGAATTGTGATATTAAATTCAACTAACGGTCCAATTAAAATGATCTCAAATCTTATAACGTGATTGAAGATATTTTTGGCTAAAACGCCAAACTCACGGCACTATCTCAGGCACGTGCTTCATGATGTCATCATCTAACGGAAATCTCAGCCGTTGGATTAACCACGTGGAACCTTGGCGGTGCCCCGAAAAAGAACAAAAAGAAAAATAATTAAAGGAAAGGCGGGTCCCAAAAAAGCAAAGCCCGTAGCCAAATAACACGTGTGGGACTGATAAACGTAATGATTGCGCGCCACAAACAGGAACAGCGCGGCTGAACGTGAGCTTGAATTTGAGCGGCTCAAGTTATGAGTGGAGCTAAATTCGAATCTTATAATATTCAATTCGTTCGTTTAATCGATTTAAATTAAAAAAAAATTAGTTTTATCAATTCAATCATTAGTTCAACTAATTTGCAGTTTAATTATTTGGTATCATTTTTTTGATCCGTATTTTAATTAATTCTCAATTTAATTAGTCTAATTAATTAATTCGATCTAATTCAAACATCATTAATTTTACTTTTATTATATAAAAAGGGTTGAAGTATGAAAGAGTTTGAGCTTGAACACAAATCAGCTTAAACTCTGGTTTGGATTTTGCAAGACAGATCTTGTTTCTACTAAATTCTTGTCTCTTCCTTTAATGAAGAAAATAAAATAAATAAATATGGGAAACTTGATTTACACATATACCTACTTAATTATTTAGTATTTGTTCATGTTTGTGATCATGATTTTTATTATTTTTATTATTTAAAATTAAGTTGATTAATACATTGTTTATATTAAATTATACCATATCTTAACTGAAAGTTACAAGTGGATTAGAGTATTATTTTGGGCATTTTAGGATGAATTTCATGTCAGTTCACATTAATTTGATTTTAAACAATTCTCCATCCCTATTTCATATTCGAGTTAAATTAAAAAATTTAACAAGTCAAATTAAAATTTTTGTATAATATAATTAATTCCATATTAAAAAACATAAATTTAAAATTATATATATTTGAAAATTTTTAAATAAAAATTAAGAAAAAAATGCTTTAATATGATAAACTTGATTCGTTAATTAACTTATTTAGGTCCAAGTTAGATTTTTTTAATTTTTTAAAAAATATAAATTTTATAAATATTTTAACTTTTTTATAATTTTGTTGAGAGAGAGATCAATTTGTTCACTTTCAAAATTGACAAGGACCAATGGGTATTTAGACCAATTTGTTATTTGAATTATTTGAGTTATTCGAATGTTAAATTCAATTTGACTCAAACTCGAAAGACTTATTCGAGTTGACTTGAAAAAAAATCGAATAACTCGATTCGTTTAACTCAAAATTTACAGTTTTTTTTTTAATTTTTTAATCGAATCGAGTTTTGTTCACCCCTAATCAATTGCACTCTGCAATTGATGGTTATAAAGAATACATGGGGTTGAATGAAAACAAAATCTAATAATGTTTCTTAATATGATGCGCCTGGCCAAGTTAGCTCGATTAAATTTGAGTTGAGCTTGGACAAATAAATTTATTTATGGATTAGTTCAGTTTAGTCCAAATTTAAACAAAACAACTTTTAATTTTTTATTTAAATTCAATTACAAAAATATTAATATATACTATTATTTTATATGTGTAATATAGGTTTTTTGGGTAAGATGAGCTCGAGCTTGGTAATTTTTAAAAAAAAATTAAGTTTTAACTCAACTCATGAACACTTTTACTTGTACATATGTACTTACACTCTTATACATGCAATATTTGAATGGATTAGAATAACCAATTAATTAGACATCAACATAGTTGTAAAATGACTAAAAAATCATTATTTTGCAAAATAATAAATATTAATTTAAGATTTTTTTTTCTTTTTATGTAAAATCTATAAAATGCTTGCACTTAATATGATTTGAGCTTAATGCACCATGATCTGTAAACCCAGAGGTGAATTTAGGGGCTCAAAAAAATTGAAAATTTTCTTTTAGAGCCCTTTGAAGTTTAATTTTTTTTTTATTTTGATATTATAATTAGTGTTAAAAAAGGCAAATTTGTGTTTAGCCCCCCCCCCCAAAGTTTTTTTAATTGGATTTTTTTTATAGACTTTATAATTTTTTATGATTAATTTAGTAACATTTTTAGTTTAATTTGGTAAACTAATACAAAGTAGTACCAAAATATTAATTTGATAAATGTAAAGTTTATTAATTGTAATTTCTAGGTATAAATGGTATCTAAATATTAATTTGGTAAAAATAAAATTAAATAATTATAAAATCTATTACAAATTAAGCATTTAATTTATTTTATTTTTCCTAAATTTTAGTAATCAAGATTATCTCGAATTTAAAAAATACTTAAAAGTGGCTGAGCCCAACCCATTTGAATATATATTTATCTTGGCCCTCTTATCAATAATTTTGATTTTGCTGTGTGTAAACCCTTAATTATATATGTTACGCATTAACCATTTAGAGGCAACCCTTCAAATCTACACCTCACGAGGGTCCCGCTTACTCCTAGACAAACCCCTCGAGACATTCCTTTGTTTATCATTCATATGAGTACATGTGGACTTCACTTATTAACTGTCAGTTTTAGTGTCAACTACCACATCTCATTTGAAGTGATTGGAAGCATGTTCAATGTCACCCTACCTAAACCTATGATAGCAGATCACTTGACACTTGCCCCTAACTCGCTAATAAGGGCATAACATGTGATGTCTCAAGATTGTAGTTAAAGGTATATAAGCCCTTAGCTTCGATTGAATAGGGGATCCATCTCCTCTCTCTCTATCTTCTCTCTTTCTCTCTTTTTCTTCAATCTCATAATTTGACCTAAAACATGACTTTATCTTAAACACCCTCACGATGTCTCTTCGTCTTGTATCCAACAAGGTGAACCACGCAATTACAGCACTGTGTCTAATCTCAGCATCAATAGTATCATTTCATTTAAAATCTCATATAGTTTTTACATAAAAAAATTTCACTCACATCATAGATGAACCATAATCTAATATAACCCAAACCGTTTAAATCTTTACATTAAACTCCAACTATCAAATTCCAACTAGACTAAACTAAAAAAAATAAATAAAAGACAACACTTGCCATAATCATTTTGTTGATCTAAAACATGAATTTACACTCAAATTCTTGATCATTTGACTTTAACAAACATAGTTAAACACATATTTCCTAAAAGAAAAAGATGGAATGTGAAAAGGAAGAAGGTAAAATGAAAGGGTAGGAATGGAATTATGGAGGCATGCAAAGGTAAGTAGAGCTTACACGCTAATTATGTCAGCGTGCGGTGGGATGGCTTTGCATCACACACACGTGCATTGTATTTTTATATATTACCACACCAATCCCTAAAAATCCTAAAGCCAAAAGCAAAAGGGAATTCTCATCATCTTCTTTAATCTTTATTGGCCTTCTTTCTTCTTGGGATTTTCGCAGGCAAAATCTAAAGTTTGTGCCATTATCACCCACTTTAATAAGTGAAGACTGAGGCCAGTTCTGCAAATTTTCTATGCACTGCCATTTCACATTTAATCTATTTGAGTTTAGGTTATTTGTAAGTGGCGGACTTAGAAAAAAATTTTGAGGTCGGAATCAGCGGTGGAGTCAAAAAAATTTTTGGGTCGGAAATAAATTGAATATTTTTACGATAATACAAATATAATTTCATCATTTTAATAGCCTATATTTTTATTATTTTTAAAGGGTTAAATTAAATTTTTATCATTTTTGAGAGGGCCCAAGTGTAATTTTACCATTACTAATTTAAAATTTTACAAATTATAAAAGGCCTAAATTAAAAATTTACCATTTTAAGGGGATATAATATATATACAAAAGGAAAAATTGCAAAAATCTTAAACTTTGGGGAGGCTACTTATATTTTTGGGAGGGGCATAGTGTAAATTTACAAAGGACTAAATTAAAAAAAAATAAACTTGGGGGGGCATGGCCTCTTGGCCCTTAAGGTGGCTCTGCCCCTGGCTGAAATTAAACTGTAAATTTTTATAATAGTAAAAATACAATTTCACCATTTTAACAGTCCATATCTTTATAATTATTAAAAGATTAAATCAAATTTTTATTATTGAGGGGCCAAAGTGCAATTTTAATATTACTAATTTAAAATTTTATAAATTATAAAGAGTCTAAATGAAAAATTTTCCATTTTAAGGGAGACCGAGGCCCTTACCAGCTCTTTGACTCCGCCACAACATCCATGGGTTATGAGTTATTTTATGAAATTTGAGGAGTTTCTACTTTTATTTTAGATTGTTAGGATTTTATTTTTGTATTTTAAGAAAATTGAAAAGTTCGTGCACTTGTTTGTGAGCTACTGAATTTTTTTTTGTTGAACTTAATGTATAAAAATTGTTGAATGGTTGGTTAGTGGGATTAAATTTTCAATTATGATAAAGTATAGGGATAAATTCATGATTAAATCTAAAAAAAATGATATTAGACTCGATTTATATGAGCTTAGCAAACAACGAGGGTGTCAAATTTAAATTCTAAATTTTGAAAAAGTTAAAACGCAATTTTATAATATATAACGTACAATTTTAGAATATAAAGAATCCAATTTTCCTCCTCTTATAAAAATTAAAAAAAAATATTTGGTATAAAGAAGGAAATGACCTTTGATTATTTATATTTTGGAAGAATGACCTTTGATGTTAAAGGTAAGAATAAAAATAAATTTTATTATAATGTAGTTATTTCAATAATACAACGTAGTCCCTACATATACCTATCCATTTTTATTATAGGACAAATTAGGTCCCTTTCACTTTATTGATTAATTATTATATATAATGTACGTTATCTTATCCTCTTAAACCAATTTCACTTTCTCTAATACACGTTCTCCATTCACTAATATTTTCCTTTTTTTAGGGTTTTGAAATTATTTCTTACACCCCCATACATATACATACACGTCCCCAAAAGAATGTCAGTTTATTTTATGCAAATTATTAAATTTACTTACTTTCACATCATACGATCTTGATTTCTTTATTTTATATACCTTAATTTTAATTACAAGTTATATAAGAGTAAGCATATATATATATATATATACGTTTGAAATCGAATTATTACAATGTGTACATAAATATGTATATGATAAAATTTGAATTTAGATGCTCAAAATCTCATGGGGATCAAAAGTTTATAAGGGTTAAATGTTAAATTGACCCTCAAACTATATGGATTTTTACGCTTGGGTATTGAAAGTCTTATTATTATTATTATTATCAAGATTCAAGTGGCTCTAAACTATTAATTTCGACTCATGATAAGAGTGTGACATGTGGCAATTCTTTATTGGACATCATACACCTTTTGGGTAGAATTAGACTAAATTGATAGTTTAATTACCACTTACGGCTAAAAAAGTTTTAGGTACCTAAGTGAAAAAAGCAGTATAGTTTAGGAACCAATTTTGTAGTTAAACCAAGATATATATTTTATAGACCCAAGGGCACCAAAAGGCCAAAAACCAAGGGGCTTTAGTGCTTTTTTACAAATTACGACCATAAGAATCTTCACGTGGAGAAGGAACTGCGTTCACACTTGTGGACCGGTTAACCCAGTCAAATTCTACGTATGAAATGAAAGATGGTCGACATGCATTGAATGAAAACCGGCACTGTAGAATCTCCGTACAATAATTTTGACTTACAATTGCCGGTAATGATAATAGTATGTCATCCATTTATTTATATTGTTTGCCATTTTCCCCCTACACTCTCTTCCATTTCTTCTAAACCTAAAACTCTTCTCTTTCACCTACCCTTATAAAATCAGATAAAAAACTCACTAAACAAACCTTCTCTTCCCTCTTTTTTTTTTTGCTGAACCTATATGCACACATTCATGGAGAGAAAAGAGGGTTTAAAAATGGAAGACTATGTAATGGGGAACAACTCATCGTTTTGTGATTACACAGGCAACGGTTTCCCATTACAAAGTGTATTTGATTCATGTAGTGAAGAAGATAATAATAAGTTTTCGTTAGGGTTTGTGGAGTTGTTGGGTGTTCAAGACTTTACCTGTCCTTTATTTGATGTGGCTCAACAAGTTCCAGTTTCGACCAAGATGGAGTCACCTGAGCAGGGTTTTAATCTGCCTGCTACACCTAACTCTTCCTCGGTTTCATCAGCTTCCAGTGAAGCTGTCAATGATGAACCTGTTAAAGTAGACGACGACCAAGAAGAAGAAGAAGATGACCAACAAAAAAACAAGAAACAGTGAGTATACTTTCTTTCTGTTGTTTTTAAGCTAAACCCCCTTTTCTCACAAGACAAAGATGGGGTTTTGGGTGTGTAGGTTGAAAGTGAAGAAGACAAACCAGAAGAGACAGAGAGAGCCGAGATTTGCGTTCATGACAAAGAGCGAGGTTGATCATCTGGAAGATGGGTACAGATGGAGAAAGTACGGCCAAAAAGCTGTTAAAAACAGCCCTTTTCCTAGGTACTTACTTCAATGTTTCTTTTCACGCTTTAACCCATTTTTGTCCCCTTATTCTCTTTTTTCACCAATTTCAGACAACAAATTTGGCTAATGGGTTAAGTTTTTTTATTTCCCCAGGAGTTATTATCGTTGCACCAGCACCTCATGTAATGTGAAAAAGAGAGTGGAGAGATCTTTCACCGACCCAAGCATTGTGGTCACCACTTACGAAGGCCAACACACTCACCCCAGCCCGCTCATGCCTCGGCCGAATCTCATCGGTTCTACTATAAACTCCGGCATCTCCGCCGGAGCCGCAGCAGCTTTCAGTGTGCCAATGCAAAGGAATACTCAGTCTCACTACTACTACCAGCAGCACCAACATCCATTTGCCAATAGCTTGTCTTCTTTGAACTTTGGTCATAATGGTCCCTCCATTGAGTCGAGTTTTCTTCACCAGAGGTATCTTTGCACCTCGGGGCAGTCTTTGCTTAAAGACCATGGCCTTCTTCAAGACATTATACCATCTCATATGCTGAAAGAAGAGTAGATTATTAGAACACTCAATTACTTTTATATGTAATTCTATCACACTGACCAGGGGTGAAAAGAGCTGTAGATGAAATGATTAGTTCACTGGTATGGATATTATTGTAACTCGGTTTTTACTTTTTGAAATGATTAGTTTTTTTTTTTTTTTGGGTGAAATTCTGGGTATAGGTAGAGATTATATATACACCAAGGAATTTGGGTCTTTCTTCTTTAATCCTTCTGAACCTTCGTTTTCTCCTGTATCTCTTGTTTTTGTTGTTGAAGGAATGTGCATTGATTTCCATTGAAAGTACTGCAATCGAGATTTTGAGGGCTAAGGTTCTTAAGTGCACAATTAATGAGGAACAGATTAGGCCTACAAATGTAACAATTTGGTTAACATAAATAACTCCACTGTTGTTGCATTTAATCATAGATTTGGTTCATTGAATTGAATGGTAAAAGGGTGGAGATTCAGTGTATTGTGTGTTACAGGGAAATGAAACTATGAAAGCCATTTATATGATGAGCATACATACGGTATGGGGGCATGATTCTTTCATTCTGAATATCATGGAGCTTATCGATTTCGATATCAAACATCACTATCCACAGTGTTCCTTTGTGGTTGTATGTTTGCTGGCCATGTGAATTTGTCACTGTTAAGAATATACTGTTTGCAAAGATTAATCACTGATTTAAAAAAGCAAAAAAAATTGGTGATGAATGTGAAAGTGAAAGATCAAATACCTTACATGTAGCATAAAGAAACCTGGAGACCGTGAGTGAGATAAGCCATTACGTGATTCTTAGGGCCTACCACCGTCCTCAAATAATAACCAATTTTTATCCCTATATATGAAAACTAGCCGTACCAACAGAAGCAACAAAGAAGTTAATATTTCAGGTTCTGAAGAAACCTACATTTTTGAATGCTCTTAAAGTATTCTTCACCTTGGCTCTGTCTTATGGCTAAGCTAAGACTCGAGGTTGCCCCAATGTGCTGTCTAACAAATAACCCTTTAGGTAATTTCTATGTAACAAGAACATAAGGATCATTAAGGAATCTTATCCTGTCAGCCAGTTGAATTTTCACATGTTTACCAGAAGATGCTCATGTTGAAAAACACTCGCCTATGATGGGTTTAGGCCGTAAAACTGAAAACATCAAGGAACTGCTTTGCATACCTGGAAATTACCATATACATTTTGTACAATGAACATTTTAAAGCTGCAATAAAAGAGCATAAAGCAAGAGATGTAACATTCAAATTCAAGAATGTAACAAAAACGATAAGATGTGTTTCACTATAACAGGATTGTAATTACATGTGCAGCTCCGCCCCTGCAAGTTATCCTACCAACATTTAACCACTTCAAAGCAGGAAACAAGGGATGAAAGCAAGGATATTGAAAATAAATAGTGACTATTAACAAAATTTATGTAGCCTAATAACAACTAGAAGATGTCCCAGAAAAAAAATCACCAGGGAAGAAATGAAAGCCGAATCCTTCCACCTGAGTGAGTCTAATAAATGAAAAACAATGAACAACGCATACAGACATCCTTGAAGCCAAATTTCATTACAAATGAGCTCAGTAATAGCTAATCAAGCTACAAATTAAGAGAGAAGGTTGAGGTGGTTGAGGAGAGTGAGTGTTCTAAAGTTCCTGCATGTGCCTGATAAACATCTGTTTCTTACTATCATCACAATTGCACATGTGCCTGATCTATATATGCTTCTTACTAGCATGAAAGGAGAAGGAAAATAGGCAACCGATAACATATGCAACATGCAAATTCAATCAAAAAGAGTAATTAAGATCTTGGCATCTGATAAAGTTAACCACAAGTTGATCAACAAATAGCACTTGTTTCTGACTTCATTTGTGAATGGTCCGGTCCCTAGAGAATCAGAATACTGAATTTATGCAAATCATAACTTCATCTAGACATGTCAATAAAAAACAGAGTATGACATGAAGTTCCATCAGATGCCAAAACACATGAAAGAGATTCTTTGAGTCAAGTAAAACATCCATCTCAGTTACACATCAGTTACATTTACAACGTCTCTGAACCGAAGAAAAGAAAATTGTAATGCAAAAAATGAAATAATAAATATATGTTTAAAAAAATGTACAAAGTCCGAACAAGATCAATGTAAAGAAAGGTTGTTGAACTTAAACTTTCAGTTGGGTGAGACATGTCTGAACCTGTTGGCACTGATTTTGCAGCTTTTGCTGCCTGGCAACAGTTTCTGAGCTCAAAATAACGTGAAATCCTCCAGTTTATTTTCCACTGCAATAGAGTTTAATATATGCATCGCTCAAATCATTTTGAAGGGAATTTTACAAAAAGCAAGATGCAACAACGATTTCTAAAAGCAGGAAGCTTGCTTTGCTTATCAATTGACACACAATTATGCTAGTGATTCTGTTGAGGGGGCAACTCCTTCGGTAGAAGTCTTCAAAGTGCTGTCTGCTGAGCAGCCGGCCGAACCCGCAACAATGGTAGGTATTGCCTCTGTGTCGGCATTTTGTCTCTCTCCTCTGCTGAAAGCCTAGCTCAAGTGATACTATAATTGCTCTTGATGGAGGATGGAGACAAAACCCCGGCACAGGGTAATACTTACCATTGTTGGGAGACCAACCAGCTAGCTTCCCAGTGGATAAAACTTCGAATACATCCCCAAAAGAGTCGGTCCCTCAACAACTTCCATTGGTTATACTCAATTGGAGTTGAATATAACAGAGACAAGGAAACAAAAGATAATAATTTCATCTTCAAATTTATAAACAGAGATCATGGTGATATGCATGTCAACCGTTTCTACGTAAGAATTTTGCAAGATTGCTTCCTTCAATATGCTCTGACTTAACAAAGAAGAGTGTAGGGAATTGTATATATGGCTAAATGTAGTTACCTGGAGAAGCTCTTCGAATGGAATGGTGAAACCCCGCTCTTTCGACCGGATTTGGAACCGTTGGACCAAAACGCGTCGTTTATTAGCAGCTCTGTTGCCGGAAGCGGTCAAAGTGGAGCTGGAGATATTAGGATTGTGATTACCGGGAAACAAAAGGAGTTGAATTTAACGGTTGATGATTGTTAAACGGTCCTTCACGATCCCTCTATCTATCCATCGATGGCGAGGATTACTTCAAAAACCCTAGAAAACAAAATGGTGAACTGAATAGGGAAAAAAACAGTTGGAAATTTGGGCGCTTGAATTTTCTTTTTTCGGTACCTCAGATTACCGCCAGAAGTTAAAAAAATAAAAATGTACTGGTAAAAAGGACAATGTTTTAGGGTTAATATACCATTTGGGTCTTAAATTTGGTTTCAATGTTCAAGTTAATACCTAGAACAAATGACATCATATGACTCAATGATATTTTACATTAGCGGGGGCGGGTTTTGCGGGGCAGTCCCACTTCACACCCAATTGGGCTGAGATGGTGGTGGGACGGGAATGGGGACAAAAATCAGATGGCCGTAATCCAATTCCATAATTAGATGGCCGAGTCCTCTTCATTCTATTTGTGAGAAACTTCAACTCAATGGACTGCAAGTAAGGCATACAACCAGGGTTGGAACATCATGCCTGTATGATGGAGATATATGGGAAAGCAGGTCAGCTGGGTAAGGCTGAGACATTGATCAAGGGGATGCTTCGAAGTTCGATGTTGTTCTTTGGGGTGCATTTCTTAGAGCCTTTTATTTATACTCCGGTTTGGAACCTCCCGAATTCGCCACAGAAGGTATTTTAAAATTGAAAACTGATTATCCTGCAGTTTATGCAGCGTTTAGAAAGATACACGGTGGAACAGAGAAACGGAGTGGTGTAATAGAAGTTAGACCACCGAAGGAGATGAAACAAAGGAGGAATATGGCAAAGCAGAAGGCTCTTAGTCAGATTGAATCTCCGGTGGAAGTGAAATGAATCGAAATACCTCTACAGTCATTAATACAATAATGCTTCTTAGCTGCTAATCTTTAGCCTGACTGCTTGACTAGTATAGCCGTTTCGACGTGGCAGTTGCTTTTCTATAGATGATGTCTTGATTCGTGAAGAATTGGTATACAGATCACGATGGCTGAAATCACAGGGCTCGACAACTGAGACAGATGAAATAGAATAAAGGGTTCTTGATTTCTTGTTCTTCGATTTCGCAAGAACCCCATTGTGACATGAAACATCAAGAATGTTTTCAACACTGGCTTCTTGCATATAGCTGCAAATTGGTTGTTACATCACACTTCAAGCATGTTTTAAAACCGATTGGTTATAGTTTATAATAATGACTTGGAATATATGTATATCTTGAGAATTCTTTTCGCCATATAGAGGCGAAGCACATTATAGAATGGTTTAGAGATGGGGGTTTTCATGGTGAAAATGGTTCATGGTCTGCGATTATAAGGTGCAGATGTGAGAGATAAGTGGGCAGGGAGTTATTGTATTTCTTTATTATCATTTTTTCTTTTGATCCTATTATGTACCCAAAAAGACAGGAGCAATGCATAAACGTTTTTCAGTATGGTGCGATTGTTTTGATCCATGTTCTCTCTCTTGACAAAGTCCTTGTTAAAATCTTCGATGTTTATTTTATGGTTCATGAATACTAATTCTTTGGGGGTTCGTAGTTGCCACTCGTAATAATGTCATCTTTTTCCATTCTGTGTTGCATAATTTGCAGGCAAGCTCCACTTCTTGGAAATCTATTTATTACTGCCAACCATGAAACAAAAGAGATGCCTAGGAATGCATGGTCCTCCCCATACAACCCTGTGTCAGGGCACCTTAGATTGCTTTTGTTTCATGCCTTGTAATTACCCTGAGGCACACCAACTTGTAGCATCAGGTCTCTCAGTTTGAGAAGCTTCTTCCAACTCCAGCTACGTCCTTGAGTTGGCTGTGCTTCCCAAAAACTAACACTCTTTAGCTCATAGGCTTCTAACCAAGCCACCCATAGTGAACCAGTTTGCAGTTTGCACCAAAACTAGCTAAAAGATTTCTAAGCAGGCAAGCACTATTCGATAAAATCAGATCTTCAACCCCAAATCCTTCCTTCAGGCTTAGAGTAACAGATACTTTTCCAACTTACTCTAGCCCCCCTTGCTGAGCCTTCATTGTCTTTCAACACCGAGGAAGTAGAACCCTTTGTAAAGATCAGAAGATCGTCTGCAAAGATGATACGAGTAAATTGAGCTGTTTTATATTTCGGGTGAAAAAAAAAAAAGCCTTGTATCTTCCAGCTTTGTTCGAGAGGGTTGATAAACCATTCATGCCAATAATGAATAGGTAGCTCCTTTCCCGGCAGAGAAATGCCAAACTAATCATCCATTCCATTCAAAGTAATAAAGCGAAACACAGCCTCCAATCCATTCAACAAACATCTTTGGGAAGAACTCCCAACTAAGGGAATCAAAGGATTTTACTTGCATCAACTTTTAAACCACATCTTGGGGGAAGATCCTTATTCCCATGCCATGCCCATAATCCAATTCCATAATAGATAGCCGAGTCCTCTTCATTCTATTTCTGAGAAACTTCGTAATGCACATACAAGAAGTAGTACAACAAAAAATAGGCCTACAAATCCCTAACCAGTCCTGGGTTATGGACTTTGACTCATATCAATCTAAATCCTATCAAATTCTTCAGAACCATCCCCATTTTATTTTGCATTCACAGCTTTAGTTCTTCAAATTAAGTCCTCACGAACTCGAATTCTTTCATCAGGCTTGAATAATATTTCCAGATACAAATTTCTTCTTATTTAAACTCGAAAACGTTCAAAATTTGAATCAATTTAGATACAGGGTATTTGGGAATTGATTGAATCAGGTTTTCCTTCACAGGAGAAAATTTATCACAAGGGTAATGGGACCATACATTTATTAAAAAGATCTAAAATCATGCTCGTGTCTTCTTTCTTCAAAGATCATTTCAAGTGTTCCAATTGATAAAATAGAAGGTTAAAAGAACAAATTTCGGGTGCCAGTACAAAATACAAGATAGCTAGGGGAAGAAGTTCCTCATGATGTTACAAGAAATTTCTGTTTCTTCCAATTTATCAACTAACATACTACGTAATAACTCCCAAATAGCACCATTGAAGAAAAATTCAAGTCAAAACAACTTGTGGTCATAGCACTTCATCTCCTGTTACGACTCTCCTCCCCATCCTCCTTTTTTCTGTAAAGCTTTTAGAGGACTCGCTTTGCCTCACACTGTGGGAAGTTTTCGAGATCATAATTATGTGGTGCTATATCGACTAACCTGTATCCATCAAAGAGTGTATAAGTAAATTAATGAGCTATCGGACAAAACTAATCTCGGGGTTTCTCAATTCATGTGTGATGAACCAACACAAGTATGTCAACCATAAGAAAGGAGAGACTAACCATTCACCACGAACATCTGTCACAGTACGAATAAAATTCCAGCTTGTCAGGACATACTCGTTGTAGATGACCCACTCTGGCTTGTGATTCAGGCAATTTGATGGATGCAAGTGCACCACCTGTAAAATAAATAATACAATACACTTAGTTACATTCCACGCATGCACCTCCAAAATGGGAAAAAACTTCACCAAGAAAGAAAGCCTGATCTGGAAACAGAGAAAACTATTTATATGGACCTGGTTGTCTTTAACTGTCAAGTAGTGCACCGTGCGCTCCAGATGAGCTACCTGCATGAAGTACCCGGCAAGCATGGCCTTTCTAATGTTGACATAGTAGTCACGGCTGTTAAAATCAGTGCCGCACAGCTTGAAATTAAACCTGGACATAATGCGCACGAGCTTTTGTCTAACATTATCAGTGCTGCACCAAGATTGATCCTCGTCTGCAGTTTTCATAAATTATAAGACTCTTAGGTTGTTGCTATCAGAAAATAAATCTGGGTTGTCTTTGGGGGAAAAGGATGAAGTACTTACTGTTTTGTTTGTAAGCATGGTAACGTTCAAAAGCGTGAGATGATCACCATCGATGTGCCCAAACCGAGCTTTTGCTTCATCTGCAGCTTTTTGTGCCTCCCTAGGCCGTACAAAGCAATTGGGTACTAAAGAAATAATTGAGTTATCACAGAAGAGGCCCATGGTAGGTCAGCAGAGGCATACAGGCAAGGCGACACTATTTGCTTCATGAGAGAATACTGAGAAACTGAAACTATCTGCATCAGCACTTGCTTAGAAATCCTATGGTGCATGCATGCCAACAGGGGCATGGAACCCAGACAAGACAGTTGCTGATGACAACCTAAGACACATTCCAGCTTAACTGTATCAATGCATACAAGCATATGCACGTAAACAGTTAATCATCTAGTGTTGTGCACTAGGCGAAGTGCAAACACTCTTTCAGATAGGGACGATATCAAACAAGATATAGCCCCAGGACAACAACTTCCTAAGACCCGTATCAGCAGATATTAGTAGTCAGTAGCTACATTAGTTAATGTTAAGGTTGTTAAGTCTGTTAGTATCAGTTAGTCTGGTATTATGGTTAGTAGCAGTTGCTTGGCTTGTATATAAAGTGTTAGCGGCTCATTGTAGAGCCTGAAGCATTTCCCAGGTTGTGTTCTTCCAGCATCCAGATCTTTGATGTGCACTTGCCTTTGATATAGGAGATACCAATAAGGACTCAACACGCACCCGTGGGTTATAAACTTTTTGTTTAGAAAACCCAGGGTCAATAACATAAACAATGCCATCAATAGTCAAAGAAGTTTCGGCAATGTTTGTAGACACCACAATCTTTCTTCCAGGAGGACCACCCTCCTTCACAGGAGGTGGAGCAGGCTCAAAAATCTTCTGCTGCATTGCTGGTGGAAGAGTTGAATATAGGGGCACTACTTTAACAGGACCTACTTGATCCCCCATGTTTCCTACTTCTTTCGTTATTTTGCGACAGGCATCTTCGATCTCCTCCTCTCCAGTTAGGAAAACAAGGATATCACCAGGAGGTTCACACATGTATATCTGCACGACAGTCCGTATCCATTCAAACAAGCTCACCTTCCTTTTCCTCTCCGTACCCATTCAAAACTCGGCTAGGGTATTTTCATATTTACGAAAATATCACTACTTACTTGCCTGACTGCAAAGATAGGAGTAGAGCTTTCTAGATTTACCAATTGGTCCCTAGCATTTGATTTATTTCCTTACAGACCTACAACTTCTTGTTCACATTTTTAAGGCTTTATTTACTTGTAATTTTGTTACAGGCCTTTGAGCCCAATTCTTCATATTTTTTATTATTACAATCTCCAACATTAATTTTATCCTAAATCTAAAAATTCCTACCCATATTCCATTTTTCCAACATTAAGCACCACAACATTGAATTTGAGGGCTGGTTGGAGATTAAGATTAGATTTTTAACGGGACAAACTGGGGTCTTGAAAAGCCCAACGTAATAAAAAATATGAAGAATTGGGCTCAAAGGCCTGTAACAAAAGTACAAGTAAATAAAGCCTTAAAAATGTGAACAAGAAGTTGTAGGTCTGTAAGGAAATAAATCAAATGCTAGGGACCAATTGGTAAATCTAGAAAACTCTACTCCTATCTTTGCAGTCAAGCAAGCAGGTAGTGATATTTTCGTAAATATAAAAATAATTAAATATAAATAACCCAGAATCAAAATACCCTAGCCTCCCTCTTTTACCCAAACCTGATTTCCACTTCTAGGGTTTCATATTTCCCCTCTTTTTTTAATAGAGGAGCTCTTTCTTAATCAACCGACCCAATCAAATTCATAAATTCTAGAGTTTTGAATGGGTACGGAGAGGAAAAGGAAGGTGAGCTTGTTTGATGTGGTGGACGAGCCATCGACTAAGATCGCGAAATCGAACGGTTTAGGTTTAGCAGGGATGAACGCCAACAGCTCGATCAACAAGTGGAATGGACGGCCTTATTCTCAAAGGTATTACGATATTTTGGAGAAGAGGAAAACCCTCCCCGTTTGGCAACAAAAAGAAGAGTTTTTGCAAGTATTGAGGGCGAATCAAACCCTTATCTTGGTCGGTGAAACCGGTAGCGGTAAAACGACTCAGGTTAGTACTTTTTTCAGCTGTGTATTTTTGAAAAATTGAAATTTGATTTACCATCTATGAACAATTGTTGTGGGCTTTCTGTTTTTAACGAAAAAGGATTAGGTAGTTACTTTTTAGGGTTTTTTGTGTTATGCAGATTCCTCAGTTTGTATTGGACGCCGTTGATATAGAAACTCCGGATAAACGTAGGAAAATGATGATTGCTTGTACCCAGCCTAGAAGAGTGGCTGCTATGTCTGTTTCGCGTCGTGTTGCTGAAGAAATGGATGTGACTATTGGAGAGGAGGTGGGTTATAGTATTCGTTTCGAGGATTGCAGTAGTGCAAGGACTGTTTTGAAGTAAGCTTTGACTTTCCTAATTTTTATTTGGTATTGGTGGTATAGAAATGGATATGAATAGGAGAGGATTAAGGTTATTATGTTTTTGTTGTATGACAGGTATTTAACAGATGGTATGCTTTTAAGGGAAGCGATGACAGATCCTCTTTTAGAAAGATATAAAGTGATTATTCTCGATGAAGCTCACGAAAGAACTTTGGCTACAGATGTGCTGTTTGGGCTTTTGAAAGAAGTTTTAAGGAATCGACCTGACCTTAAGCTTGTTGTTATGAGTGCTACACTAGAGGCTGAAAAGTTTCAGGGTTATTTTAATGGTGCACCACTTATGAAGGTTCCTGGTAGGCTTCACCCTGTGGAGATATTCTACACTCAGGAACCTGAAAGGGATTACTTGGAGGCTGCAATACGGACTGTTGTGCAGATACACATGTGTGAACCTCCTGGTGATATCCTTGTTTTCCTAACTGGAGAGGAGGAGATCGAAGATGCCTGTCGCAAAATAACGAAAGAAGTAGGAAACATGGGGGATCAAGTAGGTCCTGTTAAAGTAGTGCCCCTATATTCAACTCTTCCACCAGCAATGCAGCAGAAGATTTTTGAGCCTGCTCCACCTCCTGTGAAGGAGGGTGGTCCTCCTGGAAGGAAGATTGTGGTGTCTACAAACATTGCCGAAACTTCTTTGACTATTGATGGCATTGTTTATGTTATTGACCCTGGGTTTTCTAAACAAAAAGTTTATAACCCACGGGTGCGTGTTGAGTCCTTATTGGTATCTCCAATATCAAAGGCAAGCGCACATCAAAGATCTGGACGTGCTGGAAGAACACAACCTGGGAAATGCTTCAGGCTCTACACTGAGAAGAGTTTTAATAATGATCTGCAGCCACAGACCTATCCTGAAATATTACGTTCAAACCTTGCAAATACAGTTCTCACCTTGAAGAAACTGGGAATTGATGATCTGGTGCATTTTGATTTTATGGACCCACCTGCTCCGGAGACATTGATGCGTGCATTGGAAGTGTTGAATTACTTGGGAGCATTGGATGACGAGGGTAACTTAACAAAGTTGGGTGAGATCATGAGTGAATTCCCCTTGGATCCTCAAATGTCGAAGATGCTCGTAGTTAGTTCTGAGTTCAATTGTTCAAATGAGATTCTTTCAATTGCCGCCATGCTTTCAGGTACTTCTATTTGTTTTCTAGCATGCTTTGTGTTTCTGTTGAGTCAGGTCTTAGGAAGTTGTTGTCCTGGGGCTATATCTTGTTTGATATCGTCCCTATCTGAAAGAGTGTTTGTACTTCGCCTAGTGCACAACACTAAATGTTTAGCTGTTTACGTGCATATGCTTGTATGCATTGATACAGTTAAGCTGGAATGTGTCTTAGGTTGTCATCAGCAACTGTCTTGTCTGGGTTCCATGCCCCTGTTGGCATGCACCATAGGATTTCTAAGCAAGTGCTGATGCAGATAGTTTCAGTTTCTCAGTATTCTCTCATGAAGCAAATGGTGTCGCCTTGCCTGTATGCCTCTGCTGACCTACCATGGGCCTCTTCTGTGATAACTCAATTCTTTCTTTAGTACCCAATTGCTTTGTACGGCCTAGGGAGGCACAAAAAGCTGCAGATGAAGCAAAAGCTCGGTTTGGGCATATCGATGGTGATCATCTCACGCTTTTGAACGTGTACCATGCTTACAAACAAAACAGTAAGTACTTCATCCTTTTTCCCCAAAGACAACCCAGATTTAGTTTCTGATAGCAACAACCTAAGAGTCTTATAATTTATGAAAACTACAGACGAGGATCAGTCTTGGTGCTATGAGAATTTCGTCAACCATAGAGCGCTGAAGGCTGCTGATAATGTTAGACAACAGCTCGTGCGCATTATGTCAAGGTTTAATCTCAAGCTGTGCAGCACTGATTTTAACAGCCGTGACTACTATGTCAACATTAGAAAGGCCATGCTTGCCGGGTACTTTATGCAGGTAGCTCATCTGGAGCGCACGGGGCACTACTTGACTGTTAAAGACAACCAGGTCCATATAAATAGTTTTCTCTTTTTCGGATCAGGCTTTCTTTCTTGGTGAAGTTTTTTCCCATTTTGGAGGTGCATGCGTGGAATGTAACTAAGTGTATTGTATTATTTATTTTACAGGTGGTGCACTTGCATCCATCAAATTGCCTGGATCACAAGCCAGAGTGGGTCATTTACAACGAGTATGTCCTGACAAGCCGGAATTTTATTCGTACTGTGACAGATATTCGTGGTGAATGGTTAGTCTCTCCTTTCTTATGGTTGACATACTTGTGTTGGTTCATCACACATGAATTGAGAAACCCCGAGATTAGTTTTGTCCGATAGCTCATTAATTTACTTATACACTCTTTTGATGGATACAGGTTAGTCGATATAGCACCACATTATTATGATCTCGAAAACTTCCCACAGTGTGAGGCAAAGCGAGTCCTCGAAAAGCTTTACAGAAAAAAGGAGAAGGATCGGGAGGAGAGTCGGAACAGGAGATGAAGTGCTATGACCATACAAGTTGTTTTGACTTGATTTTTCTTCAATGGTGCTATTTGGGAGTTATTACGTAATATGTTAGTTGATAAATTGGAAGAAACAGAAATTTCTTGTAACATCATGAGGAACTTCTTCCCGTAGCTATCTTGTATTCTGTACTAGCACGCCAAATATGTTCTTTTAACCTTTTATTTTATCAATTGGAACACTTGAAACGATCTTTGAAGAAAGAAGAAACGAGCATGATTTTGGATCTTTTTAATTTATGAATGGTCCCATTACCCTTGTGATAAATTTCTCCTGTGAGGGAAAACCTGATTCAATCAATTCCCAAGCACCCTCTATCTAAATTGATTCAAATTTTGAATAGTTTCGAGTTTAAATAAGAAGTTATTTGTATCTGGAAATATTATTCAAGCCTGAAGTGAACAAAATATGAAATAATTCGATTTCGTGAGGACTTAATTTGAAGAACTGAAGCTGCGAATGCAAAATAAAATGGGGATGATTCTGAAGAATTTGATAGGATTTCGATTGATAGGAGTCAGAGGCCATAACCAAAGGCTGGTTATGGATTTGTAGGCCTATTTCTTGTTGTACTACTTCTTGTATGTGCATTACGAAGTTTCTCAGAAATAGAATGAAGAGGACTCGGCTATCTATTATGGAATTGGATTATGGGCATGGCATGGGAATAAGGATCTTCCCCCAAGATGTGGTTTAAAAGTTGATGCAAGTAAAATCCTTTGATTCCCTTAGTTGGGAGTTCTTCCCAAAGATGTTTATTGAATGGATTTGAGGCTGTGTTTCGTATTATTACTTTGAATGGAATGGATGAGTAGTTTGGTATTTCTCTTCCGGAAAGGAGCTACCTATTCATTATTGGCATGAATGGTTTATCAAACCTCTTGAACAAAGCTGGAAGATACAAGTTTGTTTTTTTTTATTTTCACCCGAAATATAAAACAGCGCAATTTACTCGTATCTTCCTTGCAGACGATCTTCTGATCTTTACAAAGGGTTCTACTTCCTCGGTGTTGAAAGACAATGAAGGCTCAGCAAGGGGGGCTAGAGTAAGTTGGAAAAGTATTTGTTACTAAGCCTGAAGGAAGGATTTGGGGTTGAAGATCTGATTTTATGGAATAGTGCTTGCATGCTTAGAAATCTTTTGGCTAGTTTTGGTGCAAAGTGCAAACTGGTTCACTATGGGTGGCTTGGTTAGAAGCCTATGAGCTAAACAGTGTTAGTTTTTGGGAAGCACAGCCAACTCAAGGACGTAGCTGGAGTTGGAAGAAGCTTCTCAAACTGAGAGACCTGATGCTACAAGTTGGTGTGCCTCAGGGTAATTACAAGGCATGAAACAAAAGCAAAATCTAAGGTGCCCTGACACAAGGTTGTATGGGGAGGACCATCCATTCCTAAGCATCTTTTTGTTTCATGGTTGGCAGTAATAAATAGACTTTCAATAAGTGGAGCTTGCCTGCAAATTATGCAACACAGAATGGAAAAAGATGACATTATTAAGAGTGACAACTACGAACCCCTAAATAATTAGTTTTCGTGAACCATAAAATAAACATCGAAGATTTTAACAAGGACTTTGTCAAGAGTGAGAACATGGGTCAAAACAATCGCACCATACTGAAAAACGTTTATGCATTGCTCCTGTCTTTTTGGGTACATAATAGGATCAAAAGAATAAATGATAATAAAGAAATACAATAACTCCCTGCCCACTTATCTCTCACATCTGCACCTTATAATCGCAGACCATGAACCATTTTCACCATGAAAACACCCATCTCTAAACCATTCTATAATGTGCTTCGCCTCTATATGGCGAAAAGAATTCTCAAGATATACATATATTCCAAGTCATTATTATAAACTATAACCAATCGGTTTTAAAACATGCTTGAAGTGTGATGTAACAACCAATTTGCAACTATATGCAAGAAGCCAGTGTTGAAAACATTCTTGATGTTTCATGTCACAATGGGGTTCTTGCGAAATCGAAGAACAAGAAATCAAGAACCCTTTATTCTATTTCATCTGTCTCAGTTGTCGAGCCCTGTGATTTCAGCCATCGTGATCTGTATACCAATTCTTCACGAATCAAGACATCATCTATAGAAAAGCAACTGCCACGTCGAAACGGCTATACTAGTCAAGCAGTCAGGCTAAAGATTAGCAGCTAAGAAGCATTATTGTATTAACGACTGTAGAGGTATTTCGCTTCATTTCACTTCCACTGGAGATTCAATCTGACTAAGAGCCTTCCGCTTTGCGATATTCCTCCTTTCTTTCGTCTCCTTCGGTGTTCTAACTTCTATTACACCACTCTGTTTCTCTGTTCCACCGTGTATCTTTCTAAACGCTGCACAAACTGCAGGATAATCAGTTTTCAATTTTAAAATACCTTCTGTGGCGAATTCGGGAGGTTCCAAACCGGAGTATAGATAAAAGGCTCTAAGAAATGCACCCCAAAGAACAACATCGAACTTCGAAAGCATCCCCTTGATCAATGTCTCAGCCTTACCCAGCTGACCTGCTTTCCAATATATCTCCATCGTACAGGCATAATGTTCCAACCCTGGTTGTATGCCGTACTTGAAGTCCATTGAGTTGAAGTGCCTTTCACCTTCTTCGACCAATCCACTACCCCTGCATGCTAATAAAACGTTAAACATTGTAACCTGATTTGGGTTGATACTTGTGCTAATCATCCTATCAAATTCCTGCAACGCTCTTCTTCCAAGTCCTTGTCTCGCATAACCTCCTATCAAGGAATTCCATGAGACCAAACTCTTCTCCTGCATGGACTCGAATACACAAAATGCAGCATCCATGTTCCTACATTTTGCATACATATCGACTAGGGAAGCAGACAATACTAAATCCTGCGGTATTCCAAACTTTAGGATACATGAATGGACTTGTTGGCCGGTAACAAGATATGAACATCCAGCACATGCATCCAAGACATTCGAAAAAGTAAACTGATTAGGCCTTGTATCAGATCTTAACATCAAAACAAACAGCTTCAACGCCTCCCGAAACTTCTTGTTTTGCACATATCCGTTAATCATCACAGTCCAAGAAACCACATTCTTCTGGCTCATCTTATTAAAGATAGACCTAGCTTTATTAACCCACTTATTCCTAATGTACCCATCAATTAAAGAAGTCCAAGAAACAATATCCCTCTCTGGCATCTTATCAAATACCCTACGAGCCTGCTTAAAATACCCTACTTCCATATACCCTGAAACCAAAGCATTCCAACAAGCAACGTTCTTTACCAAAATCTCATCAAACACTCTTCCCAGTCCCTCTACATCCCCCATTCGCGAGTACCATTTCATCAACACAGGCCCCACAAACATGCTCATATTAAGCCCCAAACAAACAACAAGTGCATGAACTTGCGGTACCAATACGTTGAACTTCGTTTCAGAAACCGCATTGACTAAAGTCGAGATGGTAGGCTCATTCGGTTTAAAACCAACTCTACCCATCTCTAGAAAGCCTTTATAGACTACCTCTGGGTTTTGTCTCTTGTTTAAGCTCGATAAAAATGTGTTCCAAGAAGCGGGGGTTTTAAGCGACACTTCACCGAACAGGTCGTGGGCATGTTCAATCTGGCCATTTCCAAGGTTAGGCTTCATCATTGCGTTCCATGAGAAGATATTTCCGGCGATTGGGGTTTGGTGAAAGCGCTTTTGGGGTTCGTTCAAGCGGGTTTTTTGGAGGCAATTATTGATATCGTTGTCGAGATTGATCGTCGGAAGTGTAGAAAGATGACGGGGATTTTTCCGAGGGAGGATTGGCGTTCTTATGCGCATGGCGGGCAATTACGTAGCGATGCATGTGGGAGATTAACCGTTCGCTTACTTAGTATATTATTTATTATTGGCAATTTTTTTTACTTAATATGATTTTTGATAAATATCAAACTTATATATGAATTTTAATTTAATATGTAATCTCATATATAATCTTCGATTTTGTGCAATTTTTATAAAAAAACTTTTATTTAATTCAATTTTCATAAATTATTAACAATATTACCGAATTAGCACTATTTTAGATTGATGTATTGCATACATAAATAATTATATTAATCCAATATAAAAATAAATGTATGTATTTATTTCTTTAAATATATTCAGTTAAAATCAAAATCAAAGTTTTATATATAATATAAACTACAGTTTACGTTTCATGTACATAATTGCACAAACTCAAAATTTATATATCAAATTTTATATTGAAACAAACTTCATGTATATATAGATATTTATCTCGCTATGTATTTTTTTGAATTGTCATAATTATTTTAAAATATTATAATTTTTTCCGAAATATCAAATATTATAAATTTTAATACATTAGTGATTATATCATTTTAATATATTAAAGTATATATAACCTGAACTCAACAAGTGATTTCAGTGGAAAAAAAGATGTTTATCTTAGGTGTCTCAGGTTCGAGCATCTGTGTGCAATGTGTGTGTGCGTTGTCAAAGAGTTAAAAAAGTATGAACATATACTATTATGTAATTACACCTGTATATTAAAAAAAGTTTATTCTAATCTATTTTTAGTTTCAGAAATTTAAATCTTCTATTTTTGGTTTAAAAATTTAGATTCAATTGTTATCACCATAAAAATTCTTCTATTAAAATTATTGATGTGATATTTTAAAATTTAAAAAATCACTTGATAATCATGTAAAAATAAAAAAAATATTGAAATTGTTAATATGGATTTTTTTTCTTGAAAACATTCATTAAAACTCGTCATGATAAAATAATTTTTTGTTGGAATATTATTCTTAATGAAAATCGAGGTAAATAGTTTTATTGAAATAGTTAACAATATTAAATATTTAGATTAGTCAATGACATTTTATAGGAAAAAGATCAAATTATGTTAAAAAATAAAATATATAGAATAAATCCCAAGTTTTAGTCTACTATAAAGCTGAAACTAAAGTTTGACCTTTTATCTTATAATGTAAAAAAAAAATAACGCAAGCCTAAAAAATAGAAAGATATGCATCTAGCTCCAATACTTTGTGACATTCAAATTATATATAAATATATAATATTTTAATAAAAAATGAATGATATTAATTATTTGAAATAATTAATAATATTATAAAATACAGACACCAAATTAAATTAGAAATTAAAGTGTAGTGGTTAAATATAAAATTTTAGGATAATAGAAATGCCAAAAATTAAAATTTAATAATTATTTCTAAAATTGCAAAAAAAAAAAAAAACGAACGCAAATCTAAAAAATAGGAAATTGCATGCGAGTCTTTTTAAGATATTTAAATTGTATATAATTTTTTAATATTTTAATTAAAAAATTAACGATATTAATTATTTAAATTAATTAATAATATTATAAAAATATACAGATTAATTTATACTAAAAATTAAAAATTAAATTTAAACATATTAAAAGGATTAAAACTAAAATATTGATAGAATGGAAAAGAAAAGAAAAACATGGTTTGGGATGACACTTATCTAACCACTATACTTTAATTTTTAGAGAATAAAATTTTTAAAAATCAAATAAGTGGTGTGGGACCTACATATTAATTTTGTATGTTTATGTTGTTTCTAATGTTCCTAGATTTTCTTTTATTTTCTTGAAAATAAAATAAAAGTGGATCTTTTTCTTAAATTTTATTTACAAATAAAAAATATGTGTTATATAAATATATAATAACAAAATAATATTCAATTTTATACCCGATAGGAAAAAATATTAACAATTTTAATTTATGTTTTGATTATTTAACTTTAAAAAGTTATAAAATAATCATTGAATTAATCTAAAGTTTTCATTTAAGTCACTAAATTATTCAAAAGTTTTTATTTAAGTCACTGGACTCTTAAGTTTTTTTTTTAAAAAGTTCGACTAGTGAGCTGTAAGTGACAATTTGGCGATCGATACGGTGAATCAATACTCATCGATGAGTAGAAAAACACACTTTAAATCCAAGTGAATTTGACAGTCAGTATAGCAGATCGAAGAAGAAAATTGTTGGGATTTTGATTTGCAAATTCATGTTGTTCCATGAAAAAAATTGAACTATGAAAGAGAAGGAGGAGAAGAGCTTTCGATTGGTGCTGATGGTGTGGATAGAGAAGGCCATACAATAGTGACTTTCATAACCCAATAACTTAAATGAAAACTTTTGAATAATTTAGTAACCATTTTGTATCTTTTAAAAGTTAAATGATCAAAATATAAACATAGTAATAATTTAGTGACTTTAGATGCAATTTGCCTTTTAAGTTTTATTATTTTGAGAATTTGATAACCAACAAAAATAAAAATTCTAGCACCACAAAACTAACAAGGGCAGCTGCCGTCGCTAAAGTTATTCTGTTGGCAACCCTTCCCCAAATCAGCACCGATCGGAAATGGCTTCCGTTGCTGGAATCGGGTTAACCAAAACCCTAATTTTCTCTTCTCCGCAAGCCCCAACAAAACCCCTTCAAATCCCACAATTCTTATCCCCAAATCAACGCATACGGTTCCCTCCAGGAAGAACCCACCAGAAAACAGCCGTAAAAGCGTCGAGCTCCAGCCCAAGCGCACCCGCCGGCTCGTCGTCTCCCGGGCTGTACTCTTCAAAACAATTCGAGCTCACCGGTCCAAACGTGGACCTTGTTCTTGATGACGTGAGGCCTTACTTGATTGCTGATGGCGGAAATGTCGACGTTCTGTCCGTTGAAGATGGCATCATCTCACTTAAACTCCAAGGTCACCTTTTTTTTTTTGTTGTTCGTTTTCATGATTTATTACTATTTATGTGCTTATGGTTATGGCTGGTAGAAATTTTTTTAGTGAGTCGAGACTCATCTGCCATTGATTTTGATTTCAGGAGCATGTGAGAGCTGCCCTAGTTCAACAACAACCATGAAAATGGGGATCGAAAGGGTTTTGAAAGAAAAATTTGGGGAGGCAGTCAAGGATATTCGACAAGTATACGATGATGAACAGAAGGAAACTACTGTTGAGGTGGGTTTTCTACTTAAAACATGAAATTTGTGAAAAAGAAACAAATTTTTTTTCTCAGATAAATTGAAATTTGATTGGGATTGGTGACTTACACAGGCAGTGAATCGTCATCTTGATATACTGAGACCAGCTATTAAGAATTATGGTGGGAGTGTGGAAGTATTGTCTATTGAGGAAGGGGAATGTGTTGTGAATTATACAGGGCCTGAAACTATTGGATCAGGGATCAAAGCTGCAATTAAGGAGAAATTCCCAGATATTACCAATGTTGTATTGACTGGCTAGCTTTTTCATTTACATATCAGAAGCTTAAAGTTTTGATCTTCTGTTTATTTTTTCTTTTTCACTGGTAATGCCTGTTTCTTTTAGATAATAGATAGACAAAGTACATGGAGATGGTGATTAAATGTTGTATCTGTATGCAAAGATTCATCCTTTTTTTCATGGTGATATATGTAAAATCTTATACAGGTATTCAATAATTTGAAATGGAATTCGAAATTGCTATTAATATTTACTATACAGGTGAAGTAAAAATTATGCATGTTTCTGCTTCGGAAATTTGCAAGCTAATCCGAATCCAGCCTATTGAATTTGGTGAATTTTGAGGACTGACAAGGTTTTGTTAGGGATTCGGAGAAATATTCAAAGTATCATTTGTTCGGAACTGGTTAATCTTTCAACATGTGTGGTATTGTTCCTGGTTGGAGTTCTCTTTCGATTCTGATGAGAGGGAACGAATTCAATATTGTAAGAGTGTCTCGTTGGGATGGTTTTTGTGGGACATACTTAACAAGGAAATGAGAGCATTTGCACTTGATCGAGGCTGAGTACGTGACCTAAAACATATAAGGCATTTATAGGCAATTATAACTCAATTGCCCTACGTGTTGTAGTAAGCAGGCTCAAAGCCTCAAACCCTACCAAGCACATATGTTTTCATTTCCTTGGTAGGTGGTTGTGTGTCATGTGTGGAAGTGCTCTCGTTCTGTTGAACTTATCAGTTCAAGTATTCGGACTTTTCCCAAGATCAGAAGACAAAATTTTGATCGGAGACACTTCAAAAATTTCTTCCAAAAGAGTCGATCTCTCCAAAGCCAAGTATGAAACATAAATAAACAAGGCTACACAGAGAATTGTTAGCTTGTATGAACTCAAGGTCTCTTTGGAGGGACAGTACGTTTACCTGCGGTTAATATAAAAACAATAGTGACGATGAGATTAGATACTGTAACGTAAGAAAAAAAAATTAAGTTAAACACATCGTCTTAAAAATAAATATCCATCCAAAGGGACTCTCAATTTGGTTGCTCACCATATATTATAGGAGGCTCAGAGAAATGAAACTACAAAGGCAATAACATAAAAGGGTTTTAACAATATAACCAAGCTAATAACAATGGTAGCATCAATTTCCATGACAAATTTTGGGATGTTAGCATCCACCATGATCCTAAGAACTATATTCAATCCCTAATTTTTCCCTCAATATTTTCTTTGATAAATACAATATCGAGATAGAGAGCAAAAATGATAAAATTTAAACTCGTGTCATTTAAATATTTAAGAGAATTTTAACTCCGACTTCAAACAAGTGTCAATTATTTTTTTTCTCCAGTTGTTATTTTTAAAAGTGGTATAATTAGAATACAAGTAAAATACAATACAAATACATGTTGAAATCATTATAAGTATCAAACTATTACAATATAAATGGGTTAATAACTAGTACAATCCCAACTAAACTCGATAAACTAGATCAGTTGCACTAAGCCTCACGCGTTTAAAAATTTAAAAATTCATATTTGTAATTACACATGATAGATATTAAACCTAGATACTCAATATCCAAAGTTTTCACCTTTACCAAATGTGTCGATACCTACTAAAAGAAATCATCACATGTGGATTTGTACAAAAATCATATAAAATAGGGATTAGTAGATTTGGGCTATAGAATTGTTGGAAGTCAGGGTCCACAAGGGCAGCCCACTAGCCGCTGTAAACCTTTTTTTTTTTTTTTTTAGTTTCTTCTTCTATATTTCCACCACCACCACCATCACCACCATCCCATCCCCTATTCTCCCTTTTCTCTCCCTCTCAAAAACCAAAGCTCAAACCCTCAGGATTTTGCAAGGTAAGCAAAAAGCACCTCATTTCTTCATTTTTGTTTGTCAAAAACGGATGCCATGTTATATATTACATGTTCCTATGCTTCATTTCAGAGAAAAAAACACAGCATATGTTTGGTTTTAAAAAAAACACTTAAGACCCTTGTTTGGGCTGTCGGCAATCCCTTTTTTTTAACAAGTTTCGACTTTCTGCAATACTGCAGGTTGATTGATTACCAGGTTACAAGCTATTATCATCATCATCATCATCATGGACATATTCTTCAATGAACCTAACACCATCATGGTTATTGACAGCATATGCTTCAAAAGAGCAATCTCCACCATGGATGTTGTTGAACAATACTTACCAAGCTTCTTTACAACAATGGCTTGTTAACCTCTCTCTTGGTGCTATCCTACCTGAGCTTATTTTTAACAACCCCCCCCCCCCCCAAAAAAAAAAAAAAACTACCCTTTTCTTATTTCACCATGGTTTCCTCTTCTTGACCTTGTAAGGCCTTTTCTTGACCTTGTAAGACCCCTACCAGCACCTCCTACTCTCATCACCAATATCTTAAACCATTTCTTATCAGAATTTTCCTTGAAAGAACTAAACAATTAGTATCCACTGTTCCCACCTAACTCGTCTTCTCCTTCCCCGTCTATCCCTCCTGAGCTATCATGTCACAATCGAAAAACTAGAATCTTATATACCTTACAAAAATGGCAATGGCATCATGCAGTCAAATGATCGCTTCATGGGTTTTAGTTTCACTTCCATTTTACTGAAATGATTGTTGGGCTATAAACAGTCATTTCAGAGAAAAAAGCCATTGAATTCTAGTTTGTATTCTTATGTATGTGCCTGCAGGAAAAAAATATCGAAACTCATGCAGGAGCTGTCAGACTGTTTGACATTTTGTTTATCATAAACCAGATTTTCTTTTGATTTTTCACCATTGAAAGGTCACTAATATTCTCCTTTTTCTTTCTTTCTTTTCCCTATCAGATCAATTTTTTTTTTTAAATGGAGGGGCCAATGCCTTGTGATTGTTCCCTGCAAGAACATACAGTACTGATAAATTATATTATAACCAAAATGTATAATTGATGAAGTTGTCGTGTCGTGTGACCTTTTACCAACACAGAAGAAGTTAATGTTGGTGAAAAAAGAAGAGGTAAGTGGTTTTTAATTTCAACGCGTTTTGTCGCATATACTTTTATGATTGGGGGGGGGGGGGGGGGGGGGGGGGTTTCTCTTTGCTCTACATCAATGTCCTTCCCTTTTGCGTTGTCTCAATTTTCATCTCTTATATCTGCTAAAAGACAACTATGAAAAAAACAGTAGCCATACTCATCCGTACCGGGGAGTAGGGGCGGGGGGGGGGAGGAGGAAATAGAGTAGGGGAAATAATTTATATAAGGTTGATCGAGTAGGATAGAGTTCGATGTTCAAGTTTTGAGTTTGAATATTAAAAATTGAGAAAATGATATTGAAAAAGCTTACTTATCGTTTAAAGACTTGGTTGGCTCGATTTCAAGTTTAATTGAGGTCTATTATGATTATTAGATACTGGTAATCTTGGATTAAAAAAAAAAGCATGTTTATATCCTACCTGAGCTTCGTATATATGTATGTATATATGCATGTTTGAATGTTTCAAGGTTGATCTTTTATCTCTTTAAGGAGTATTTGTTATTGTTATCGGTGATAAATATTTAATTTCGACCAAATATTTTTGGATAAGTGCAAATTGTCATGATGGATATTGTTTGGTGTATATATGCTTTAGTGTGTATTAGAAATAAGCAAAATCAAATTCAATTTAAAAAAATCGAAGAAAATTCGAAGTTTGAATTTAAATAAATTAATTATCAAATCATTTTATTTTCCTTTCGCATCAACGCTCCTCAAAAGTCAAACCTTTTTACTTTAAAAAAAACATTTACTTCTCCAATTTTTTTTTCTTTTACCTTTCCCAATTTGCTTCTCAAACTCCAAAAACTTTTTATCTCTTTTACTTTCAAACTTTTACTTCCCTCAAACTCTTTAATATTTTTTTGTTTTCCGTAAAACTTTTACTTTATTTTAAACCTCAATTTTTTTTCAAATTTATGTTTCTATTTATATTATTGAATTAAATTTTATATTTTGTATTATTTATATTGTTGAATTGTTTAATCATACTGAATTTTTATTAATTTCTGTTAAAATTAAATTATTGACAATGATATAAAATATCCGTATTAAAATTTTCTATTTGTATCAATTTTATATTTTATCTTTAAAATAACTTTTATTAAAAAAATATATTTTTACATTTAATATATTTTTAATTTTAAAATACATGATGACAATAATCAGAAAATAATTGAAATAACTAAGCAAACAAAAAAAGCTAATCCGTATATAAAATATTAATAAATAAATTATAAGGAGATGAAAGTTAATAGCAAATTTGATTACGATGGTGACAGTGGTTATAAGAACCCAAAATTATTTTTTAATTTAATTCGAACAAGTATATTCGATTCTTTTTGAATTTCATATCACTCGACTCGATTCGAAAAAATTTCAAATCAAATTAAAATGATAAAATAAAATTCGTTAACTTAATTAACTTAAATTTTTTTTATTTAATTCAATTCAATCAAATTAAATCGAATACTCACCCCGCTTAAGCGATTCAATGATTAATTAGGAAGTTACCAAATTCAACCTTGCCTCAATTAGCATGCTTTGTTTTATTACTTGCTTTGCTCCATAATGGATGTGTACTTTTCAAAAATGTCACTTCTAGGTACATTGAATACATCAATTTTGGTCAGTCTTGATTTAAACATATTTAAAAAAAATTATTTAGACATAAAGCATAAAATAATTTTATCTTTGTAGATATAATACATTTTTAATAATTTCATTTTTTTAATAATTACATATATAATATTAATTCCATACAATAGCAGAAGGATGAGACACATAATTACTTCATACTCACAAGAAAATTTTTTTTATCTCGCCTCACATTCATTTTTAAAGAAAAATACTGCATAAAATGAATTGATTTATAACTTATCGAGTAGTTTGAACTTTGTCACTCTAAAGGGTTCATGAGAGTTAAATTTGATGTTAAAATATTTCATAAGTTCCCGTATTCTTCTAAAATTTAAATTTGAATTTTTATACTTTTATTTTTAAAAATTTAATTTTTCTATTTTTTAAATTTTAAAATTTAAATTAACTATTTTATCCAGTCTATTTTCAACATGATCATAGGTTATATGAGAGCCCACTTTTACAAGTACATGAAAGGGTGATGGAGGGGAAAAGGGGCAATGGGCAAAAACAACACCTTAGAAGAAAAAAGAGGGAAATCTATTATAATATTATTATCCCCAAAAGAGAGATTGGAATGCCACCACAAGTTGTCTCCATGGGTTCATTGCATGGCCTTTGATTTCTTCCATAAATGGTTGAATTTAGACAAAGATGAATCATTATAGGGCATTGGGTACAATGACTTTTGTGAAGTGTGAAGCACATTTGAGCTCATCTTTTCAAAAAAAGAAGAGAAAAAGCAATTTCAATCTTTTAGGTAACATGCTAACATGGGGCACATTTGTTTGCCAGATTGTCAATATTTATGTTTACCGTATAATGGAAAAAGATTAGATATTCTGATTTTTTTTTATATATAATGTTTAAAATTATTCATAGTCCCATCACCAACTCATAAGTAGGAGAATAATATGTTTCAGTGCACTTGAACTCACGTCCTCCTGCATTGACAACCGTGTCTATGCTAATCGAATTATGACTCAATCAACGATTTACATATTTTTTTAATGGCAACTCAAATCTAAAGTAAAAAAATATTTAAAATATTGAAATTGAATCTGACCCATGTTTTAAATGGGTTTAACTTTTTTGTTTAAATTTGATGTTTTTACCTACATACTCTTAAATTTCCGACAAATAGCATGAAGTTTAAACAGGTCTAATTGTCATGCAAACTGTTATGTAAGGGCGAAGTTAAAATTTTTTTTAAGAGAACCATAACTAAGTTGCATAATTTTATCATATGAAAACTCAAAATATAATCTTACTATTTACTAAATTTTTAAAAAATAAAAGTTAAATTTCACATATTTAAGAGTGAGGCCCCTACCACCGCCCCAGCTTTTATGTAATGACTAAGCTAATGATCAAGTTTGTCAAAAAAACTTGATCGATACTGATACTTTATAGACTTAATTAGAACATTTTAAAATTTCAACAGTAAAATTAATTCAAATTATTATGTGCGGAGGAAAAAAAAAAAGAAAAGTAGAAAATGACACACACCCTTTCAATCATATTTGCTAAGATATGGTGAAAAAAAGTTGGAGTAGGGCCTATTGTCAATGGCCTAACTATTGTTTGCCCTACATATCAGTAAAAGCTTTGGGCAAACCATGAAACTACCAGATGCCATATGAAGTTTCTTTGTGTCAACGACAAAAGCAGACCCCCATCTGACAATTCACAGTTGAGCTACACATCGATCCATGTTTATTGACACATTTTGGGTGGCTGATCTGTTTTTTTCAGACCTGTCGGCCCAAATAATTAATATGGGCTCTTTTTCTTGTCTTACAGGTTGTTATTATCAAAGGGGGAATCCTCATAGCCTTTCATCCTATTGCCATGGCTTTGAATGTTGATGGTACATGGGAGGCCCATAAACATCACCTTCGAGCAATACATATAGATTGAGTAAATCCATGCATTAATTGCCATATCAAGTCTCAATTACCGTGTCTTATTTGAGATGATTTAGGATATATCATAGCGTCATTCTATTGATCTTAATAATGTCTTTTGTACAAATCAAAAGTTCTTCTTTTTTTAAAGTAATTTCAATTTTCTCTATTATTGTGTTGATTTATTTATGAGAATCAAACATGATCATTTATTCTAAATCTATCACTAACAACTCGGCGCATAATGCCTTAAAGGCAAAGGACAACAAGCATATAAAACCCGGAGCTTAAAAAGCAACCCAAACAACCAATGATCCTCACTTTTCTCCCATTCAATCTTAAAGCACTCTCTATTTTTCTTCTCATCATCACCTCGATCATCTTATCCAACAACTCTTTACCTTTATCCTATCAATAGTATAAATACTAAATAAGGATTTAGATTGTAGCATAGAATATATACATATATCTTCAATCCTCCTAATAACTTAAATGTAACAAAACAAATTAGTCAAAATGTAAATCCTAATTCTACTGAGTGCCACACCCCTGCACTTAGATATATACACAATATATAATTTCCCAAATCCTATTTGTCATTATCAATATATTATTTTAACAACATCCTTATCATTATCATCATAATGCAAATAGAATTTAATTAACCATCCTACCTAAAGCTAGAGTGACCCAGAATAATTGTCAACTTGCCTACAGGATATTCATATATTATTATAGGGTCAGTATTTTGTATATTATTAGTGTATTTCTTTTATTTCACATATAGTTTTAAAAAATTATTATGTGTCTTTTTAAAAAAATATTTTATTATATTATTATAGGACACTTGTCAATCCTTTGATCCTACTTGTGGAATCTAAAAACTTCACTGATATACTTACTATTATTTTTTGTGTCTTTTAAAGAAGTTTACAAGTAGAAATCATAAATGATATATGCTCGATCAACCAAAGTTAAAATCTATTTGTAAAAAAATGACGTTGATAATGACGGTAGAACGATCACAAAACAATAAAAAAAGAAAAGAAAAGAAAAACACAGGTTTTATGTGAAAAACCTTTTCCGGAAAAATCACGGACAAAGGAGGAGAAATTGACTAATGTTAAAAAACGAATGATACAAGAAGATTTAAACTACATCTATTTAAGTGTGTAAAAACCTCATTTTAATCAAAGTCAAATAGAAAAAGTATAGTTCTATACGGTTTCAACTTGTACGATATGATTTGTTTTTGTGCTAATACATTTTGCCTCTTTAACAAGTGACGGAATTCGGGTCACATAATCTCTAACACTACTTAATACAAAAAGCATAACAAAATGAAAATCGAAATATATTCATACTTAATTAGAGACCAAAATAAATTTAAACATGATCTATACATAACCAAATTTAAACCCTAAAATAATAAGAAAAAAAATCGACAAATAATATTCGTTCTTTGAGACTCGAACTTGAATCATCAAAACTACCATACTTTTCCTTTGTTAATCCACATAACACCTTCACATTTTGATCACATTGTTATTATTTTTGTCATACAAACATCACAAATGTATCAATTTTGTTCATTGAATTAGCTGTTTCAATTATTGTTTATGGGAAATTATTAATATATGAGTCATCTCATGATTATGGGGCAGGCCAAAATCAAACCCACCTACTAATTAAATTGACAGTTAATAAATAAGCTGTGTAGGTCCATTCCCAACCTTTTGCTAGTAGTGGAGTGGTTAACATCCAAAACTTTTTATGCCCTTTTTTATTACTTTCTATTTACTAATTCTCATCCTCCAGAAATGCTGCAAAATCCCCTTAAAAACTGATGAATTAGTCAAAATGCTTGTATCATCTGTTCAAAAAAAAAACACAGTGGTAAAATTAGGAGATTTGTGTAGGATTTAGGATCGAGGATTGAAGTAGAATTCGTATAAAATTACGTTTTTTCTATTCAATATTGATTAAAATAAAGTTTTTTCAACCTTTAAATAGATGTAGTTGAAACTCCTATTGTATCATTTGAATTTTAACATTAGTGAATTTTCTTTTTCTCTGCTCATGATTTTTCTCAAAAAATTTTTTCACGTAAAATATGTATGTTTTGTTTTTGTTTTTTATTGTTTTGCGATCGTTCTATATTACTATTATCGACGTTAATTTTAACACATAAAATATATAATTATTAATTAGTGATGGATAAGGGGACATTAGATACTAATTATGAGGAGGAAAAGTTCTCATGCATATTTAATAACATTTTTTTATATTTTATTTATTTTTCAATTTAAAAAAAATCCTCAAACCACCTTTTCCTAATCTATGTGCTAAGGGGAGGCTTTCTTTATTTTGGAGTAATTATATTGATGATTTATGAAATTTTAAAATTTGTATGAGTGATTTTTTTTTAAATAATATGTCAGAAATTAAAATAGAGAAACATTTCAAGCGAAATTAAAATGTAGTAGAAAAATAACAAAATAAAGAAAATTAAAAAAAAAACTAGAAAACAAAACATCAGGCCAATAAAACATATCCAATGGGCTGCAACGACATGGATGAAATGCAACACTAGAGAAAGGAACCAGGAAACAATACTCATTGTCTCTATCCACCTACATGCTTAAGGATCAAAGTAGGAGTTGTGAGCGAAACCAACAATCTTGCAGGTTGCTTCACAAAACAGATCTGATTGCATCAGCAAACGAACCACAAAAGAGGATCAAACTATTGAAAGACCACCAATAACTGCAAATCAGAGTCGAGCGTTGTGAGAAAGATATCCATGAACGTAAATCTACCGCAAAAGTAGACGAAAACATGTCATAAGGCAGAAGCGTGCCACAAGGCAGAGGAAAAGCATGTCACAATGACAAATAAAAACTAGAAGAAAATCAAAATATAAAGGAAAATAAGAACTGAATATAAAAAATTAAAGGGAAGGAATACCGACGGTCGATGACCAGCATTAAAACTAACGTCACCGCCGACTAATCAATAACGATAGAAAGAAATAGAACGACGCAAAAAAAAAAATTGTATGAGTGAAATTAATTAAAAATGTGACATATTTTTAATATATGGGTTAAAGTGTAAATTTATCATTATGCTTTAAGTGAAAGTTAATTAGAAGTTGTCACTATATATTTATTGTGATTGATATTTACTTTTGAGCTAAAGATAAATTTATCACTATATTTTAACTTTATCATTTTATTTATTTTTCCATTAATATTTGATTTTTTATTGAATTTTATTAATTTTAAATTTTAAAAAAATTAATATTTGAAATAAATAAATTAATCAATATAATATTAACAATTGAAATAATTATTTATAAAAATTAAACTCACCAAAACCTATATTAAGTGGTAAAATTTAATTAAAAACTAAAATTATTAGTAAAATTCAATCACCAATATAATATATTGGAAAAATTGCATTTTAACCCTTGATATATCAAAATCAAACTTTTTATCAATTGTGCCTTTGATCTATTCCATTGCAATACATAATAATTAATATTTACATGAACAACAAAGTTGAATGCACATGATGCATATGATAATGTCTCCCTCTTTTGGGGCTATTCTTCTCTTTTTGTCAAAACTCAAAAATTATAAAAAGAAAAAAATCCTCATAATTATTTGACATAAAAAAAATATTATTGATTGATAGCATAAGATTTAAGAATTTTCCAAATGATTCTAATTAAGTATTAAAACTAAATTAAGATTCCAATTTTAAACAATTTAATCCAATGTGTTGTATGCTAAGAACCGACCAATATTAAAAAAATAAAATTAATTAATTGCATGTTTATAATTTTATAATATATAGTACCCATCACTCTAACTAGTGTATTAAAGCTAATAAAATATAAATTTTGTGTGTTAACTTAATAGTTAGGATATTTATCATCTTAAATTTAAGTTTAAATTGCATTAATTACGTTGCTGTTAGGATTTTGTTCCCTACTTAATTCACAAAATAATTTTTTTTTCACTCTTTTATCAATTACTACTCTCAATAATGCCACGTGGCCATTGTGGAAGATTATTGGACCCACCTTCTTGTCCCAAACAATTTGAAAGAATCAAAGGATGACGTGGAGTTTTATTTTTTAATTCATGTCTGTTTACATGTTCTACGTTAGCTGGCCGGCCTTTCCACCATTGTATTAGGGTTCGTGTTTGAAGGAATGCTACCACAATTTATGGCCTTTCAAGATTTGCTGATCATAGCAAATATATATATATATATGCGAAATCTTGAATTTCATAAATGAAATTATTAAAAATGTATGATGATCCACTTCCATCATCCATATATATATATATTTAAAAAAGTGTATCAATTCTTATGGGGTATTTTGGATGATTTAACTTTTTTTAAAAGAATTGAGGTTGGACAAAATTTTGATCCATAATGATAATCTTGAGGTAGTCCAAGCAATAAAAAAGGATGTATCTTCAAGTTCAATTTCTGCATTGGTAAGACAAATTCAGAAGCTTACAAAATAAAATTCATTGGGTGGCAAGCTATGCCTCGAGGGAAGTCAATCAAGTTGCTGACAGGATTGTCAAGATAACTTCAATTAATGTGGAAGGAGTTAATGTGTTGATAACAGTTCTGGAAGATGTTCTTGAAGTCTTTGATAGCAATAAGACCAATTGTTCTTTTCAATATTACAAGCATAGTTTAAAGTCTTATGATTTTTTTTCTCAAAAAAAAAATAAGTGTATCAATTATTGTTATTATTTGATTTGCAGGCAGTGTAAAGAATTAAACACTATCGTTACATTAAATATAATATCAATTTATTAACAAGTGTCGAGTCTAATAATAAAAAACATCACACTTTTAAATGAAAAGTTTGAATTTAAATATTGAAAACAATATTGTTAAAAATGACAATCATAAGCTTTAAAAAAATTAATCTCTCGAAGATACTTTAATTTTACCCCAAATAATTATAAACCCAACCTAAATATAGCGAACTATTTCTAAGGTGTAGCCATGTCCACATTCTAGCATGACAGGACCATTATGGTTTTCTCAAATATAAATTTGCATATGCTTAATGGATTTTTTTTCCTTACTTAGATTAATATGGTTATGTTATCGATTCGTTACTCGATTATTTGACTGGTTCTTGACTTGTACTCTACGCTGTTTGCACTTTGAGTTCACACGTGAAGTATTCATATCCTTCTATGGGACAGCAAGGAGAACTCACATATAGAAAACACATATTAACCCTAGAGTAGGATGCATGTCGGCATGTATGGGAACTTACCAACGAGATCATATCTATGAAGAATAATTATATCATATAAATACACGACTTAACCTCTTTTGAAAGACACACACTCTGAAATACTCAACAAATACATTTTGCCTACTTTAAAATGTTTGTGGTAATATTCTTTCATTCCAATCTCATGACACTCTCATCACAATTTTGTTTTTACATTTTTACTTAGTCTACTCTTAGAAATTTAACATAAAATCACGGTTGACTGATTCCGTATCTTTCTCATCAGTTGCCATACTCTATGTAAACTTACATAATCGAGAATGGCTTTGATACCACTTCTCATAAATCATTATTCTTTTCCCAAAAGATATTTTGGACAAAACGCAAAACAAACATAGCTTTATTTTCCGACCTAAAATTAATACAACTTACCTACTGTTTTTTTTATAACATTTGGCATGATATTTGCCCATGCTCTTCCAAAAGTAGTCTTGCTTTCCCATATCATAGTTGGCGTTATGATCGATCTCCTTCACTACTTTGTTTGATTATATATGTGATTTTTTCTGGTATAACAAAAAATGTTATCATTCATTTATGATTTGAAATTAAAGGTAAGTTTGGACAGACGATGCATTTATCTGTCATTAGTATAAAAATAACGGTGACGGTGAAATTAAATATTGTAACAATAAACAAAAAGTAAGCTAAACGCATCGTATCGTTTATCTAAATTCACTAGTGAAGAGAGGATACCAACTCATTGTAAACTTAAATAATATGATTTTTTCAAGTGAGTGGAATGATTAAGTTAGTGGGGGAGTTGGGTTAGCTATATAATGTTTCAAATACGATAGAGATATATATATATATCTAAATTGCTAAAAATAGTAAATGTGTTTTGATGAAGAAACTAAAGGTTGGGGAGGAATTTGTTGGTGCAATGCAGGCCATACATTGGTGAAGGAGCGTTGGGCAAATTTCTTGGTCATTATCCTAATAATGAGAAAAAAATAATGGATATAAGGGTGGAATTAGGGTATGGAAGGAACATGGTTGGCCAACATACACAATTAACTCACAAATATAATTACATATGCATGGGTCCCCGAAATCAACACCCAATTTGATTATTAATTTATAAAAAGAATCATATCATAATTCATAATTGAATATTCATGAGCATGTAGTTTTCATTTGATTGACATCCATCATCCTAATTAAATCATGACAATTACGCCAAACTAGAAATTACAATGAGTTGGTATCCTCTCCTCACTAGTAGGCTAATCGTATTATCATCATGAAAATGAAGGATTTTTATTTGAGTAATTTAGTTGGATTGATATTTTTCTTAAAAAAAAAAATTATTTGTGGTAAATCGATTTGATTTTATAGATTTTAAATTTTTTAACGAATTATATTCACTTATTTAAATGAATAAATCTGGTTCTATTTTTTTTTTGTAAAATTAAAATAATAATTAAAAAAATCCGTTCATTTAATTAGAATAATCAATAGTATGTAAAGTGAACTTAAGGCAATAAAATAGAGGTTTATAGCTTTTAAGAATGGGTAAATTCCTTTTTAAACCCATCCATGTTTTGTTAAATTATTTAACGGTGCTCAACATTCCTAAATCACAATTTAAGTCCTCATAGTTTCCATCCTTTTAAAATTAAGAAATTCCTTTATTAAAATTACAAAATTAGATCCTATCATTACTTATTTGTTCTAAAACATCACTTTTCAGTTAAAAATCAAATAAATTATTTAAGTAATTACATGTGCTCGAACCCAAGTCTTTTAAAATAAACAACATTCTCTTTACCACTGGAGACACTCGTTGGGTTCATTAGCAAAGAAAATATTAAAAGTTAAAGATGACATAATTAGTTGATTAAATACATATCTAACTATATATCTAGAAGAAAGTGAATGATTGAAATTTTCATTAAATTCTAACATGTGATGTTTAAGTAAAAATCAAATCAATAGAAACCCGTGTGTTGGTATGATGATTAGGATGTTCACCGCCCCAGATATGATTTGGATTCCACTACAGCAAAACAGGTTATTAGCGGCACTTTTAGCGGCATTTGGTTGAAAAATGCCACAAAGGGTAAAACAATAGCGGCGTTTTTTCATAAATGCCGCAAAAGGTAATGAAATAGCGGCGTTTTTTCATAAACGCCGTAAAAGGTAAAGTTATAGTGGCATTTAAAGAGAAAACGCCGCTAATGCTCTGACCTTTAGCGGCGTTTTTGAAGAAGCGCCGCTAAAGGTCAGAGCATTAGCTGTGCTTTTTCATAAACGCTGCTAAAGATCAGAGCATTTGCGGCGCCTTATCATAAATGCCGCTAAAGGTCAGAGCATTAGCGGCGCTTTTCCATAAACGCCGCTATTTTATTTAAATTTTATATATATTAAATTAAATTAAATTAACTATCTATCTATTCAATTTAATTCTCTATCTCGATATATCATATCAATCATCTCAATTTAACTCATACAAGCATTACATACCTACCTCATGACTAAATTATGCAATATAACATGAATAAACAATAATTTAATTGAATTAGATCATAGAAATACAAATCGAAAGCTCCGGTTACTCGTCGTTTTTATGAAACATCATATTCAACTAACTATCATATTCCACTAACTATCAATAAGAACATGACAATTTATCTTTTATATTCCACTAAATAGAAGAAAAACATGACAATTCTCCATCATTTTATCTTTTATATTACAATTAAAAACCTTAATTACTTAATTAAATTAACTTAATTGTTCATTAACAATTATAAGTGGATTCAAACATCATATTCCACTAACTATAAATAAAAATTGGTTTAATTACCAATTTGGTCATTTAGCTAATTAAAAATCTATGGTGATAATTTTTACAATTTAGTCCCGACACCTTAATTAACTATCAATTAAACAAAATTATTGGATCAAACTTTAATATATATTTCTATATTAACCTTGTAAATATTAATATTTAATATTTATGAACTCGAACTATAAAAATGGGGTTCTAAAATCGTATTTTTCAGCACCACTGAATTTTAGGTCGTTACATTGAATGACGGGGAAAACACATTTAGTGACTAAATTGACCAAATCAAAAAAATGCATCTAGGGACTAAATTGAAAAATAAAGTAGGAAATGTTTTTATAATTATAAAATGAAAACATAAAACTCTCTCAATCCATCTAATCATAAAATTACCTTAAATTGTAATTAAATTAGTTGAAACTCAAAATTAACCAAATCCCAAATTACACTATTTTAAATATAATTCCGGATTAAACTTAACACCCAATTTGATCATCCCAATTAACTTCGTCAAAATCCTAAATTATGAATTTTTTGCTCATTAACTATTATTTAGGCACTCAATTAATCTAAAAAATCCCTATAGGATTAAAAAAACCTCGTACCCTAAACAAAGTTAACTTCAGATTAAAAAATAAATTTGGATAAGTTTTTTTTTTCAAATTATTTAAATAATAAAAATATGTTATTTTAAATACATAATAATTTAAATAATATTTTTAATTATTTCAAATATTTTTTACCATCTCAAGATAAATTATTTGTTTTTAGACCAATATCTTCATAACTATTGTCAAATATTTAACCATTTTAAAGAAATTTGGTACAAAATAAAAAGAGCATGTGCACGACGATGAATAAAAGAAAGCTTGCTTCAAAAATTAAATAAGGAGCTAGAAAAGTACTAAAATTTAATGTATTTTAAATATTTATATAAAATTTGAAAATAAATTTAAAAAACTTAAAATGTGGGAAAGAGCATTAGCGACGTTTATGGTAAAAACGCCGCTAAAAGTAAAGTAATAGCTGCATTTATGGGAAAAACGCCACTAAAAGTCAAGAAATAGCGGCATTTTTCCATAAACGCCGCAAAAGGTATAGAGCAATAGCGGCGTTTTTGTGAAAACGCCGTAAAAGGTCCTGAGCATTTGCGGCGTTTTTCCATAAACGTCGCTAAAGGAATTGAAATAGAAGCATTTTTGTAAAAACGCCGCTAAATCATTTACATTTTATTGAAACGACGCTGTTTCACGTCGTTTGCCTTCTCCTTCTCCAAAACATGATTCGAAAATTCTCATTCATTCCTTAGCAAAAAAAATTCTCATTCATACAACAAAATCCTAATTCATTTCTAAATCCCTAATTTCCACCAAGACCCATCGTTTGCCTACTCCATTTCATTCTCCACTCCAATCTACACCAACACCCACCCACCGACCGACCACTACCATCATCTCAAAATTCCTCCATTTCCATTGCTTGTTGATTGTATTTTTTTTAGTAAAAGTGGAGAGACAACCTCCCTGTTTTGGAAATCTTTATTTTGATCATCTTGGGGAAGAAGCTTTCTCTCATTACGATCCTGCTTTAAACAATCCATTTTAGGTAATCTCTCTTTAACCCAACAAACTATTAAAATAATTTATAAATAGTTTTTTATTGGATTGGGTATCTTTGTCTTGTTGAAAGTTTGCATTTTTCTTGGATTTTTACTTGTTACCCTCATTTTTAACATCTGGGTTGTTTTAGTTTAAAAGCTTTTCATGTTCTTTCTGGTGATTTTAAGACAATCCCGACCCATTCGGTTGTTTTCGCTTGAGACTTTGGAAAGTGCCTCCTTTTTGTTGTTTTACTCTGATTCTGATAAAGAAAAGTTTGCATTTAGCCCTGGTTAAACTTCTCAGTTGGGAAACAAAATTTTGATATTATTGTAGATTATTAGAATACACTGCTATAGTAGTTACAGAGGAGCTACAGTTCCAGTATTGTTGTTAGTAGTTGTTATGGCTAGGTGGTTTGATTCTGTTAAATTGTTAAGAATCTGTTATTACTCCAAAAAGTCTATAAATAGGAAAGCTGAATTGTAGAAGAAGCAGATTAGAGTTTTAATAATTGAAACTGTCGAAACCACTTCGAAAACGAAGGTTTTGAAAATTTATTTTAAGTTTTGAAAAAAGGAGAAAAATGGGAATAAAAAGGGAGTCGCCACCAATCTTTATTTGGGTGTGATTGGATCACCATAAAACGTTTAAAACGTTAAAAATGTCGGTCTACGAAATCTAGAAAAATAGGTTCGGGAGTCGATTACGCATGAGGAAGGATTAGCACCCTCATACGCCCAAAATTGGTACCATTTTGATTATTTTCGGGTTTTAATTTGTAAACCTTAAAAACTCGAATAAAGTTTAAAATACGATCCTCGAATGCATGAGTTATTTTTAAAAGAAATTATTTTTTCGTTTGGAAGTCTCGCTATTTTAAAGTGATCGAGGAAGAAAAAATTACATCCAGTAAGTTAGGACATAATATTTCGAGATCCAAAAATAACGAGCTTTCCTTTGCAAAACCTTTTTATTTTTGAAAAAATGATATTTGATTATTTCGATTTAACGAAGGATTGCACCTAGTGAGTTAAGGAGCAAATTTTCGGAATCGAAGATAAGAAATATCGCCTTGATTAAGGGTATTCGATTATTTCGGTTTGAAGAAAAATTACACCTAGTAAGTTAAGGCGCAAGATTTCGAAACGCGAAATTAAAGAATATTGCCTTAATTTTAAAATTTTGTGAAAATGATTTTTTAAACAAATACACAATGAATGAGCAATTTTATAATGAGTATCGAATTACACGAAGTGAAAATAAAACGAACACAAAGAACGGGGTATAACAATTAAGATTAAATGCAAATATTATTAAAGAAATGAAGCAATCGGGATTAAAACAAGACTTTTTGGATACTCGGGGGCAAAATGGTAGATTTTGGTGAAATTGGGGTTAAAAATGGGATTTAGGGGAGTTTGAGGGTGAAATGGTAATTTTAGTGAAATCGGGGTTTAAAAGGGGATTTAGGGAAGTTTGGGGGTAAAATGGTAATTTTTGAAAGTTTCGGGGTAAAAATGTAATTTTTGGAAATTTTGGGGTCAAAATATGATTTTGGAAAAGTTTTAGGGTTAAAATGTATTTTTGGAAAATTTTTGGAGTCAAAATATAATTTTTAGAAAGTTTTAGGGTCAAAATATAATTTTGGAAAAGTTTTAGTGTCAAAATGTAATTTTTAGAAAGTTTTGGGGTTAAAATGTAATTTTTAAAAAGTTTTAGGGTCAAAATATAATTTTTGGACAATTTAGGGACTTACAAAGCAATAAAACCAAAAACAGGTGACACGCGGCAGCCCCACAGGCATCCAGAAGTCAAGGGATTAATTTGAAAATCTTGAAAAAATTTTGGACCAATTTTGTAATTAAATAAAAGTTAATTTAAGGACTAAATTAAAACAAATTAAAAATGTCAGGGACTAAATGCATAAATAATCCAAAAAGTGACATGTGGCAGCCTCTAGTACAGTCAAACAGTCAAAGAACTAAATTGAAAGCTAATTAAAATTACAGGGCAAAATTGCAAATAATTAAAAAAGCCAAAAGGACTAAATTGAAGCAAATAAAAAATTCGAAAGGGCCAATTGCACAAATAGACCAATAGTTGAAAACGCGCGGATCCTCCGTTCGGGTCGGGTCGAATTCGGGTCGGTCTATGGGTTTAGTATATATTTTATTTTTAGGGATTTTTTTTTAAAAAAAATTCATTTTATTAAATTTTTAAACCCCCCATTCTTCAAATCCTCTCTTCTCTCTCCTCACACCCCCCCTTCAAAGTCCGGCCATGGCTCCGGCCAAGCTTCCACCGGTCATGACGGGGCAACGCGCCACACGCGCCGGCTCCGAGGACTCCTCACCGCTTCGCCGTCCAGTCCCGCCGTCCACGCGCCTGCCGTTCGCCGCTGGTGAGTTCCCTCTCTCATTTCTTCTTCTTTCATCCCTTATTTCCTTATTTCTTTCTTTTGTTTTTTCATTTATTTATATTTTTTATTTAAAATAGAACCCAGATATGGAAATCCAGATCTGGGGTTTTCCAAAACTTTTTCTTTATATTTCATTTTAAAACAAATCCCCCTTTTTATTATTTCCAATTTCGACAACCCCCATTCTTTAAACTATTTTTTCTTCGCTCCCTTGCAGAACGCGACGAAGAATCGGCGGTGATCGGAGGCGAGGACGGCGTGATTCCGGCAGTGGCAATAGTCAAGGAGTGTCCTTTCGAATCCTTTTTTACTTTTTATTTTAAATATTATTAATATTAATATTAATAATCATTAATGCCATTAAAAACTCTAATTAATTATTACCATTGTTATTAATATTATTGATATTATTGATATTATTATTATTAATGTATCTGTTTATTACCATTAAAACAAAACAATAAATGGAAGTGGAAGGGTGTTTAACAGACGTATTAAAGTCTGTTAAAATGTTTTAAACAGTCAATAATGGTAAATGCATGCATTGAAATTGTACCTGGATATTTTTTAATGCTTGAGGACTTTGAAACTCTTCAATCTATTCTCTGTTTAGTATTTTTCTCTTCTCGTTTTAGTCTTCAAAGTATTGGCTGTGGCTCTAATTGAATTCTTAAGAAATTTATGTATTGATTTTTGAGTATAGGGTTTGTCACTTAAATTTTTGAGAATTGGGTGTCCCATTTTACAATTTTTAATTCTGGCTTTATAGCCAGTTTACAACATCATGTTATTTTGTTGTTTGCCCTTAAATGCTTGCCTAACTTGTTTGCTTGTTGCAGGTTTCTTCTAGGCAGTGGTGATGGCAGGACATGGTGAGGCCGATGGTAGCAGATGAAGTCGGTGGGCAGCAGCACGTGGGGGATTGGATTTCAAGGTTTTGACTTTGGGGTTGCTGAGTTGAGTGCTGCTGGTGTCTGGGCTGCAAATGTAATTGGGTCAAGGGTTTGATTTGGGCTACTGTAATTTGGGCTTGAAAACGGGTGTAAATGGGTTAAGGGAAGTGGGCCAAATTGGGACAAATGTAATTGGACATTGGACTTTTAATTTTTAATGTTTAGTATTTTAATTTTAATTTAATTTTAAATTTAAAGTAAATTTAAATAATTAAATTTAAATTTAAGATAAATTTAAATTTAAAAACAATTTAACTCCAAATTAAAACAAAAAGTCCAAGCCCGGTCAAAATTGGGCTCCAACAGCTGCCCCTCTTTGCTTGTTGGTGTGTAACGGGAACGGAATAAAGATTAAAAGGAGGCCCAATTTTGTCAAGTTTCGCTAAATCTTGGCTCCATCGTTGACTACTTCATATTGATAGCACTTGATTTGCAGCTCTATTCCAATCCACTGTGATTGCGGGGAGAATGGGATCTGCTACCTGACTTGCTGCATCCTCAAAAGTAGGGTTTGATGTCGAGGTTTCATCTTGCTCTTTAGAGAGATAAAGACTTGCTATCCAACTTTACTTCAATTTCAAGAGGATGGGAAAAGATCTTGCTCTTACTTCAATTTCAGAGATAAAGACGTGATATCCAGCTTTACTTCAATTTCAAGAGGATAGGAAAAGATCTTGCTTTTTACTTCAAATACTTGATATCCAGCTTTACTTCAATTTCAAGAGGATAGGAAAGATCTGGCTCTTACTTTAAAGACTTGATATCCAGCTTTACTTCAATTTCAAGAGGATAGGAAAAGATCTTGCTCTTACTTCAATTTAAGAGATAAAGACGTGTTATCCAACTCTACTTCAATTTCAAGCGGATAGGAAAAGATCTGGCTCTTACTTCAATTTTCAGAGATGACGACTTGTTGTCCAACTCTACTTCAATTCCAAGGGGATAGGAAAAGATCTTGCTCTTACTTCAATTTCAGAGATAAAGGCGTGTTATCCAACTCTACTTCAATTTCAAGCGGATAGGAAAAGATCTGGGTTACTTTAATTTTCAGAGATGACGACTTGTTGTCCAACTCTACTTCAATTTCAAGAGGATAGGAGAAGATCTTACTTTTACTTCAATTTAAGAGATAAAGACTTGTTGTCCAACTCTACTTCAATTTCAAGAGGATAGGAAAGATCTTGCTCTTACTTCAATTTCAGAGATAAAGACTTGTTATCTCACTCTACTTCAATTTCAAGAGGATAGGAAACGATGTTACTCTTACTTCAATTTCAGAGATAATGACTTGTTATCCCACTCTACTTCAATTTCAAGAGGATAGGAAAAGATCTTGCTCTTACTTCAATTTCAGAGATAAAGACTTGTTGTCCAACTCTACTTCAATTTCAAGAGGATAGGAGAAGATCTTGCTCTTACTTCAATTTCAGAGATAAAGACTTGTTATCTCACTCTACTTCAATTTCAAGAGGATAGGAAACGATGTTACTCTTACTTCAATTTCAGAGATAATGACTTGTTATCCCACTCTACTTCAATTTCAAGAGGATAGGAAACGATGTTGCTCTTACTTCAATTTCAAAGATAATGACTTGTTATCCAACTCTACTTCAATTTCAAGAGGATGACATTGCTCTTACTTCAATTTCAGAGATAAAGACGTGTTATCCAACTTTACTGCAATTTCAAGCGGATAGGAAAAAATTTTGCTGTGGTCTGATCCACCTTGTCTTCTAGGTGAAAGATCCATCGTCGTGGATTCGTCCCTTCATGTTTAAAATGCTAATTTATTCGTTGTGACTTGGAACTTTCTTTTCAAGTTGCCGTGATGCGGGATCTTCTATCGCGGTCTTGGCTTTTTCATCGTGTATCCTATGACGCTGAGACCTGCAGAAAATGCTCAAATGGTCCTCCATGTAGGCCAGGTATGTTTGGGATGAGTTAAAATGCTCTTAACCTAGAATGAATGTGTATGATTTAATGTTTGAATTTTCAGAGATTAATGTTTCCTACTTTGAGGCCATCTCTTGACGTTTCCTTGAATTCAACCTGGCAAATACGACATTCGAATTGCTTCTTTCATGTTTTTTTTCTTTCAACTGGCAGTTGTTTAGGATTCCCGCGTCTTTTAAGAAATTCCTAAAATAATACTCGCGAATCCTTGTTTCCTTTTATGACCTTTTATCCATCATCTTAATATGAAAATACTTTAGACAATATGGAAGAGAAATGGGATCAAATTTGGAGATTTATTGGCCATGATATCAAATATTTACAAAGAACAAATAATGACCAAAGAAAAGTATTAGACCTAGATATCAGCTATGAGTTTCCCCGATCCTAAGATCATTTTTCGCTTGCTATGTTTTGAGAGATCCTAGGATTACTTCGTTGATGCCTCAAGATGTAAAATATTTCTATTTTGCCACTTTTGAGGGAGCAATTGGTTATCCTTGTTTTGTATTTGAGTTGCTCTTTTCGAGTTTTCAACTCAAAACCCCTTTGGTTTCGGGATGCCCTTCCACGGGTTTTCATCCTGACCTCTCCGTTTTTTTTATGTGTAATATTTCTTCACCGAGTCTGAATTCACCGGGTTATATAGTTCTTTGCCATCCATTTCAGTCAAAATTAAGGCTCCTCCAGAGAAGGCTTTCTTTACAACGTACGTCCCTTCCCAATTAGGCATCCATTTTCCTCGAGAGTCTTTGTGTATTGGAAGTATCTTTTTCAAGACCAGATCTCCCTCATGAAATTCTCTTCGGCGAACTTTCTTGTTGTAAGCGCGCATCATCCGTTTTTGGTACATCTGACCATGACGGATAGCCTTTAATCTCTTCTCTTTAATCAAATTTAACTGGTCATATCTGGCTTGGACCCATTCTGCTTCATCCAAGTTCAGCTCTGATAAGACTCGGAGAGAAGGAATTTCCACCTCGATGGGTAAAACAGCCTCCATTCCGTATACAAGTGAGAATAGCGTTGCCCAGTAGACGTTCTGACGGAAGTCCTATAAGCAAGAAGGGCAAATGGTAGTTTTTCATGCCAATCTCTATAGGTTTCTGTCATTTTTGCGATAATCTTCTTGATGTTTTTATTTGCTGCTTCTACTGCTCCATTCATCTTTGGGCGATATGGGGACGAATTATGGTGTCTGATCTTGAATTGCTCACAGACCTCCGATAGCGTGCTGTTATTTAAGTTTAATACATTGTATGATATGATCTTTTCAGGCATCCCATATCGACATATGATCTCTTTTTTCAGGAACTTGCTGACTGCGGACTTCGTAACATTAGCATAAGAGGCAGCTTCTACCCACTTGGTAAAGTAGTCGATAATCACAAAAATGAATCTATGTCCATTAGAGGCCTTTGGTGAAATTGGTCCAATAACATCCATGCCCCACATAGAAAAAGGCCACGGGGATGTCATGACGTGCAGAGGTGAGGGAGGCACATGGATTTTGTCCCCATAGATCTGGCATTTGTGGCATTTCTTAGCATAATTGATACAATCAGTCTCCATAGTTGACCAATAGTACCCAAATCTCATGATCTGCCTAGCCATCTTGAATCCATTCGCATGTGTTCCACAAATCCCTTCATAGACTTCTTCTAAGATCTTTTTAGCCTCGATTGAGTCCACACATCTCAATAACACCTGATCCTTTCTTCTCTTATACAGGGTCTCTCCATCTAGGACGTACTCATTTGCGAGTCTTCTCAATGTCCTTTTGCCATTTTCAGTTACTCCTTCGGGGTATTTCCGGTCCTTCACATATTGGAGAATGTCCTGGTACCAAGGATGCCCCTCTTTTCCTTCTTCTTCGATGTCACAGCAATGGGCTGGAGTTTCGTAAATGCTCATTTGAATGGGCTTCATATCCCTTGGCCTATTTACTTTTATCATCGAAGCTAAAGTAGCCAAAGCATCAGCCATTTGGTTTTCCTCGCGTGGGAAGTATCTGAACGTGACCTCGTCAAATTCTTTGATCAGTTCGAGGATCATATGTTGATATTCAATTAATTTGGAGTCCCTTGTCTCCCATTCTCCTCTCAGCTGGTAAATCACCAATGCCGAATCTCCATAGATCTCTAATATCTTGATCCCTCGATCTATGGCTCCTTGGATGCCCATGATACATGCCTCATATTCTGCCATATTATTTGTGCAATCAAAGTTAAGTTTACTGGTGAAGGGATAATGGTCTCCTTCTGGTGACACTAAAACTGCACTGATCCCATTACCCACAGCGTTTGAAGCACCATCAAAGTTCAATCGCCACGAATGCTTGGTCATTGTCTCCTCTTCGGTATTTGCGACATACATCAGATCCTCATTTGAAAAGTCAAAATTTATCGGCTCATAGTCCTCCAAAGCCCTACTAGCTAGGAAGTCTGCAATTGCCTTCCTTTAATTGCTTTTTGGCTTACATAAACTATATCAAATTCTGACAACAGGATTTGCCATCTAGCCATTCTCCCATTTAGCGCAGTTGACTTCATCACGTACTTTAGAGGATCTAGTTTCGAGATTAACCATGTCATGTGGTATAGCAAGTATTGTTGCAACCTTCAGGTAGTCCAAACCAGTGCACAACATAATTTTTCTATCGGAGAGTATCTTATTTCACAGTCAGTAAATTTCTTACTGAGATAGTATATGGCTCTTTCTTTCTTCCCGTTTCGTCATGTTGACCCAAGACACATCCCATAGAATTCTCGAAAACCGTTAAATACAGGATTAACGGTTTGTTAGGATTCGGGGGTACTAGTACCGGAGCATCAGACAAATACTGCTTAACTTTATCAAAAGTTCTTTGGCACTGATCATCCCAAACGCCTGGGTTATGCTTTCTAAGAAGGCGAAATATAGGGTCACATTTCTCCGTTAATTGCGAGATAAACCGAGCAATATAATTCAACCTCCCCAGAAAACCTCGAACCTCCTTTTGCGTACGAGGCGGGGGTAACTCTTGTATGGCTTTAACTTTGTCCGGGTCTATTTCGATTCCCTTTTGGCTGACCACAAAACCCAACAGTTTTCCCGATGTAGCTCCAAAAGTGCACTTGGCAAGGTTCAATTTTAGCTAGAACTTTCTCAATCTCATGAACAGTTTTCTCAAGACATTCACATGTTCCTCCTCTGTTCGAGACTTTGCAATCATGTCATCGACGTAGACCTCAACTTCTTGGTGCATCATATCATGAAACAATGTCACCATGACTCTTTGATATGTTGCCCCAGCATTTTTAAGTCCGAACGGCATCACCTTATAACAGAATGTTCCCCACATTGTGACGAAGGTAGTTTTTGCCATGTCTGCAGTATCCATCTTTATCTGGTTATATCCGGAGAAACCATCCATGAAGGAGAAAAAGGCATGCCCTGCCGTATTATCTACCAGGGTGTCGATGTGTGGCAGCGGGAAATTATCATTTGGGCTAGCCCTATTCAAATCCCGGTAATCTACGCACATACGTACTTTACCATCTTTCTTGGGGACAGGAACTATATTGGCGACCCATTCCGAATATTCAACTACTCGGAGGAAACCCGCGTCGAACTATTTTCGGACCTCTTCTTTTATTTTAAGCAACACATCAGGTCGTATTCTGCGAAGCTTTTGTTGAACGGGTTTGCATTCTTCCTTTATTGGGAGCTTGTGGACCACGATGTCGGTGTTTAGCCCAGGCATGTCTTGGTAGGACCAGGCGAAGACATCTTTGAATTCTCTTAATAGCTCAACAATATCTCCTCGTGTTTTCACCAAGATGCTGGTTCCAATTTTCACTTCTTTATTCTCCTCTTCATCCCCTATGCTTACTGTTTCCACCACCTCTTTGTGGGGCAAGATTTGCTTTTCCTCCTGTTCTATCATTTGTTGCAATTCAGGAAATATATTACAATCCTGGTCATCTTCAAAGTCCTGAGATTCCTCAAGGTACATATCTTGCTTGAAATAAGGTTCGGAGTCAGTGTCACTCATATTACTGATATCCCAAGATCTGTAAAGAATGAGAATGGGCTAATGAACAAAATAAATTAAAGAATGACTGCACGACATGATTATGGGTGTTTATATTCAAGAATGATTTATTTATTTTACTGCAAATAATTTATTTGGGATTTGAAAGGAAAAGAATAAAGAGATGGTTGTCAAATGTATCTTCATTTAAGATAACGGATAAAAACTCAAAGCCCTTTACAAAAGATTTCTATCATTCTTTTTAAATATTATATTAAAATTTCTATAAAAACCCTAAAAACTACTTTACATCTCTTTCATTCTTGGGCATAGAATGATAGAAGTGTAACGAGTATTACTTTGAAATGTTCCTAAAAGCTACGGGGAGCTCCTCTTCTGTCTAGTTGTCCAAATTACTCCCAGGTGCATGCGGATATATTTGAAGCGAACTCCTTTCTTCAGCTTCTTCGGAAACAGCATTTATGTTCAGTTCCATCACAAGTCTTGCAACTTTTTCTTCATCAAGCCTTAGCCCACCAGAAATGAAAGTTTTAGAAATATGAGGGAAAGTCATCGGTTTCCAACTGATTTCTTCCCCGGCTTGTCGTGCTCTTCCTGTCTGTCTTTTTCTTTCTATTTCTTTCTTCCTTTCTTTCATGTCTGGCTTATACCCCAGCCCGAAATGGTCCCATTTTCCAAATGGCGGCAGCGCGCTAACTATTCCCTGGAGATATTTCCCAAGCCCTTTTCCTGGCAATGCTCCTTTTCCAATCGTTAATCGCAACCCCATCTTCATTGTTCGCGATAATTTAGGTTAAAGAATTTTACTTCCCTCTCCGATAAATGTGGCATTGACGAATTCCAACGAACGGAAAGAGCATTCTATTGCCTCTTCATCCTTGTCTACGCACGGGGCATCATTTGTTACAGACGCAACAATATCCTCCTCGGCATTGATTGTAACCAACCTTCCGTCGGTTACCAACTTGAGCTTTTGGTGAAGTGAGGATGGTACTACCCTGCTACGTGAATCCAAGGTCTTCCTAATAAGTAATTATAGGAAGGCTTGATATCCATCACCAAGAAGTCAACCTCGTAAGTATTTGGCCTATTTGCAATGGTACCTCAATCCTACCCATTACTTTTCTTTCAGTTCCATCAAAAGCTTTGACTATGTTATGGCACGTCCTCATATAGAAGCTATCAATGAGTAGTCTTTCAAGAGTGGCCAGTGGTAGAACGTTTAAAGCTGAGTCGTTGTCGATAAGCACTCCGGGTAGGGTGTACCCTTTACAGGGAGTGGTAATATCAATGCCTTGGTCGATCCCATACCTCTAGAGGGGATTTCATCATCATTGAAGAAGATAAAATTGTCAGCGCTAATATTGTTAATCAATCGATCCAGCTTGCATACCGATATATCTTGGGTCACGTAGGTTTCGTTGAGCGCCTTCATTAACGCGTTACGGTGTGCCTCTGAATTTAGCAGTAACGCCAAAATAGATATGCGTGCGGGCTACTTATGTAACTGCTCAACTACGTTATATTCGCTGTGTTTCAAAAATTTAGGAACTCTTGTGCTTCTCTTTTGCCACCGGCTCGTTTATCGGTTCTAACTTGTCAGTCACATTTTCGGGTTCAACCGCTATAGCTTTCCCTTTGGTAGCTGCTTTCTCCTTCACGTTGTAAGTTTTACCACTGCGTGTGACTAGGTTCACATTTTGCAGCTGCTCATCCTTGGGTGCCACAATGTTGCACCCGTAATTCCAGGGAACTCTTTTACTGTCTTCATAAGGAAACGGTGCGGGTTTCCGTATGATAACACATGATGCCTCTTGTCTTCTCGTCTCAGCTCTCTTGGATGTGGAGATGATTATTATCGGGCGATCATGTTCATGTTTCTTCTTTCCTTCGGAGGAGCAAATGTGCCCTATCTCTTCTCCTTCTTCGAAGAACTCCAATTCCTTGCGGTCCATCAGATCTTGTACTAGAACCTTGAACTCCGTACAATGCTGAATCTCATGACCTTCAGCGTTATGGAAATCACAATGGTTCTTGGTCATTACCGTCTTTTCACCGTTCTGTACGATCATTCCTCTAGCCACCAGCTGACGCCATATCCATCTCATAGGAGATCTGACCTCTTCAATATGAGCCTTAACCTTTTCCCTTCTACACTCGCAATCGCATCTACTCTTTGATCAGAATGGACAGGCAAAGGGTTTTCGGCACATTAGGTCTCGTTGGCTCATCAAATCTTATTTTTTTCATCTTAATTAATTTTTCCACCAATTTCTTGAAGGTGAAGCAATTTTCGATGGAATGGCCAATCACTCCTCCATGAAATTCACATTGGGCGTCGGCATCATACCACTTCGGAAATGGTGGTGGTACGGGCTCCGTGATATATGGAGCTACCACGTGTTGATCATATAACTGTTGATAGAGGTCTTTGTACGTAACGGGAATTGGAGTGAACTGAATCTTCTCAGTATTCTTTTTCCAGTTTGACTCTATTCTTGGTAAATTCTGATAATTGTCAGAAGGAGGTTTTGATTGTATCATCGTGATTGATTTCGAATAAGTTGGCCTGTATGTACTTACATTATTCACCCCTGTTTCTTTTCTTTTTGGGGCTGCCCTTTTTCCACTGTCTCCTGCATCGATTTTTCCGCTTTTAATCGCGCTCTCAATCATTTCTCCCGATATTACTACGTCCGAAAAACTCCTTGTAGCATTACCCACCAAGCGATCGAGATATGGTGCCTTTAGTGTGTGGACAAAAAGCATCGTTGTCTCTTTTTCGGTTAAGGGTGGTTGTACCTGGATAGCTACATCCCTCCAACGTTGAGTATATTATCGAAAGCTTTCACTTGGTTTCTTCTCCATATTCTGCAAGGTAAGTCAGTCTGGGGCAATATCAGTAACATGGCCGTACTGATTTATAAAAGCTTGGGCCAAGTCTTTCCAGGAATTAATCTTTGCGCGGCTTAGTTGGTTGTACCATTTTGCAGCGGATCCAAACAAGCTATCTTGGAAACAGTGAATTAACAATTTTTCATTGTGGACATATCCTGTCATCTTCCGACAGAACATCATAATGTGTGCTTCCGGGCAGCTTGTCCCATTGTATTTTTCAAATTCGGGCATTTTGAACTTTGCGGGTAGCACTAGGTCTGGAACCAAACTTAGTTCTTTGGCATCGATTCCACCGTATGCGTCAATCCCCTCCATTGCTCTAACTCTGTCTTCCAGCCATTTGTGCCTTTCTTCCATCTGTTTGGATACCTCTATTTTGGTTCTTTCCGCCTCCATCGTATCATCAAGGTCGGGGTTGATAAGATTCACAGCGGTTTCACCCGGGTTCGATCCCGATCCGACCAGATAATTCACTTGGCCTGATGCACCAATGGGCTGAGGTTGCGCCCGAATAAAGACATGTGTTTCTCGTGGTTTTTTTCTGGCGGGGCCTGATGGTGTACGGGTGTAAAGCCAGGAGGATATTGGGGATCCTCGTTTTCCTCTCTTGGGTCTTCAGCGGGACCTTTTCCTTATCTGAATCTCGCAATAACTGGGTTAGCTGATTAATTATATTGCTTTGGGATTCAATTATTTGGTCTCTCATGTCCCTTTGAACTTTCTCTAGTTGGTCTTGTAACTGAGCTTGCATCTGTTCTTGGATTTCTTTTTGCATTTGCTATAGCCTTTCTATTCTCTGATCCATGGCTCGTCGAGTACTGTAAGGGTGTGATTTCTCTATTTTTTCGATTTTAACTGTTTCAAATTCCATTTAATGAGATTTATTGTGTTTAAAATATAACATGTAATGCGAATGAATGAATGAATGCAAAAGAAAGGTATTAACTTATAATTCACTTTCCATTTAGAAAATTTTGTTCAGACAACAAGTTCCTTTACATAAAGCAAATTACATAAATGGTTTTGCCTTGATGCTCAGAGCCTTTACTTTCTTGAGGAGTCCCGCTAACTTTTGACCTCGTTCTGTCTTCGTCTCATATTGTATACCCAACTCTTCTGCTTCTGATGCCAATTCTTGCACATGTTCGGCTACCTTACGAATCTTATTTAGGGCTTCATCCATAACATGATCTCTCTCGTTGACTTCTTTCTGAGCCTGCTGGAGGTGCCATTCACTTGTTTCCAACGTACTCTCCAGAATCTCGGTTCGTATTTCACTATTCTGTAAAGAGGCTTCTAGTTCTTCTATCCTCTTATTCAGTCTCTCAATCTCGACTCGATTTGCCTTCAACTCCATCACTGAATTTCGGCTACGATGTCGACACAGAGATTCTTCTAAGTCTCGTACGCAGGCTTTTAATTCGGTCAACTCGGCTTGGCTTTCTAGAAGGCTACTCTTTATGGCATTTTCTTGTACCTGGGCGTCTTGGAACTTGTTCATCCAGTGGCTTGTCTTATTCTTTTCTTCGCGAATTTCTTGTTGCCACTGTTCCGAGGTCTTTCCTAAACCGGCAGTCCTCATAGACAAACGGAGCTTCTTATAATCTTTCTTTAAGCTACTGAGGTCCTCTTCGGCCTTGTTCTTACCTTTTCTCAATTTTTCTGCCTCTAGCTTTTGAACATCAACATCCAGCCCTAAAAGCACTTTTTCTTCTTCCAACTTTTCTATCATCTTTTCCATCTCCGCATTCTTCCTTTAAAAGTCTTGTTTAATTATTTCAAGTTCCGTTGGGACAACTTGCAAGTGTTCTTCGATTGGACGGACAATCTCAGGATTTGGCATGGGAACATTATCGTTGACCCTTCTGTTCCTCCACCAATCATATTCTACAGTCGTCATGGGATTGGTGCCGAATGCTTTCATTCTTCGGACTTGGTTTCATGCATTTGAAATTTGTCGAACCCTTTTCTTATTATTTTCCCCTCGATATGCAAATTCGCATTAGGCTAACCCTTGAGTTGTTAGTATGAACTGTCTTGATCTATATTGCCTTGCAACTAGCAAAGGGGCGTATCCTGTTGCTCCCCAAATTCCTGCCAATGGGACCCAGTCAAAGTCTCTACATCGGTACAAGATCTCGTCTGGAACAAACCATGGTGCTCGCCATTCAATGTCCTCATCTTTAAGGCTTTGGAGTATGGCCATCCATTTTTCTTCTGAAAAATTCTCTTGTATTTGTGTGGCCACGAAGTCTTTCAACGGAGAATAATCTTTAGACAAATACTGATAGGAGACCTTCTCTATTTTCCAGAAATGACTGTGAAACCATACCGTTAACAGTTGCGCACAGGCAGTGAATCGACCTTCTCCTTCTTTTCTGCACGCACTTAAAGATCTGAAAGTTTCTGCAAGTATAGCTGGGACAGGTGTAACTTTTTTGCTCAATCGATCGAACAAGTCTATCACCGCCTCTATATGCCCCAAAGCTTTTGGAAAGATGACCAAACCGTAGATACTTAGGGCTAGGATGTCAATCTTCTTATTGGTATCCGGATGGGCTGATATCAAATCTCGCAGACTTTTCCACGTAATGTATTTATTATCTCCCTTGACCTTAACCCGAGCTGCTACCCATTGTTCACTCATGCCGGTAATGTTCGTCAACCTTTTAACAATAGTTGGGAGATTCGGTGCTCTGAAGTAGGCCTTATCTACTGAGATTTTTGGGCAGCGAAGTAGAGTGGTGTATTCTTCTATGGTCGGCGTCATGTCTATATTCCCGAAGGTGAAGCAACCGTAGGCTGGGTTCCAATGCTGTGTCAATGCTCGGAAGAGAAATTTATCGACCTTAACCTCAAGCAGATACGACAAATCGCCATATTCTTGGTAGAAAGTCTATTTCATATTGTCGTCCCAACTATCCCATATCTCTTTCAACTCTTGTACATTGTTTTGAGCCGTGCTGATTCTGGTATAGTCCCAAAGCTGTGATTCGTACCCTTCCACTAGACTATCTCCTTTTTTGCGCTGAGTCTCTTCCGACCACATTCGCACGACCATGTTGTCCTCCACTCTATCAAGGTACTTGTTTTCCATGATTAATTCTCTTATCGGTAACTGAATTTGCGTCTATACCTTCCTTTTATATGATAATGCAATGCAGTGCAAAAGGAGACAAAATAAACAAGTTAGCAGAACGCATTAATATCAATATACAAGTATATTATAGAACATAAAAAGTTTGCATCGAAAGGCTGCTAAAAAGGTTGAACGTAAATTCCTTCTAGGACATATTCTTACGGCTCACTACATGTGGTTTAAAGCTCTAAAGAATGGGTACTCAAACCAACAGATTCCTCGATCCTCACCCATTACAAGCTCATACGGACGAGTTCGGTTCAGGGGGACGCATTTCCCACATGTTTGCACGAAAGTGAAGACTTCACGAAAACGAGGGTACTTTGTAATCCCGAAAGCGATCCACTATCCTGCACGGAGGTGAAGACCTCACGAAGGAGTAGTTTCCCGCTTCCACTTAAAAGGGTAAAGTCACAATGCACGTGGATGCAAAATTATACTAACAATATCACACAGTAAAATAACACACAAAGATACCAAGGATCGCATGTTAAATAAAATCGAAGTTTAAACGTTCTCAAAAAAGACCCGAAAAATTATCAATTTTGGCTTGACTCTCGTTTGTTTAAAACGTCCCCAATGGAGTCGCCAAGCTGTCGAAACCACTTCGAAAACGAAGGTTTCGAAAAATTATTTTAAGTTTTGAAAAAGGAGAAAAATGGGAATAAAAAGGGAGTCGCCACCAATCTTTATTTGGGTGTGATTGGATCACCATAAAACGTTTAAAACGTTAAAAATGTCGGTCTACGAAATCCAGAAAAATAGGTTCGGGAGTCGATTACGCATGAGGAAGGATTAGCACCCTCATACGCCCAAAATTGGTACCATTTTGATTATTTTCGGGTTTTAATTTGTAAACCTTAAAAACTCGAATAAAGTTTAAAATACGATCCTCGAATGCATGAGTTATTTTTAAAAGAAATTATTTTTTCGTTTGGAAGTCTCGCTATTTTAAAGTAATCGAGGAAGAAAAAATTACATTCAGTAAGTTAGGACATAATATTTCGAGATCCAAAAATAACGAGCTTTCCTTTGCAAAACCTTTTTATTTTTGAAAAAAGGATATTTGATTATTTCGATTTAACGAAGGATTGCACCTAGTGAGTTAAGGAGCAAATTTTCGGAATCGAAGATAAGAAATATCGCCTTGATTAAGGGTATTCGATTATTTCGGTTTGAAGAAAAATTACACCTAATAAGTTAAGGCGCAAGATTTCGAAACGCGAAATTAAAGAATATTGCCTTAATTTTAAAATTTTGTGAAAACGATTTTTTAAACAAATACACAATGAATGAGCAATTTTATAATGAGTATCGAATTACACGAAGTGAAAATAAAACGAACACAAAGAACGGGGTATAACAATTAAGATTAAATGCAAATATTATTAAAGAAATGAAGCAATCGGGATTAAAACAAGACTTTTTCGATACCCGAGGGCAAAATGGTAGATTTTGGTGAAATCGGGGTTAAAAATGAGATTTAGGGAAGTTTGAGGGTGAAATGGTAATTTTAGTGAAATCGAGGTTTAAAAGGGGATTTATGGAAGTTTGGGGGTAAAATGGTAATTTTTGAAAGTTTCGAGGTCAAAATGTAATTTTGGAAATTTTAGGGTCAAAATATGATTTTGGAAAAGTTTTAGGGTCAAAATGTAATTTTGGAAGAGTTTTAGGGTCAAAATATAATTTTTAGAAAGTTTTAGGGTCAAAATATAATTTTGGAAAAGTTTTGAGGTCAAAATATAATTTTGGAAAAGTTTAAGGGTCAAAATGTGATTTTCAGAAAGTTTTGAGGTCAAAATGTAATTTTTAGAAAGTTTTAGGGTCAAAATGTAATTTTTGGATAATTTAGGGACTTACAAAGTAATAAAACCAAAAACAGGTGACACGCGGTAGCCCCACAGGCATCCAGAAGTCAAGGGATTAATTTGAAAATCTTGAAAAAAATTTGGACCAATTTTGTAATTAAATAAAAGTTAATTTAAGGACTAAATTAAAACAAATTAAAAAAATCAGGGACTAAATGCATAAATAATCCAAAAAGTGACACGTACGTGGTAGCCTCTAGTACAGTCAAACAGTCAAAGGACTAAATTGAAAGCTAATTAAAATTACAGGGCAAAATTGTAAATAATTAAAAAAAGCCAAAAGGACTAAATTGAAGCAAATAAAAAATGCGGAAGGGCCAATTGCAGAAATAGACCAATAGTTGAAAACGCGCGGATCCTCCGTCCGTGTCGGGTCGAATTCGGGTTGGTCCATGGGTTTAGTATATATTTTATTTTTAGGGATTTTTTTTAAAAAAAATTTCATTTTATTAAAATTTTAAACACCCCTTCTTCAAATCCTCTCTTCTCTCTCCTCACACCCCCCCTTCAAAGTCCGGCCATGGCTCCGGCCAAGCTTCCACCGGTCACGGCGGGGCAACGCGCCACACGCGCCGGCTCCGAGGACTCTTCACCTATTCGTCGTCCAGTCTCGCCGTCCACGGGCTTGCCGTTCGCCGCCGGTGAGTTCCCTCTCTCATTTCTTCTTCTTTCATCCCTTATTTCCTTATTTCTTTCTTTTGTTTTTTCATTTATTTATTATTTTTTATTTAAAACAGAACCCAGATCTGGATCCAGATCTGGGGTTTTCCAAAACTTTTTCTTTATATTTCATTTTAAAACAAATCCCCCTTTTTATTATTTCCAATTTCGACAACCCCCATTCTTTAAACTATTTTTTCTTCGCTCCCTTGCAGAACGCGACGAAGAATCGGCGGTGATCGGAGGCGAGGACGGCGTGATTCCGACAGTGGCAATAGTCAGGGAGTGTCCTTTCGAATCCTTTTTTATTTTTTATTTTATATATTATTAATATTAATATTAATAATCATTAATGCCGTTAAAAACTCTAATTAATTATTAACATTGTTATTAATATTATTGATATTATTGATATTATTATTATTAATGTATCTGTTTATTACCATTAAAACAAAACAATAAATGGAAGTGGAAGGGTGTTTAACAGACGTATTAAAGTCTGTTAAAATGTTTTAAACAGTCAATAATGGTAAATGCATGCATTGAAATTGTACCTGGATATTTTTTAATGCTTGAGGACTTTGAAACTCTTCAATCTATTCTCTGCTTAGTATTTTTCTCTTCTCGTTTTAGTCTTCAAAGTATTGGCTGTGGCTCTAATTGAATTCTCAAGAAACTTGTGTATTGATTTTTGAGTATAGGGTTTGTCACTTAGATTTTTGAGAACTAAGTGTCCCCTTTTACAATTTTTAATTCTGGCTTTATAGCCAGTTTACAACATCATGCTATTTTGTTGTTTGCCCTTAAATGCTTACCTAACTTGTTTGCTTGTTGCAGGTTTCTTCTAGGCAGTGGTGATGGCAGGACATGGTGAGGCTGATGGTAGCAGATGAAGTCGGTGGGCAGCAGCACGTGGGGGATCGGATTTCAAGGTTTTGACTTTGGGGTTGCTGAGTTGAGTGCTGCTGGTGTCTGGGCTGCAAATGTAATTGGGTCAAGGGTTTGATTTGGGCTACTGTAATTTGGGCTTGAAAACGGGTGTAAATGGGTTAAGGGAAGTGGACCAAATGTAATTGGACATTGGACTTTTAATTTTTAATGTTTAGTATTTTAATTTTAATTTTAATTTTAATTTAAAGTAAATTTAAATAATTAAATTTAAATTTAAGATAAATTTAAATTTAAATAAATTTAAAATCAATTTAACTCCAAATTAAAATAAAAAGTCTAAGCCCGGTCAAAATTGGGCTCTAACAGAAACAATTTTTCATTCAACAAACTCTTATTCTCTATATTTCGTTCTTGAACAATATAGTGCTTAACACTTTCTTTCATAGATTGTCCTTCAACACAATATTTCGTTGATATATCTAGAAATTGACCTCACTTCTTGGTTGAGAACTATATTGTGAGCCTTTTGTGGTAACTGGTGATTAGATAGACCTTCCAATTTGCGTATTCATGTCGTGTTCATGTATTTTATCATGTCATAATTTTGTTCATCTATTATATATATATAGATTTTGACATGTTCGTGTATTTCAGTTTCATATAATGTTTTAGGTACTTTTTTCATGTCATATATTTGTCATACTTAAGAAATGATACGAGTAATCATGTAGACCACATTTCATGATTTGTATTTTCTCTATATTGTACTATAACTATAATAATAAATAAATAAAAACATCAACTACAAAGTTCATAAAGAAACATCAAAGGTTAATTCATTACAGCAAACTTTTGAACATGAGGGTGTTCTTCTACGTGCTTGTGTTCTTTTGCTACTGTTTAGCTATGTGTTAATCCACTTGAGCAGACAAACTTTTGAACATGATTAAGGATAATACTTGTTTAATACTAGGCTGATTTTTTTTGTTTTGAAAGGGGAAGGGACTAGTTTTTTGCTGCTGTTTTGCGTCTGCAATTTGTTGCAGCTGTGGTCTATCTTTGTAATGATATGGCTGTTTGCGTTTCGATCTTTGTTTGTGGCTTATGGGTGATGTTGTTGGTTGATAAGTAGTCTAGTATGCTTGCTGGTTTGGAAGTGTTTGTAGGGGATGTTGTCCCTGATTTATAGTCTTGAGTTTTGGGTTTGTTTCTGCTGTTTGTACTAATATAATGATTTTGTTGGAGAGTTACAGCAGCATTGAAACCGTTTTACTTTGATGTTTTGTGTTCTTTGCTCGAGATGATAGACATTGTAGTATCAGATATATATATATATTCAGCCAATAGTTTATTATTTGGACCATTTGACATGTTAGCTTACATGATGAGATTCATTTTATTTGTTCAAGGTAAACTGTGATAGCTTGCTCAAAAGACTACTGCTATTAGATGTTATACCAGGAAGCTAGATTCTTAGAGGTTAGTAAAAAAAACCAAAAAAAAAAATATCATCTTTGTTTCGGGGTATTGGTTTTAGCTGCTGAAAAATATCATCTATGTCGATGTAGTTGTTAAATTTATTTCAAAGATGTCATATGTATCTCATTGCAAACTGTTTGCGCAAATGTAGCCATGCTAGTTTCTCCTTATATGCTTGAAAAGAAGTAATATGTAATCAGTCTTCTTTCTTAACTTTGAATATATTTTTGCTTTGCTTCATAATTTTCTTCTTCAACTTCACTCCCCTTTATCTCCCTTATTTAACCGTAAAAACATCTGTCGTCGATTCGAACTCGTGCAAAATATTACTGCTATTTGTGAGCCTCTTTGAGTGAAAGCTTCCCTTCATATGTTCAAGAAATTTACATTAAAATAGAAATGATTAGTATATTAAATCAATTCTATGTAAACATGAGTTCTTCTTGGAACAAGTCTTTTATTTTTATCAAAATATTACTGTTATTTGTGAGCCTCTTTGAGTTTGAGCATTTTATGCGGTAGCCTTTGCTTTAAGTTTTGTTACATGTCGACATGTAACAAAACTAAATTAAAATATTAAATTATTAAATTATTAAAAATGAACAAATATTAAAATAAGTAATTATTTAATTAGTTATTTATTAAACCTTAAACTCAAATATTTAATTAAAATATTAAAATATTAAATTATATTAAATAAATATTAAATTATTAAAATAGAACAAATATTAAAATAATTAATTATTTAATTAGTTATTTATTAAACCTTAAACCCAAATATTTAATTAAAATATTAAATTATTCAATTATATTAAATAAATATTAAATTATTAAAAATAGAAAAAATATTAAAATAATTAATTATCTAATTAATTATTTATTAAACCTTAAACCCAAATATTTAATTCAAAATATTAAAATATTAAAATATATTAAATAAATATTAAATTATTAAAAATAGAACAAATATTAAAATAATTAATTATTTAATTAGTTATTTATTAAACTTTAAATCCAAATATTTAATTCAAAATATTAAATTATTAAAAATAGAACAAATATTATAATAATTAATTATTTAATTAGTTATTTATTAAACCTTAAACCCAAATATTTAATTAAAATATTAAATTATTCAATTATATTAAATAAATATTAAATTATTAAAAATAACAACCCAAATATTTAAATATTTAAATATTTAATTAGTTATTTATTAAATCCTAAACACAAATATTTAATTCAATATATTTAATTATTTAATTATTTGCAACTATGTGCATATAAGTACTTCCATAAAATTTTTCCATAATTACATATTTAATTATTAAATAAAACCCAAATATAACAATTAAATATAAATATAAATGAGATTTAACTAAATAAATTAACTTTGATAATTCTTTATAGTTTGATGCAAAGAAAGTACTTGCATAAAATTTTGCCAACATTATAGACTAGAGGTGTCATATGACACTATAGACATAAATTTTTCTTACTAAGATTTAAGTAAAATGTTGTCACTAATATATATTTTTAAATTTAAATATATTTACAACACTTAAGTAACCATAATTTATTGTCAACTTTAAACTTCAAGAATTACAAAATGGATAAGAGTTGGATGCAATTGTCAAGGGTAAGCAACGAATATCGAAATGAAGTGCAAACTTTTCTAAAATTTGCATTTCAAAATGTAAGCCAAGAGAATATGATTCTTTGCCCGTGTAAGAAGTGTGGCAACATCAATTGGCATATTCGTGAAGTTGTCTACGAACATCTAGTTGTTGATGGCTTTATTCGGGAGTATAAAAAATGGATTTTCCATGGAGAGTGTACACCTAGTAGAACCTTTTCAACGATTAATCCGGGTTATCCTCATTATGCTCATCATCAGTATGCTAGAGAAGATGACATGGAAGGTATGTTGCGGGATGCATTTAATATGCACAGTTATGGTTTGCAATCGTTTCCACCTGAATTTATTGCATCCGATGATTGTGATATTGGTGGAAATGCTTTTACCAAAACGGGAACAAGTGCACCTGATGAAGAGCCAAAAGGAGAAGCGGCGAAGTTCTACAAGTTACTTAATGAAATGAATGAAGAACTTTATGAGGGATCAAAATTTTCAAAACTGTCATTCTACATTCTTCTTTTTCACTTAAAATGTTTGGGAGGGGGACCGAAAACTCTTTTATGCTGCTGTTAGAGTTTTTGACAGATATGTTTCTGTTTGCAAAAATCCCTCATTCATGCAAAGATATGAAGAAACTGATAAAGGATTTAGGTATTGGGTATGAAAAAATTCATAGTTGCCCAAATGACTGCATGTTGTATTGGGGTTGTCGAAACCACTCTTTTTTTTAAGCGAGTTTCAAAAAGTTATTTTAAAATCGAAAAATAGGGTGTTTAGAAAAAATGGGAGTCGCCACCAATCTTTTATTTGGGTGTGATTGGATCACCACAAAACATTAAAACGTTTTAAAAAATTGGTCATCGAAATCCAGAAAATGAGTTCGGGAGTCGGTTACGCATGAGGAAGGATTAGCACCTTCATACGCCCAAAATTGGTACCGTATTGATTATTTTCGAGTCTTAATTTGTAAACCTTAAAAGCTCGAATAAAGTTTAAAATACAATCTTCTAATGCATGAGCTATGTTTAAAAGAAATCGATTTTTGTTTGGAAGTCCCACTATTTCAAAATGATCGGGGAAGAAAATTACGTCCAATGAGTTAGGACATAATATTTTGAGATCTAGAAATAACAAGCTTTCCTTTGTAAAACTTTTTAAATTTTGAAAGAGGATGTTAGATTATCTCGATTTAAAGAAAGGTTGCCCCTAGTAAGTTAAGGTGCAAAAATTTTCGATAATCGAAAATAAGGAAACATTGCCTCGATTAAGATTAGTCGATTATTTCGATTTTGAAGAAAAATTGCACCTAGTAAGTTAAGGCGCCAAATTTTGAAACTCGAAATAAAAGAATATTACCTCGATTTTAAAGTTTTTATGAAAATAATTTTGAAAACGTATATGCGAATTTAATATGAATAAGCTATTAATGGCAGATATTAAATAACACGAAATAAAATGATTAAGTAGATAAATGGTAAGCAAAAATAAAATACGAGTGCGTAATAATTAAAATTAAATGCAAATATCGACAAAGAAAAAAATGACACGATCGGGATTAAAAGCGAGACTTTTTGGATATCCAGGGGCAAAATGGTAATTTTGGTCGAAATTGGGTCAAAAACAGGATTTTGGAAAGTTCGGGGGTAAAATGGTAATTTTCGTGAAATCGAGGGTAAAAATGAAATTTTAGAAAGTTCGGGGGTAAAATGGTAATTTTGGTGAAATCGGGGTTAAAAATGGAATTTTAGAAAGTTCAGGGGTAAATGGTAATTTTGGTGAAATCGGGGTTAAAAATGGAATTTTTGAAAATTTAAGGTTAAAATGTAATTTTGGAAAAGTTTGGGGTCAAAATGTAATTTTTAAAAAGTTTTAGGGTTAAAATGTAATTTTGGAAAAGTTTAGGGTTAAAATGTAATTTTCAAAAAGTTCTAGAGTCAAAATATAATTTCAAAACAGTCTAGGGACTTCCAGGGCAATAAAACAAAAAAGTGACACGTGGCAACCCCACAGGCATCTTGAGTTCAAAGGACTAATTTAAAAATTTTGAAAAATTCCTGGGCCAATTTTGTAATTAAATAGAATTCGATTTAAGGATTAAATTAAAACAAAATAAAATTAAGAAGGACTAATTGCAGAAATAAGCCAAAGTAACGACACGTGGCAGCCTCTGGTATATTCAAAAACTCAAGGGATTAAATTGAAAAAAATTAAAATTATTGGTCTAAATTAAAAATAATTGAAAATATGAAAAGGACCAAATTGAAACAATTAAAAATGCGAAAGGACTGAACGCGTAAATAGACCACTTATTGAAAACACGCGGATCCTAGAGGCTTGATCGGGTCGGGCCGAACCGGTTCAATGGATCTTATATAAATGCTATTTTAAACCCATTTTTCATTCCTTTTTTTTTCTTTTTTTAAAAAATCTGGGAACTCTCCCTTTTCTCTCCAAAGATGAAAGTCGACCCCCTTCAATCTAGCTCCGATCACCGTTCGAACTCTACGCGTGAGCACGCGTTGCAGGTGCCTGGGCCACGCTCCGTCGTTATCATCTCGTCTCCACCGCCACACGCCATCTTCTAGCCACCGGTAAGTGAATCGTCCTATCTTCCCTTTTCTTTCTTTTTCTTTCTATTCTTTTTTTAAAACTTTTCTTCAACCTTCGAAAACCCCCCTTTTTATGCTTGTTTTTCATTGAAACCCAAATATGAAAATTTTCAAAACTTTTCCTTTTTCTTGAATGTTCTTAAGCTCCATTTTTCGTTTCCAAAACTTTGTTCTTTATCCTCTTTGTTTGAAACCTTTGATTCTCTTTTAAAAACTCCTTTATTTCATATTTTTGATTCTGTAAATTCCTTCTCTAAAATTTTGAAGTCCATTTCTTTATTATCTTGACAGATTCCGACCTTGGGGGGAGCAAACGACGGCGGTGGCGCGAAGTTCCGGCGGTAGCTCCGACGACGCGAGATCCAGGGAGTATTCAGACTTTTCGAATTTCTCTTTTTTTAAAAAAATTAATAATAATAATTAAAAAATATTTATTAATTATTTATTAAAATCATTTATTGCCCCTTATTCACTAATAACGTTTTTAATAATATTATTATTAATACTTAGTACGAAACAATATATTTAAATAAAATAAAACCTTTATTATTAATGCCTTTCCTTTTAATGTCTTTAATGAAAACAAAACGTAACCGATGCAATGAAAGTAATCAATATGTGTATTAATGCATGTTTGGAAATCATAAGGGGTTGAATGCTGAGTTATGAACGGCAATAATGATGCATTAAGTAATACCTAAATGGTTTCAAGGCTTGAGTATTCTGTTCGTCTGCTTCTTGATTGAATACTAATTGCTTCGACTTGATTTGCAAAATATTCTAGAAATCTGCTTTTGTATTGATTCTTAGAAAAGAGGTTGTGGTTGGGTATTGATTTCAAAAGGAGTTTGTATTGATCTTTTCAAAAATTGGGTTCGTAACCCCTGTTACAGAAACTAATTTTAGCTTTTATAGCTATTTTACAGATGATGATATTTTGTTGTTTTGCCATTAAATGTCTGCCTTATTTCTTTGCTTGTTGCAGATTCTTCTTGGCAGCGGCGGTGGCAGAGCTAGGTGGAGCTGGCGATGGCAGGAGAGGTTGGAGCTGGTGGTGGCAGCAATCAGCAGAGGCACGTGGGTAGCTCAGTCTTAGGGTTTGACTTTGGTGGTTTGGGCTTGGGTTGTTTATTTGTTAGGTGTAATAAGTTATAGGGATTGGGTTTGTAATTGGGTTGTCTAAGTTGGGCCCAACTAGGCTTTGATTTTGGTTTTGTAAATGGACATTTGCATTTGGACATTTATTAAATTAAATTTATAATAAATTTAAATTTATATTAAATCCAAATTTAAATTAAATTTAAATTTAATAAATTTAGATTTAAAATAAATTTAATTTTAAAATAAATTTAATTTTGAAATAAATTTAAAATGGTTTGGTTGGCCCGGTCAAAATTGGGCTTCAACAGCTGCCCCTCTTTGCTCGTTGTTGTATAACAGGAATAGAGCAAATACCAAAAAGAAGACCAATTTTGTCTAATCCTGCGGAATCTCGGCTCCATTATTCACTACTTCAAAGTGGCAGCGTTTTGACTTGCAGCTCCATTCCAAACCACTGCGGCTGCGGGGAGAGTGAGATCTCTTATCCCACTTCCTGTAAAAAATAGGGTTTGACGTTGATGCTTTATCCTGCTCTTACTACAACTTCGGAGAGATAAAGACTTGCTATTATTTATTTTGATCTGATCCACTATGATTTCAAGGTAGATGTTTCAACGTCGTGGATTTGACCTTTCATGTTTCTAAGGTACCGGGTTCATCGTTGCGACTTAAACCTTCCCTTTTTGTATCATTGTGGTATTGGATCTGCCATTGTGGTATTAGATCTTTCCCTTCATGCTTCTGAGGTACACGGTCCGCCATTGCGACTTAGACCTTTCCCTTTTCTGTTTTTGCGGTACTGGATCTGCCATTGCGATCTTAGATCTTTCCCTTCAAGCTTTTGAGGTACACAATCCACCGTTGCGACTTAGACCTTTCCCTTTCGTGTTTTGGCGGTACTGGATCTGCCATTGCAATCTTAGATCTTTTCCTTCATGTTTCTGAGGTACACGGTCCGTCGTTGCGACTTAGACCTTTCCCTTTTGTGTTTTTCCGGTACTGGATCTGCCATTGTGATCTTAGATCTTTCCCTTCATGCTTCTGAGGTACACGGTCCGCCGTTGCGACTTAGACCTTTCCCTTTTGTGTTTTGACGGTACTGGATCTGTCATTGCGGTCTTAGATCTTTCCCTTCCATGCTTTTGAGGTACACGGTCCGTCGTTACGACTTAGACCTTTCCCTTTTCTGTTTTTACGGTACTGGATCCACCGTTGCGATCTTAGATCTTTCCCGTTATATTTGAGGTACACGATCCGCCATTACGACTTAAACCTTTCCCTTTTTTGTTTTTGTGGTACTGGATTCGCCGTTGTGGTCTTAGATCTTTCCCTTCAATGCTTTTGAGGTACACGGTCCGCCGTTGCGACTTAGATCTTTCCCTTTTGTGTTTTGGTGGTACTAGATCTGTCATTGCGGTCTTAGATCTTTCCCTTCCATGCTTCTGATGCTGAAACCTGTAGAATATGCTCAAATGGACCTCTAGGTAGGCCAGGTTTGTTTAGGATGTCATGCTCAAAATGAGTCAAAATACTCCTAACTAGAATGAATGTGCATGATTTAATGTTTAATTTTTTAAAGATTAGTCTCTTCTGTTCTGGGATTATCTCTTGACATCTTCTCGAATCTAACTTGTCAGATTCTCAATTCGAACTGCTTTTTCAGATTTGATTCTTTTGACTGACAGTTTTGTTTAGGATCCTTATATCTTAGTATGAAAATACTTGGATGGTGTGGAAAAAATGAGATTGAATTAAAGTCAAAACTTGGAGATATGTTCGTTATAAAAAGGAAAATGTTGAATATTTACAATGACAAACAGTACTAGGTCTAGATATCAAATATGAGTTTCTCTAATCTGTGGATCATTTTTCGCCTGATATGTCTCTGGAGATCCTGGAGTTACTTTGTCGACGCCCCAAGATGTAAAATATTTCTATCTTGTCAATTTTGAGGGAACAGTTGGTTGTCCTTGTTTTGTATTTGAGCCACCCTTTTCTGGTTTTCAACTCAAAACCCCTTTGATTTCAAGATGCCCTTTCTACGGGTTTTCATCCTGACCTCTCCGATTTTTTTTTAGGTATAATACTTTTTCATCGAGTCTGAATTTACTGGGTTGTATAATTCTTTGCCGTCCATTTCAGTCAAAATTAGGGCTCCTCCAGAGAAAGCTTTCTTTACCACGTACGGCCCTTCCCAATTAGGCATCCATTTTCCTCGAGAGTCTTTGTGTATTGGAAGTATCTTTTTCAAGACTAGATCTCCCTCATGGAATTCTCTAGGGCGAACCTTTTTGTTGTTAGCACGTATCATCCGTTTTTGGTACATTTGACCATGACGGATGGCCTTTAATCTCTTCTCTTCGATCAGGTTTAATTGATCATATCTGGTTTGGACCCATTCTGCTTCATCCAAATTCATCTCTGACAAGACTCGGAGAGAAGGAATCTCCACCTCGATGGGTAAAACAGCCTCCATCCCGTATACTAGTGAGAACGGCGTTGCCCTAGTAGATGTTCTGACAGAAGTTCTATAAGCAAGGAGAGCGAATGGTAATTTCTCATGCCAATCCTTATAGGTTTCCGTCATTTTTGCAACAATCTTCTTGATATTTTTATTTACCGCTTCTACTGCTGCATTCATCTTTGGGCGATATGGGGACGAGTTATGATGTTTGATCTTAAATTGCTTACAAACCTCTGATATCGTATTGTTGTTCAAGTTCAGTGCATTGTCTGATATGATCTTTTCTGGCAATCCATATCGGCATATGATTTCCTTTTTCAGGAACTTGCTCACTGCAGACTTTGTAACGTTGGAATAAAAGGCAGCTTCCACCCATTTTGTGAAATAGTCAATTACCACAAAGATGAATCTATACCCATTAGAAGCCTTCGGTGAAATTGGTCCAATAACATCCATGCCCTACATAGAAAAAGGCCACGGGGAGGTCATGACATGCAGTGGTGATGGAGGTACGTGAATTTTATCTCCATAGATTTGGCATTTATGGCATTTCTTAGCGTAGTTGATATAATCAGTCTCCATAGTCGACCAATAGTATCCGAATCTCATGATCTGTCTGGCCATTTTGAATCCATTGGCGTGCGTTCCGCAAATCCCTTCATGGACTTCTTCTAGGATTTTCTTAGCCTCAATTGAATTCACACATCTCAACAACACCTTATCCTTTCTTCTCTTATACAGAATCTCCCTATTTAGGACATACTCGTTCGCGAGCCTTCTCAATGTCCTTTTGTCATTTTCAATAGCTCCTTCAGGGTATTTACAGTCTTTTACATATTAGAGAATGTCTTGATACCAAGGATGCCCCTCTTTTCCTTCTTCTTTGATCTCATAGCAATGGGCTGGAGTTTCATAAATACTCATTCGAATGGGCTTCATATCCTCTGGCCTATTTACTTTTATCATCGAAGCTAGAGTAGCCAAAGTATCAGCCATTTGGTTTTCCTCACGTAGGAGGTATTTGAATGTGACCTCGTCGAATTCTTTGATCAGTTCGAGGACCATATTTCGGTATTCAATTAATTTGGAGTCCCTTGTCTCCCACTCTCCCCTGAGCTGGTAGATTACCAAAGCTGAATCTCCATATATTTTTAAGACCTTGATCCCTCGATCTATGGCTGCTTGAATCCCCATTATGCATGCCTCGTATTCTGCCATATTGTTTGTGTAATCGAAATCAAGTTTACTGGTAAAGGGATAATGGTCTCCTTCTAGTGACACTAAAACTGCACCGATCCCATTGCCCACAGCATTTGAAGCGCCATCAAAATTTAATCGCCACGGATGCTCTGTCGCGGTCTCCTCTGCGGTAGTTGCAACGTACATCAGATCCTCATTTGGAAAGTCAAAATCTATTGGCTCATAGTCTTCTAAAGCCCTACTGGCTAGGAAATCTGCTATTGCACTTCCTTTAATTGCCTTTTGGCTTACATAGACTATATCAAATTCTGACAGCAGGATTTGTCATCTAGCCATTCTTCCATTTAGCACAGTTGACTCCATCATGTATTTAAGGGGATCTAATTTCGAGGTGAACCAAGTGGTGTGATATAGCATGTATTGTCTCAATCTTCGGGTAGTCCATACCAACACACAGCATAAATTTTCTATTGAAGAGTATCTTGCTTCACCGTCAGTAAATTTCTTACTAAGGTAGTATATGGCCCTTTCCTTCTTTCTAGTCTCGTCATGTTGACCCAAGACACATCCCATAGAATTCTCAAAAACTGTTAAGTCCAAGATTAATTATTTGTTGGGACTTGGTGGCACTAAAACTAGAGCATCAGACAAATACTGCTTAACCTTGTCAAAAGTTCTTTGGCACTAATCATCCCAAACGCCTGGATTATGCTTTCTAAGAAGGCGAAAGATGAGATCACATTTCTCAGTTAACTGTGAGATGAACCGAGCAATGTAATTCAACCGATCGAGGAAACCTCGAACTTCTTTTTGTGTACGAGGTGAGGGTAATTCTTGTATGGCTCTAACCTTGTCTGGGTCGATTTCAATCCCCTTTCGACTGGCCACGAAACCTAACAACTTGCCTGAAGTAACCCCGAAAGTACATTTGGCAGGGTTCAACTTTAGCTGGAACTTTCTTAATCTAAAAAATAACCTTCTCAAGACCTTTACATGTTCCTCCTCGGTTCGAGATTTAGCGATCATGTCATCGACATAGACCTCGAGTTTCTTGTGCATCATATCATGAAACAATGTCACCATGGCTCTTTGATATGTTGCCACCGCATTTTTAAGTCCGAACGACATCACCTTATAACAAAATGTTCCCCATATTGTGACAAAGGTAGTTTTCGCCATATCTGTAGGGTCCATCTTTATTTGGTTATACCCAGAAAATCCATCCATGAAAGAGAAGAAGGCATGACCCACTATATTGTCTACCAGGGTATCAATGTGAGGCAGCGAAAAGTTGCCTTTTAGGCTGGCTTTATTCAAATCTCGGTAATCTACACACATACGTACTTTCCCGTCTTTTTTGGGGACGGAGACTATATTGCAACTCATTCTGAATATTCAACCACTTGGAGGAAACCCGCGTCAAACTGCTTTTGGACTTCTTCTTTTATTTTAAGCAAAGCGTCGGGTCGCATCCTACGGAGTTTTTGTTGGACGGGCCTGCATTATTCCTTTATTGGGAGCTTGTGAACTACAATGTCGGTGTTTAACCCCGGCATATCTTGGTAGGACCAGGCGAAGACGTCTTTGAATTCTTTGAGCAGCTCAATAAGATCTCTTCGTGTTTCTGCCGAGATATTGGTTCCAATTTTTACTTCCTTCTTCTCCTCTTCATCCCCTATGCTTACAGTCTCGACTACTTCTTTATGGGGCAAGATCTGTTTTTCCTCTTGTTCTATCATTCGCAGCAATTCCAGAGATACGTTATTATCTTGGTCATCTTCGAAGTCTTGAGGTTCTTCAAGACACATATCCCGCTCGAAATGAGGTTCACAGTCAGTGTTACTCATATTACTGATATCCCAAGATCTGTCAAAAGAATGAGAGTGGTCCAATGAATAAAATAATTTTAAGAATGATTGTATGGTATGATTATGGGTGTATGTATACAAAAAATTCAAGAATGATTAATTTGTGTATGTTAAGGGTAAATAATTTATTTGAATTTGAAAGGAAGAATATAAAGAGATATTTATCAAAAAGGAGCGAAATACATTTTCATTAAGATAACGGAAAAAATCGAATGCCCTTTATAAAGATTTTTATCGCCCTCGGGCATAGAACGATAGATATGTATCGAGTATTACTGTGAAATATTCCTAAAGGCTACAGGGAGCTCCTCTTCCGACCAGTTGTCCAGGTTACTTCCTGGTGCGTATGGGCAAATTTGGGACAGGCTCCTTTCTTTGCCTTCTTTGGAGACAGCATTAATGTTCAGTTCCATCACAAATCTTCCAGTATTCTCTTCCTCTTTGAGCCTCATCCTGCCAGAAATGAAAGTTTTTGATATATGAGGGAAGGTTATCGGTCTCCATTTGATTTCTTCCTAGGCTTGCCGTGCTCTTATTGTCGTTCGCTTCTTTTCTATCTCTTTCTTCTTTTCCTTAACATCTGGCGTTTATCCTAACCCGAAACGGTCCTACTTTCCTAATGGCGACGGTGCGTTAATTATTCCTTGAAGATATTTCTCGAGCCCTTTTCCCGGCAGTGCTCCTTTTCCAATTGTCAAACGTAACCCCATCTTCGTGGTTTGCGACAACTTGGGTTCAAAAATTTTATTTTCTTCTGCAATGAATGTGGCATTAACAATTCTAACGAAACGGAAGGAACATTCTACCGCCTTTTCATTTCTTTCTACATACGGGACATCGCTTGTCATAGATGCGATAATATCCTCCTCCGTATTGATTGTAATCAACCTTCCATCGGTTACCAGCTTGAGTTTCTGATGAAGTGAGGACGGTACCACTCCTGCTAAGAAGATCCAAGGTCTCCCTAATAAGCAATTATAGGAAGGCTTAATATCCATCACCAAGAAATTAACCTCGTAAGTGTTCGGGCCTATTTACAATGGTACTTTAATCTGGCCCATTACTTTCCTTTTTGTTCCATCGAAAGCTCTTACTATGTTGTGATATGTCTTCATATAAGAGCTATCGATGGGTAATCTTTCCAAGGTAGCCAACGGTAGTACATTTAAAGCTGAACTGTCGTCGATGAGCACTCCAGGTAATGTGTACCCTTTACAGCGAGTGGTAATATGCAAAGCCTTAGCCGATCCCATACCCTCAGACGGGATTTCATCGTCACTGCAGAAAATAAAATTATCAGCGCTAATGTTGTTAATCAGACGATCCAGCTTGTATACGGATATGTCGTTGGTCACATAGGTCTCGTTGAGCACCCTCATTAAAGCGTTGCGGTGGGCTTCCGAACTTAGCAATAATGCTAAGATCGATATGTGCGCAAGCTGTTTATGTAGCTGCTTAACTACACTGTACTCACTGTGTTTCAAGAATTTTAGGAACTCTTGTGCTTCTCTTTCTGCCACCGGCTCGTTTGTCGGCTCTAACTTGTCAGTCACTTTTTCTTCGGGCTCGACTGCTAAGGCCTTTCCTTTTGTAGATTCTTTTTTCTCTTTCTCTAAGTCATAGACTTTACCACTATGGGTGACCAGATTTATATTTTCTTAAAGTTACTCTTCCTTAGGTGCTATTATATTGCACCCGTAATTCCAGGAAACTCTTTTACTATCTTCATAAGGAAACGGTGCAGGTTTCCGTATGATAACACAAGGTGTCTCTTGTCTTCTTGTCTCAGTTCCCTTGGATGTAGAGATGATTATTATCGGGCAATCGAGCTTATTTGTCCTTTTTTCTTCGGAGGCGCAAATGTCCCCCATCTCTTCTCTCTCTTCAAAGAACTCCAATTCTTTGCGGTCCATCAAATCTTGTACTAGAACCTTGAACTCCGCACAATACTGAATCTCGTGTCCTTCAACATTGTGAAAATCACAATGGTTCTTGGTCGTTATCACATTTTCACCATTCTGTGCAATCATTCCCCTATCCACCATTTGACGCCATACCCATTTCAAAAGAGATCTGACCTCTCCAATATGAGCCTTAACCTTTTTCCCTTTTACACTAGTAATTGCGTTTATCCCCTGATCAAGGTGGGTAGGTAAAGGGTTCCCGGCTATATTAGGTCCTGATGGCTCATCGAATCTTATTCGTTTCATCTTAATCAATCTTTTTACAACCTTCTTGAAAGCGAAACAATTTTCAATGGAGTGTCCAGTTACTCCTCCATGAAATTCGCATTGAGCGTTGGCGTCATGCTATTTCGGGAATGTTGGTGGTACGGGCTCCGTGAAGTACGGGGCCACCACGTGCTGATCATATAACTGCTGGTAGAGTTCTTTGTACATCACCGGAATTGGAGTGAACTGAATCTTTTCAGTATTCCTTCTCGAGCTTGATTCTGATTTTGGTGGATTTTGATAATTATTCGAAGGAAGTTTTGATTGCGTCATCATAATTGATTTTGCATAATTTGGTCTGTACACGCTTGTATTATTTACCTCAGCTTCTTTTCTTCTAGGGGCTGCCCTTTTTCCACTGTCTCCTACATCAATATTTTCGCTTTTAATCGTACTTTCAATCATTTCTCCTGACATAACTACGTCTGAGAAACTTCTTGTAGCATTTCCCACCAAGTGATTGAGATACGGTACTTTTAGCGTGTGGACAAAAAGCATTATTGTTTCTTTTTCCGTTAATGGTGGTTGTATTTGAGTAGCTACATCTCTCTAACGTTGAGCATATTGTCTGAAGCTTTCGCTCGGCTTTTTCTTCATATCTTGCAAGGTGATCCTGTTTGGAGCGATGTCAGTAATATGGCCATATTGCTTCATAAAAGTTTGGGCCAGGTCTTTCTAGGAATTGATCTTTGTGCGGCTTAGTTGGTTGTACCACTTTGCAGCAGATCCAACCAAACTATCCTGGAAACAGTGGATTAATAATTTATTATTGTGGACATATCCTGTCATTTTCCGACAGAACATTGTAATGTGTGCTTCTGGACAGCTTGTCCAATTGTATTTTTCAAATTTTGGAGTCTTAAACTTTGGGGGTAGTACTAAGTCTGGAACCAGACTTAGTTGTTTGGCATCTATTCTACCGTAGGCGTCAGTACCTTTCATTGCCCTAACTTTATCCTCCAACCATTTGTGTTGTTCTTCTATTTGTTTAGATACTTCCAATTTCGTTCTCTTCGCCTCCATCATATCATCGAGGTCGGGGTTGATGGGATTCGTAGTGGTTTCCCCCGGGTTTGACCCTAATCCAATCATGTAATTAGTTTGGGCTGAGGCGCAATGGGCTGTGGTTGTGCCCGGATGAGGATGGGTGTTTTTCGCGAGTTTGTTTTTAGTAGAGCCTGATGGTGCACGGGTGTAAAATCAAGGGGATATTGAGGATCCTCGTTTTCCTCTCTCGGGCCTTTTGCGAGACTTTTCCTTTTATCCGAATCCCGTAATAGTTTGGTTAATTGATTAATTATATTGCTCTGAGATTCGATAATTTGGTCTCTCATATCCCTTTGGACTCTTTCTAGCTGGTCCTGTAACTGAGCTTACATCTACTCTTGCATTTCCTTTTGCAACTGCTCTAGCCTTTTTATTCTCTGATCCATGGCTCGTTGAGTACCGTAAGGGTGTAATTTCTCTCTTTTTCCGGTTTTAACTATTCCAAATTCCATTTAATGAGATTTATTGTGTTTAAAAAATGTAAATATACAATGCGAATGAATGAACGAATGCAAAAGAAAGGTATTGACTTATAATTCACTTTCCATTTAGAAAATTTCATTTAGATAACAAGTTCCTTTACATAAAGCAAATTACATAAATGGTTTTACTTTGATGCTAAGAGCCTTGACTTTCTTGAGGAGTCCTGCTAGCTTTTGACCTTGTTCCGTCTTTATTTCATATTGTATACCTAACTCTTCTGCTTCGGCTGTCAGCGCTTGCACGTGTTCGGCTACTCCGCGAATTTTATTTAAGGCATCACCCATAACATAATCCCTCTCTCTGACCTCTTTCTGAGCCTATTGAAGATGTAAATCATTTGTCTCCAACGTCCTTTCTAGAACTTCGGTTCGTATTTCACTATTTTGCAGAGAGGCTTCTAATTCTTTCACCCTCTTATCTAGTCTCTCGATTTTGACTTGTTTTGCCTTCAACTCCATTACTGAATTTCGGCTACAATGTCGGTGCAGAGATTCTTCTAAATCTCGTACTCAGGCTTTTAATTCGATCACCTTAGCTTGGCTTTCTAGAAGGCTACTCTTTATGGCATTTTCCTATACCTGGGCATCTTGGAACTTATTCATCCAGTGACTTGTTCTATTCTTTTCTTCGCAGATCTCTTGTTGCCATTGTTCTGAGGTCTTACCTAAGCCAGCGGTCCTCATCGATAAGCGAAGCTTCTTATAGTCTTTCTTTAAGCTACTGAGGTCCTCTTCAGCCTTATTCTTCCCTTTTCTCAATTTTTTCGCCTCTAGCTTTTGAACATCAACATCCAGTCCTAAAAGTACCTTTTCTTCCTCTAGCTTTTCTATCATCTTTTCCATCTCCGCATTCTTTCTCTCGAAGTCTTGTTTAATTATTTCAAGTTCAGTCGGGACAACCTGCAAGTGTTCCTCGATTGGGCGGACAATCTTCGGGTTTGGCACAGAAATGTTGTCGTTGATCCTTCTATTTCTCCACTAATCATACTTTACAGTTATCATGGGATTGGCGCTGAATGCTTTCATCCTCCTGACTTGATTCCATGCATTTGAAATTTCTCGAATCCTTTTCTTGTTATTTTACCCTCTGTATGTGAACTCGCACTAGGCTAACCCCTGAGTCGTTGGTATGAACTGTCTCAATCTGTATTGCCTTGAAACCAGCAAAGGTGCGTATCTTGTTGCTCCTCATATCCCTGCCAATGGAACCAGTCAAAGTCTCCACATCGATACAAGATCTCATCGGGAACAAACCACGGTGCTCGTGATTCTATGTCTTCATCTTTAAGGCTTTGGGAATGACCATCCATTTTTCTTCTGAAAAATTTTCTTGTCTTTGTGAAGCTAAGAAGTCTTTCAGCAGGGAATAATCTTTAGACAGGTATTGATAGGAGACTTTTTCTATTTTCCAGAAATGACTGTGAAACCATACCATTAACAAATGCGCGCAGGCAATAAATCGACCTTCTCCTTCTTTTCTGCATGCACTTAAAGATCTGAAAGTTTCTACGAGTATAGCCGGGACAAGTGTAACTCTTTTGCTCAATCGATCAAACAAGTCTATCACTGCATCTTCTATATGCCCCAAAGCTTTTGGAAAAATGACCAATCCATAAATGCTCAAGGCTAAGATGCCAATCTTTTTCTTTGTATCCGGATGAGCCAATATCAAATCTCATAGACTTTTTCACGTTATGCATTTGTTGTCGCCTTTGATCTTAACCCGAGCTGTTACCTATTGTTCGCTCATGCCGGTGATGTTTATCAACCTTTTAATAATAGTCAAGAGATTTGGAGCTCTGGAATAAGCCTTATCTACTGAGGTTTTCGGGCAACGAAGCAGAGTGGTATATTCTTCTATGGTCGGTGCCATGTCTACATTCCCGAAGGTGAAGTAACTGTAGGCTGGGTTCCAATACTGCGTTAATGCTCGAAAGAGAAATTTATCTACTTTGACCTTGAACAAATGTGGTAAATCGTCGTATTCTTGGTAAAAGGTCTGTTTCATGTTGTCATCCCCACTGTCCCATATCTCTTTCAACTCTTGCACATTGTTTTGAGCCATACTGATCCTGGTATAATCCTAAAGCTCTGACTCATGCCCTTCTACTAAACTGTCTCCTTTTTGGCGCTGAATCTCCTCCGACTACATGCGCACAACCATGTTGTCCTCAACTTTATCAAGATACTTGTTTTTCATGATTAATTCTCTTATCGGTAACTGAATTTTGTGTCTATACTTTTCTTTTATAGGATGATGAAATGTAATGCAAAAATGGACAAAATAAACAAGTTAGCGAAACGCATTAATATCAATATACAAGTATAGAGCAGAGCATAGAACATAAAAAGTTTGCATCGGAAGGTTACTAAAAGGTTGAGCGTAACTCCTTCTAGGGCATGTCCTTACGGCTTACTACATGTGGCTTTAGGTTCTAAAGAACGAGTACCCAAACCAACAGATTTCTCGATCCTCACCCATTACAGGCTCATATGGACGAGTTCGGTTTAGGGGGACGCATTTCCCACATGTTTACACGGAAGTGAAAACTTCACGAAAATAAGGGTACTTTGTAATCTCGAAAGCGATCCACTATCCTGCACGGAGGTGAAGACCTCACGAAGGAATAGTTTCGGACTTCCACTTTAAAAGGGTAATATCGTGTGCAAATGTATGCAAATTTTACACTAGCAATTGTACATACTATAATACCACACAAAAGATGTCAAGGATCGTATATTAAATGAAATCGAAAATTTTAAGGTTTTCAAAGAATACCCGAAAATAATCAATTTAGCTTGACTCGTTTATTTTGAAAAGTCCCCAATGGAGTTGCCAAGCTGTCGAAACCACTCTTTTTTTAAGCGAGTTTCGAAAAGTTATTTTAAAATCAGAAAATAAGGTGTTCAGAAAAAATGAGAGTCGCCACCAATCTTTTATTTGGGTGTGATTGGATCACCACAAAACGTTAAAACGTTTTAAAAAATTGGTCTTCGAAATCTAGAAAATGAGTTCGGGAGTCGGTTACGCATGAGGAAGGATTAGCACCCTCATACGCCCAAAATTGGTACCGTATTGATTATTTTCGGGTCTTAATTTGTAAACCTTAAAAGTTCGAATAAAGTTTAAAATACAATCTTCTAATGCATGAGCTATGTTTAAAAGAAATCGATTTTTGTTTGGAAGTCCCGCTATTTCTATATGATCGGGGAAGAAAATTACGTCCAGTGAGTTAGGACATAATATTTCGAGATCCAGAAATAACGAGCTTTTCTTTGTAAAACTTTTTAAATTTTGAAAGAGGATGTTAGATTATCTCGATTTAAAGAAATGTTGCACCTAGTAAGTTAAGGTGCAAAAATTTTCCATAATCGAAAATAAGGAAACATTGCCTCGATTAAGATTATTTGATTATTTCGATTTTGAAGAAAAATTGCACCTGGTAAGTTAAGGTGCCAAATTTTGAAACTCAAAATAAAAGAATATTACCTCGATTTTAAAGTTTTTATGAAAACAATTTTGAAAACGTATATGCAAATTTAATATGAATAATCTATTAATGGCAGATATTAAATAACATGAAATAAAATGATTAAGTAGATAAATGATAAGCAAAAATAAAATACAAGTGCGTAATAATTAAAATTAAATGAAAATATCGACAAAGAAAAAAAATGACACGATCAGGATTGAAAACGAGACTTTTTGGATACCCCGGGGCAAAATGGTAATTTTGGTCGAAATTGGGTCAAAAATGGGATTTTGGAAAGTTCGGGGGTAAAATGGTAATTTTGGTAAAATCGAGGGTAAAAATGGCGTTTTAGAAAGTTCGGGGGTAAAATGGTAACTTTGGTGAAATCAAAGTTAAAAATGGAATTTTAGAAAGTTTGGGGGTAAAATGGTAATTTTTGTGAAATCGAGGTTAAAAATGGAATTTTAGAAAGTTCAAGGGTAAAATGGTAATTTTGGTGAAATCGATGTTAAAAATGGAATTTTAGAAAGTTTGGGGTAAAATGATAATTTTGGTGAAATTGGGGTTAAAAATAGAATTTTTGAAAATTTAAGGTCAAAATGTAATTTTAGAAAGTTTTAGGGTCAAAATGTAATTTTAGAAAATTTTAGGGTTAAAATGTAATTTTAGAAAAATTTAGGGTCAAAATATAATTTTTAGAAAATTTTAGGGTTAAAACGTAATTTCAAGACAGTCCAGGGACTTTCAGGGCAATAAAACCAAAAAAGTGACACGTGGCAGCCTCACAAGCATCCTGGGGTCAAAACCAAATTCCTGGGCCAATTTTATAGTTAAATAGAATTCGATTTAAGGATTAAATTAAAACAAAATAAAAATAAGGACTAATTGCAGAAATAAGCCAAAGTAACGACACGTGGTAGCCTCTGGTGCATTCAAAAACTCAAGGGAATAAATTGAAAAGAAATTAAAATTATTGGGCTAAATTAAAATTAATTGAAAATATGAAAAGGACCAAATTGAAACAATTAAAAATGCGGAAGGACTGAACACACAAATAGACCACTTATTGAAAACACGCGGATCCTGGAGGCTTGGTCGGGTCGGGCCGGACCTGTTCAATGGATCTTATATAAACGCTATTTTAAACCCATTTTTCATTCCTTTTTTTTAAAAATTTGGGAACTCTCCCTTTTCTCTCCAAAGATCAAAGCTGACCCCCTTCAATCCAGCTCCGGTCACCGTCCGAACTCCGCACGTGAGCACGCGTTGCCGGTGCCTGGGCCACGCTCCGTCGTTATCATCTCGTCTCCACCGCCACGCGTCGTCTTCCAGCCACCGGTAAGTGAATCGTTCCATCTTCTCTTTTCTTTCTTTTTCTTTCTATTCTTTTTTTAAAACTTTTCTTCAACCTTTGAAAACCCCTATTTTTTTATGCTTGTTTTTCATTCAAATTTTTCTTGAATGTTCTTAAGCTCCATTTTTTGTTTCCAAAACTTTGTTCTTTATCCTTTTTGTTTGAAACCTTTGATTCTCTTTTAAAAACTCCTTTATTTCATATTTTTGATTCTGTAAATTCCTTCTCTAAAATTTTAAAATCCATTTCTTTATTATCCTGACAGATTCCGACCTTGGAGGGAGCAAATGGCGGCGATGACGTGAAGTTCCGGCGGTTGCTCCGGCGACGCGAGATCCAGGGAGTATTCAGAATTTTCGAATTTCTCTTTTTTTTAAAAAAAATTAATAATAATAATTAAAAAAATATTTATTAATTATTTATTAAAATCTTTTATTGCCCTTTATTCACTAATAACGTTTTTAATAATATTATTATTAATACTTAGTACGAAACAATATATTTAAATAAAATAAAACCTTTATTATTAATGCCTTTCCTTTTAATGTCTTTAATGAAAACAAAACGTAATCGATGCAATGAAAGTAATCAATATGTGTATTAATGCATGTTTGGAAATCAGAAGGGGTTGAATGCTGAGTTATGAACGGTAATAATGATGCATTAAGTAATACCTGAATGGTTTCAAGGCTTGAGTATTCTGTTCGTCTACTTCTTGATTTGCAAAATATTCTAGAAATCTGCTTTTATATTGATTCTTAGAAAAGAGGTTGTGATTGGGTATTGATTTCAAAAGGAGTTTGTATTGATCTTTTCAAAAATTGGGTTCGTAACCCCTTTTACAGAAACTAATTTTGGCTTTTATAGCTATTTTACAAATGATGATATTTTGTTGTTTTGCCATTAAATGTCTGCCTTATTTCTTTGCTTGTTGCAGATTCTTCTTGGCAGCGACGGTGGCAAGGCTAGGTGGAGCTGGTGATGGCAGGAGAGGTTGGAGCTGGTGGTGGCAGCAATCAGCAGAGGCACGTGGGTAGCTCAGTCTTAGGGTTTGACTTTGGTGGTTTGGGCTTGGGTTGGTTTGTTTGTTAGGTGTAATAGGTTATAGGGTTTGGGTTTGTAATTGGGTTGTCTGAGTTGGGCCCAATTGGGCTTTGATTTTGGTTTTGTAAATGGACATTTGTATTTGGATATTTATTAAATAAAATTTATAATAACTTTAAATTTATATTAAATCCAAATTTAAATTAAATTTAAATTTAATAAATTCAGATTTAAAATAAATTTAATTTTAAAATAAATTTAATTTTGAAATAAATTTAAAATGGTTTGGTTGGCCCGGTCAAAATTGGGCTTTAACAATGGTGATCGGAGAAATCAACAGTCTTGTCATGTTTGCGGTACATCTCGTTAGATGAATAGGAATGAAGAAAATGTGAATGAGGATGAAGGTGAAGCACAGTCAAGAAAGAAGCCAGTAAAGATTCTGCGATATTTTCCACTAATACCAAGGCTTCAAAGGCTTTTCATGTTGTCGAAGACGACCGAGTCTATGAGGTGGCATCATGATGAACGAACTAATGATGGATTATTAAGGCATCCCGCGGATTCTTTAGCTTGGAAATCATTTGACAATAAATTTCCAAGCTTTGCAAGTGATCCTCGTAATGTGAGGCTTGGGCTAGCATTTGATGGATTTAATCCATTTAAACTCATAAGTACTTCGTACAGTACTTGGCCTGTAGTGCTTGTTCCTTACAATTTGCCTCTGTGGATTTGCATGAAGCACTCTTCTTTTATCTTATTTATGATTATCCCTAGAGATAAAGGTCCCGGGAATGATATTGACATTTATATGTAGTCACTTCTTAAAGAGTTGAAATAGTTATGGGCGGGTGTTGAAACATATGATGTCTCCAAAAAGGAGAACTTTTATTTACGTGCAGCTCTGTTGTGGACTATTAATGATTTCCCGACTTATGTTAATTTATCTGGTTGGAGTACCAAAGGGCGTTATGGTTGTCCTTGTTGTGCAGCGCAAACTTGTTCGAAGTGGTTATATAATGGGAAGAAGTTATCTTATATGGGGAATTGTCGGTGGTTAGATGGAAATCATAGATTTTGATTTCAGAGTACTCAATTTGATGGTACCGAAGAGTTGAGAGAAGCTCCTCAGCAGACCATTGGATCTGAAATCTTGTTCATGTTGAAAGATATAGATTTTAGATATGGGAAGATGAATCAACCATCCAACACGCAAAGAAACAGAAGATCGAGGGAGGCGTATGTTGGTGATGTTGACCGAGAGAGTGATGATGAATCTAATGAAGAGGATGATCCTAATGAGGCGAAGTTGTGGAAAATAAGAAGTATTTTTTTTATTTTCCTTATTGGGAGCATCATATTTTGCGTCACAATCTTGATGTCATGCATATTGAAAAGAATGTTAGCGAGAATATAATTGGGACAATTCTCAATGTGGATAGAAAATCGAAAGACAATCTTAAGAGTCGACTTGATCTAGTTGACATGGGAATTCGGCATGATCTTCATCCCCAATTACTTCCAAATGGAAAATGTCAGTTGCCACCTTCTAACTTTACAATGTCGAAGAAAGAAAAAGAATTGTTCTGCACGGTGTTGAAGGATATAAAGGTCCCAGATGCGTATGCATCAAATTTATCTCGATGTGTGAGTCTTAAAGATCGAAGACTACATTCCCTAAAATCACATGATTATCACATCTTGATGCAAGATTTACTGCCAGTTGTTTTGTGGTGTTGTATGTCAAAAAAGGTGACGTCTTGTATAATTGAACTATCCAATATAATGAAAGCTATTTGTGGCAAAGTTTTGGATGTTGAAGAACTTGAGAAAGTACAAGATCGAGTCACCTTGACATTATGCAACTTGGAGAAGATCTTTCCACCTTCGTTCTTCACTATTATGGTGCATTTGTTAATTTATCTCCCTCATGAAGTAAAACTTGGTGGACCAGTTTTCTATTGGTGGATGTATCCTATAGAGAGGTGCTAATTAATTTACAAAGTTTTGATTCATTCATTAATATACCTTTAGTTACAACTGTTGATAATGTTGTATGTCGTGTTTAGGTTCCTATGCAAATTGAAGTCTTATTGTTGTAATAAGCGTTATCCAGAAGGATCAATTGCTGAAGGTTACTTAGCAGAGGAGTGTATGACTTTCTGCTTTAGATATTTAGAAGATGTTGAAACAAGATTGAATAGGCCAAGTAGAAATGCTGGGCTCAATAATGATTATAGCTTAGCTGAAACTTATCTATTTCGAAGTTATGGACAACCAATCGGGAAAGTTGAAATTGCACACTTAGATGATATATCTTGGGTACAAGCACATCGATATGTTCTTTTTCACCACGACTCAATTGAACCATTACACAAGTAACTTTTAGAATTTGATAAATATTCATCCTTTAATTTGTTTATTTTTTCGCTAACCTATTTATTCACTTTTTAACATAGTGAGTATAAACAACTCTTGAGATCTCGTTCACGCTCTCGAAGATTACAACATCGAGAGATTCATAAGTTATTCACAGAAACTTTTCATGAATGATTAGGGCAGACGGTATGCAACTGATGCTTTCAATGACAAATAATAATGTTTTCGTATAACATTTTAATTAATCAATTTACTTTCATTTCGATAGGTTTGGAGTGGAAAGGACGTCAGTGAAGAAGTTAAAATGACTTTCCCAAGGTCCGAATAGAGTAGTAAAAAGATATAATGCTTTCCTGATTAATGGATTCAGGTTTCATACAAAATCTCGCGAAAGATTGAGGAGGACTCAAAATTGTGGAATAGTTGTTAATTCTTCAATTACAAGTTATGCTAGTGCTAGGGACAGTAATCCTATTGAGGAAATGTGGAGTATTACGGACTTCTTACAGACATTATTGAGTTGTATTACTATGGCAAATGGAAGGTTGTTTTATTTCGATGTGATTAGGGTGATGTTAATACTGCTCGCGGAATTAAAAAAGATAAATTTGGTTTTACAATGGTGAACTTCTCTCGATTAATTCACACTGGGCAACAATTGATGGACGAGCCGTATGTTTTTTCTTCTCAAGTCAAACAAGTTTTTTGCTCGAGAGATCTAACTGATGAGGGTTGGTACGTTGTACTCCGTAACACCCCTAGAGATTTGTTTGACATGGGCAATGGGAGTAGAGATGACATGGACGAAAGATCAGAAACTTTGCCTTTTCCAGAACAAAACTTAAATGAAACTATCTCTAGTACTAGTACATAATTTCAATGGGTTCGCCAGGATGTGGATGAAGATATTTACGAATTATAAATGTAGTAAGATTTTACGTTTTATAAGAATATGTAATATTATATAATTTAAATCTTGATCTTGTTAAATATATCCATTACTATTATTGTTGTAATTAGTTACTAATATTTCAACTATTTTATGTGTATTGCAGATAATATGCCTAGAAGAAAATTTCGAGATCTAAGTATTATCCAAAATCCTCCGAATTCGAAAGAAACAAATAGTGATCAACAGACTGCTATTGGATCTTCGAATGTTTTGAAAACTGAAGAAAATCAAGGTAATGTTAAGTTTAATTTTCATGCATGTTCACTTTTTATTTTTGTTTTAAATTCTAATATTATCATATACAACTTTTTTAGCTGAAAATTCTGAGGGGCGTAGAACTCGAGGACGTACCCTATTAAAGGATTTATACAATCTAAATCCTGATGAGCGTGTCAAAGTATTTGCAAATAGTCATGGTCAGCCTGTTAGATCAGAGCTCGAATTTTGGGAGGATATTTGGGCATTGTAGCACGAAATAGCAGTCTGTTGCCGATCAACTACGAATCATGGCATCATATGCCTGATAGTAACAAAAATCAAGCTCTCGATAATATTAAGATAATAAAGTGAATGTGATTTATAGTACTTTGGTTTAATTTTAATTTATATTTACTTTCTAAACTTGTGTTATTTGTAGGAGAGATTTATTTTAGAGGTCTCGGACGACTATGTAAAGAAATCATTAGGGAAGAAATGGAGAGATCATAATAGTAATATAAAGAAAGATTATTTTAAGAATAATATGAGCCTTGAAGATAAATTGCGAAATGTTCTGCCGAGAATGCTGAAGTACCAATGGGAAGAACAAGTTAGATTTTAGAGCTCAAAGAAAGGAGAGGTATTATATACTACTAAACTCTTATAATTATTTTGGTTTATAGTATTTATTATATATGTAATGATATTTAATGTAGGATCGTGAGCGTGTTGGAATTACAAGTAGGCAAAAACAAAAATTCACGCACACAGCTGGATCGAGAAGTTTTGCTTGTGTAGCTGTTGATGAGGTATTTTGAATTTATTAATTGTGTCAAATATTAATTACTTTCTACTAATTAATATTTTTCCTACTATAATTTAGGAACATTCGTCAGGTCAAAAAGTCGGACGCCTTTAGCTTTTTGACATTACACATAGAAAGAAAGATGAATCTCTTATGACTTCTGAAGCTGCATAAATTATGGTATATTTACTTAATAAAATTTAAATGATTTAAAATATTTATCATGTTTAATTATAATGGTTTAGTTCGTCGTTTGTAATGCAAATAATGTCAAGTTATGTTGTATTTGTTTGATTATATATTTCGTTTCTAACTCCTTCATTGACTTATTAGGATAAATTAAAGGATAAGAAGGCGGAGTATGAAGCGATGACTTCAAGTGATAGTTCGGTTAATCTAGAGGACATTGATAATCAAGTTATTACTAAAGTTTTGGGTCCAGAAAGGTATGGTCGGGTTAGATTTCAAGGATCTTTTGTTAGCCCATCCCGATATTTTGGATCCAGCTCGCACAAATACATGCCTTCGGGGAGTCAGGATCAAGCTGAAGTTCAAAGATTAAGAGATCAAATGGCTCAGATGCAAGCGAGCACAGTTGAGCAAATTGCTCAACTTAAAGAGGAGGCAGCAGAGGTTCAAAGAAAATATGATGAACTCTAGCTACAACTTAAAGCGGAGGCAACAGCGAGAGAAGCGAAGGAAGTAGAGGCAACAAAAAAGTATAACGAACTGTAGCTACAGCTTCAAAATATGATGAAAATGTTTCAGCAGAATCAATCGCAAAATCAGCCATCTTAGACTTTTGTTTTTTCTTATTATGAGAATAATATACACAATACTACTTTTGAATATATTTTTCATTTATTTATTAATTTAAATCATATGCATATTTCTTTCGTTTATTATTTACATTTAGATTTGAAGTTATTGGTTGGATTTGAATTGGTTAGATTTGAATTTACAGGAAAAAATGTTGAAAATTCGGGTTCAATGAGAACTAAAATGAGCTGTTAAAATCTGTTAATATTAGCGGCGTTTGTGTGAAAAACGTCGCTAAAGAACATTATCTATAGCGGCGTTTGTGGTAAAAGCGCCGTTAAAGACCATGTTCTTTATCGGCGTTTTTGGGGAAAGCGCCGCTAAAGACCATATTCTTTAGCGGCGTTTGTGGGGAAAGCGTCGCTAAAGACCATGTTCTTTAGCGGTCTTTTTCCTCATAAACGTCGTTATTTTTAGCGGCGTTATCTTTAGCGGTATTTTTTGCGGCGCTTGCAGCGACGCTTATAGGCCCAAAAAATCGCCGCTAAAAACCTATTTTCCTGTTGTGTTCGAATCGTGTTGCTGTGAGGATTTTGTCCGAATACATTTTTGGTTCACAATTTGAATTACTATTTACCCCAATAAATTAAATATCATATTATTTAAACCTATAGTCAAGCAGTCAATTATTAGAGCAAAGAATGAAAATTTTAGGCCTAAAGAAGTAAGTATCCTAAATATGGTTTAAAACTGGTTTTTAAGCCTTTGTCATTTTCATTACCAAAAAAGGCCATTATTAGCTCCATCTGTTTTTTTTTTTTTAAAGTTGTCATCGTTGGTGAGATTGAGAATAAGAGATGATGACATGATCCACCAATACAAAAATTTCCTTCCCCAACTGGTTCCTTTTTTAAGATAAGTGTTTACAGACCAGATATGGCAATGGTTGTCATGCCTACACATGTGCGAAACTGGACGTGTCTGTATCTCAATGCAACTCAAACATTGTTTGGTCAAATGATTGTGACATAAAACCAATTAAATTTTATGGATTAGTGGATGGAAAGATAGAATTAAATGGAGGAAAAGATCTTGGTATTGTGTAATAAGTTTCCTAGGTTTACCTAATTTTGATTAGGTCAATGTAACATAGCATACCAGCATTTGGGGTTTTATGGAAAGGAAGTGTCTTTAAATATAAGATAAATGTATATATTTGATTCAAAGTGTATACATAAATTATAGGTGTATAGTCAACTATATCACTATTTCAGTCTCGACCCTAAACAATGTCTTAGTATGAATTTAGAATGTTTCGTCGGTCCAATGTTGTGTTTTCTTTTTTTAATCTAGCTAAATGAGGGCAATTTTTGGTCATTGGTGGGATGAAGCTTGAATAGGTCAAGCCGGCAATCCCCCAAGCGTAAAGAGTAGGCAGCTTTCTTGTAATCACCCCAAGTAAATGGCTTGTATAGGCTAGGGTTTTTGGGTGAGATCAGCTCACGGATGGGACCGATTGTCGCGTTAACCGGCGGTGCGGCGAAGTACATGATCGACATCCTTGAATGCCTCGACGATGAGTTCGCCAATGCTCTATGTCTCACGCTCGTAAATCTACCATTTGTTAGAACCTGTAAGGCATCACCGATGATGACATAGAATTGAGTAGGGTCAGGTGGGACAGGGACCCAAAACCCATCATTCAAATAGATTTCAAGCCCTGCAACATCGTTGGATCGTAGTATGGTGAGGATTTGAGGGTCAGAATGTTCTCCGAAACCAATCCGATGATCATCGTCTGTGTATGAACATGGCTCTCGGCTTTTTACTGTAGGATAATGGTTGAACCTTAAGACCGAGTCACTTTGGGTGTCTGTGATTAACCTACTGAACATGTACTTGTCTGGGAACCAAAGTCCTTCCGCCATTAGCTCAAGGATCTCGCTTGCTAATTCCCTTATTGATTCTACATATTCGTTTGCAGCGCAACTGTTTTATAAAAAAAGAAATCAATGACACTATAGCTAGTTATAATTGAACTCTTCCATGCATGCATGAAGTTAATCTATGTCTTGGACCCTCAACGGTGGTGGTATTATATCCGAGATATCAATGCTCGATTTTAACCCGAGTTTTTGTCTTTCAACTTCGAGAAGAACCCAAAGAAATTTATGGAATTTATTTGGAGCATTTATGGTCCATCAAGAAAATATTTTATCATTTTAGTCTTGATGGGATTCGAACTCAAGCCTTTAAGGGGCCTTAAAGGGTAAGAACACTACCACTTAATTAAATGGACCTTAGGTGCTCCCGATAAACTCTACTCGAAATTGAAAGATAAAACCCAAAAAACATAGACATCTTGGATACTTCTATTTGAAATTTGAATCCACTACTTAAAAAACGACATTTAAAAAATTTCTATTCTCCCTCAACATCATTGGATCATGCTAAAAGGCTCCCTAGAATGAGTAAATAATCAGTAGTCTAGTTGTTTCTAATTACGTCTAAATTTATTTTTATTTAATTAAATCTTTTTAATAATAAAAGGGAAGGTGTCCGTTTCTAGGACACGAAAGCATTAATTATAAACAATCTCCTGCAAAAACATTAAATACTCCTTTGTAATTCAAAGCTAGTGTTGTACATTTTTCATTTAGATTTTGGTATATTAAATATATCATTCTCATTTATTAGTATGAAAGGAAATAATAAAATAAAGCAAAAGCTAAGCATAAACCCCGCTATCATGTATCACACTAAAGCAACAAAAAACCAGACACCTTGTCTGTCTCTAAACCACCACCATTAATAGCTTTTATAATGTGAATCATCATAATCGTAATCATATACATACCTGAAATTTTGAGGGTTATTAGAGATAGATTTGGATCTTTCAACAATGGAGAAAGGGTTGGTATGAAGAAGAAGGTACTCAAGTTCACCCTTATCACCATTAAGACCGATGTTCTTTGAACCATAACCAAATGGAGTTGCAGACCCTGCACGTTGCTTATCAGCTGCTTCCTTGTCAAAGAAACGAACCCCTTCGTCTTCAAGTCTCGATATTGTATCACTAGGAACGCCATGGTTGATGACCTTGAAGAAACCATAGTCTTCACAAGCTTTGACGATTAACTCCGACACGGTGGACCTATCGAGGGAAAGATCAACGACGGGAATCCCTACCGCTTTGGTTTTTTTGGTTCTCATTGAAGTTGCCGATGACAGCACAACCATTTTTGTGTTTCTTTTTTACCTAAGCTTCGACGACCCGAGGAGAGTTAGAAGAGGTGTAATCATGGCTCATGAGTTTGCCCTACTATTTATACTTACAAAGATGATGAAAGAGAAAAAGGCTATGATATTTTGTAAAATAATTAAAAAGTTTGATTATAAAATTGTATAGTTAATTTAGGAACGTGGACTTTGAACACTAGAAAATAGTATAATATAAATAAGGTTTAATTTTAAATGTGGCCCCTAAACTATATTTTATTTAGGTATCTAAAGATTTTCTTTGATAAAAATGGTACTTAAACTATCAATCTTGTCTATTTTTTACCCCAAAAGTATACTACGTCCAAAGGCAACACCAAGGGGACTGGCAAGGATCCAACTCCCCTTAAAATGAGATTTTAAAATCTATAAAACTTTAGATTAATAATGATAAAATTACACTTTGGCCATCTAAAATTAATAAAATTTTAATTTAGTCTTTCAAAAAATTAAAAAGATATAAGTTATTAAAAATATACAATATAATTCTGATTTTTTAAAAAAAATTTGTAACTTCACCTCTAGTCATTTATCATGCTCTTACTCGATTGATATCATATTTTAGAATAAAATGAGATGAAATTGATGATTTAAGTATAATTTTTAACTAAAAAATGTTTAAGGGCCTAAGTGAGAAAATTAATATAATTTGATGGATAATTTTACATTTAAAGCTATATAAATAAATGATTGGGGGGGGGGGTGATTTTGAGATATAAAAAATATAATGAAGGATAAGAAAGTTGATTTAGTGCACGTGTAGGAGGGTGCGCGTAGCGAAAACTAGGGAAGAGTGGGGTCGGAAGCTGAAAGGTGACGAGGGGCTTATGAGAAAAAACATTAGGTTGGGGGAAGAGAAGAACGAGGTTGGGGGGCCAACCCTGCCTGCTAGCGGCTGTTTGTCCCCTCTAATTCCTTTTCAAAAGTTTTTCGATTTTAAATAAATTTGATATCCACATTGTATAACATTTCTCATTCATCAAATTGTATTTTATATGGTTGGTCCCCTTAATTTATAATGTTATATTTTATATTAATAAAATATAATCATATAATTTTAACAATAATCAAATATCAATTTATGATAGGTCATGAAAGATTAAATTTAGAGGTTCAATATAGACTTTAAACCCGAATTTCAGAATTAATTGATTTAGCTTATACCCATACATATTAGGTTAGTGATTTTCTAGTATTTTGATTTGTGAATTTAAGGCTTCGCAACAGAATAAAAGATGATTTTCTTTCAATTTATTTGGTGGTATGCATCGAAAAAGAGATAACTCGAGAATTTTTAATAGATTTTATCATTGATGAGTTCGATCTTATGAAAACGTGGAAGGTGCAATTTAAGATGCTTAGTATTGAGAAGTCAAATTAAGGTTAAGTTTTTTTAATTTAATTTTTAAAATTATAATGATATTTATGAAATTTTTAGTATAGTATTAGTTATTCATTTTTACATATTGGAAAAAAATATTTAATTTTTTTATAATGTTATTTTTAATTATTTTATAGTTAAAATCATCTTAATTTTGTTGGTATAATATACTCACGTATTGGATTATCCATTTTGATTTGATAATATTAGAGTTGATTATATCATTTGTATATATTTTGAATTCAAATTATTCTAATTAAAACTATTTTTTGGTGAATTACAAGAGGCGAGCAAAGCCCTAACAACTACGCAACTAGTGCGATTCGAACCCAGACCACACTTGAGATGGTGAACACCCTAACCATCACACCAACACATAAAGCTCATTCTAATTAAAGTGTCAACTCATATTTAACACGAAGCATATTTAAATAATCCGATTGTTGATACTTTTGAATTTGCCTTGTTATTATAGGATTATCAAAATGTTGCATCTAAGTTTCAAAATTTGTTACGGGCTAGAATTTTAGTATGATAAACTGCGTGACTTTAAGTAATTTTATTGCTTCAAATCCGCTTAAGTTAGCTTTACTCTCAAAAATGAAAATTCACAAAAGAAATTCTCTAGGGAACCGAAATAAAATGGAAGCAAACTCAAAAGACAAAAAAGCTCAAATCGAATAGAAAAATCACAAGAAAGGTGTTTGAGTAAATGCTCTCAAATATATTCAATAACTATGAATGAGATGACTACAAATGAGATGAAGACCTCTATTTATAGTTGAGTTCCTCTAGATCCAACGGTTTCATTTAAATTACATCGACGTTCAAGATTAAAACTTATCTACAATGTAAGAGTCCTAAGCGATTTAAACTCTATACAATCTTATCATTTGGGATTTATAATATTCACCATAGTAACTTCAGTTTTATTGGGATGTTCCATTGAGCCACTAAAACTTCCAGTAGATAGAATTTTTCATATGCTTTACAAATTGAACCAGTTCAAGTGAATTAAATGAGTCACATTTAATTAATTAATTAACTTCTATGAAACATTCTATGTGCACACATACTTAAATCTACAACCCGTGACACGTGTGTATGGTTAAATTTATAAGAGGGCAACCATGTTTTTGTTTTTAATGTTGATGAGATGTGACTTCACTATTTGAAGAATTTTTAATGCTTTAATATTATAGTGTGATTTCACGTGTCTTGACACTTTCATGCATGTATCTTCCTAGCCCTTGTATCTCAATATTTTAATGTTTTTTTCTTAGGTTTCAAAGTAATTATTTGAAAAAGTATTAGTTCAGTTGGAATCGATATTATTATTAATGTAGGAGGATATAGATTTGAGTGCACTAATAAAAAAAACAAATCTTGAATATACGTACATTTATCATCTTTTTGAAATATGTAGCAAAATTTCATGATATTAAAATCTGATACTACAAATAAAATAATGTATCGATTTCTAGGCATTATGAGGGTGTTATAACTTTTCTCGTACATGATTGACTCTCGAACCCAATCTTATTATACTCTAGATGCAAATTAAAAAGTTATCTTTTTAAAGATTTTCAAAACTTTTCTTTTTAAAAGGTAATTTATTAGGTGGTCGATTGTCCATTGTCAAAAAGATCGATGGAGACTCTTGTGTTGTTAATTAAAAAAATTGTTGTTTAGAAAAAATTCTCATGTTTTCTAAAATATCATCAAGCCAATTTTGTTCAAAAAATGATTTCGACAGCTTGAATCTAATGTTATTTCTTTTTTAATTCCATTGAGGGGGATGAGTGTAAGTTTGGATGTATTGGAGAAGTCTAATGATTCGGGCTAGATGGCCTTCCTGTCGTGGTTTTCCGATGTTTCTTTGCTTTTAGTTAATGTATATGGCTTTGCTTTTGCTTCGAAAAAAATAGATAGTGACATTAAATTCTAACATAATTATTTTTTTAACATTACATTCAAATTGTAGATGTAATAAGTGCAACGTAGTTAAGATGAAATATATTTGTTTTAAGCGTGCTCCATGTAAAATCCAAGTAACACTTAACACTCAAACAATCGGAAAAACTTAATTGATATAATATTGATCTTTTAAGAACTTATTTATAATGTTTTAAAGTTTATATAGTAATTTAAAATTTGAAATTAACCCCTCTTATTTGAATTATTATTATTCATTTAGTAAAAAAATACTTAATGTCTTAATATAAAAATTATTTTTTAGGATAAAATATGTTGCAAGCCTCTAAATTCTCCATACATTTGTAATTTTATTTTCTTATTTTTATTTTAAAGGATTTATTCTCTCTAATTTTCATATTTAAAAAAACAAATTTAATCGCTAAAATTCCATTAGATTTATCTTTATTACAATGTTATTTTTACTATATAATTATCAAATGAATATTTTTATTTTAAAATATTATACCATCGAATTTAAGAGAAATTTTTTTAATGATATTAACAATTAAACATTAATTTTGAATTTTTAACCAAAATTCTTCACAATATCTCAAAAAGGGAAAAAGGTAACTCTGAGTTTTTTTTACTCAAACAAATTTCTACCTTTTATTTTCTAATATTTTTGAATAAATTACTTTAAGATTTAAGTTTATGATTTAGGGTTTTAAATTTTTTGTTTTAGGGTAGAATTTAGGGTTTTAAAATTTATAAAAAATAAATTAAATTTAGGATATTTTAGTAATAAATTAGGTAAAATATAAGTAAAAAAACCATCTTAAATAATGAATAAAAAAACCTTCATCATTTAAAATAAAAAAGAAAAGAAATCTTTTTCGCGTTGAGTCTTAATTCGATTGGCATCGATATTGTTGTTAGTGTAGGAGGATCTTGATTCGAGTTTGCTGAAACACATTATCCTCCTATTTAAAGGTTGAAGAGGAGCTATAAATACTATAATAAATCTCTTAAGTTTTACGAACTGTTAGCATAGTACCGTCATTGAAAAAATATTTAATTTATTAATGTTTGAACCATTGCATTTGTAACTCAAAAAGATATTTAATTAGAATTTGAGAACACCCTTGAGTGCTTTAAAATAATTGCATATACATATCTCTAAGAAGATTCTTTTTCTTATAATTTTATATCTCTTCCCAATTAAGATATATCATTGTTTTTAATTTGTAATACATTTATACGGATCATTAGGTTAATTGAGTCTTAATTCAGTTGGTATCGATATTATTGTCAATGTAAGAAGACGTGGGTTTGAGTGCGTTAAAGCGAATTATCTTCATATTTAATAGTTGAGAAGAGACTATGGATAGTTTTAAGCATTGTATAAAAAAATAAAGACTAAAAACCATAATATTACACTCATAAGAAAAGAAATAAATACATATATACATCATTAAAGTATTTGACAGAATAATTTTAAAAATTGAATAACTTTATGTTGATGACATACTAATCAGCATTCAACATCTACCCTTACATGACTTTTTTTTCTTTTAAAAAACAAGAAAATTTCTCTTTTGCATAATTTTCAGTGAAGAAAATTAATGATTTCTTTTTGTATATATTATGTGTTACACATCAACGTATAACAAGCTTTTTGATTCTTGAAAATCTTAAAAATATTGTTTTTATGATAATTAATGATGTTGTTTGCTTATTTAAAGCATTTGCTTAAATAGTAAAACATGGCTTAAAAAGGTTGAACTTGGGTTGCAAAATTTTAAAATTGTATTTATGTTTATTTATTTAAATGAGTTTATTCATAAACATATTTATAAAAAAAAATATATGATTCTTACTTTCATAGTCACTGTAACAAAAAATACATTGTTTATCTTTTGAACATATTCAAATTGTGTTATCCTCATTCTCACTCTTAATATTTTTTTTGTTGAAAAACAAAGAAATAGAATTACATTAAGTTAAATTGAACAAAAGTATCATTAACTTTATCTCGTTGAATGAGCTCTAAGACTTCAATCAGGGTACTATCATAGTCTTGAAGACTTGACTTCCTCGTTAGACTCAGTGTCACCAAACAATCTGCAACTTTGTTAAAATCTTTAGGGGCATATCTGATGCACCATTGCCTTTCAATTTTCATAATTCTTCGAACTCTCCTGAGCATAGTAATACTAGAGTTTGTCATCAAATTTCCTTGTAGAGCTCTGGCAACCTCTAGATAATCCGTCTGAATCATGGCCCTTTTGAAACCTTTACTAAGCATCATGAGTAAACCATCTAAGATTCCTCGTAATTTTACTTTGAAGATTGAGCATCATCCCAAGCAATGATTAAACCTCAAAATCCAATTTTCATGTTGATCGCATAAGACACCTCCAACGGAAGCACTTCCATTGCCACTAACAACTGTACCATCAATGAATAAATTAACTCACATATTTTCACCCTTAATATTGTATAAAGAAAACTACTATGATAAAATAATAAGTATATAACCGAATGATAAATGAGCTTTAAATGATTTCTTTGAATGAAGAATTTGTTAGCTTCTTCCTACAAAACCCTTAGTGGGCTTTAATTATCCACTGGGCTTTAACACTCCATTTGCCAAAAGTTGTGGATGGGGTAACCAAAATAAGTACAAGATTCACATAGTAACTTTTAAATTCATTCTTGAATCCCGAGAATTTAGTTCAGTTGATTCATCTTTTTAAAGAATTTTAAAACTTTTCTTTTTAAAAGGTAATTTATTAGGTGATTGATCGTACATTGTCCAAAAGATCTATGGAGACTCTTGTGTTGTTAATTAAAAAACCGTTATTTAGAAAAAATTCTCATGTTTTCTCAAATATCATCAAGCCAATTTTGTTCAAAAAACGATTTCGACAACTTAAATCTAATGCTATTTCTTTTTTAATTCCATTGATAGGATGGGCGTAAGTTTGAATGTATTAGAGAAGTCTGATGATTTGGGCTAGATGGCCTTCCTGTCGTGATTTTTCGATGTTTCTTTCCTTTCAGTTAATGTATATGGTTTTGCTTTTGCTTCGAAAAAAAATAGATAGTGACATTAAATTCTAACATGATTGTTTTTTTAACATACCATTCATCCAAGTTGTACATGTAATAGGTGCAACGTAGTTAAGATTAAATCCATGTGTTTTAAGCATGCTCGATGTAAGGCTCAAGTAACACCTAACACCCACGCAACTGAAAAAACTTAATTGATATAATATTGATCCTTTAAGAACTTATTTAGAATGTTTTAAAGTTTATAGACTAATTTAAAATTTAAAACTTTAGGGGTCCTTTATTGTAATTAACTCATAATAATATATCAAATTGAATTTAATTTATATAAGATTTTTAATAATTTAACTCCCTCCTATTTGAATTATTATTATTCATTTAGTAAAAAACAATACTTAATATCTTAATATAAAAATATTTTTTAGGATAAAATATGTTCCAAGCCTTTAAATTTTTCGTACATTTTGAATTTAGTTTCCCTATTTTTATTTACAAAAAATTTTGTTTCTTTAGTTTCTATATTTAAGAAAATAAATTCAATTGTTTTTTAATATACTGGTGTGATTACATGGTAGTATCTGTTCATATTCCCTTTGACAACGCACACACCTTGCACACACAGATGCTCGAACTCGGGTCTCCTAAGATGAACATCATCATCTTTTTTACTGGAGTCACTCATTGGGTTCAAAACATATTCAATTGTTAAACACCTTTAAATTTATATTTATCACAATGCCATTTTTTATTATATAATTATCAAATAAATATTTTTTATTTTTTGAATAAATTATTTTAAGATTTAAGTTTATGATTTAAGGTTTTGAAATTTATGATTTTTGGGTGGAATTTAGGATTTTAAAATTTATAAAAAATTAAATTAATTTTAGGATATTTTAGTAATAAAATAGGTAAATTTAAAGTAAAAGAAAAACCATCTTAAATAATGAATAAAAAAAGCCTTCATCTTTTAAAATAAAAAAGAAAAAAAAAATCTTTTGTCGGTTGAGTCTTAGCTCGATTGGTATCGATATTGTTGCTTATGCAGTAGGACGTGAATTCGAATGTGTTGAAACGAATTATTTTCTTATTTAAGAGTTAAGAAGAGACTACTCTCTTAAGATTTACGGTCTGTAAATATAGTACTGAAAAAATTATTTAATTTATTAAAGTTCATTCGTACCTTGAAAAAATAATTAGAATTTGAAAACACCCTTAAGTGCTTTAAAATCATTGCATATACATATCTCTAAAAAGATACTTTTCGTATAATTTTATATCTCTTCCCAGTTAAGATACATTTATATGTATCATTAGGTCGATTGAGTCTTAATTCAGTTGACATCGACATTGTTATCATTATAGGAGGACGTGGGTTCAAGTGCATTGAAACACATTATCTTTTTATTTAAGGGTTGAAGAGGGATTATAAAAAATTTTAAAGATTATATCAAAAAAAATATTAAAAATCGTGATACTACACTCATATAAAAGAAAATAAATAATATATATACATCATTAGTGCATAATCTAAATAAAGTATTTGATAGAATAATTTTAAAAATTGAATAACTTTATGTTGATGACATACTAATCAGCATCCAACATCTACCCTTACATGTTTTTTTTTTCTTTTAAAAAAGAAGAAAATTTCTCTTTTTGCATAATTTTCAATGAGAAAATTTAATGGTTTCTTATATATATATAATGTGTTACACATCAATGTATAACAAGCTTTTTGATTCTTGAAAATCTTAAAACTAGTTTTTATGAAAATCAATGATGTTGTTTGCTTATTTAAAGCATTTGCTTAAATAGTAAAACATGGCTTGAAAAGGTTGAACTTGGGTTGCAAAATTTTAAATTTGTAATAATGTTTATTTATTTAAATGAGTTTATTATAAACAAGTGTGTTTATATATATAAAAAATATATATGATTCTTACTTTTATAGTCGTTGTAACAAAAAATACATTGATTACCCTTTTGAACTTATTTAAATTGTATTACTCTTATTCTTACCCTTAAATTTAACAAAAGTATCATTAGTCTTATATTGTCGAATGAGCTCTAAGACTTCAATCAGGGCACTATCATAGTCTTGAAGACTTGACTTCCCCACTAGACTTAATTTCACCAAATAATCAGCAACTTTGTTAAAATCTCTAGGGACATAATTGATGCACTATTGCCATTCAATTTTCATAATTCTTCGAACTCTCCTGAGAACAGTAATACTAGAGTTTGTCATCAAATCTCCTTGTAGAGCCTTGGCAACCTCTAGACTATCCATTTGAATCGTGGCCCTTTTAAAACCATTATTAAGCATCACGAGCAAACCATCTAAGATTCCTCATAATTTCGCTTTAAAGACTGAGCATCATCTCCAAAATGATTAGCGTAAAACACCTCCAATAGAAGCACTTCCATCACCATTAACTACTGCACTATCAGTGAATAAATTAACTCACATATTCTCACCCTTAATATTGTATAAAGAAAATTATATAAATTATGATAGTAAAATAATAAATATATTACAACCCAACAATAAATCAGCTTTAAATGATTATAGGAATCTTAAATGATTTCTTTCAATGAAGAATTTGGTAGCTTCTTCCTCTAAAACCGCTAGTGGGCTTTAATTAAGCATTGGGCTTTAACATACCATTTGCTGAAAGTTGTGGACTGGCTAACTAAAATAAGTACAGATTCACACAATAATTTTTAGGGTAAACTATAAAAATACATTTTTATTTGTCTCAGGTTATATTTTAGTCACTTATGTTTGAAATGTTACGTTTTAGTCATTTATGTTAGTATTTTGTTACAAAGTGATCACTGTGCCGTTAAGTTCCGTTATCTCCCTAACAGTAATCTTACGTGGCAGTCCAATTAGATTTTAAGTGCCAACTTGAATTTCCAAATGGAATGCCTTAACTGAAAAAACCCTAAACTCATTTCCACACACCTCTTTTCTTCATCTTCATCTTCATCTTCTTCCCTTTTGATTCCAATATCTTTAGTTACAAATCTATCTCAAAGCTTGAATCTTTGAAACCCATTAACCCAAAGAAACTTAACGAAAAGAAGATATTGGAATCAAAGATATTGAATCTTTGGGTTAATGAGTTTTAAAGATTCAAGCTTTGAGACAGATTTGTAACTAAAGATATTGAAGTCAAAAGGGAAGAGGAAGAAGATAAAGATGAAGAAGAGAGGTGTGTGGAAATGGGCTTAGGGTTTTTTAATTAAGATTTAGGGTTTAAAATTTTTAATTAATTAAATTTATTTAATTAAAGATTTATTCTCATTCCATTTGGAAATCCAAGTTGATACTTAAAATCTAGTTGGACTATCACATAGGATTACCGTTAGGGAGATAATGAAACTTAACGGCACAGTGATCACTTCGTAATAAAATACTAACATAAGTGACTAAAACGTAACATTTCAAACATAAGTGACTAAAATGTAACCTGAAGCAAACAAAAGTGACTATTTTTATAAATTATCCTAACTTTTAAAGTCATTGTTGAATGCGGAAATTTTAATTCAATTGATTCATATAATCATTTTTAAAAGATGAAAATCAATAAAAATTAATTTAAAATTTCGACATTTTTATTTGGAAACGATTAAACTTGAATTGCGTGATATATTTTAAATTTACCTTTTCTCAAATAAAAGTGTTTATAGGTTGAACTTGAGTTAAGATTTTTTAATTCCAACTTGACTCAACATATTTTACCGTCTTCAAATAATAAAAAAAAATAAAAGAAATTTTGTATTGATTTTTACATATTTTATAATTAAATTTAAATAAAAATCTTATTTTTTTTTTAAATAGTAAAATGGGCCATCTCTAAAGACATGCCGAAATCGATACAATCTTTTGTCTTTATTCAGCTTTTTCCATGATCTTCACCATTTTGAAGTTCTTTCATGTAAACATTATTACAACAATGACATACACAAAACATATAAATGAACAGTTTTGCAGAAATATTTAGAGACCCATCTAGATTTAGAACCTCAGTTGATCCTTCATGAAAAAAACCTAGGGATGGTGTTGAATATATGCTTGTTGTCATCAATGATTGATGAGCCAAGTGTCTCCTTCAACATAGTAAGTTCCTAAAAATGGCTCAGCTTCTTCATCTGTAAGAATTCGTGCCCATGGCACTCTTCCTGTTAAGTTGGCTCCAGGTCCACTGCACTTGTATTCTCCATAATAAACCCTACTGCAACCACAAAAATTTCAGCACTGTCACTTTAGTATGTATATGATTATTTGATCATAGCATTTGTACTCACGCATCACGTTTAGGGTTGCCCCAGTCGCTCCACCCTTGGGGACGAACCACTTTGTCCATGAACGTGTAAGAGAAGACAACCCTTGAATAATCACCCCATGCTCTACCTAGGTAAACCAGGCCAGTGCCATTGCCTGTTACCACGCTATCTTTGAATGAAAAACCACTGGCCATTGACGCACTGGATCGCTTTTGTGCCGTGAGAGAGGCTACTTTCTTGGCTATGGAGTTCAAATAGCAGTTCTGGAATGCACACACCAGTAGTTTTACATTAAGGAACATGTATGAACATGGTGGAAGCGTAGTTTATGGACCGACCTCGTAAAGGGACCTGCCGTAGCCGAAAATGAAATCGACGGAGCCTTGGATAAAGCAATTGTTGAAGTAATGGAGACCCTTGTGGTCGTAAAGTGTGTCTTGGTCCCCATAGAAACTACAGTTGTAAAATGCAGCTTTGGTCCCTGATATGCGTACTGCTACTGCTTGACCCCCTTTGGATCCAATCGTATGTGGGACTGTGTTCTGCATATTATTAAACAACATTTGGTCCAACAATGAAGTCAACTTCTACTAATTTATCTTTCACTTTTATAGCTATTGGCATATACCTCAAACTTGATGTTCATGGCCACAAAATAATTTGCATCCACAGCAACTGTTGCACTTTGAAATGTCTTCAATGGCCTCCCATCTTGACCGGAACTCGACGCCGTGTCGTTCCCGGTTATGGTTGGTGGGTTACTTGCGTCACCTTGAAATGTAATGAAGGGCATTGTTCTACGGATAATAATCTTTTCCCTGCAAAATTTGAACTTCGTCACAACTAGTAACAACATCTTACATGTATGCATTTATGTATGTACCTATAAATGCCTGGTTTGATGACCAAAATGACTCTCCTGGTGTTACGTAAAGGGATGCTGTTAAGTGCTTCATTAATAGTTTTGAAATCGCCATTTCCATCTCCACTAACATTGATCATCACCTTGTTCTTCTCCGCAATCATGAGGCTATCGTCAAGAACCGACATAACAAGGGATCGATCTGCTGCCAGCCGTTTACTTCTGTGATTTCGGACATTCCAACCGAGCCATTTCTCGAACTCTGTTTCACTGCCTGGATCACTTGAAGCACTAGTTGTTGAAGAATAATTACAGATAACAAGAACCAATACAAGGAGTGGGATGTAGGTGTATGAAGATGAAGCCATAACACAATGTGCATGTGATGGGGCTAATCACTCAAAAATCACCAGTAGTTAGTTGTTATATAAGATTGGGAATGTGTTGTTCAAGTATAACTTCAACTTTGCCAAAAAAAAGATGAAAAAGGGACCACAAAAGATCAAATTCTGGGGAGTATATGGATTTGGTAATCTTCTTGAGCCTAAATCCTATCCTCTTCCATAATGCGGGCATAGCTGTAACCCAATACTTCCAATTTATACATTTTTGCTGGTTTAATGTATGAAGCATGTGAATTTATTAATAAGGGCCATTTGAACTATGGATGGAGTACAGAAACTGGGCCAAGTTTAGTTTAGTGGTGTCCAGGAAAATGCCATGATTTTGCAGAGTATGAAGTAACCATCCCATGTTGCAACTGTTAGGCAAAGGTCAAAAAGACAGAATAACACGCCACTTGTCTCTTCAAGTGTCCCAAATGCATATGTGAATTAACATATGCTCTTACTTCATGTTGTCACCTCTGTTTTCTTTTTAATTTTATATTTAAGGTTTATAATTTTAACAATATCGATTCTAAAATTCGAATATGTATTGCTTTTATGTGAGTTTTGTTTCGGTCATCAATTTTGATGACTTGTGTTGGGTAGAGATGAACGGTACTAAATATGTTCATCACATAATTCTTTGATATGGCTTTCGGTGGGAAATTGGAAAATTTTAGGGAAAAATAACTTTTTAAAATGAAGAAATTATTTTATGGATCTTTCTCATCATATTATTCATGGTCTTTTTTTTAATTATTTAATAACATTTCAGTAATTTTTTCATGTCATTGATATATAATTTTGGTAATTTTTTTTATCTAGAATCATGAACACTAAGTCTTAAATCTTGAACTCAAACCTTAAATCTTAAAACAAGATTCATGGTTGGGATTTAGAGTTTTATGTTTAAAGTTTGAGGTTTTATGTTTGGGGTTTAGGGTTTAGGGTTTTTTATTTGAGATTCAAGGTTTAAGGTTTATGTTTCAGAGTTTAGAATAAAAAATTATCAAAATTACGTGTCAATAACACAGAAAAATTACTAAAATATCATTTAATTGTTGAAAAAAGGACACAAATGATATGGTGGGAAGAGTTGATAATATAATTTCACCTTTAAAATGTATTTTTCTATTAGCTCAAAAGAAAATATTTTTGTTTGAGAATTAGTATTACTAACTAAATTGTCATTATTTATCTATACTTATTTTAAATTCCTAACTAAATTTGATGTTTCTGAATCAAGTATTACTTATTCAATTGATAATTAAGGTTACATTACTAAAAAAGCTTCTAAAAATATTTTCAAAAAATTCAATTTAGTTTATGATCGAAAAGCACAGTCTATTGGGTCGTTAATCAAAAGTTGACAATCAATTAAGCCCTTGTAAAAATCAACATTCACTGCTTGGCACCCTGTACAAGCCTAATTACCTAAATCCTGAAGTCACCGTACACTCTCTCTCAAATCCTTCACTCAACACTCCATACAAATCCGATCACCTAAATCCTTAAGCCACTAAACATTAAACTCATTCTAAGGGCCCATTCTAAAGGCCCATTTAGCATTTTTAGGGGCAGATTAATAGCCTATAGTTTTTTTTTAAATCTTAACTATTATAAAAGAACCCCATTTTAAATATTAATATTGTTTTAAGAAAATGAACTACTAGAACCCAACGAGTGGCTTTAATGGTAAAGAGGATATTGTTCATTTTAGGAGATTCGGTTCAAGCATCTGTGTGTGCAATGTATGTTTGCTTTGTCAAATGGTTAAAAAAATATAAACAAATACTATCATGTAATCACATCAATATATTAAAAAAATGAACTACCATTACTCTTAAAAAATTATTATTAATTAAATAATATTTTTTTTTTTACATATTTCCTCTTTTAACTCACGTGGGTGCAAAAAATCTAATTGATTAATAAGGCGTAATTCTCCATTTTAATTTTTCTTGTTCTTTAAAAAGAATGTAAAAATACTGAAAATGAATCCCATTAAGTGAAGCCCATTCTAAAGGCCCATTTAGCTTTTTTAGGGGCAGATTAATGGCCTATAGCTTGAATTTCTTTTTAGTTTTTTTTTCATGCAGTATTAGAAGTAAGGGATGAGACGGAATTATACGATTTGAACTCATATCAAATAGATATCTGAAAAAAGCTTTAGCAATCACTCTATATAAGTGAAGGCTTCTTTTTAGTTCTTAATAAGCATTTTGAAAGAAATTTTGATTAACTAGGGATGAAAAAATTCAAGTATACTCCTTAAACTTCATATTGATATGTTCTAAATTTTGATTATTAGGCGTTTGCTGATCGGGTATATTGATACTTTCCTTTTGGATCTAGTGTTTTACGATAGTAAAATGGTTTTGAATAAAAATTAATGGCCACAACTTATTGGGTAAATTGCATCGCAAGTTACCCTAAAATTGTGTCGTTTTATTTTGATTTTCTATTTTTGTCAATTTATTGTTCAAATTGGTCGCTATTGTTAAAAATTCCGTTAATTCACTAACAGATTGTTGACGTGGCATATAAGCCAATTGAATGGTGACACGTAGTATTTTTTTGACTTTTGACTAAAGCTTAGGGAATAATTACAGAGAGGTCTCTAAACTTTAGCCAAAAGTAAAAAAAAAGTTCTACATATCGTTATTCAATTGGCTAATGTACCATGTCAGTAGTCCATTAGTTGATTAACAAAATTTTTAATGGAAATGACCGATTCGAATAATTATCTTAGTTAGAGTAACTATATTGACAAAAAGAATTGTAAAGTGACCAAAATAGGAATGATACTATTTTAAGGTGACTTTCGATGTAGTTTACCCAAATTTGTTACTAGTCTCATTTTCTATGTAAGTTACGAATTTAGTTTCCATTGATCAATTTTAATTATTATACTTTTTGTCCGGTTTAGTTTCTTTAATTTTCCAATTTAAAAGTCTCAGTCTAACCCAAACTGTTATAGTTAAATCTATTAGGTTAGATTCTATTTTTAATCTTACACTGCGTAATGTTACAGATGTAATCCATGTTCTTCAACCAGATCATGCTTAGTCCTAAACTTTTTTGAATTTCTCTTTATGCATATGACACCCATTAAATACATTAATTATATTTTTTATGAATAATATATGGAAATAATAAGTTGATATGATATTAGGCGTGTGATAATTTATTTGAATAGCATAATTTAATGGATTTAACCATTATTATTTGGTCAGGACTGAAATTTTAAATTTTTAAATTCTAAAATCATCATTAAAAGGGTTTTACTTGAATGTTAGTTCAGCCCGAATAGGGCTAATCTACAGATAAATACACTTTTTAAAAAAATGATTAAATTAATTTAATTAATTTTTTTTGTTGAATTATAAGAGGAGAATCAAACCCTAACATCATCGCAATTAACGTGACTTGAACTTAAGCCATATTTAAGACAGATAAATATCCTGACCATCATACCAACACACGAAATTGAATCTAATCGAAATTTAACTAAAATTAAACTAATCTAATGATAAAGTAGAGGATATTATTATAATCAACCTAAAAAATCTTTGTCATGATGATGGCAGACATTATTTTTGATTGTTGAGTGAAATATTAACATTCCAAAAAGTGGTCATTTTTTACTTTGGTTTATTCATAAAAACTTGATGCTTCACGTAATCAAATTCATATATATGATTAGTCAGATTAGACGACATTATCGTCATCATCATAAAGCTGCTGTTGTAAGAACCAAATATTCTCTTCACACCACACACTCTCCATCCAGTAATCTCCACCAACCCAACCATTGCCATTGCTTTGCTCATCTATACCCCATGTCTCTGCTACAGTTGAACCGTACGTGACTTGGGTTTCCGACGAAGTGGCCGATACCTCAGGTAGGAGACTCGGGTCGACCTGGACCGACTCAGTTTCGTTTCCATAGGTGAGTTGACCAGAGGGTGACTCGTGTTTAGCACGGCTGATCTGTTCTATTAAACGAGGGATATAATCGTAACGCAAGGCGTCTCTGAATTTGCCGCTGTTAACGTCGCATTCGAGCTTCTTTGCCTGTTTCTTGACTTTGGTTCTCCAATAGTTCTTTATTTCATTGTCTGTCCTTCCAGGCAAGTGTTCGGCGATCTTCGACCACCTTAAACAGGGTTCCATCATCCATGCTCAAAATTAGACAAATTCACAAAAACCCCATCATATATATATGTTTTGTTGAATTCACAAATGAAAAAAAAAACCTGTTGCCCCAAATAGAATGGAGTTGAATAATCAATAATTGTTCTTCAAGGGTGAAGTTCCCTCGTCTAACAGCAGGTCTCAAGTAATTCAGCCATCTCAATCTGCAACTTTTCCCTGTTCTTCTTAACCCTGTAATATAGTTACATAAGAAAACTCCAAAAAGATGCATAAATAAATGGCGGGAGAAATGATGAAATACCTGAGAAACGAGCGACGGAATTCCAGTGACCTGCACCGTGAAGAGTGACATAAGCCTTGAGCATGGAGTCTTCTTCTTCAGTCCACTGACCTTTCCTTACGTCCATCTCTTCTTCAATTTGGTGAGCCCTTTCAGATATGGAGAAGAAACCTCTCTCGTAGACTTCCATTGATTTTGGGAGAAGAAAGGGTTGGAATCTAAGAGACAAAGAGAGAGAAAGAGGGTTGGGATGTTGTTGTAGACAATGAAGCTGAGCTTATGGTGAAATTATATAAGTGAAAGTTATATATAGAGTGGGGGTAAAGATGGATATATCTTGATCACTTTAAGTAGGATTTCGTTTCGAGTTTTAATATTATGTATGAAAAGAAATTATTGAGAATTTTACTTTCATTTAAATTTTGCATTTAAATCGATTTAGTGTTAGTTCGATTGGTATGAGTATTGTTGTTAATGTAAGAGAACGTGGGTTCAAGTACGTTAAAGCGCATTATCCTCTAATTTATAGGTTGGAAAGGAACTATGAATAATTTTAGACATCGTCTTAAAAAGAACAAATATAATCAGAACCTATAATGATATTGTTCAAAAAAATATTACATTTAAAATTTTATCTTATTCATTTCTAAATTTAATCAAGATTTAATGTGATTATCAAATGCCCAAAAATCATAATGAAATGTTGCTACTAAAGTGATAATCATCAAGTGATTAAGTTAATAGCATAAAATTGATATTTTATTGAACCCATGTGGTGCATTTTCGTGTTTGGTCTGACTTTTGTAAAGCTATCCCACACCCAAAATTGGACAAAACATTTTAATAAATATAAACAATATTCTTATTCCATAGCCTTACTTAGACCATGGAAACTTTTTTGGGCGAAGACTGTAGAAACATTAACAAAGACTCATTTTAATGTATAATAAAATAAGTATACCAATTAATCTATATCTATAATAATGTATAATTATAATTATATTTTACTATTATTAATTAAAAAATTTTGACGAAAACAAAAATTGTGCTAAGTTTATTGATCTGAAATAGAGTTATTATTTGAATATAACTTTAAGGCCATATTTGATAAGCTGGATGTAAAAGAGGAGTGTTATGTTAAATAACATGTTTCAAAATAACGAATAAAACATAGATGTTACTACATTAAGGTGATTGGTTGTTGAAAATTACGATATATGTCACTCTTCTTACCATGTGTCAGTTATGAGTTAAAACACAAGTGTTATTTGTTAATGTATGGTTTTACTCTTAACATCTTTATTTTTATATAATTTAAAGTAAAATATAATAAAATATCACTATTTAAAAAATATTTATATCCAAATATAATAAAATATTAAAATAAAAAAATTATAAATTTTAATTTTATAGTAACATTAAAATAATAAAATAACAATTTTATATCAATGTTAATATATTAGAAAAATAACAATTTTACTTGTTTTTCTAAGATGCGTAGATTTTTAGGCTCATTTTAAAAGTATAAAAGCTCAAATACACTTTGCATTATCATCGAAGAAAAAGCTCTCATCTCATGATTTATTTAGATATCACTTTCGACCTGAATAAAATTAGTCTTAGATCGTAAAACAAATGAAAACATTTATAATTATTAAAAAAAATAAAAATAGTATTTGAAACTTACAAGTTTTTGTATTTATATGACAAATGGCTTTGCATAATAAATTTTGCTTGCTATTAGGTGATGAAATTATCTTAGTTTGCACTTGTTCCAAGTTATTGTTCTATTAGTGATCTGTAGTAATTTGATACGTCAAATTATGCTCTCCATTATATTTAAAGAGCTTATTCTCGAGAAAATTAGATGTCTTTTTGTTATTTTTGTTGATTTTTAGTTTTATCATTAATAAATTATTTTTGTTAGTTTTATGTCATGTTTTTTACCCAAATTGCTCAAACGTGCAATGAGGACCTAACAATGTGATTCAATTGGTGTAGGGAGAAAGTAATGGCCCAAACTTGAGGAAAATTTCATTCAGAGTGGGTATTGCGACACTGAAGCCATGGAAGTCATGATACTCCTGATAGTGCTGATGAAGAAAATTAAGACCAACTCCACTAATATCGTGATACCAATGATGGGTATCATTTGAGATTGTTTTGGGTATCGTGATACCGAAACCCGACAAGTGAAAAACTGTAGGGGCAATTTTAAGTCCAAACAAGTTTAAGTCTTTTTTTTTTCATTTAAGGGCATAATGATCAATGTTAGGTTAAATGTTAGTAAGCTATAAATATTACTTTATAACCATTTGAATTCAGATTTTGTTGGCTGAAAACATTTTCCTTAGTTTCATAGCTCTTAGTTTAGGTTTTCATTTCTTTCTTTTTGTTTGCTTTTTGTTTTTGTTGTAGTATTTTTATTTCTTCATTTTTGTTCGAACATTGTGGATGAAGATGTATTAAAAACTCACGCTTCATCGGATGTTTATCTCTTAATGAGCATTTTTTCAATTGTTATCTTTTGTATTTTATGCCTACTATGTGTTTGTTAAAATGCTTGCGTGGAATTTGAGTTTAACCATTTGCTGAATTATTTTATTGGTTGATTGATGATTGGGTTTTTTACCTAAGTTATTATCTATGTCTTGATTGATTATTTGATCAAGTATACTAAATTGCATATTACACTAGAATTGACGCCTCTAATGGAGGATTTAGATAGACGAGATCGAGAGGAGATTTTATCGTGTAAGACTTTGATACACTTGTGCTGAATAGTGAGATCGAGAGGAGAACCGAGGTGGTATCTTTCAGTCTAGGATGAGACTGAGAGGATATTCTTAGTTAAGAGTGACAAACAATATAATCATCATAGATTTATTAGCTTAGTTAGTAATCCATGACTTATTAAACTATCATTTCAATCCATTTGTATAGTTTCTAGTAAAAAGGAAGAAAGTTAATTTGATATTTTTATTTGTTAATTTAAGTTTAGTTTATAAACAATTTGTATTTGAATTTTCACTAATAATTTCCGACTCGGTTAGATTAGTAATTGTTTAGCTTGTAATTAACTTAATAATACATTTACCAATTTGACAATCCTTTAAGTTCTATCCTTGGAATGCTCTAATGTTCCATTGACACTACAAATGTAACACCCCCGACCAGACCTAGAAGTTTCGACTAAGTCGAAGATGTTACATTCGATCACCGAAGTGATCCTTGAAACCCCCTCGTATACTTTGTAAGGAAATCAATCTTTTTGATTTTAGGAAAACACCCATTACTTTTTAAGCCGACTTTACAATCGAGTCCTTCCTATGCCATCTGAGTCCTAATTTTTTGTGTTACCTAAGAGGGAAATAAAGGGGGATTGAGCTTACAATGACTCAGTGTAAGACTAAATTCTAAATCGATACATATAATTGACAAACAACAAGGCGTATAATTAATAACATAACATTAAACAAGGCATTTATTAATGAGCATATAAAAAAAATCAATGTATAATAAATTCATATGATACAATGCAATTTTTGAATTAAGTTCTGACTCTTCCATCCTATTTGCCCTCAAGCATTGCTCGACACTCCAAAACTCATTACAATAATTGACCATCTTAGGTTTGATTTCCGGTGACGATGATTGTTCACTTGTCACCTGTGACGATGACTTTTACTACAATAACTTACCATCCCGGTTTCTTGGTTTTGATGAATTTTTAAATTATCATCTTGATTTTGTCTAGTTTTGATGGTGTTTTTAAACTACCATCATGTCCTATTCGATTTAGATGACATTGCCGCCTACTTCGTGCATTACTGACTTTCAGTGTGGAGTTAATTTCTCACTGTCTCCTACGGAACTCCTTCGTCATCCATACCAAATTTCATGTGATTATGCATTTTATCATCACTTCATGCTACATTCAATATTTCACACTGGCATTATAAGGCATGTGTTCATGCATACATTTATCTCAATATCACACAAGTACATATAATTGGTGCGAGTAAACAAGAAAAACACAGTGTCACATGTACAGGAGGTTTATGTGAAATTTAACAATCTAGTTATTTAACACATTTATAGGTTCGCATAATCATATAGGTTCACATGTACTTAGGGTTCGTATAGCATATAGGCTCGCATGTTCCTAGGGTTCGCATATAGGCTCGCATGTTCCTAGAGTTCGCATGCATATAGGTTCGCATAACCCTGGGGTTCGCATACATACATGTTCGCATAAGCCTAGGGTTCACATACATACAGGCTTGCACTAGGGTTCGCATACATACAAGCTCGCATAATCCTAAGGTTCGCAGACATAAAGGCTCACATAAGCCTAGGGTTTGCATACATATAGGCTCGCATAATCCTAAGGTTCGCATACATATAGGGTCGTATAAAATACATGGTTCTCATAACATGGCTCGTATATAATATCACATAAGTTTGAAGGTATTTAACAGTTAGGGTTCACATGTATATTTTAAGGGCTTGCATGATTAATCCTATATGTTTTACATTTGGTTTCACTCAATTAGGGCTCGCACCTACAAGGTTCGCATGCAAGGGGGTTTCACATATAAAGGGGTTCACTCATGCTAGGGCTCGCGCACATAGGCTCGCATATGGGTTCACACACGGTCTTGCACATGGCCTCGCACATGGGTTCGCACAATCGGGGGGTTTTCTCTTAGGGTTCACCTATACTAGTTCTCTGCTTTCTTATTAGATTCAATTATACACAAAGATTTAGGTTTAGATCCCACACCTGTTTTGAAGCGTTAAAAACCTTAGTTTTGGAGAGAAGATTGAAGATACACTTGAGGGGTGATTTTGAAAATTTTGACTCCTTTGGCTTGAAAGTTGATTTGATAGACAGTGTTTATGCATGTTTTCTTGAAAATTTGCTAGGTAAATTCTACGGTTTATTTTGAAATTGGCTATTTATAATACTTGTTTTTCCTTAATGGAGTAGGTTTTGAAAATTCATGAAGGATTGAGATAAATTTTAAATCAAGGACTAAATTTTAAAAAAAACAATTTTTGGGTTGGATTATTTTAAAATTTGTCACTCTTGGTGGGGCATTTTGATTAAATTCACACTAAGAGTTTCGAACTTGAGACTTATGGGTAGACTAAGACTTTACCATTAAACCAACAAACTCATTCTTATTTATTTTCTTAAATTATTTTTCACAGAACTTGTAAATTCCTTGTAACTTTTCAAGTTTTCAAGTTGTTATCACTCAGTATTTCAATATCAAATTATTAACACACGAGTGAGAGTGCAAAGTATGTTGACAATAACATTCATGAATTCTCCTAATTTTAATATCAGATGATTCCATATTAAAGCAAAACCTTTTTTCTTTCTGACTTTCATCAATATATAGTCAAATTAACGATTCTTAAAGCAAATTCTTAATCTCTTACCCCCATTAAGGGACTAAACTCTCACTCTCATCAGCTAAAAAAGAAAAGATTAGCAAAAATTCCTCACTTCTCACACGTATTTTGTCTATATCCGCTCAATTTCAATATTAAATAATTTAATTATTAAAAAAAATTAAAATAATTTGATCTACTAATTTTGAAAATGAACAATTAATGAGCATACGAAAAGTGAGAATAATCCATTTTTAAAAATAATTTCGAAAATAAACCTTTAAAGATAAATAACCCTTGAAATTGGAGCAAGGGAATATTATTTTTTTACCAAAGAGTGAAAATATTCCATAAGCACAGAGCTACACTAACGAGTCAAAAGCAAAGAACATCCGCTGTACCATCTTTAAATATGGTGGTTAAAGGTCCCCGTAAAATTGAAATTTATTTAATAATTTGAATGCTTTGGTGACTTTTCCATTTTCACTTAAGGAGCTGGTGTTGTAATTTTATTTATTACAATGAGTCTAGTAATTAATGTTTCACATTTTGTAAATTCATGAAAAAAATAAATATTGATTACGAATTTTAAAATTATTTTATATTCAAAATAAAAATAAAATTTTTGATATTGATTAAAATAAGAAAAATCCTTATTATTAAACCTAATTCATAATGTGTTTGGTGGAATCCATGAGTAGAATAAATAAATAAAAAAGCAGCCACTCAAAGATGGTCAAAAGAAATCAAAGGTAAAAAGATTAAAATAAAAGAAGTTTGATCATCAAGTTGTACAATGCTATAATTTTTTTTTTGATAAAATGGGTGTTTTACAAGTGTATATTATTTTTTTAATTATTTAGAGCAAAATGTTTGTCGTACACAAGGTTGAATCTTATCCCAACCTAAATTTACTTTTCTTATATTTTTTAAAGTTAATGTTAGAAATGTGAGACTCGAATCTCATCACTAGTATATTAGTGAATTTTTCTTTTTTGCCTGTGATTTTTTCGAAAGGATTTTTCATGTAAAATCTATATATTTTATTTTTCTTTTCTTATTGTTTTGTAATCGTTCTATTGTAATTATCAACATTTATTATAACAATTAAAAAGTTGGAGTTTTATTTTGTAAAAAATTATATATCTGATAAGAGTGAAATCAGTTCGGTTTGGTTGTATTTTTTTTAGATTTTTTAATCGTCTATCATAATTCGATTCGACTTGTTTGGTCCTCGATTTTTTCATATTAATTTTTGGTTTTTGATTTTAGACTGATTTTAACAATATGAGCTTTGTTTTATGGCTTTTGAATATTATTTGATAAATTTTTAATGTCTTTTTCATAAATACTTTTTAAAGACCAATAAATTTTCAAGAACTTTTAAATTATTTTCACTATTTTAAATATAAAAATATTTATTTTTATATCATAAAAAAATTAGATAAAAAATAGAATTCGATTCGGTTTCTGGCAACCATAGATTTTGAACTTGCATTCCATTAACCGTCCAAACACATCGGTTTGGTTTGGATCGATTTTCGATTTTTCTTTCTTAGCCCTAGTGTCTAAGCTAGTTAGTTGGTTAATTAATTAGAGTTCAATTAAGTTATTCAATTAAATGTTTATAATGATGATAGGGAGAAAATATTTGATGTACCATCAGCGCATGAGTTTTATGCAACATAAATGAATAATAACATGAAACATCATCATTTTTGAGTAAAATAAAAAATAGTGGGTTCCTTATAAATAAATACTAATAATTTTATTTAAACATAATTACATATTAATTAATTATAACTATTATAGATAAATATTAATTAATCTAGATTTAGGGTTTAAGATCTTGAATTTAGAATTCAAAATTTAGTATATATCTATAATAAATTAATGCTTAAAGAATTATATTTATAAATTCTTCACAATTTTTTATTTTATTTAATAATAAAATGTTATATTATTAATCACGTATACCGACAATGCATCAAATTACACCCAAAAAAAAAATAAAGTATCTATCTCTATCTCTTTTACCACTCTATCTCTTTGTCAAAGTCTAAGATAGAATCTCTCCCCTAGTTTTTTTTTTTTTGTTAAACTAGAACTCTCTAGCTTTTACAAGGCTAAACTACTAACCGTTTAAACCCCTTAACGTTTTCTACTCAAAACATAATCTTAATTGTTTCAAACTTTGTATTTTGGAATGATAATATTTACGAAATCCCCATGAATAGGATCAAACATTATTCCATGGTATTTACATGAGATTTCGCTTTTTTTGTCTTAAGGAAGTCTCCGAAAAGGCTTAGTTGATCCATGATTCATGTTTCAACTTTCATTTCCATTCCGTTTGTTTTGAGAAATATATCAATCGATTCTAATTCTTTCTTTTCCGATTGATTCTTTTCCGATCGAGATGTATGGATCCATGAATCTATGTGTTTATATCGATCTTGTTCCTGGATTAACGAAAATGTGCAAAAACTCTAATTGCCTTGGCCCTTCTATTAGTCTCTTCTTTTTTTCATATGGCATCATCACTCCTTTTGGCAGCATCCACCAAAATTAAAACTTAATTTGAAAGCCATATTTCGACCTGGATGTTTTCAAGGTGTCCTTAATAACCATCGAATGGAAAGTGCTTTTCCCTATGTCTACCCAAAAACCTTAAGTGCACTATTTACGACAAAGAGAAGATAAGCAAACAATAATTCAACCTCTAGTAGCTATGTGTTTACAAGTTGAAGATCTAAATACAAAGAAATATGAATGATGAAAGATTTTACAATAAGCTTCCAAAAGTATGTACAATAGAAAAAGAAGAATTGAATAATTTTCTTTAGAAAACATTTTGCTTGGATGTTTCTTTCTTACATCTTGATGTATCTTTGAGTTGTATTTATACCAAGGAATGAGTTTGTGAACTTTTATAACCATTGGAGTGAAATAGAGCTTTTGAAAACATTAAATTTGAGTTAGAGAAGTGCCCTGCAACTAAGGTCTCGAGACTTACCAAAAGGGTCTTAATACCTCTCATAAAAGTAGTCATGTATAGTCGTTATAAGGCTAAGGCTCGAGACTTACAAGCCAAGTCTCAAGACTTGTAAGACTTGCAAGTTAAGTCTCGATGCTTGGCTCTCTAGAATAGGTTTAAGGCTACTAACTTACTAGTCTCATTACTTGCAATATTGGGTATTGAGACTTAGCTATCAAAATGTATTAAAAACATTTTAAACACCTTAAAATACTTTGATATTGACTTAAAGACAATTGGTTATGTATGAAATACATTTGAGACATGTTTTTAAGTATTTACAAGTCTTTGAATTGCTTTGAAAATGTTTGATCACTAAATGACTTAGTTAATCAAATTTTATCTTAAATGTCACTATTATATCATAAGTTTGAGACATCAAAACTAACTTCTTAAGTGAAACCACAACCAAGAGGTAAACTTTCAAATATTTGACGTGATATGAATGTCGAATTTTTATGGGTCAAGATCACTCTTTTTTTTCAAATTTCTTACCCCAAGTATAAATATTATATTTTTAAATATTTTTGTAAATAAGTATAAATAAAAACATGACTATTAAATTATAATTTTTATTAGACCAAATTTATAAAAAAATATAGTTCAAAATTTGTTTCATATGAGTACATAGGAATATTAGGCATTGTGTGGTTTAATTTATTATTATTATTATTTTAATATAATGATATTCTTATAAGGCAATTAGATGCATACATAGTTGACTATGCTCTAGAACTGGTGGATAAGGCAATTCTCCAATGGTCATTACTATGCTCTTCAACAATATACCACCTTCATTAAACATACATTGGCATTCCCTTGTATATGGACAATGTTATAATTTCTAAGCAACATCTTTTTTCAACTAAAGTTTGTGTTGATATTGAAATCATCATATTAATGACACATTGTTGCCTGTAAGTCTAGTAAATCCTAGATTCATTTACTTTCCATTGGTAAACTTTCTACTTTCTTAGTATTGTGAGTATGGAGTTGTTCACCAGTATTTTTGGGACTTTGTATGTGTATCAGAGCATGTTATGGTTTGATTTAGTTTATGTCCATGCTATTGGTTGAATCACTATTAAAAATTTCTCTAAATTGCCAAGTATGAGTTGTGGACATGATTGATGGTTTATTTATGTTATTAATACTTGAGTAGCATTTTAGGCTTGTGTGAGTACCCAAAAGAAATATCTTTAAAAGTCTCGATATGTTTTTTTCTAGAAACTGTACAACTATGGCAAGAAGTATTGATATTTTTAGCCTTGTATTGGTACTCGACAGGATTTGTTTTGGTACTTATGTCCCAGTGTACTGGTACAACATCGACAGTGAAATATTTGCAACTTCAAATGTCGAGGGTATCAAGACAAGGGCTTTAGGTTTTGATACCCTAGGTGAAAATTTGGTACCATAATTTTGAAGTATCGGTACTTCTGACTTGAGAGCTTATTGTCTTGCTTGTATCAATACCCTCGACCCTGGTATCAGTACTTGTCTCACAGGGTCACTTTTTAGGGCTTCCAACAATATTTATAAGGCATGTTTTAACTCAAAAGATGTCGATTAATGTCCTAATAGCTTGTAACACTTCATGCTCAAGTTGGATCATCAGATTAAGTAAGTGGTGTTACACTTATCCCAAGTCTTCTTGACACTTTGACATTGGGACACTCTATTGTACCCATTCAACCCTAATGAACTAAAGGTAGTGTGCATGACCTTGGCATTGAGTTGAACCTTCTTTTTGTCACATTTTTCCTACTCATCTTCATCATCGAGCACCTTCAAGTCTCCATTTGAGATTATCTTCCATATATGGTAATGATTGGTTTGAATGAATAACATCATCCTTGTCTTCCCATATGAATAACACTATCTATTGAAATAAGGAAGTCTAACAATGGATTAGCCCTCTCCCAAACTAGTTGAATCGAAATCTTGTGTCATTTTCAAACTTGGTATTTTCTCCTTGAATCTCCTCTCTTGGTGGTGAAACATTTGTTGGAAAGCTAGCTCTGATATTAATTGTTGAGCTCAAAAATACCAAGAGGAGGTGAATTGATATTCTGAAAATTTCTATAAAACAATTTTAAAATAACAGAATAAGAGAGAATGGCTTGGGCACTTTGATTTATAGTGGTTTTGGCCTAATTTCCTACCTTAACTTTTCACCACTAAAGATTTCCTAATTCACTAACTTTGAATTGATACCTTTCGAGGAAAAGTAAGACCCTCTCATTTTTGTGGCTCAAGTAGAAACATTTTACAATCCACTTAAGATTTTACACCTTAAAAACTTTAAAAGATACTCTTTACAAGAGAAGATGAGTAAAGTAACAATGAACCTCTACTAGGTGTGCGTTCGCAAATTGAAGCTTGAAATATAAAAACATGAGAGTAAGAAAAGATTTGACAATGAGCTTTTAATGAATATGTATAAGAGAAAATGAAAACTAGAAGTTTTTCTCTTGATTTGGATGTTTGGATATTAGACTCTTAAGCCTTGAATTGGATGTTTGGATATTAGTCTCTTAAGCCTTGAAGTGTTCTTGATGAGTATTTATACCAAGAAAATGATGTATAGTCAGTTGGGGATATTTTTGGGCTATTTGAACTATTAATTCGGGCATTAATTGCAGTTACGGAACATGTTTCAACATTGTAGCTGAGTACCGATACCTGTCTTTAAAAAAATATGATCCTTAGTCTCACATGTATTGGAACTTGAGGACACGTTTCAATACCTCATGAATTGGTTCCGATACCTCATAGCTTATGTACCAAAACCTTGCCTGCAATTTGCATTCTAAGGCTACTGACTTCATATGTTCTGATACACTTAAGAGAAAGAAGACCTGATTATTAAAACAGTGCAGTAATTGTCATGCACTTCCAGGAATTTATCATGTCCGTTGGTAGGAAATAAAGATTCTATGCTCCTCTTCACTTTTTGCCTGTAAATTCCAAAGAAAAATGAAAAGGAAACGGAAAAGAGATTCGATAGTTGACCTAAAAACACAAGTGGAAAATAATACACAGGCGATAAAAGGGACAGACATTATCGAAGTGTCACTCTCAGTTTAGTACTATGAAATAACCTTAATTTATGTCTTGTTAAACTTCCAAGTCTTATGGGGGCACGTGGTCGGCTAACACTGTCGAAGTTCTCTCCACCTTTCCATCAATGAACCAGCAGTTGACGTTTGACAAAAAATTATTGAAGTGGGGAATGGGATTCAATGTTGCTCCCTTCATATTCGTTGCCGTAAAGACAAGTGAGATATTGAAGATCTTTAATGCCTTAGTTTTTTAGGGTCTATTTGTTGCTGCCTTGAACACGAAATCATTGAACAATGCCATTATAATTTGTATTGTATTGTCACCATTAATAAGACAAGTGACATAGACTAAGTCAACGATTATGTTATGTTATGCTTATGAGGCTTATGCAATGGATAACCCAATGTCTTAGGGTAAAAACGAGGTCCGAATTACACATCCACATGCATGTTGTAAGTAGGAAACCCGACCCGATCCATTTCTTTTTTCTAACGAGAATGAGGAAAAGATGGTGACAATGACGACTACGATGTCGAGAAGAACATATAAAACAAAAAATAATGGTGATGTGTAGGAAGGGTTTTGCTTGTGAATGCCCGCGAAGAAAGCATTAAATGAGAATAATAGTGTAGATTTTTGTTTAGTCTATAAGTCTAGATTCGAGGCATCTTTATAGTAGAGAGGCCCATGCGTTGAAAAGATTTCTCTTTTTGTCCCAAACAAATTAAATTTTAGGGTTAATTCCATCCAAATTTTTTAAACTTTCGTCCAGATTTTCAACCATTGTAGTTAAGTCGTGGATCAGATTTTTTTCCCTAAATGTTGATTTGAATGTAAAAGTGCCTTTTTTTCCTATAAAAATGGTGTGTTCCAAGATGTGAAGTGAGAGAAAGGAAATTTCAGAATTAAGGTTTTGAATAAAACGACCATTTTATTTTTTATTTTTATTATTTTTTCAATATAAAAAAGTAATAAAAATGAGAGGTGTTTAACTTTTTATCATCCTGGAGTCAAGTTATTTTGCCGTAAGTCCTCTCCTACAATATAATTTCGATAAGATTTAGGAGCCTTCCATATGACTAACCATTAATTTAGGCTATCAATGCCACTTGAATTTAAAACAGGTCATATTTAAAATAATGGGTCAGATTGTTAAATGTGTTTCAATGAAACATGTTTATAATTTGATCCATGTGTTTTAAAAATGATCCACGTCATATCTGAAATGATATTTAATATTTAAAATGACAGCTAACATTAAAAGATTTTATTGACACGAAATTGATATTTCAAAAGATATATATTATATTTATATTTAAATAATTTAGTAAATATGAAACCCCAACAGTAACATACAATAATTTGATTTACCACTATTTTTTCACTTGATTTCTTTTTTGAAAATTGTCCCAATTGAAAAAAAAAAGAGGTTATTGTTTTTTCTTTAGTTTAAAAAAAAGACTATTGCTATTGATTAATTAATAATAATTAAAAAAAAACCTTATGTAGTCTTCCTTTTGGTATACATGGTAAAGTCGAGGAAGGATTATATAATAAATTTTGTTCTCCACTTTGGCCAATACATTATATTAAACTCTAAGCCATTTGATTAATAATGTAAAAGCATAAGTTGGAATAAAGAATTCACACTCACAATTTGAGTATAATTCGTGTATATCCATGTAACATCCGCATTTTTTTAGAATGTATTTTTGAAGTATTATTTGAATTATAATTTGTGATACCAATAAAATGATAAAAGACTTATGGAATATTTAGTGATTGTTAGAAAGAAGAAGGGACTAAACGGAGAATTAGTTCAAAAATAAATGATGACTCATCAAGGTAATTGTGGAGTTTAGAGATGGGCAAAATGGTAATTGAGCATATTTTTATAATATAATATTGAGCAATGATTGAAGTTTGGACTAAAGTGTAGAAGTGATGAAAATGTGTAAAAGATCTAACTTCGAAAATTCATCAAAAATTGTATAAAAATATCTAAGGGTCGAATTAAATGTGTAATTATTTTAAGAGGGTTTTGATGAAGTTAAAGATTGATTTTTATGCAGGTTTTATGATAATTATCGATACCCATAATCAAGTATCGATATTTTGGCCCTGTTTCGGATAAAAATCATATGTTATTATTTTCGAATTGTTTTTAAATCTCGGTTTTAAGTATAATTGATCATATGATGACATTTCGGATAAAATGATTTAAAATCTCATGTTTTGAAAGAAAAATTTTATATTTCTCAATATTGCTTCTCGAACTCCGAATGTAATACTCTTATACCGGGTTTATACGTGTAGATCGGGTGTAGAGGTGTTACAATCCAAAGTTTCAATGGTATAATGCATGCTAAATATATATATATGTTAGACTTTTATGAAAAAATTAAATTTCTTGAGTGAAATATGGAGAATTTATTTTATGGACTTTATCCATCACATGTCCCTTTTCAATTATTTAATGACATTTTAGTAAATTTTTTTCATGATATTAACACATAATTTTGGTATTTTTTTTATCCTGAACTCTGAAATTCAAACCTCGAACCTTAAACCCTAATCTCCAAACACTAAACCTAAAACCTCAAACTTTGAATCCAAGTTTAGGGTTTAAGATTCATGGTTATAGTTTGATGTTTGAATTTGGGGTTTAGTGTTTAGTATTTTTGAGTTTAGAGTTTGGAGTTTAAGGTTTAGGGTTTTATGTTTGAGATTTGAGGTTCGAGGTTCAGGACAAAAAAAATTACCAAAATTAAGTGTCAACGACATGAAAAAAATTTGCTGAAATGTCATTAAATAATTGAAAAGGGACCAAGGATGATGTGGTGGGTAGGGTTTTTTTCATGTCATTGACACTTATTTTAGTAATATTTTTATTCTGAACCTCGAACCTCGAACTTCGAACTCTAAACTCTAAACATTAATCCTAAAACATAAAACCCCGAATCAAAATCCAAACCTGAACCCTAAGCCTAAACCCAAACCCAAGTTCATGGTTTAGGATTCAAGGTTTTGGTTTAGGGTTCGAGTTTGGGGTTTAGTATTTTTGAGTTTTAGATTCAAGATTTAAGGTTTGAGATTCATGGTTTAAGATAAAGAAGTACTACAATTAAGTGTCAATGATACGAAAAAAATTGTTGAAATATTATTAAATAATTGAAAAGTGATCATGAATAACGTGATGAGAAATTTCCATAAAATAATTTCTCTTGAAATGTATCATACTATTAACTGTGTGCAATTTAAAACCATATTAACAATAAATTAAATAATTAACTCTTCTAAAATATAAAAAAAAATAAAAATGAAATAAGCACCAATTCTATAATTTCTTTTACAAAACTAAAAAGTTTATTGATAATATATATAGCAAAGATGAAATTAGCTTTTTCAAATAAAGCTATATTTGAAAACTATAAATGAATTTCAAAGTGTAGACCTCAAGAAAACAAATAACTTATCTAATTAGCTACATCACCCCCCCTGAACCCTACTATCTAATTTCTTATTAAATTGTATTATTAATTAATAATTTTATCAAAAAATTATTAGAGAAAAATTGAAAAGATCAAGTCCTAGCACCATAAATTGGATAATCTATTTTTCCTAGTCAAAATAGAAGCTTCTTGGACAAAGATTCTATCTCAAATTTCTTTTCTTTTTTATATTTACAATATTGTTTTAAAAAATAATGATCCCTTAAATTCCTTAAATGGGAAAGAAACAGGCACTAATAGATTCAATTAAAGAAGGCATTCTAGTTGTTTTTAATGTAAATAAAATAAAACAAGGCATTCTAGAAGATGCATGCTACAATGTAAGAAATTAGAATTATCATTAAATCTCGTATTGACCCGATGGTTAAGGTGTTTATTGTCTCAGATGTTATTTGGGTTCGAGTTACGTTAGTCGTGTTGTTATTAGGATTTTGTCCTCTTATTATAATTTACTAAAAAAAACAGAATTATCATTAAGGGATGATAAAGAGAGAATTGGGTTAAGTAAATCATAAGGATTATTTTATAGACCCTTCTCATCATATTATCCATGGTCTCTTTTCAATTATTTAATGTTATTTCAACAATTTTTTTCATGTTATTGACACATAATTTTGATAATTTTATTATTCTAAACCTTAAACTCTGAACCACAAATTTTAAACCTCGAACTTTGAACTTCAAACCCAAATCTAAATCCTGAACTTGACCTTGAACCTCGAATATAATTATTCAAATATAATATTTGCAATTACATGTAACTTGAAATAAAGCACGCATATATTACTTGAAAAATCATATTATGATTATATTAAAATATAATGTAATTTATTATTTAAATTTTATTAAAAAACTTTATTATAAATTTTGAGATTTAAGTTTAAGTTTTATCGTGTTAGAAAATTTATTTTTATTTTTTAGTGATTTTTTAAGGTAATTTCGTTGTAATAATTAATTTTGAATGTAATTATTTGAATTTTTTATTTGTGATTATATAAAAATCAACTTGGAACTGAAAAAAAAAAAAGAATGGGGGACTGTGGCCTTGTAGCCCATTAGGTAAATTTTTTATAGCGAAAAAAAATAGATTAGGCCTTGACAGGCCATTACAAGGATGAGTTTAGTGGGTTGTAGATATTAAGAGTGAGTAAAATTTTATTCGATTTGAAAAATTTGATAAAAAATTTTAAATTTTGAATTAAATAATTTGAGTTATTTAGGTTAATTGAGTTATTTGGATCAATTTGAATAAAAAAATTAAGTTTTTTGGCTTAACTCAAATATAAATTATACAACTCGAGTTATTCGAAAATCCGAATAATAAAAGACAAAACAACGTCGTTTTAATAAATGTATACATTTTTTAAAGTTAAAAATCAAAATCATTAAATTAAAAGGTAAAACTACATTGTTTTGATAAATATTTACCCATTAAGTTAGAATGCAAAACTATTATATTGTTTATGTAGTTAAATAATTTTTACTCTGTCTACTAGTTAAATAATCGGTTCATAGAAACACGACATTGAGTATAAATAATAGGATTCGTTAACTCGACTCGACTTGACTCAAAATTTTTTGACTCGATTAGAAAAAAATTCAAATTGAGCTCGGTTGCTAAAATAGGATTCGTCAACTCGACTAACTCAAAATTTTTTGACTTGATTCTACTCGACTTGACCGAATGCTCACCCCTAGTATATATGATATAAAATAAGGATAAAATACACAAATGATCACTAAAGTATTTTGATAACTGAATTTTTTATTTTTTTATTTTGATCATTAAATTATTCGAAATCAAAATTTTTGATTACCTTTATTGGTCTAATAATAAATTAGCCCTTTAATGTTTACACTTTCTATCAATTTGATCTTAAGTATAAAAATTTCAACAAATTTAGCTCTCAATGTTTATAAATTTTTTCATTTTAATTCGAATTCTAAAAAATTAATAAATTTAACCCTTCACATTACAAAATGACATTTTGTTATTTAATTTTTTTTTTGTAAACAACTACAAAATGATAAAGTCTGATAGAATGTGAGACAATTGAAATAAATGTAAAAATTAAAAAGGGAATAAATTATATGAAAGAAAAATACAAAGAAATTATATAAAAGTTCTCCATCTTTGCACCATTGTCAAGGTCAATTTTCCACTTTTTTCATTTATTTTACTTAGAAATTTTATGAGAAAGTTGTTTAATTTATAAGTATTATTAATGTATGAAATTCCATAATTTGCATGCTTGGCAACTTTTTGATTTGTTAGGTGAAATCCAACTAAGACACAATTGACGAAACTAATTTTATTTTATTTTAATTATAGGGTTTTCTTAACGATCATTTTACTGAATAAATTATATAATTTTTAAAACATAAAAAAACTTCTCTACAATAATTATGTAATTTATTCCCTTTTTATCTCTCTTTTATAATTCTTTTCTTTTATTTCAATTGTCTCTTCTTTATTAAAGGGATTCTATCAAAATGTTGTTGGAAAAAATTTGATTTGAAAACTATTTTCTTGCACAATAAAAATAAAAATAAAGATTTGAAAATTGAGCCGGCTTGTAATATTCATAGCAATAAACTTTTCTCGAAAGCACTTTTGCTTTGTCCAAGATTAATCATTGATGTTCCCGGTGTTGAAGCCCAATTTGTCAGGGCCCAATGGGATATAATTTAATTTTTAAATTAAATTTATTTTAAATTTAAATTTACATAAAATTTAAGTTTATTATAAATTTAAACTTATAAATTAAATTAAAAAAGTCCAAAAGAAAGTCCAATAACAAAATACAAGCTCAATTGGGCTAATTTTGGCTAGCCCAAATTCAATTACAAATTGAACCCAAGACAAGTGGCCCAAAGAAATCAGAAACCCAAGACCCAATATGCCACTTGTGCTGAGCCACCTCCATCACAGCCAATAGCAACTGGCCACGTCAGCAATCAGGGTCACCTCCAGCAGCTCCAAGTTGCACTGCCACAGCCACCTTCTCCACCAGCTCCAAGCTTCACTGTCTAGACCTGCAAAAAGAAGGGAAGGATTAGAAATGCATTAAATTGTAACAAACCAAAGAGAATTATAGTGAAAATGGCTATAAAAGCCAAACCAAATTCTGTACAAAAAAAAAAACCCTTGGTTAAAATTTTTTTTTGAACACAGACCGGTTCTGAAAATCCATACACAAGCCTTTGTTTTGAAGGACTAGAAAACCAATTCAAAATTATTCTTAACAAAAGCAATATTACAGAACATTAGAAGCTAGAAACGAGAAGGCAGTTAGTAGAAAACAGAAGCACTGAATAGACATATTAAACGGCAGAGGCAGGTCAGGGATCAGAGACATTCAAAGCACTCTGGTATCTCAAACATACATTTATTATTATTTATGACAAAAGATTTCTAAACACTACATATTTGTAATGTATATTTTAAAAATTCATTAATTCCTTAACTGCTTCATGCACCACTGCCTTCGGTTAGTACTGAGCTATTTAAGTGTTTGTTAATGTTGATAATAAATGCTATTAATAATATTAATAACCATTAATAATAATAATATATATTTTTGGTAAATAACAGTCATAATAAATATTAATATTAATAATATTTATATAAAAATGAGAAAGTTGAAACGTTACTTGGGATTGAAGCGGCCACCACTGTTGGAGTCGGAACCGTTGCCGCCGTCGGAGTAGCACTGTACTCCCCTCCGACCACCATCGATTCTTTTTCGAGTATGGATCTACTCAAACAACTCAACATTTCGCATATACAAAAATGAATCAAAACAGATTTTCTTTAAAAACAACAACTGATCCAAACTTTTAAAACAAAAGGGATAAAAACAAAGCTTTTTGAAAATAAAAAAATGAAAAGAGATAAGAAAAAGGTTTCGTCTTTTAAAAAAAAACTAAAAGAAAGAAGAAAAGAGCCTTATCGGTGGGAGCGTGCGGCCGCGCGTGAAGGGCAAGGACATAGGAAAGTGGACGGTCGGGGAGGACCGGCATTCGATCAGCCATGGTTGGCATGGTGAAAGAGAGAAGAAGAGAGGAGGGATTGAAAGAATAGAAAGAAAGGGAAGATGAAGGTTTTTTTTAAGTTTAATAAGTTAAATGATTTTTTTTTCTCTCATAAATTTGAAATAAAGAAAACCCCGTCCCCTTTGCTATGTCGTTTTGGCATGGGGGAATCAAATTTTTTTATCAATGGGGAAATTTCCTTTTTGATCCTTCAACATTTTTCTTAATTTATAATTTCAACCTTTTTGTACTTTTAATTATTTATAAATTGGCCTAATAATTTTCATTACTCTTCAATTTAGTCTTTTGACCTTTTGAGAGCACCATAGACTGCCACGTGTCACTATTTTGGTTTATTTATGCAAATGGTCCCTTATATTTTTAATTTATTTTAATTTAGTCCTTAAATCAAGTTTTATTTAATTACAAAATTGACCCAAGAATTTTTCAAGATTTATAAATTAATCCTTTGACTGTTTGACTGCACCAGAGGCCGCCACGTGTCACTTTTTGGTTTATTTATGTATCTAGTCCTTGTCATTTTTAATTTGTTTTAATTTAATCTTCAAATCAACTTCTGCTTAATTACAAAATTGGCCCGAGAATTTTTCAAGATTTACAAATTCATCCTTTGACTTCTGGATGCCTGTGAGGCTGCCACGTGTCACCCTTTCTTGGTTTTATTATTTTGTAGGTCCCTGGACTGTCCAAAAATTACCATTTTACCCCTAAACTTTCCAAAATTCCATTTTAACCCAGATTTCACCAAAAATTACCATTTTACCCGAACTTTCCAAAATTCCTTTTTTAACCTCAATTTCACCAAAAACTACCATTTTTCCCTTGAACTTTCTAAAATTCATTTTTAACCCCGATTTCACAAAAAACTACCATTTTACCCCTGCAAGTCCAAAATTACCATTTTACCCCCGGGTATCCAAAAGTCCCATTTTCAACCCCGATTTCATCGTTTTTTCTTCCTTACCAATGTTTGCATTTATTTGCACTTGCATTTTATATTTTTGCATATTATTTATTTGCTTATTATATTACTTCGTATCTAATTTCTCTTATTAATCGCTATTCGTGTTTTAAACTTACACATTCATTTACAAGTTATTCTTAAAAAAAAAAATCGAGGCAATATTCCGTTCGAGCGTAACTTCGAAAAATCACGCCCTAATGTGTCGGGTGTAATTTCTTCATATAATTCGCGCGAACCGGATATCCTTTTCAAGTTTTTACGCCCGTTCACCTCGAGATTCCGAGAATGTCGTGTCCTAACGTGTTGGTCGCGACTTTAATTCTTCGTGAAAATCGAAGTAAACGGGTAACCCATTTCCAAATCCTTCAAATCATATGTTCGAGGATTGCATTTCAACCCTAATACGAAATTTTCAAGTTCTCAAAATATATATACGAATGATTTTCGTGACAAAAATGAGGTAATATTATTTCGTATGAAAACTTCAAAAATCGTGCCCTAACGTGCGGGGTGTGATTTTCGTAATTCGTGCGAAAGAAATATCCTCTTCAAAAGTTTTCAAACACATCCCTATCTATATCCAAAAGATTTTGAAGTAAACGAGACAATGTTCCTTCGCGTAAAGACCTCGAAAAAATCGTGCCCTAACGTGCTGGGTGTGATTTTCGTACAAATCACGCGATCGAATACTTTCTTCAAAAGCTCCCGAAACGTCCTTCAATTTTGAAACTACGAGAATATAGCGCCCTAATGTGTTGGACACGTCTTCTAGTTCTCATAAGAGGATCGAAATACGGGGACGAATTTTTTCTTAAAAAGGTCTCCTTTAGAATTACACAAAGCCATTTAAAATAAACATCGCATTTTAAACTTTACTCGAATTTTTATTGTTTTCATAAAACAAGACCCGAAAATGATCATGTGGTACCAATTCTGGGCGTACGAGGGTGCTAATCCTTCCTCGTGTGTAACCGACTCTCGAACCTATTTTTTTTTGGATTTCGTAGACAGACATTTTTAACGTTTTAAACGTTTTGTGGTGATCTAATCACACCCAAATAAAAGATTGGTGGCGACTCCCATTTTTCTCATTTTTTCCAAATTTAAAATAATTTTTCGAAACTTCGTTTTCAAAGGTGATTTCGACACCCGGCTTTTAATCGAACGACCTTTTTCGATATTCTAATACCATGAATCACTTCGAGTGTGTGCTCAAAAAATTACGAATCAAACACAGAACCATAAATAATTTTTTTACTTTCAATAGGAAAATAAATATCTCTATCTTATAGAAACTGGTAGAATTGTTATTATCGAAAACTAGAACTTATACTTAGAAATAAATTCTCATTATTTTTGAGAAGAATAACAATATCTTAAAGTTGTATATTTTTAACCCTACTAGTGTCATCTATTTATAAGGAGAGATAGATGAACCCTAGTTGATTTAGTAGAATATAAATAAAACTTATTTAATAGAAAAACCAATCCCTTAGTTGAATGAGGAAAAAGGAGCGACTAACCCTAGTTAAATACACTAGGATTACCACCCCTCATGCATATTTTGAGGGGTTTTGTGTAACCCCCTAAACCAGATCTAAAAGATATGATTGAATCTAGAAAATCACTATTGTAAAACAATAATAAATTAAGTCATAGTAAAACAATTAATTTTTCACATTTCTGAATAATTCCAATAATAAAAATATTTAGCAAATACCTTAAATAAATATCCAAAAAAAACCCAAATTAAAAATTTAACATCACAATCCCCAAAATAATTTAATAACATAATAAACTGAAAACCAAAAATAACTCATAGTGAATAAATAAGGAAAAAGATTAAAAACAAGAGTTCTTCCGAGTACCAAATCACTTATGTCCAATGCATCTAAAAAAGAAATTATTGGGGAATGAACTAAAGAGACCAATGTGTCTTTAAAGTGTAAACATCCACAGTTACAATATTACAGTCATTCATGGCATTAAAATAATCACACAGTATGTTATTTGATCAATGCAAAGAAAACACAAGCATAATGCAATGCACCCAATCTCCAACACACCAACATAGTGGAGAGGCACCCTAGAACCCCTCCCCAATCAATCGTCACCAATCGCAGTGTGGATTTACTATCAGTCGTTTGAAGAGGCATAACCACATCTTCCATCGTACAACCTACCCCATGAACACACAATTGTATGATATCACATGTATCTCAGTCTCAATCACAATCTCATGATATTATATCTGAAAACATAGTTTATTATTCACAATATACAGCTTGTTCACAATTTGATGATTATGCATGAGATAATAGCATGCGATCACACAACATAGAACAATATCATACCAATATCACATCACAGACCAGTATCATACAATTAACTCAACACAGAGCATTATCACACAAAAGGATGTAACACAAATAGAAACACACATCAAGCGACAAAAGCTCAACGATGAGGAAAACGTCTCCCACGCTCAGATCTATCACCGGGTCTAGCTTAATCAAAACCTATGAGAACAAATTCTACATTAAATCTATCACTATGCCACCTACTAAACACAACACTAAACCGAAACAAATACTCACGTGCGACTATCCAAGCTTGTGTAGGGGCAGTCTGCACAGGTGGAGGTAACTCGTCGTTCTCAAAATCGTATTGTTATTCTCGAAAAATAGAATTTATACTTAAAAATAAATTCTCACTATTTTCGAGAAGAATAAAAATATCTTAAAGTTGTATGTTTTTTAACCCTACTAGTGTCATCTATTTATAAGGAGAGATAGATAAACCCTAGTTGAATTAGTAGAATACAAAAATACTTATTTAATAAAAAAATCAATCCCCTAGTTGAATGAGGAAAAAGAAGCGACTAACCCTAGTTAAATACACTAGGATTACTACCCCTCATACAGATTCCGAGAATGTCGTGTCCTAACGTGTAGGACTTTAATTCTTCGTGAAAATCGAAGTAAACGGGTAACCCATTTCCAAATCCTTCAAATCATATGTTCGAGGATTGCATTTTAACCCTAATACGAAATTTTCAAGTTCTCAAAATATATATACGAATGATTTTCGTGACAAAACGAGGTAATATTATTTCGTATGAAAACTTCAAAAATCGTGCCCTAACGTGCGGGGTGTGATTTTCGTAATTCGTGCGAAAGAAATATCCTCTTTAAAAGTTTTCAAACACATCCCTATCTATATCCAAAAGATTTTGAAGTAAACGAGACAATGTTCCTTTGCGTGAAGACCTCTAAAAAATCGTGTCCTAACGTGCTGGGTGTGATTTTCGTACAAATCACGCGATCGAATACTTTCTTCAAAAGCTCCCGAAACGTCCTTCAATTTTGAAACTACGAGAATATAGTGCCCTAATGTGTTGGACACGTCTTCTAGTTCTCATAAGAGGATCGAAATACGGGGACGAATTTTTTCTTAAAAAGGTCTCCTTTAAAATTACACAAAGCCATTTAAAATAAACATCGCATTTTAAACTTTACTCAAATTTTTATTGTTTTCATAAAACAAGACCCGAAAATGATCATGTGGTACCAATTCTGGGCGTACGAGGGTGCTAATCCTTCCTCGCGCGTAACCGACTCCCGAACCTATTTTTTTTCTAGATTCCGTAGACCGATATTTTTAACGTTTTAAATGTTTTGTGGTGATCTAATCACACCCAAATAAAAGATTGGTGGCGACTCCCATTTTTCTCATTTTTTCCAAATTTAAAATAATTTTTTGAAACTTCGTTTTCAAAGGTGGTTTCGACAGCTTGGCGACTCCACTGGGGACGTTTTAAAACAAACGAGAGTCAAGCCAAATTGATTATTTTTGGGTCTCTTTTGAGAACTTTTCCAGCTTCGATTTTGTTTAACATGCGATCCTCGACATCTTTTTGTGTAATATTATGCTCTGTGATATTTCTAGTATAATTTGGCATCATGTGCATCGCGTTATTACCCTTTTAAGTGAAAGTGGGAACTACTCCTTCGTGAGGTCTTCACCTCCGTGCAGGATAGTGGATCGCTTTCGGGATTACAAAGTACCCTTGTTTTCGTGAAGTTTTCACTTCCGTGCAAACATGCGGGAAATGCGTCCCCCTAAACCGAACTCGTCCGTATGAGCCTATAATGGGTAAGGACCGAGGAATCTGCTGGTTTGGGTACCGTTCACCTTTAGAACCTAAACTACATATAGTGAACCGTAAGTACTCGCCTTAGATGGGGTTAGGCCGAACCTTTTAGCATTCACCCAAGATTAATTCTTAGGTACTGCGTTATATGTTTGTATGCTGATTTTGATTCTTACATGCTACTAACCGTGTTTGTCTCTTTTTACTTGCATTTGCATCATTATGAACGAAAAGGTTTGATTCAAGTCCATTTACAAATTAGGCAGTTTCATCATGGAAGAAGGATTTCTAGATAAAGTAGAAGACAATATGGTGGCACGCCTATGGTCCAAGGAGCAACAACGCGATAAGGGTGACAGCCTGAAAGATGGGCATCTGTCAGAATTCTGGGACTACACTCGTATTAATGTAACTCAGAATAACTTGCAAGGGTTAAGAGAGATTTGGGGGCATTGGGATGATGAAATGAGGCAGATGTTTTACCGAGATTATGGAGATCTATCTTACCTGCTCGAGGTAAAGATTGACAAGCATCTGTTTCAAGCTCTTTCTCAACATTGGAATCCTGCCTATAGTTGTTTTACATTCGGACATCTAGACTTGACACCAACAATAGAAGAATACACTACTTTAATTCGTTTTCCTAGAGTCCAAGCCGATAAAGCATATTCAAAAGATGCAAGTGTTCCTACCTTTCTGAAAGCGATGATGCGTGTTACAGGGATGAGTGAGCAATGGGTCGCTTCCCGAATTAAGGCAAAAGGAGATAACCAATGTATTAATTGGAAGAGTTTACAAGAACTAATTGCAACACATCCAGATATGAGAAAACGTGTTGATGTCTTCGCCCTCGGCATATACGGGTTGGTCTTATTCCCGAAAGCATTGGGACACGTCGAGGATGCGGTAGTAGCATTGTTTGATCGACTTAGTAGGGGAATCACCCCGGTCCCTACTATCTTGGCAGAAACATTTTGCTCGTTAAGCACATGTCGGAGAGAAGGAGAAGGAAGATTCATTTGGTGTGCTCAGCTTTTAACGGTCTGGTTTCACAGTCACTTTTGGAAAGTGGAGAAATTCTCTTGTAAGGTATTTTCAACAGATTTCTCGCCTTTAAAGGACTTTGTGATCGCGCAGCGTGAACAAAATATATCCGAAGGAAAATGGGCGGCTGTTCTCCAGAATCTTCGAGATGAAAATATTGAATGGTGTGCACCTTGGTACCTCCCAGATGAGATTCTCTACCGATGTGGTGATTTCGATTGGGTTCTGTTACTCGGAGTCTGGGGTGCTACTAGATATGCTCCGCTGCTTGTTTTGAGACAATATAAGACAAGACAGTTTATCCCTACTACACATGGCCTGACACATTGCGAATTTTCTTATAAAGGGAACGACTATATGAAGAAAGTTCGGGAAATAGCGAACTCATGAAAAAGGGTGCAAAGAATGAAGAAGTTCAGTGCCAATCCATTGACAACCTCGAATTATGACTGGTGGAGGAGTAAGAGAGTGAATGACAACATCCCTGCGCCAAATCCAGAAAATGTTTGCCCTTTGGAGGAATATTTGCAAGAGGCCCAACAGAGTTAGACATCCTCAAGCATGACTTTGAAAGGAAAAGCTCAGAGTTCGGAAAGAGGATAGAAGTACTAGAGGAAGACAAGATGCAGCTAGGGCTAGATGTGAATTTTCACAGGTTAGAGGCTGAGAAATTGAGAAAAGGGAAAAATAAGGCTGAAGAAGACCTTGAAGATTTGAAGAAACACTACAAAAAGCTTCGTCAATCCATGAGGACTGCGGGGTTAGGGAAAACTTTTGAGCAATGGCGTCAGGAAATTCAGGAACAAAAGGACCAAACGGAGCATTGGCAAAGGAAGTTCCAAGATGGTCAAGCCCGAGAGAACGCCTTGAAGGGAGAGCTACTAGAAAAAGAGTCGAGGAGACCGAGTTGAAAGTTCAGATGGCCAGTCTAGAAGCGAGGATAAAAAAGTTAGAGGAGTCATTATGGAGGCACCGAAATCGAAACACAGTATCGGAGCTGAAAGCGTGCATGGCCGAAAGACAAGAACTAAGAGAAAGAGTGCAAGAACTGGAGGCCACACTCCATAATAATGAAATCCGACTCGAGATCATGAAAAGAAATTTAGAAACCAGTGAATGGCACACCCGTCAAGCCCAGAGAGAGGTCAGGGAACGAGATCATATCATGAGTAAGGCACTAACTCAAATGAGGGAAGCGGCCGATCACATGCAAGAGCTAGCCACTAAAGCTGACGTTTTGAGCCTTCAGTACGAGTCAAGGTCGGAACGAGAAAATAAGTTAGCAGGATTGCTAGGAAAGATTAAGGATCTGGGTCGAAAGGCCAAACCATTTGTATAAACTTTATTTTATGTAAAGAAGTTTTTCTTCTCGAGAAGTTGCTCTAAATGAAAGTGGACTTTAGAATCAATGCCTTTTCTCGCATTTGCATACATGCATTTTGCATCATATCTTGCATATTATTGGCATAACATCTCCTAACTAATTAAAGTTAATCCGACCAGTTAATAACAGTAAACATAGAAAATCCACATCGTTATTATACGCGTAAGAAGGCCAAAGCTATGGATCAGAGAATAGAGAGGCTAGAGCAAATGAAAAAAGAAATACAAGAGCAGATGCAAGCTCAGTTACAAGACCAGCTAGAGAGAGTACAAAGGGACATGAGAGACCAAATAATCGAATCCCAAAGCAATATAATTAATCAGTTAACCCAGCTGTTGCGAGATGCAGATAAAGGAAAAGGTCCCGCTGAAGGCCCAAGAGAGGAAAACGAGGATCCTCAATATCCTCCCGGCTTTACACCCATACACCATCAGGCCCCGCCAGAAACAAACCCGCGAGAAACACCCATCTTCATTCGGGCGCAACCACAGCCCATTGGCGCATCAAGCCAAACTAATTACCTGGTCGGATCAGGTTAGAACCCGGGTGAAACCGTTACGAATCCCATCAACCCCGACCTCGATGATACGATGGAGGCAGAAAGAACGAAATAGAAGTATCCAAATAAATAGAAGAAAGGTACAAATGGTTGGAAAACAAGGTTAGAGCAATGGAGGGGATTGACGCCTATAGTGGAATCGATGCCAAAGAACTAAGTCTGGTTCCAGACCTAATGCTACCCCCGAAGTTCAAAATGCCCGAATTTGAAAAATACAACGGGACAAGCTGCCTAGAAGCACACATTACGATGTTCTGTCGGAAGATGATAGGATATGTCCACAACGAAAAATTATTAATTCACTGTTTCCAAGATAGTTTGGTTGGATCGACCGCAAAATGGTACAACCAACTAAGCCGCACAAAGATCAATTCCTGGAAGGACTTGGCCCAAGCTTTTATGAAGCAATACGGCTATGTTACTGATATCGCTCCAGACAGAATTACCTTGCAAAACATGGAGAAGAAACCAAGTGAAAGCTTCCGATAATATGCTCAACGTTGGAGGGATATAGCTACCCATGTACAACTGCCCTTGACAGAAAAAGAGACAATGATGCTTTTTGTCCATACGCTAAAGACACTGTATCTCGATCGCTTGGTGGGTAACGCTACAAGGAGTTTTTCGGATGTGGTGATGTTAGGAGAAATGATTGAGAACGCGATTAAAAGCGAAAAAATCGACGCAGAAGATGGTGGAAAAAGGGCAGCACCTAAGAGGAAGGAAGCCGGGGTGAATAATGTAAACACAAACAGACCAAATTATGCCAAGTCGATTACGATGACGTAATCAAAACCTCCTTCCGACAATTATCAAAGTTTACCAAGATTAGAATCAAACTAGAAGAAGAATACTGAGAAGATTCAGTTCACTCCAATTCCTGTTACGTACAAAGACTTCTACCAGCAGTTATACGATCAGCACGTGGTAGCCCCATATATCACGGAGCCCGTACCACCACTATTTTCGAAATGGTATGACGCCAATGTCCAATGTGAATTTCATGGAGGAGTGATTGGGCATTCCATCGAAAATTGTTTCACTTTCAAGAAATTGGTAGAAAAATTAATTAAGATGAAAAAAATAAGATTTGATGAGCCATCGAGACCTAATGTAGCTGGAAACCCTTTACCCGTCCATTCTGATCAAGGGGTAAATACGATTACGGGTGTAGAAGGGAAAAGGTTAAGACTCACATTGAAGAGGTGAGATCTCCTATGAAATGGGTATGGCGTCAGCTGGTGGCTAGAGGAATAATTGCACAGAACGGCGAAAAGATGGTAATGGTGAAGAACTATTGCGACTTCCACAACGCTGAAGGTCATGAGATTCAGCATTGTACGGAGTTCAAGGTTCTAATACAAGATTTGATGGACCGCAAGGAATTAGAGTTCTTCGAAGAGGAAGAAGAGATGGGGGACATTTGCTCCTCCGAAAGAGAAAAGACATGTGAGCCTGATCGCCCGATAATAATTATCTCCACATCCAAGGGAGCTGAGACGAGAAGACAAGAGACACCATGTGTTATCATACGGAAACCTACGCCATTTTCTTATGAAGACGGCAAAAGAGTTCCCTGGAACTACGGGTGCAACATTGTAGCACCCAAGGAGGAGCAGCTACAAAATGTGAACCTGGTCACGCGTAGCGGTAAAACTTACAACTTGGAAGAGAAAGCAGCCGCCAAAGGGAAAGCTGTAACGATTGAGCCCGAAATAGTGACTGGCAAGATGGAACCGATAAATGAGCCGGTGGCAGAAAGAGAAGCACAAGAGTTCTTGAAATTCTTGAAACACAGCGAGTATAACGTAGTTGAGCAGTTACATAAGCAGCCTACACGCATATCGATCTTGACATTACTGCTAAGTTCAGAGGCATATCGTAACGCATTAATGAGGGCGCTCAACGAGACTTATGTGACCCAAGATATATCGGTATGCAAGCTGGATCGACTGATTAACAACATTAGCGCTGATAATTTTATTTTCTTTAATGACGATGAAATCCTATCTGGAGGTATGGGATCGACCAAGGCATTGCATATTACCACTCGCTGTAAAGGGTACACTCTACTCGGAATGCTTATCAACAACGGCTCAACTTTAAATGTTCTACCATTGGCCACTCTCGAAAGACTACCCATCGATAGCTCCTATATGAGGACGTGCCACAACATAGTCAGAGCTTTTGATGGAACTGAAAGAAAAGTGATGGGCAGGATCGAGGTACCATTACAAATAGGCCCAAATACTTACGAGGTTGATTTCTTGGTTATGGATATCAAGCCTTCCTACAATTTCTTATTAGAAAGACCTTGGATTCACGCAGCAGGGGCAGTACCATCCTCACTTCACCAAAAGCTCAAGCTGGTAACCGACGGAAGGTTGGTTACAATCAATGCCGAGGAGGATATTGTTGCGTCTGTAACAAATGATGCCCCGTACATAGACAAAGATGAAGAGTCAATAGAATGCTCTTTTCGTTCGTTGGAATTTGTCAATGCCACATTTATTGGAGAGGGAAGTAAAATTTCTAAACCTAAATTATCACAAACAACGAAGATGGGGTTGCGTTTAACGATTGGAAAAGGAGCATTATCGGGAAAAGGGCTCGGGAAATATCTTCAAGGAATAGTTAGTGTGCCGCCACCATTTGGCAAGTGATACCGTTTCGGGCTAGGGTACAAGCCAGACGTGAAAGAAAAGAAGAAAGAGATAGAGCGAAAACGAGAGACAAGAAGAGCACGACAAGCCGGGGAAGAAATCAGTTGGAGACCGATGACCTTCCCTCATATTTCGAAAACTTTCATTTCTGGTGGGCCAAGACTTGAGGAGGAAAAAGTTGCAAAACTTGTGATGAAACTGAACATAAATGCTATTTCCAAAGAAGCTGAAGAAAGGAGTTCGCTTCAAATCTGTCCGTATGCACCTGGGAGTAGTTTGGACAACTGGGTAGAAGAGGAGCTCCCCGTAGCTTTTAGGAATATTTCAAAGTAATACTCGTTACACCTCTATCATTCTATGCCCGGGAATGATAGAAATATTTTGTAAAAGGGCTTTTGAGTTTTTATCCATTATCTTAAATGAAGATACATTTTGACAACTATCTCTTTATTCTTTTCCTTTCAATTCCAAATCAATTATTTGCTGTAACACATAAAAATAAATCATTCTTGAATACATACACCCATAATCATATCATACAGTCATTCTTTAATTTATTTTGTTCATTAGCCCATTCTCATTCTTTACAGATCTTGGGATATCAGTAATATGAGTGACACTGACTCCGAACCTCATTTCAAGCAAGATATGTGTCTTGAAGAATCTCAGGACTCCGAAGATGACCAAGATTGTAATATATCTCCTGAATTGCTATGAATGATGGAACAGGAGGAAAAGTAAATCTTGCCCCACAAAGAGGTGGTGGAAACAGTAAGCATAGGGGATAAGAAAGAGAAAAAAGAAGTAAGAATTGGGACCAGCATCTCAGCAGAAACACGAAGAGATCTCATTGAGCTGCTAAGAGAATTCAAAGACGTTTTCGCCTGGTCCTACCAAGACATGCCGGGGCTAAACACCGACATCGTGGTTCACAAGCTCTCAATAAAGGAAGAATACAAACCCGTCCAACAAAAGCTCCGTAGAATGCGACCTGATGTGCTGCTTAAAATAAAAGAAGAGGTCCGAAAACAATTTGATGCAGGCTTTCTTCGAGTGGTTGAATATTCGGAATGGGTTGCCAATATAGTTCATGTCCCCAAGAAAGATGGTAAAGTACGTATGTGCGTAGATTACCGGGATTTGAATATGGCTAGCCCAAAAGATAACTTTTTGCTGCCTCACATCGACACTCTAGTAGATAATACAGCGGGACATGCCTTTTTCTCCTTCATGGATGGTTTCTCCGGATATAACCAAATAAAGATGGACCCTACAGACATGGCAAAAACTACCTTTGTCACAATGTGGGGAACATTCTGTTATAAGGTGATGCCATTCGGACTTAAAAACGCGGGGGCAACATATCAAAGAGCCATGGTAACATTGTTTCATGATATGATGCACAAAGAAATTGAGGTCTACGTCGACGACATGATTACAAAGTCCCGAACAGAGGAAGAACATGTGAATGTCTTGAGGAAATTGTTCATGAGGTTGAGGAAGTTTCAGCTAAAATTGAACCCTGCCAAGTGCACTTTTGGGGCTACATCCGGAAAATTGTTGGGTTTTATGGTCAGCCAAAAGGGAATCGAAATAGACCCAGACAAGGTTAAAACTATACAAGAGTTACCCTCGCCTCGTACGCAAAAGGAGGTTCGAGGTTTTCTTGGGAGGTTGAATTATATTGCTCGATTTATTTCGCAATTAACGGAGAAATGTGACCCCATATTCCGCCTTCTTAGAAAGGATAACCCAAGCGTTTGAGATGACCAGTGCCAAAGAACTTTTGATAAAGTTAAGCAGTATTTGTCTGATGCTCCGATACTAGTACCGCCAAATCCCAACAAACCATTAATCTTGTACTTAACAGTCTTCGAGAATTCTATGGGATGTGTCTTGGGACAACATGACGAGACTGGAAGAAAAGAAAGAGCCATATACTATCTCAGTAAGAAATTTACTGACTGTGAAGCAAGATACTCTCCAATAGAAAAACTATGCTATGCACTGGTCTGGACTGCCCGAAGATTGCGACAGTACATGCTATACCACACGACATGGTTAATCTCGAAGTTGGATCCGCTAAAATACATGATGGAGTCAACGACATTAAATGAAAGAATGGCTAGATGGCAGATTCTGTTGTCAAAATTTGATATCGTCTATGTAAGCCAAAAGGCAATTAAAAGAAGTGCAATCGCAGACTTCCTGGCCAGTAGGGCTTTGGAGGACTATGAACCGATAAATTTTGACTTTCCAAATGAGGATCTTATTTATGTCGCAACTACCGAAGAGGGGACAGCGACCGAGCATTCGTGGCGATTGAACTTTGATGGCGCTTCAAACGCTATAGGTAATGGGATTGGTGCAGTTTTAATGTCGCTAGAAGGAGACCATTATCCCTTCACCAGTAAACTCGACTTTGATTGCATAAATAATATGGCAGAATATGAGGCGTGTATCATGGGGATTCAAGCAGCCATAGATTGAGGGATCAAGGTCTTAGAAATCTATGAAGATTCAGCATTGGTGATTTACCAGCTGAGAGGAGAATGGGAGACAAGGGACTCCAAGTTAATTGAATATCGAAATATGGTCCTCGAACTGATCAAAGAATTTGACGAGGTCACGTTCAGATACCTCCCACGCGAGGAAAACCAAATGGCTGATGCTTTGGCTACTTTAGCTTCGATGATAAAAGTAAATAGGCCAGAGGACATGAAGCCCATTCGGATGAGTATTTATGAAACTCCAGCCCATTGCTGCGAGATTGAAGGAAAAGAGGGGCATCTTTGGTACCAGGATATTCTCCAATATGTGAAAGATCGAAAATACCCCGAGGGAGCTACTGAAAGTAACAAAAGAACATTGAGAAGGCTCGCGAACGAGTACATCCTAGATGGAGAGGTCCTGTATAAGAGAAGAAAGGATCAAGTGTTATTGAGATGTGTGGACTCAATCGAGGCTAAAAAGATCCTAGAAGAAGTCCATGACGGGATTTGTGGAACACACGCGAATGGATTCAAAATTGCTAGGCAGATCATGGGATTTGGGTACTATTGGTCGACTATGGAGACTGATTGTATCAATTATGCCAAGAAATGCCACAAATGCCAGATCTATGGGGACAAGATCCATGTGCCTCCCTCACCTCTGCACGTCATGGCATCCCCGGGGCTTTTTTCTATGTGGGGCATGGATGTTATCGGACCAATTTCACCAAAGGCCTCTAATGGACATAGATTTATTTTTGTGGTTATCGGCTACTTCACCAAGTGGGTAGAAGCTGCCTCTTATGCTAATGTTACAAAGTCTGCGATCAGCAAGTTCCTGAAAAAGGAAATCATATGTCGATATGGAATGCCAGAAAAGATCATATCAGACAATGCACTAAACTTGAACAATAGCACGATATCAAAGGTCTGTGAGCAATTCAAGATCAGACATCATAACTCGTCCCCATATCGTCCAAAGATGAACGGAGCAGTGGAAGCGGCCAATAAAAACATCAAGAAGATTATTGCAAAAATGACAGAAACCTATAAAGATTGCATGAAAAATTACCCTTTGCTTTTCTTGCTTATAGAACTTCTGTCAGAACATCTACTGGGGCAACGTCGTTTTCACTTGTATATGGAATGGAGGCTGTTTTACCCATCGAGGTGGAGATCCCTTCTCTCCGAGTCTTATCAGAGCTAAATTTGGATGAAGCTGAATGAGTCCAAGCCAGATATGACCAGTTAAATTTGATTGAGGAAAAGAGATTAAAGGCTATCTGTCATGGTCAGATGTACCAAAAGCGGATGATGCGTGCTTACAATAAGAAGGTTCGTCCTAGAGAATTCCATGAGGGAGATCTAGTCTTGAAAAAGATACTTCCAATACATAAAGACTCTCGAGGAAAATGGATGCCCAATTGGGAGGGGCTGTACGTGGTAAAGAAGGCCTTCTCTGGAGGAGCCTTAATTTTGACTGAAATGGATGGCAAAGATTTATACAACTCGGTGAATTCAGACTCGGTGAAGAAATATTACACATAAAAAAAATCGGAGAGGTCAGGATGAAAACCCGTGGAAGGGCATCCTGAAACCAAAGGGGTTTTAAGTTGAAAACTCGAAAAGCGCAACTCAAATGCAAAACAAGGACAACCAATTGCTCCCTCAAAAAGTGGCAAAATGGAAATATTTTACATCTTGGGGCATCAACGAAGTAATCCCAGGACCTCCAGAAACATAACAAGCAAAAGATGATCTTTGGATTAGGGAAACTCATATCTGATATCTAAGTCTAATACTGTTCTTTTGTCGTTATTTGTTCTTTGTAAATATTTGATATCATAGCCAATAAATCTCCAAATTTGATCCCATTCTTTTTCATATTGTCCAAGTATTTTCATATTAAGATGATGAATAAAAGGTCATAAAAGGAAACAAGGATTCGCAAGTATTATTTTAGGAATTTCTTAAAAGACACGAGAATCCTAAACAACTGCCAGTTGAAAGAGTTAAAACCTGAAAGAAGCAATTCAAATGTCGAATTTGCCAAGTTGAATTCAAGGAAACGTCAAGAGATGGCTTCAAAATAGAAAAGACTAATCTTTGAAAAATTCAAACATACACATTCATTCTAGGTTAAGAGCATTTTAACTTATTTCCAAGCATAACATCCTAAACATACTTGGCCTACATAGATGACCATTTGAGCATTTTCTGCAGGTCTCAGCGTCATAAGATGCATGATGAAAAGCCAAGACCGCGATAGAAGATCACGCATCACGGTGACTTGAAAGGAAAGTTCCAAGTCACAACGAATAACCTAGCATTTTGCAAATATAAAAGGTTGAATCCACGACGATGGACCTCCCACCTAGAAGTCAAGGTGAATCAGACCGTACTAAGATCTTTTCCTATCCTCTTGAAATTGAAGTAAAGTTGGATACTAAGTCTTTATCTCTGAAATTGAAGTAAGAGCAAGATCTTTTCCTATCCTCTTGAAATTGAAGTAGAGTGGATAACACGTCTTTATCTCTGAAATTGAAGTAAGAGCAAGATCTTTTCCTATCCTCTTGAAATTGAAGTAGAGTGGATAACACGTCTTTATCTCTGAAATTGAAGTAAGAGCAAGATCATTTCCTATCCTCTTGAAATTGAAGTAGAGTGGATAACACGTCTTTATCTCTGAAATTGAAGTAAGAACAAGATCATTTCCTATCCTCTTGAAATTGAAGTAGAGTGGATAACACATCTTTATCTCTGAAATTGAAGTAAGAACAAGATCTTTTCCTATCCTCTTGAAATTGAAGTAGAATTGGATATCAGGTCTTTGTCTCTGAAATTGAAGTAAGAGCAAGATCATTTCCTATCCTCTTGAAATTGAAGTAAAGCTGGATATCAAGTCTTTGTCTCTGAAATTGAAGTAAGAGCAAGATCATTTCCTATCCTCTTGAAATTGAAATAAAGCTGGATATCAAGTCTTTATCTCTGAAATTGAAGTATGAGCAAGATCGTTTCCCATCCTCTTGAAATTGAAGTAGAGTTGGATAACAAGTCTTTATCTCTGAAATTGAAGTAAGAGCAAGATCATTTCTTATCCTCTTGAAATTGAAGTAAAGTTGGATAGCAAGCATTTATCTCACTAAAAGGGCAAGATGAAACTTCAACATCAAATCCTATCTTCATGAAGATGCAGTGGAGATGGATTCAAATTACATCATTCTTACCCTTAGATTCAAGAAGGGCAAAAGGAAGATTCTGATCTCTTGCCCCGAACGAGGGGCAGATTGAAGCCGTTTGATTTCTTACCCCGAGCCTGAGGACAGATCATCATCAATAAATCTCTTACCCCGAGCCAGGGGCAGATTACAGTCATTTGACCCTTTACCCCAAGTTAGGGCAGATCACCATCAATCAACCCTACTCCAATCACGGAGTAGTTTGCGATTATACATAAACAGCGAGGCGGTCATCTTCCTGATGAGATACAGAGAAGAACACCAACTCAACGCTCAATGTGAGCAAATCTTCGAACCCGGCTTCCTGATGAGACATTGAGAAGCAGATCGAAGCAATAAAAAGGTTAGCTTCCTGAGGAGATCCAGAGAAGTTGACCAAATTCGTCTTCCTGAGGAGATCCAGAGAAGCGAATTAAAACAAATGATTGCGGTCATCTTCCTGATGAGACACAGTGAAGAAGACCAAGTCAATGAAATCAGACTCAAAGACTATGATGATGAATTCCAATCTCCTTGAATTTTTGAGGGAATGGGGTGAAGTCATAGTAGCAAATTTTGACTTTTTGAAGATCACCTTAAAGCAGGATGGAACCACCATGTCAAAGAAGGGGAAAGACGGATGTGGCGAAGATTGGACGACTGGCAAAACGAAAGGGGAACTAATTGAAGATAGAGCGTCAGAAAGACGAGACCCAACAAATTCGGCATTCTTTTGGGTCTTTGCTCTGTTCCTGTTGCACAGCAACGAGCAAAGAGGGGCAGCTGTTGAAGCTCAATTTGTCCGGGCCCACTGGGATATAATTTAATTTTTAAATTAAATTTATTTTAAATTTAAATTTACATAAAATTTAAGTTTATTATAAATTTAAACTTATAAATTAAATTAAAAAAGTCCAAAAGAAAGTCCAATTACAAAATACAAGCTCAATTGGGCTAATTTTGGCTAGCCCAAATTCAATTACAAATTGAGCCCAAGACAAGTGGCCCAAAGAAATCAGAAACCCAAGCTTCACTGTCTAGACCTGCAAAAAGAAGGGAAGGATTAGAAATGCATTAAATTGTAACAAACCAAAGAAAATTATAGTGAAAATGGCTATAAAAGCCAAACCAAATTCTGTACAAAAAAAAACCCTTGGTTAAAAAAAAATTTTGAACACAGACCGGTTCTGAAAATCCATACACAAGCCTTTGTTTTGAAGGACTAGAAAACCAATTCAAAATTATTCTTAACAAAAGCAATATTACAGAACATTAGAAGCTAGAAACGAGAAGGCAGTTAGTAGAAAACAAAAGCACTGAATAGACATATTAAATGGCAGAGGCAGGTCAGGGATCAGAGACATTCAAAGCACTCTGGTATCTCAAACATACATTTATTATTATTTATGACAAAAGATTTCTAAACACTACATATTTGTAATGTATATTTTAAAAATTCATTAATTCCTTAACTGCTTCATGCACCACTGCCTTCGGTTAGTACTGAGCTATTTAAGTGTTTGTTAATGTTGATAATAAATGCTATTAATAATATTAATAACCATTAATAATAATAATATATATTTTTGGTAAATAACAGTCATAATAAATATTAATATTAATAATATTTATATAAAAATGAAAAAGTTGAAACGTTACCTGGGATTGAAGCGGCCACCACTGTTGGAGTCGGAACCGTTGCCGCCGTCGGAGTAGCACTGTACTCCCCTCCGACCACCATCGATTCTTTTTCGAGTATGGATCTACTCAAACAACTCAACATTTCGCAGATACAAAAGTGAATCAAAACAGATTTTCTTTAAAAACAACAACTGATCCAAACTTTTAAAACAAAAGGGATAAAAACAAAGCTTTTTGAAAATAAAAAAATGAAAAGAGATAAGAAAAAGGTTTCGTCTTTTAAAAAAAACTAAAAGAAAGAAGAAAAGAGCCTTACCGGTGGGAGCGTGCGGCCGCGCGTGAAGGGCAAGGACATAGGAAAGTGGACGGCCGGGGAGGACCGGCGTTCGATCAGCCATGGTTGGCATGGTGAAAGAGAGAAGAAGAGAGGAGGGATTGAAAGAATAGAAAGAAAGGGAAGATGAAGGTTTTTTTTAAGTTTAATAAGTTAAATGATTTTTTTTTCTCTCATAAATTTGAAATAAAGAAAACCCCATCCCCTTTGCTATGTCGTTTTGGCATGAGGGAATCAGATTTTTTTTATCAATGGGGAAATTTCCTTTTTGATCCTTCAACATTTTTCTTAATTTATAATTTCAACCTTTTTGTACTTTTAATTATTTATAAATTGGCCTAATAATTTTCATTACTCTTCAATTTAGTCTTTTGACCTTTTGAGAGCACCATAGACTGCCACGTGTCACTATTTTGGTTTATTTATGCAAATGGTCCCTTATATTTTTAATTTATTTTAATTTAGTCCTTAAATCAAGTTTTATTTAATTACAAAATTGACCCAAGAATTTTTCAAGATTTATAAATTAATCCTTTGACTGTTTGACTGCACCAGAGGCCGCCACGTGTCACTTTTTGGTTTATTTATGTATCTAGTCCTTGTCATTTTTAATTTGTTTTAATTTAATCTTCAAATCAACTTCTGCTTAATTACAAAATTGGCCCGAGAATTTTTCAAGATTTACAAATTCATCCTTTGACTTCTGGATGCCTGTGAGGCTGCCACGTGTCACCCTTTCTTGGTTTTATTATTTTGTAGGTCCCTGGACTGTCCAAAAATTACCATTTTACCCCTAAACTTTCCAAAATTCCATTTTAACCCAGATTTCACCAAAAATTACGATTTTACCCCCGAACTTTCCAAAATTCCTTTTTTAACCTCAATTTCACCAAAAATTACCATTTTTCCCTTGAACTTTCTAAAATTCATTTTTAACCCCGATTTCACAAAAAACTACCATTTTACCCCTGCAAGTCTAAAATTACCATTTTACCCCCGGGTATCCAAAAGTCCCATTTTCAACCCCGATTTCATCGTTTTTTCTTCCTTACCAATGTTTGCATTTATTTGCACTTGCATTTTATATTTTTGCATATTATTTATTCGCTTATTATATTACTTCGTATCTAATTTCTCTTATTAATCGCTATTCGTGTTTTAAACTTACACATTCATTTACAAGTTATTCTTAAAAAAAAATCGAGGCAATATTCCGTTCGAGCGTAACTTCGAAAAATCACGCCCTAATGTGTCGGGTGTAATTTCTTCATATAATTCGCGCGAACCGGATATCCTTTTCAAGTTTTTACGCCCGTTCACCTCGAGATTCCGAGAATGTCGTGTCCTAACGTGTTGGTCGCGACTTTAATTCTTCGTGAAAATCGAAGTAAACGGGTAACCCATTTCCAAATCCTTCAAATCATATGTTCGAGGATTGCATTTTAACCCTAATACGAAAATTTCAAGTTCTCAAAATATATATACGAATGATTTTCGTGACAAAAATGAGGTAATATTATTTCGTATGAAAACTTCGAAAATCGTGCCCTAACGTGCGGGGTGTGATTTTCGTAATTCGTGCGAAAGAAATATCCTCTTCAAAAGTTTTCAAACACATCCCTATCTATATCCAAAAGATTTTGAAGTAAAGGAGACAATGTTCCTTCACGTGAAGACCTCGAAAAAATCGTGCCCTAACGTGCTGGGTGTGATTTTCGTACAAATCACGCGATCGAATACTTTCTTCAAAAGCTCCCGAAACGTCCTTCAATTTTGAAACTACGAGAATATAGTGCCCTAATGTGTTGGACACGTCTTCTAGTTCTCATAAGAGGATCGAAATACGGGGACGAATTTTTTCTTAAAAAGGTCTCCTTTAGAATTACACAAAGCCATTTAAAATAAACATCGCATTTTAAACTTTACTCGAATTTTTATTGTTTTCATAAAACAAGACCCGAAAATGATCATGTGGTACCAATTCTGGGCGTACGAGGGTGCTAATCCTTCCTCGTGTGTAACCGACTCTCGAACCTATTTTTTTTGGATTTCGTAGACAGACATTTTTAACGTTTTAAACGTTTTGTGGTGATCTAATCACACCCAAATAAAAGATTGGTGGCGACTCCCATTTTTCTCATTTTTTCCAAATTTAAAATAATTTTTCGAAACTTCGTTTTCAAAGGTGATTTCGACACCCGGCTTTCAATCGAACAACCTTTTTCGATATTCTAATACCATGAATCACTTCGAGTGTGTGCTCAAAAAATTATGAATCAAACACAGAACCATAAATAATTTTTTTACTTTCAATAGGAAAGTAAATATCTCTATCTTATAGAAACTGGTAGAATTGTTATTATCGAAAACTAGAACTTATACTTAGAAATAAATTCTCATTATTTTTGAGAAGAATAACAATATCTTAAAGTTGTATATTTTTAACCCTACTAGTGTCATCTATTTATAAGGAGAGATAGATGAACCCTAGTTGATTTAGTAGAATATAAATAAAACTTATTTAATAGAAAAACCAATCCCTTAGTTGAATGAGGAAAAAGGAGCGACTAACCCTAGTTAAATACACTAGGATTACCACCCCTCATGCATATTTTGAGGGGTTTTGTGTAACCCCCTAAACCAGATCTAAAAGATATGATTGAATCTAGAAAATCACTATTGTAAAACAATAATAAATTAAGTCATAGTAAAACAATTAATTTTTCACATTTCTGAATAATTCCAATAATAAAAAAAATTTAGCAAATACCTTAAATAAATATCCAAAAAAAACCCAAATTAAAAATTTAACATCACAATCCCCAAAATAATTTAATAACATAATAAACTGAAAACCAAAAATAACTCATAGTGAATAAATAAGGAAAAAGATTAAAAACAAGAGTTCTTCCGAGTACCAAATCACTTATGTCCAATGCATCTAAAAAAGAAATTATTGGGGAATGAACTAAAGAGACCAATGTGTCTTTAAAGTGTAAACATCCACAGTTACAATATTACAGTCATTCATGGCATTAAAATAATCACACAGTATGTTATTTGATCAATGCAAAGAAAACACAAGCATAATGCAATGCACCCAATCTCCAACACACCAACATAGTGGAGAGGCATCCTAGAACCCCTCCCCAATCAATCGTCACCAATCGCAGTGTGGATTTACTATCAGTCGTTTGAAGAGGCATAACCACATCTTCCATCGTACAACCTACCCCATGAACACACAATTGTATGATATCACATGTATCTCAGTCTCAATCACAATCTCATGATATTATATCTGAAAACACAGTTTATTATTCACAATATACAGCTTGTTCACAATTTGATGATTATGCATGAGATAATAGCATGCGATCACACAACATAGAACAAGATCATACCAATATCACATCACAGACCAGTATCATACAATTAACTCAACACAGAGCATTATCACACAAAAGGATGTAACACAGATAGAAACACACATCAAGCGACAAAAGCTCAACGATGAGGAAAACGTCTCCCACGCTCAGATCTATCACCGGGTCTAGCTTAATCAAGACCTATGAGAACAAATTCTACATTAAATCTATCACTATGCCACCTACTAAACACAACACTAAACCGAAACAAATACTCACGTGCGACTATCCAAGCTTGTGTAGGGGCAGTCTGCACAGGTGGAGGTAACTCGTCGTTCTCAAAATCGTATTGTTATTCTCGAAAAATAGAATTTATACTTAAAAATAAATTCTCACTATTTTCGAGAAGAATAAAAATATCTTAAAGTTGTATGTTTTTTAACCCTACTAGTGTCATCTATTTATAAGGAGAGATAGATAAACCCTAGTTGAATTAGTAGAATACAAAAAATACTTATTTAATAAAAAAATCAATCCCCTAGTTGAATGAGGAAAAAGGAGCGACTAACCCTAGTTAAATACACTAGGATTACCAGCCCTCATGCATATTTTGAGGGGTTTTATGTAACTCTTAAACTCGACCTAAAAGATATGAATGAATCTAGAATGTCACTACTGTAATTTCGTCCTCAAGAAACCGTTTTTATATATATATATTAATTTGTAAATAAATTAAGTCATAGTAAAACAATTAATTTCTCACATTTCTGAATAATTCCAATAATAAAAAATATTTAGCAAATATCTTAAATAAATATCCAAAAAAAAACCCAAACTACAAATTTAACATCACAATCCCCAAAATAATTTAATAACATAATAAACTAAAAATCCAAAAATAACTCATAGTGAATAAATAAGGAAAAAGATTAAAAACAAGAGTTCCTCTAAGTACCAACTCGCTTATGTCCAATGTATTTGAAAAAGAAACTATTGGGAAATGAACTAATGAGACCAATGTGTCTCTAAAGTGTATACATTCACAGTCACAATATTACAGTCATTCATGGCATTAAAATAATCACACAACATGTTATAGATCAATGCAAATAAAACACAAGCATAATGCAATGCACCCAATCTCCAACACATCAACACAGTAGAGAGGTTCCCTAGAACCCATCCCCAACTAATCGTCACCAATCATAGTGTGAATTTACTATCAGCACGTCTTCCACTGTACAACTCACCCCATGAACACACAATGGTATGATATCACATGTATCTCAGTCTCAATTACAATCTCATGATATTATATCCGAAAACACAGTTTATTATTCACAATATATAGGTTGTTCACAATCTGATGATTATGCATAAGATAATAACATGCGATCACACAACATAGAACAAGATCATACCAATATCACATCATAGATCAGTATCACACAATTAACTCAACACAGAGCATTATCACACAAAAGGATGTAACATAAATAGAAACACACATCAAGCGGCAAAAGCTCTAACGACGAGGAAAATGTCTCCCATGCTCAAATCTATCATCGGGTCTAGCTTAATCAGAACCTATGAGAACAAATTCTACATTAAATCTATCACTATGCCACCTACTAAACACAACACTAAACCGAAAAAAAATACTCATGTGCGACTATCCAGGCTTGTGCAGGGGCAATCTGCACAAGTGGAGGTAACTCGTTATTCTCAAAATCATATTGTTATTCTCGAAAAATAGAATTTATACTTAAAAATAAATTCTCACTATTTTCGAGAAGAAAAACATTATCTTAAAGTTGTATATTTTTTAACCTACTAGTGTCATCTATTTATAAGAAGAGATAGATAAATCCTAATCGAATTAGTAGAATACAAATAATACTTATTTAATAGAAAAACCAATCCCCTAGTTGAAAGAGGAAAAAGGAGCGACTAACCCTAGTTAAATACACTAGGATTACCACCCCTCATGCATATTTTTATCTCATACAAATAATACACTAGATAATAAATTATAAAATGATCATTGAACTATTTGAATGTTGTTATTTAAGTCACTAGGTTTGTGTAGTTTTCTTTAAGTCCAACTAACGAGTTCCAAGCGACAATTTGATGATTGGTAAGATGGATCAATACCCATCAATAAGTAGAATAACATACATTAGATTCAAATTGATTTGATGATTAGTGTTGGAGATTGGAGAAAAAAGTTGTTTGGGTTTTGAATTAGTGACGTTCAAAGTTGTTTTATAAAAAAATTAACCATAATAAAAAAGGGGAAAGGAGAGTTTTTGATTGGTGTAATTTACCATAAAAATTATACATAATAACACACTCCATCCATCGGAAAACATTAACAAACTAGCTAAAAATAAACACCTTCAAACGTCTACTATTCCAACAATTAAGCTAAATATCAATTAAACAAAAGTGTGCCTCATCGGAACCTTCTTCTAACCAATACTTCCATCGTCCGATCATCTTGAAAGACACGTGTACGGCCAACACCCGCAATCGGAACTCGATGAGCCCCCCTTCATTACAGTGTTCTATATAAACACCTCGTAGCATTCGTAAAAACTCAAGGAAAGATTTAACGAAGAAATCAAAGCAGAAACTGCTTCCTTCCTCTTGAATTTTAGCCTTATCTTTCTCCCCAGCCAACGCTTTACTTCGCAAATTTTCAAACAAGAAAAGCAACAATTTCAATGGCTCCTGAACTTGTTGTTGTAAGGCGTAGTAGCGTTAGGCAAAGGGTTGAGGAAAGTCAAATCCTCATTGGTGGTCTAAGAAGCATAGGCTGATTCTTGAGAATCAGGGTTGTATAGTCAACCCGTTTACCCGCCGGAGAATCAGACTTAGTTCGCCATGCCTTATTACGTCATTAACTATTCCAAGCTCCGTCTTTGCGAGTTACAATCATATGACAACATAGATCACTTATTTGATTCGCCAAACGGGCATTTCTACACAATATACGGAGCCACACCCCACAATACAACCTCGATTACTGTTAACAATGTCTCGACAATATCAAATGACCAGACGAGATGGGTCAACAACCCCCTTCCCTATACTTCAACGCTGGCATGTTCATCTTCGAACCCAACCTCACCACCTATAAGAAAACAAGTAATGGTGAAGGGTAGGCGGAACCGATGAATTTGCAACCGTTGTTAATGGCGGCAGCATTCTCAAAAGTTAGCCAAGTTAAAGACGAGACGGCACCATCGGCCGCTTAAGAAAACTTGGATAGCTCTGTTTTTAGAAGAATAAATAAAAAAGTACAAAGAGAGGGTTAAAAAAAGTAACTTCTTCTAGATGTTGTAAAAAAAATACAGTAAAAAAGGGAGGGAAACCTTTTCTTTTCAAGGAATGAAAGCTTTTGAGTTTTGTTGGAGCGATTGTTACATAGTAAAAAAATTTTACCGAAATTTTCAACTTATACAAAAAAATTTAACCCTATATCAATAATAAAATTTGCTTTCTTTTTTTTTGATAAATTAATAGGCAACCAACGTGCCTATTACTTATTCATATCATGCATCTTGTTCAACAATATAATCTGCTTGAAAAAGCTTACAAAGAGTAGGGGTAGGACTATCAATAATACATAAAGATGTATTAGTAACAGGGTAATTCTTTGCTAAGAAATCAGCCACCATATTATTTCCTCGTCGAACATGCTCGAACTTGAATTCTTCAATCTGTTGTGCAAGCTCCTTAATTTGTCAAACAATGGTCAATGTAGAACCCCTATCCAAACATCGTTTGATTAAGTCTATAGCCATAGAGCAATCACTCTCTACTACTACTTTACCAATACCTCGATGTTTCACGACTTGAAGACCATAAAGAATCGCCCATAATTCCGAAGTCAACGTAGATCCTCTCCTCACAAACCGATGATATCCCGTTATCCAGTTGCCATAAGAATCTCGTATGACCCTAGCAGCCCTTGACCAATCCTCATCAAGACTTGCAGCAACATTAGAGTTCACCTTTACCCAACCCAGTTCAGGAGGTTGCCACCTGGACCCCACTTGCAAAGAAATCGAACTCGTCCTATTGGGATGATGGATGTCTACAATATTTACCACCATGCATTCAGCTTTTCGTTGAATTTTCAGCACCTCCCCAAAAATATTCTGGAACACAAATAAGTTTTTTTGTTTCCATAACAATCAGCAGGTAATAGCAAACAATAGCCCTAACTCCATCCGACTCGCACACCTCCCATGAAGACCCTGCAACCCTTCCATTAACCACTGCTCCTTATCCAACGCAAAAAACTTTGGTAACACTGCAGCGTCAACCTGCTTTTGCCATATTTCTTTAGCAAAGCTGCAGTTGCATAACACATGTAAAGCACATTCCTGAGTTGCACCACATCTTTTACACATTGCATCATCAACCATACACCTGCGCATTCTTTCTTAATTAGTCAGCAGCCTTCCTTTCCTTGTCAGCCAAAAGAAATATTTAACACGTGGGGGTAACTTATTCTCCCAAATTAACTTCCAGCTCCCATCATCTACCAAATTTCTATCATGCCCTACACTGTTGTACGCTGACTTTAAAGTAAACATCCCATTCGAGTTAAGCGCCCACATATAAGAATCACGTCCAAACGACTCCTGAGGAGGATGACATGTAGCTATGTGCTCGAGAATGGTCCTAGGGAAATAAAGATTGAGAACTGACCAATTTCATCCACCTTGCATAGCCACAAAGGCTATAACTTTAGCTTCTTGTTGGATGATTATACCAGGCAGCAAATAATCCTGGAGTATGCCCAACCTAGGAATCCATTTGTCTTTGAAAAAATAAACATCCTTGCCATTCCCAATATTTCATATAACCCGTTCTCTGAATTGATCCTAAACTTGAGCTATAAAACGCCAAACATAGGAACTGACTTGGTCGGTCAATTCGTGGGGGACAAATGCCAACAACCTTATATTTTGATCGAAAGACTTTGACCCAAAGGGAGTTAGTATTTGTAACAAGAGAATAAGACAGCTTCATTAAAAAAAGAGTTATTCTGCAGAACTAGCTTGCGAATTTCGACACCGCCCTTTGAAATGGGTTGACAGCATGTATTCCAATTGATTAAAGCAGGTTTAAGACCGTTAGTCGTCGAACCCCACACAAACCTTCTTACAACTTATTCGATTTGTTGACATACACCTACTGGAATCGAAACAGATTGCATCAAATAACCAGATATTGTGAGCAATACTGATTTCGCTAGCAAAATCTTGCCTGCCAAAGATAATAACCTAGCATCAAAGCCATTTAGATTTTGTGTCACTTTGTCAATTATAAATTGAAAAGTAAACTTTTTGACACGGAAAAGAAGCAATGAAACACCCAAATAAAACCCCAAATCATCTGTTTACTGGAATCCCACTACACGCACAATGTTAGCCTGTGTCGTAACATTAGTATTGCTAGAAAAGTAAATCTTGGACTTGCATATTTTAATTTGTTAACCCAAAAACAAACAGAAAACATCAAGAATCTCTTTGAAAACCTGAACATTTTCCATGCTAACTTCACTAAATAAAACTAAGTCGTCTGTGAAAAAAAGGTGCTACAAAGGCTGTCCACCTCTCCCCAATATAATCGGTTTCCATTTCTCTTGCTCAACAGCCTGCCGAATAGCCTGTCTCAATCTCTCCATGGTCAGTACAAAGAGATACGGAGAGATGGGATCACCTTGCCAGACCTCTCGAGATGGAACAAATTCTTTCATAAAGCTTCCATTCCAAAGAATTTGCATTTTAGAAGTAGTCACACAACCCATAATCAAACGCACCAAGCTACAAGGAAGATGTGCATCACAAAGGGTATCTTCAATAAAGTCCGACCGCAACCAATTGTAGGCTTTCTCCATATCGATATTTATCGCCATCCAACCCTTCTTCCCTTTTTGAATGAGCATAGAATGTACAACTTCTTGGGCAATTATAACATTATTCATGATTTATCGGTCACTCACAAACCTTGTTTGATTCTCTACAACCAGTACTGGCATTAATGGTTTCAACCGGTTCACGATCACCTTGGTAAGGACTTTATATGGAACTGTACATAAGCTAATCGAAAGAACTATGAAACAAGCTCAGGCCTCAACAACTTAGGAATAAGAACAATAAGAGTCTTATTAAAGAAAGGATCCACAATACCATCCTTGAAACCTTTTTGGACCATGGTTTCCATTGAGTCACCAATTACATTCCATTGTGACTGGTAAAATTGAACATGTAACCCATCAATGCCCGGTGTCTTAACAGGTGCCATAGCGAACAAGGCATCATAAACTTCCTGGTGAGAGACATCACAACTCAACAAAGTCAATCAAGGTGGATCAAAAGAAGGAAAAGCATTCCTCAAAGGGAAACAACTGGAGACTGCACCCTCCAAGGTATAAAGCTGCCGAAAGAATGTGACAACTTCAAGTTTAATTTTATCCTCATCAAAACACCAAAGACCATCAGTAAGCTGTAGGGACTATATAACATTAGTACGTCTCTGTTTGTTCACTTGACTGTGAAAGTATCGAGTGTTTCGATCACCCAAAGTAAGTCAATCCTTGCGAGCTTTTTGCTTCCACAGTAATTCCTCATTGTCTAGAACCTCCAACTCTAATCGAAGTTCCCTACCCAAAGCAAGCAACTTTTGGGAATTGTACCTTTTAAGACACCGTTAATACCTTTAAGGCGAGCCATTAAGATCCGCTTCTTCTTTAAAATGTTACCAAACACCTTCACGTTCCATTGTTTAACAACTTCAATAAACTTGGAGACAGTGCCTTCCGAAAGATCAGTAGATAGCCAATTATCAACCACAAGTTGATTACATCCTTCATGAGACAACCAACTACTCAAGAATCTAAAAGGCTATGGCACTTTGCGAACCGAACCATTCCCAAAAGATATAGCTAATGGTCGATAATCAGATTTAATCTTATGCAAATAAGTAACAAGAGTGTTCAAAGTCAACCCTTCCCATTGATGATTACAAAGAGCTCAATCTAGACGTTCGAAAACCGCCCCTTTACTCCAAGTAAATTTCCAGCCCTGAAAGTCAATATCCTTAAGGCCATAATCATTGAGGAAATTATTAAATAAAGGACACGCCCGGCTTCTCCTACAAGAACCACCCCATTTTTCATCATCATTCAAAAGGGCATTAAAATCCCTAGTTAAGAACCAAGGAGCCATGATGTTCTGAGCAATACTACCAAGCTCCTCCCATAAGAATTTCCTTATCGCTATACGAGGACTACCATAAATACTAGAGAATAACACCCAATCCTGCATATTCGGAAATTTAACCTTTATATGCACGAATTGAAGACTATTAACCTGAACCTCCACATAAACTAAGCTTTTCCACAGAACCCAAATGCCACCCGAGAATCCCCAAGCTTCAATTCTATGAGAATTTGGCCAACCAATATTTCGAATAACAATATCAGCTTTACACCCACTAATTCTTGTCTCAACCAACACAACAATATCAGGATTAAAGTCCCTTAAATATTCTTTCAAAAATCTGTGAAATTTTGGATTGCCTGCACCTTAGCAGTTCCACACAAGAATATCAGCTTTCATTAAAATAAATAAAATCGAACCTGAACAAGAGCTTTAATTAGAGTGGTCGTCCATCTCTACCGTGCCATTATGCTTAGCCATATCATATTGCAACCTTGGACTGGAAATTCGATTATCTAAGTCCCCATCAAGAGTTATTGGCTGAACCTTATTCGAACAAACCCCTAGTAAATGACCATAATATTCCAACTGTTGAACAAGACCACCAATAGCATCATTAAGATTGACTAAACCATCTTTGGAGCTACCAGTTACCCCACTATTCTCATTAAAAATCGTCCAACCAACTGCCATCCTTTCTTTTAAGGACGTAGGTAAAGAGTTTGTATGCACTAAATTCTTGAACCCCAGCCCATTCGTGATGCCACCTCCACAACTAGAAGGAGTATTAGGATTTTGATTTTCTTTGACCCGAACCACCGAATGATAATTTGGGTCTAGAAAAGTTGACCCATTCTTCTTCCCTGCTTTTTTTACCCACATTAAAAGTCAGCCCAGCACTCACATGACCACTACGATCAACGCCCACGTTTCGAACCCCCAACTTCAAACCTGCCTGCCCATTAAGTTTTGAGTTACGTTGTTTGGAGCTCAAATATCCCCCATCGACCCCAACAACCGGTACACCATTAATCTTCTCAATCCCACCCGAATTTAATTCCTAATTTTTAAATCCTGTAGTATCTGCCACCAATCCTTTACTTTGAATATTCTGACCAAACTTAAAAGAACCAGCTGGAAACTCCTTGTTGCATGCATCACCTTCCTCAAATGAAGACAATACATTAAATCGAGATCCACCATGATTATTCCCATTTTTGGATTTCGATCCCCATTCCCGCTGCCAGGGTTGTCTCCTCTATCGTCTTGCAGCAACCATCCATTCCCTAAATTCCTTAACTTCCACCCTATCCTGAGTCTTTGGTTCAGTTTTTTTTTTTTTTGAGATTTTATCATGCCAATTATTAATTCCCTTGCTACTATCCACCATATTATTGACCATTTCATCATGGGAGCACCCATCCTTTAGATGACCAAATCGCCCACATTTGAAGCAGATTAAAGGGAGAGATTCATACTCCACACGATGAATTCTTTTGGCGATTTTGATTCTTGAGACCAAAGGCTCAGTCAAATTGACTTGGACAGCAAACCGTACAAATTGACCCCTCGCCCCTTTGTCGGTTTGTAAATCTATCTTTATCACTTTCTCCACTAAACTCCCAATTTCCTGCAAGATGCTCCGTTTGTGAAAAGCTCTCGAAAGTCCAGGGATTCGAATCCAAGCAACAACGTTTTGTGGAAACGCTTCAAGAGATGAGAATTGAGTTATCCAAGGCTGAACTGTCAAATAATGTCTATAGACTACCCATGGTCCTTTAGAAATAACCTTGTTAAAATCTAAATCAGATTCAAACTTCGCTAAATAATAATCATTCTTTATGTCCATAAGTTGGAAACGCATAGAGGGCTTCCATAACGCACAAACCTTGTTCCACAAGGCACTATAGCCTATTTTCCTACCTAATAACTTGATCACCACAGTTTTGGACATACTTTCATCAATCAATCCATAAACTCGATCAGAAAAATCAATTGTAGGAATGCCATCCTCCACCGTCTTTCTCACATCTGACTCACCAAGGTCTAAATCATCCTTCTCCCAATCATCATCCTTATTCGAACCCACAGATCCAAAATTAAGAACCGCATCTCGAAAAGAAAAGGGCTTTGACCTATTCATTTTTTTTATGGCTGCTGATAGAAGCTATGGAACAATTTATTATTGGGTGTCTAACTCGAATATATAGCGCAAAACTTGATTCGATTCAAAAAATTAAAAAAAATATGAGTTATTCGAGTCAACGTGAATAAGTAATTTGAGATTAGAGCTCGAATCGAGTTGAATTCGAATAATTCGAATAACATATTGGTGTAAATGATCTTTTGGTCCCTGTCAAATTTGAAAATGAGTAAATTAGTCTCTTTCAAAACAAAAATTACAAAATAATTTTAAAATTCAAAATATTTATAAAGCTTTCCAAAAAAAATCTTAAAAATATATAAAGAAAGTTAAATTACAAATAATTTTTTAGGGACTTGAATAAGTTAATTGATGATTCAAGGTTATCATACTAAAGTATTTTTTTTATTTTGCTTTGAAAAAGTTTTCAAATATATATGGTTTCAAATTTATGTGCTCTAAATGGAATTAGTCATACTATAATAAGATTTTAATTTGACATGTTTAATTTTTTTTTAATTTAAGTCGAACAATATCACTCGGTTCGACTCAATTTGAATTTCATATCACTCGACTCGATTCAAAAAAAATTCAAATCGAGTTATGATGATAAAATAAGACTCATCAACTCGATTAACTAAAAATTTTCAACTTGATTCGATCGAACGATCACCCCTACTCGAATAGGATTAGTCTCAGTTGGGGTGAAGTCAAAAAAAATTTTGAGCAGGTCAGAATTAAATTTTATATTTTTACGAGAGTTAAAATATAATTTCATCGTTTCAATATTTTATATCTTTATAATTTATTAAATAATTAGATTAAAATTTATCATTTTTGAGATACCAAAGCGTAATTTTATTATATATAATTTTTTAAAGAGTTTAAAGTGAAAATTTTCATTTTAGGAAGGTAGTCCCTTGTCGACCTTTGATACCATCCTTGAGTAGGAGTGAAGTTGGGAAAAAATTTAGGATGGTCGAAATTAAATTATCTATATCTTTATAATTTTTAAAAGATTAAATCAAATTTTTATTATTTTTAGGGGAGTCAAAGTGCAATTTTACTTTTGTTAATTTAAAACATCAAAATACTAAAATTTCTATTTTAAGGAAACCGAGGCTCTACAAACTCCTAAATCTACCAATGTCCTTGAATCTCAATCGTTAAACAGACAAAAAAATAATTAATAATTATAATTATAATAACTAAATTGGATAATATCAATGTGATCAAATCATCACATACATCATTTTGCTAGTTATCCATAGCCTACCATGAAATATATACTCGACCAATAGCATGATATGAAGTATTTTGATAATATTTAAACAAATAATTGAAGTCATATATACAATCATTTTTTTATTATTGTTGAAATTCATGAATATATGTATGGATTTTTCAATTTTGGATATATAAATATGAACTTTGGTTATGGGATTGGGATTTGATTGTGTTAATTGAATTGAATTAAAGTGAGGCAGTTTAAGAAATCTTAAAGAATGAATGTGTTTAATTGAGGAAAGGGAAGAAATGAAAAGAGTGAAAGGAAATTATATTTTAATTTTGTATAAGTCACAAAAAGAATTACACATAGAGTCACAAATTTAAATTCTCAATTTCATATGGTTATGGAATTTTATTCTCCTTTCTAGATGTTAAAATCAAATGAAAAAAATCGATTGAATCTTAGTTTGATTGGAATGGGTATTGTTTTCAGTGAAGAAGGATGTGAATTTGAGTGCGTTGAATCGTATTATCCTCGTATTTAAAGGTTGGGGAGAGGTTATGGGTAGTTCTAGTTATTGTGTCAAAACGAGCAGATATGATCAGAACCTCTAATGAAATTGTTCAAAAATGAAAGAAAGAAAATAGTAAAGATAATCATGTTGGAGAGCAACATCCTTTCTCGTAAAGAGGAAGAAGGTTTATAGAAAAATATCAAGAAAGTGGAGCATTATGGTTTCAAATATCTACTTTATAGACCGAAGCAATTATGGAGGCCTACTTATAACACCCTAAAATTTTTAGTTACACACGTGGCATTATTTTGGTAATGGAACAATGAATTTGTAAGAAAATTGGGAAATTTCATAGCTAAGTGAATTGTCATGGAAACAAAGTTGATTTAGATATGATAAGTAATGAAGAGAATTTTAGAAGTGAGAATGTGGCAAAGGATCAAATTGAAAATTTTGAAAAGTTTGAGAACAAAAGGTAAACATGAATGAAATGAGAAAAGTGAGTTATTATTAATGAATTGGCTTAATAATAAGTTGGAACATGTATCGGTATCATAGAAATCACTTTCAAAACCAAATTGGAAAGTATATGGGCTAAATTGTAATTATTCCAATTTTAACAAGGAAAGGGAAAAGATGTAGTTTTTACCCTCTTTAAATTTATATTAAAGATTATAAGAGAATTATGAGATTAGGAATTTATGATCACCTATAATTGTGAAGAAATAATGTTATGTATGAAAAAGGGACAAAAAGATGATTTATCATAAAAGGGTAATTTGATCAATTCTTGAGAATTTTATTATGGAACTTTTGGATAATTGGAATCTCGTATTAAACAATTGGACCTCAAATTGGAAATTTTGGATTTAAGCAATTGGACATAGGCCTATGGCCCATTTGTTGATATTTTTAAATGGGATGAGAACCAATATAGTCGGTTCCACACTGGTTTCGGTTGTACCAGCCGATGCGCACCATTCCAATAGCAAATCGAAACCACCACTTCTCTTTTCCGTACTAATGTAAATTTCAGTCCGTACTGATTGCATCGATCGAGACATTGCGCATCAATTGGTGAATGAATAATGTTAAAAAATAGATAAAATTATATTTTTTACCAACTTTAACTGTTTTTTATTAATCAAATTTAAAATTTAAACCTTATCTAAGGTAAAGGACCAACTTTAAAATTTAAGTTGAAAATTAATAAAAAATAAAAAAAATAATGGATTTATATAACAAACAAAAAGAAAAAAAAAACAATTTCTAAATGCTTCACGAACATAACATTTTATGTATGTTTTTATTAAAATTTCATTTTATATATTTGGTATGGGATGATTTTATTGTAGATGAGTATATTATATAATCAATTATTATTATGTTTTAAATTATTTAATCTAATTTATTTGATATATTCAATATTTTATATATTAAATATATTTTTAAAAAATGATAAATTTAAAATGATACATCGAAACCAATCGGTATCAATACGTATTAGTTCCAGTAGAAAAACAGTATGTACACCAATGTAATATGGAATACCTTGATGAGAACCCATCAACTTTTTTTTCTTCTCAAGCAAGCCAACAACACCCATGGCTATTCATCTTCTTCCTCTCCATTTTCTTGTTTTTTTCTTCACTTGCTTTCAAACTCTTCACCTTCATCAAAACCACCCCCTAAGATCATTTCTTTCATCATTTTCAGCAATTTCAGCCCAAGGTGTCATAGGTTTTAGTGTGAAAATTCATGACTTGAGAGAGCTCTAATAAGGTAGGAAATAGTTTCCTACACCTACAATAACTTGATATTTGCTATGATTTATCATGATTAAGCTTAGAATGAATTTATATTAATTTTTGGATTATATTTTTTAATATAAAAAATAAGGAAATGATAGAAATAGAGCTTATAAAAAGTTGGTATGGGATTTCTCTCTCTCGTAATTCTTTAAACCTTTGTTTCTTAGCTTTTCAAAACATGCATATACATTTATTTCTCATTAATGGCGCTTATTTTCTATTGGAGCTGTCCCTTTCATTTTCATTTCCTTAACTAGGACATACACTTTTAGAGTACCTTATCAATTTAAATTCTCATTTGCTTATTTGTTCATTTACCTTATTTTCATCCAGTTTAGATATAAAACATTTAGTTCATGACCTTTAGTCTTGCTTTTAGCCACCTATAGTAACATTTAAAGTTGATTATCCACATTTATTTCAACTTTGCCCATACTAATCTCTAGTAAAACTGGCTTGGATACACAAGATTCCTCTACCACACTAATGAGCACTTAAGTGCTAAATTTTAAAATAGTAAAAAACATCCCTCTACCAGACCAAAGAGCTCATAAGAGCATAAAGTACACCACACAAATATGCATGTAAATGCAAGGCCTAAAGGCGATATAAAGTACACACAAGTGCGAAACCTCTAACAAAACTCCAATGCACTATAGCCCCTAATTTGCATGCCAACTATATCCTAACATTTCACTAAGTCTACTAGGGCACATTTTCAAATTGTAGTTGGCCTTGAAGTGTCATTTATTATTGTAGAAGAAACACTTAGACTTAGATAATGTTACATCATCGGTACACCCCATGGCGCAGCGGAAAAAATTAAATCCAGTGATAACAACCAAGGATCAATGTGTGAGAAACGAATCAGGATGTAAAGGGTATGAACAATTACCTTTAATCGTTTAGAAAAATTAATTGTTATTGATTGCGCAACTGTATGTCGATTCAAAGCTGCTAAGAAAGGTTTCGACCTCTACGTAATCCACCCAGTGTGACAACGAATGACAATCACCCTCTAAACTTGTCAGAGAGTATTTTTTGTTGACGATTGCTAGATCCTCTTTTTTTTCAATTTTGATATAAAAAACCCTAACACAAATTGAGATCTTTTTTCCTTTTATTTAATATCATATATTAAAAACGGAATTATCTCTTTGAAGAAACATATGGAAAGTTATTAACACATTAGCTTCTATTTTTTAATATTTGACTGAAATTATTATTATAATTATTTATTTTAATAATTTCGTTAAACTATATTTAGTTAATATTAAATTTTTATATAAATCAAATTCATATATTAATATTAACTATGTTCTCTATACATGTACAACAAGTTTGTACACATAATGTATTTAATATTTAACTGTCAAATTAAATTAATTCAATAATTAATTTATATCATGTGATAATAAAACATAACACCAATTGTATTTGGATTCCGTTCATTTCAACCATAGGGTGTAACCTTGTAGGTTCTTGTAATGTTAGCAACAATATTAGAACGATTCTAATATTACAAACAATGAATGGCATCTAGCAATGCATCATTGCTACTTAAGTTACAAGAAGTCATTATTTGACATAACCTCTCTGTGATTAACCTTTCATATATTAAATCATTTTGTCCTTTATATCTAGAATGGACACAAGTCATGGAATAGTCACACTTGCATAGTCCATCTAATGTTTCTTGATATCTTGAGTAGGCTATGATAAACAAATAAGTTTGAGTGACCTAAGATATTGCTCCCATCATGTAGGAGTGACATCCTATATTGATTAACCATATCCCACTACATAGATTGTGGTATATCCAACATCAGCCTTTATAAAACAACCAGTTACGATGGGCGTTTGACTGTATCAAAATATACGACTCACGATGTTGAGATAATGATGATCTCAAGTCTGAGGATTGTATACATAGTAATCACTATGAGTAATAATGTTGTGGCTATTACATAATAATCCAAGAAACATACTCATAACGGGTCAATCCAATATGTTGTTCTCTAACACACATACTCATGTATTGATTTTGACATCCCATGCCAATGACAACACTTTGTCTTCAATAAACTACATGTTAGTCTTAATGCATTATTGTTGTCTAAACCCACAATAATACTCGTCTAAGGACTTTTTAAGAATAATTAAATTATTCTCAGGATATTATTATAAAATAGTTTATTTATATACATAGAAAAGAATCTGAAATAATAATGGCAATGCCTTATATTAATAAATGAGGTAAAACAAGTATGTTATTACAATCATCTTATGATTGGTCTTTGGGCATACTCTAACATATAAGTATTTAGGCTTATTGGCTCTCTTCCTTTCCACATTAGGTGGCCTAAAGGGCTTAACCTTGTTTCTCTTAACACGCTTTCTCTTCCTTTTAGAGGAAGAAGCAAACACTAAGTTAACTTATACTTTTTGGAACGGTTGACCGCCATTCAACATTCATAGGATTGTAACTCTTTCATGAGTTGTGTAAGCGTCAGTTTCTTGTTTCCAAGGTTATATTAGGCCCTAAAGCCTGCAAAATCCTTGGACAAGGTTTCGAACACCATTTCAATTTGTGTGTTTTGGTCCAAGTTATCCTTATTATTCGCGACCTTAACAAAGTAACCTATAAGAGTAATCATATGGTTTTTGATCAAAGTATCGAGTTTTTGTTGAGCATTCATCAAACTAGTTATAGTTTATTATTGAGCCAAGGCAACTTGGCCTCCGAACATGTCCTCTAGTTTGTCCAATGTCGCTTTGGTAGAATCACAACTCTCCAGTTGCTTATAAAGAGTATTGGTCACGCTTTAGAATTTACACCGAACCAATAGCTGGAATTTGTTTTGTTCTAATTGACTACTAAACTAAGATGTTCCAGTTGGTACGCGTGATATTGATGGTACGCGTGATATTGATATAAAAATGTGTTGTTAGTCCTTGTACTTGTATAGAATTTAATATTTAGTCCTTGTACTTGTATAGAATTTAATATTTAGTCCTTGTACTTTAAACATTAAAAATCAATCCTCTTACTTTTTCAATTTAAAAATCCTAGACCAATCATTATCCTCGTTGGTAGCTTCTGTCCAAAATTTGTCAATTTAAATGTTTATTTTCTGTCAATCTTATGCCATGTCATAGGAGGAACACCTAATCAAAATTCCAAGTTAACAAATTTTAACAGAAATACTTGTGATTTTAATGATTGGATTGAGATTTTTAAATCAACTAAAAGAATGAATTAATTTTTAACTTTTGAAGTACATGGACTAAATTTCAATTTTTTTCAGAATAGAGGGACTAATAGTGTAACATCCCTAAAATTTATATATAATAAAAGAAGTAATAAGTTGAATAATGTATAATTGATTTTTTTTTGGTAAGATGAGAAAATGATATAAAAGAGAGGATTGAGGAGTGTAAAATAATAATAATAATAATAATAATAATAATAATAATTAAGAAGTAGGTTTTAGAATATTGATTTAAAAGTAAGGATTAAATCGTAAATATGTGAAAAGTTTTTAGCTCAAGTATAAATATTCAAAATTTAAGGGATCAAAGTGTAAAAATGAGAAAGATGAAGTACCAAAAGTGAAAATATACCAATTTACTATGAAATGGAATTGGCATACTGGGACTAAATCGAATAAATGAAGAATCATGAGGACTAAATCATAATTTTTTCAAATTAAGTGATGACTCAAGGATGAAATTTTGAAAGACCAATAAGGGCAAAATGATCAATTAGCAAGAGGAGAATTCTAGAATGTAATGATGATGATGATATTTTGAAGATATTTTTCATTAATTAATTAGTTAAATATTATTTTATTAATATTTTGATATTTATTATTATTTTATTTAGAAAATGGTAGTATAAAAAGAAAAGAAGGATGAAGGAAATTTATCATCCTTCTAACGTGAGTAAAAGGGTGAGAAAATGAAGTTTTTTTTTTTGCAATTTGATCCTTTTCCATGAAAACCTATCTTTTTACCCAAATTTTTTTTAAAATTTCCTTAGATATTAGAGAGAGAGGATGAAGTAGAGATTCTAGAGAATATGTTCATCAATTTAGAAGCAAGAAAATAGTAGATGAAAGTGGAGAAAATGAGAAGAAAAAGGAAGGAACGTGGTGAAGAACAGAAATGAATGAAAATGAAGAAGAAAGGAAGAAATTCTTGACAAAGAAGGTAAGTTTCATACTAAACCTACTTGTATTTCAATAGATTAAGTTAAAATATTTTGAGTGAGATGTATGATACATGTATTTAATCTAATACTAGAAATAGAAAGTATTTGATGAGGAATAAAGGCTTAAAAACACTAAATTGGTAAGAGAGAATGTGATTTGTATGGTGAAAAATACTAAGATTAAGAAATGAATATGTAATCTACACATAAACATAAGTGATTAAATTGTATAGTAATCAAAAAAATAGCAATTATGTGTGATTGAATGAAATATAGTGCAAAGAAACATGGAAAAGGAAACATTTTCATTAAAACAGTTTGGACAGTAGTAGTGAATTAACTTTGAAAATTCATCAAAAATTATAGAAATTTAGTTAGACGTTGAATTAGATATGTAATTAAATCTTATTGAGTCTAGTTTCATATGGAAGAAACGGTGAAAGAAATGGAATTGCATATTTTGAGATATATTAGTTTTTGTGAAACAAGGTCAGAGTAGATTCGAGTTCCCCTGTTCTGACTTAGGAAAATCATAAAAAAAAATTTAAAAATTATTAGAGGCTGAAATTTATATACTTAAATTATTAATGAGTCTATTTTCAAGAAAAACAAATAGAAACATCATTCGAACCCTGTACTGATAGATAATTAAATATTAGTAAAGAAAGGTTGAAACTGCCAAATAGCAGAGAGGGGAAAATTTGAAGAATTTTCTTTACGGATTGATTAAAGTAGAAATTCTGAAATTTTTACGGTAAAAAGATATTTGAGCCTAGTTTCAAAAACATCAAGTGGATCTTAATTTCAAATTTTGTAGCTCAAGATATAAATAATTTAGTGACTATGACTCAAGTGGACAACTTTGAAATTAACACATAAGTAAATAGTGGAATTATAGATAATGTATTCTTATATATAACCATGCTATATACTAAAAGTTAAAAATTCTAATAAATATATATATATATATATACACATAAAGGATGTGGAATGGAGAGGAGGAGGAAAAATATATATATATATAGTAGATGAAGTTGAAATGTTTCGAAATGGTTATAAGTGATGGAATGATTAATACATGTGAGTATATTTAAACGAATTGATAATAATAAGTGAATAATAGTTAATTGATGTGATATTGAAATCATTATTAAAATTTTATAAAGAATTAAATTGATTGGCAAAATTTAGAAATAAATATGAAATATACATAAAGTGGGTAAACTACTTTTGAAAGTGCAAGTCTTCCAATGGTCTTACTTGTAAAACTTAAATATTTGTGTTAATTTTATAAATTTCGTTATCTTTGATTGAATATCATGTTTCTATGAGGACTTGATATTAGAAATAGATGTAAGTGGATAATATGTAAAATGAAGTGGCGATTATGACATCTGAATATGGTTTAGGTAATGAAATAAAAATAAATAAATAAAAAGTGTAGAACTTATAGGAAAATGGAGACGACGTCATGATGACAAATTTACCATGCCACGACGTGAAACCCCCAATGTCGCGACGACAATCCAAAATTTTTATAAACTTTACAATTTGGTCTTTGACCAATTGTGGATGTTTTAATGAGCTCTTTTAACTCATAATTAGTACTGTCGTAAATTTAATATTTACTAAAATGAGTAAATGATCTACATTAATTAAATAATATGATAAATTGATTCTGAAATTTTTAGTAGTTACTCTGACAACGAATGTAACATCTCGATGCCTTGACTCAGCGATTGGGTCGGATATGAGGGTGTTACAAATAGCATATTATAACCTAATTTGCATTTATATAATTTATTTTAAAAATGAGTTTTTTTTTTTACGAACGATTTTATAATGTAAGTTACATCTCTCACTAGTTCTATCTATTTCCCTATCCTAGCATGAAGTTTATTTCTTTCTGATTTATCAGTATATTTTACTAACGTGAAATTTTTTATTAAGTAGCATAACAAAATTCATGAATCTTCATTTTCTAAAGCAAGCCTCTCATTATTTTTCATTCCTTAGTATCAATTTAATTACCATGTAACTTCAAAAAAGAAAATTAATTTGTAATTCCCCAATACTCGACTTGCTCATTAGGACCGAGCACCGAAATATTTTGTTTTGTTGCTGAAGTAACTTCTATTAAATTTGATTCATTCAATCATTTTAATCACAGCCTAAATAGCATTTACAACATAATTTAAAAACCTATCTATCTTAATCCAATTCAAACTTCTAATGACACATTCGAGACTAAATTAAAAAGTTTTCAAAACCTCGAGCCCTCGTCACGACGTTGGGGTTCCTCGTTACGACATCACTCACTAACTTGAGCTCTTCGTGTAGCGACATGGTATGTTTGACATCGCGAGATTCACCCTATTTCGTCCATTTTTCCATACTTCAAGTTTTTACCACTTAATTCTTGTTCAATTAACATATTCCAGATCAACTCAACTAATGTATCATTCATATCATTCACATGTATCTATTTTAATATTTCAACACCATATGATTCTCAATTAAATTTATAAGATTAACGCAACTATTTTAAAATTTTACAAAATAAGTCCATTAAATCATCATAAAACAATTATTTACTTAATGTCATTAAATCATCATAAAACAATTATTTACTTAATGTTCCATCAATTCATTTACACTTCTCTTCTATATTAGTAATTCCATCATTTATAACAACATTTTCATATTACGCTCTTCTATTATTTTTCCTCTTCTTCATTCCACATCCTATCATTTATACGAGTATTTATAACTTCTAGTATAACATGCTTATACGCAACATTAATTATGTTTTCACTAATTACATATCTTTAGCAAGACTATCCATTAGAGTAGCAATCACTAAATTATATATATCTTGACCTGCAAAATTCGAAATTAAGATCCGCTTTTTATTTTTGAAACTTGACTCAATAAACTTTGTACCATAAAAATTTCAGAATATCTAATTAATTCAATTAATACAGTTTATTCTTTAAATCCTCCTTTTCTCTGCTGCTAGGCAGCTCTGACCTTTCTTCATTAAAAAATTATTAACTATCAGCACAAGTATCTTATTAATTTGTTGTTTATTTCCCTTGAAAATAGACTCATTAAGATTTTATTCATATAATTTCATATCCTAAATTTTTTTTACAATTTACAATGATTTTTCAAAGTTAGAATAGGGGAACCCGAAATCATTCTAACCTTATCTTACAAAAATTATTATATATCAGAATATAAAATTTCATTGCTTACACCATTTCTTCTATAAAAAACAAGACTCAATCCCCTAATAGCAACACGACTAAAATTATTATATATATTGATAATATATTCTTTTTTTTGGTGAACTACAAGAGGAGAGCAAAGCCCTAATAGCAACAAAACTAGCGCGACTCGGATCCAGGTCACACTTGAGGCAGTGAACACCTTGACCATTAGATCAACACACGAAATTCGATAACATATTCATTTCTTTACCTTAATACTTGTCATAATTATAAATCATATTCACTCATTCACTTAAAAACTTGGTGTCTCTTCATGTCATCATCAATATTTTCTATTTTTAATAGATAAATTAAAAGACGCATATTATATTTTTCATTCACAATATATTTAACTCAATTCATTGAAATACAAGTAATGTTAATTTGAAACTTACCTCTTTTGACAAGAATTTCTTCTCTTTTGTTTCTCTTCCATTTCTTTCTCAACTTCATCACCACCCCTCTCTTTTCATCTATTTTTCTTCACTTCCATCTATTAGTTTCTTGCTTCTAAGTTAATGAACATACTCTCTAAGATATTTACTTCCATTTTTGTTTTTGATGCTTGTTGGGGATCGACTCGATTAAACAACGAACAAGTTAAAAATAGCGGAAGAAATTGAGAAATTGAACACACAAATTTTACGTGGAAAAACTCCTCTAAAGAGGATAAAAAACCACGAGAAAAGATAATTTTTACTATAATGGCAAAAGAATGAAGAGTACAAAAGATGGAGATAAAAACTAAACCCCAAAAAACCCGAAAATAAAGAACCCTCAGAACGTAAACACTAAATTCTCCAAAAGTGTTAGGAGTTCTAAACTATAATGGGTATGTCTAAATGGGTATATTTTTAAGGTTGTAAAAGAGCCTATTTATAGGCTAAATTCCTAAGTCAAATAATAATAAAATAATCTAGAGTAATAAGAGTTTGACTCAAACAAATAAACAGATTTTAATTGAAACAAATAAACAGAGTTTAACTGAAGATTATTTCTCAAATTTGACTTGAAATAGGAGTCATAATTCAAGAAATCTCCACCTTGACTCATATTTCCACAATGCCATCTTTACCAAAGCCCGCCACGGGCCTATCTTGAACTATGCAGGGAATTAACTGAGTCGAATCTGTGCTTAGAAGCTGGAAGCCTTCTAGCCTTCGACTTGTGCACTGCTAAATCAAAACTAACCCGAGTTTGATTTTTACGAACACAATGTCTTAACTTTTCAAAACCTGCATCCAAAAGAGAACCTCTCTTCAACGAAATAGTCATACACTTTTCCCTTCTATGACCAAGTTACTTCTGCTCCAAATGAGTTGACTTCAACTCCGTAAAGGACGAGGGACGTCCGATTTCACTGATCACTATAAAACCTTCCAGAATATAAAGACTGCCGATCTTTTTACCTTTTAACAAAACAAGAGCCCCACGAGATACCTTAATGTCGCTCGACTCAATGTTAATTCTGTAACCTTTTGAGTCTAAAATACTTAAGGTGATGAGATTCTTTTGTAAATCAGGTACATACCTGACATCTGATAGTGTCCTAATCGTACCATCGTGCATCCTAATTTTAACAGTACCAATACCGATTACCTTACTGGATGAATCGTTTCTCATGTGCACAACTCCACCTTCAATTGAACTGTATGTGGAGAACCATTCTCTGTTGGAACATATGTGGAAAGAACATCCTGAATCTAGGATCCACTCGGACGTACTCTCAGAGCTTTCGCTTGTTGACACTAATAAGAAATCATCACCACTTTCATCGGCCAAATTAGCACCAGCTAAATCTTCCTCGTTACTCTTAGTTGCCCTTTTATTTCGCAGTTTGTAACAATCTGCTTTGACGTGACTAAATTTCTTACAATAGCGACACCTTTTGTCTCGCTTCTTTGATCTACCAAAACAGAAGCTTGCTTATCTGCCTTGCTATCTGAACCAAACTCATTATCGAGTTCGTCTTTGCTCAACAAATGACCCTTCACATCCTCAAACGAGAGTTTATCTCTACCATAAATCAAGGTCTCCCTAAAAGACTTGTATAAAAGGGGTAAAGAGCATAACAATAGCATAGCCTGATCCTCATCGTAAATCTGAACCTCAACATTATTTAAATCATTCAAAAGACTAATAAATTGACTGATATGATCTCTAAAAAGCTCACCTTCATTCATGCGAAACGTAAATAGACGTTGTTTCAGCACTAAACGGTTAGCCAGAGACTTAGTCGCATAAAGAGTTTCTAACCTTTTCCACAAGGTGGATGAGGTCTTCTCCATCAATACCTCTTGCAATACCCTATTTACGAGGCACAACTGGATTGCAAACAAGACCTTTTCATCAAGCTCTTCCCATTCTGATTGATCTAGATTATCAGGCTTTTTCCCGATAACAACCTTTTTCAAACCGGTTTGAACTAGAATTGCTATCATCCGAACTTGCTACAAATTAAAATTTGTGTCACCATCAAACTTCTCAATATCGAACCTCGTTGTTGCCATCTCTGAACGGGCTGATCTACGAAAAACGAATTAGCTCTGATACCATTTGTTGGGGATCGACCCGATTAAACAACGAACAAGATAAAAATAGCGAAAGAAATTGAGAAATTGAACACACAAATTTTACATGGAAAAACTCCTCTGAAGAGGATAAAAAACCACGAGAAAAGATAATTTTTACTATAATGGCAAAAGAATGAAGAGTATAAAAGATAGAGATAAAAACTAAACCCCAAAAAACTCGAAAATAAAGAACCCTCAAAACGTAAACACTAAATTCTCCAAAAGTGTTAGGAGTTCTAAACTATAATGGTATGTCTAAATGGGTATATTTTTAAGGTTGTAAAAGAGCCTATTTATAGGCTAAATTCCTAAGTCAAATGATAATAAAATAATCCAGAGTAATAAGAGTTTGACTCAAACAAATAAACAGAGTTTAATTGAAACAAATAAACAGAGTTTAACTGAAAGATTATTTCTCAAATTTGACTTGAAATAGGAGTCATAATTCAAGAATACTTATAAAAATTCTCATGATTTCAAGGTGAAATAGTGAAATTGAATAACTAAGGACCAAATTGTAAAAAAAAAATATATTTTCCTCCTTCATTTGCCATTCACGTTTGGTAAAGAAGGATGAAGAGAATTCATCTTTCTTCCCTTTTATAGTACCATTTCACTATTAAAATATTATTAAAATATCTAATTTATTTATTATTAATATATTATTTAAAATATCACTAACATCATGATTACAACCCAATGACACATATTTTATACTTCAAGGCTAAGCAAAACTAATGACCATAATTCATCCATATATCCAATGACATTTGGGTAATATTTCTCAAAATTATTTATTTATTATTATTTTATTAAGTGACCATTTTGCTATTGTCAAATTTTATATTTCCATTTATGTCCTTCTCACTTTTGGTTATTTTCACTTTTAGTCCTTCAACTTTTTGAATTACTTTTAACCTCTCAAATTTTGAATATTCACACTTTTTACCCCATCTCTTTTCATTTTTTCACAATTTAGTCAATATCTCTAATTTATATCTCACAATATATATATATATATATATATATATATATATATATATATATATATATATATATTTTATAATTTATTTATTTATTTTTTTGACCTTCTTCATTTTCCAATTCCTTTCTCTACTAATATTGATGTACTTTATTTCATTTACTCGATAATTCAATTTACACTTTTTGAATATAACACTTTACTAAATTTAGGAGGATGATTTTAAGGCATTATATTTCTCCCTCCCTATATAAAAATTCGCCTTCGAAATTTTCTTAATTTGAGTAACTATAAAGTTTCATTATTTCTTTACTTCCTTTTATTGTCTTGATATATATCCTTCTCCCTTGTGATCATATCTCTAAAATTTCTTTATCCCAATATTGCACTTGCTTCTAAATTCTTCGGTCTCTTGGACATATATTTTACTTATCCTTCTAATTCATATAATTTTCTTTCTTTTATTCCTTCACGAATTCATGTATTCGTGTATATGTTTTCTCATTACATCACTAATATATAACTTATTATACCATTCCATGACCTCCAATACCAAGTATAGGATATTCGAATTTACTGATTTCTATTTGAAGTTAAATTGTCTCTTCTCACCTTTACTTGATGATCATAGTAAACTTTAACAGTTCAATAAACTTAACACATCACTTTAGTTGTATTATTAAACTAATACATCATCGTATTTTTTTCATTCGTTATTTCTAATAATAAGATTTCCAATTACAGTTTGCTTAATTGAATTTCTTATTTCATTATTTTCTCTAACATCTCTTATCCTTTACCTTCTTTACATCTTATTTCACTAAGAAACTATGTCGTATTATTTTCTATCAAGGGAGTTTTGAGGCTGTTACATAATTACTATCCACAAGATATCAACCCTCAATATCTAATCATATTCATTTTCTAATTATACCAACTTCCTTAAACATTAATAAAAATAATTTAAACGTAATTGAGGTCTACAAACTTAATTCTATACATCATAGGCGAGGATTTATTTTGTATGTTCATCACCGGAATGTTTTCAAGATCTCAAACTAGCTATGTAAGGAATGCCAGTTTGGGGCAACCAATTCTCACGACTCAAAAGGAATGATTGAGCCGTGAATCTCATTGCAGTGCTCCTATCGATTTTGTGATAACCCTTCCAGTCAACTCTCCTATCGAGACTAGCACCAGGGCCACGGTTATTGTACTCAGCATAATAAAGAGTGTCTTCGAAGGCTGCTCCAGACCATGGTGTCCATCCCTCGGGCCGAATGAAGTCTGCCAAAGTGGACTCCATGACCACAGTTGTAGAATATTGCTTCCATGGCCTGCCTAAGTATGTTGCAATCTTGAACCTATCGGGAAAGAGTATTTGCTCAGGGACAATCCTGCAATTTTGGATTACAATACCGGTGTTCTCATTAGCATCGACCTTGCCCTGTGCGGTCACTGTGTTAAGTTGATTATCCATTGGCCTCCTTGCAATGATCAATGTGTTTTGGATAAGAGTAGGGGAGTCACCAAAGATGAAGTCAATGGTTCCAGAAATGACACAGTTGCGAAAAAACTGACGATTTGCATGATTGTACAATGTGTCTTGATTGCCATCCATTCGGCAATCAAAGAACGCTGACCTATCAGATTGAATACGAAGAGCTACAGCCTGATGCTTCGAAGGACCAGCAGTGTTTTGGAACCCCATAGATCTACAAATGAATCCATCTCCAATAGCAGCTGCACCATTAAAATTTACGAAATTACAAATTTATTTGGGAGATTTAAGATGAAATAATCGATTTCGATCCTTCGGAAACTTACAAAAAGTAGAAGTTTTCCAAGTTTGTATGCCGTCGACAAAATTCTTATTACCAGTGACTATAGTCTTCCTTGGGCCATCACCATACATGAGGATGTTAATGGTTTTCTTGTCCACGGTGATGTATTCATTATAGACTCCAGCCTTAACATAGATCACATGACGGACTTTGGATTGCTTGGGAGCTGCAGCTAGGGCTTCAGCAATGGTCTTGAATTGCCCACTTCCATCCATAGCCACAATAGCATTTGGTTTGAGGTTACTATTATCAATTTTAGCCAAAAGCTTACGGTCTACATTGGAGAACCATGATGGATACTTATCTTTACCCATGGAAAGAAGTCTACGGGATGTTTTAGGAGCCTTGAGTTGGAGACCAAACTTTGCAAGAATTTCCGATAACTTGGACATAATTGCCAAAGCATTGGACGTGAGTTGTCTAGCATCAGTAATGCCATTTGTCATGCTCCCTTTCATGCTTTCATCACTATCGAAACCATCCAAGCAAGACTCTTGGTACGATATAACAGCACTTAACCAGGTCCTGAGATCCGATACACGATCACGAATGCTGTGCAATTGAGCATTACCCACCTCGGAGTAGGATGCTTGAAGGGATTGAACCGCGTAGTCCATCATCTCCTTACAATCATCCAAAGCCATCTTCGTCCTGCTATTATTGTTGGCCTTCACGATCAACGAGTCGGAATAATTAAAGAACTTCTTTACAGCTTCTTCAGCCACTAAAATCGACCGACCGATAAACTGCTCAGGATCAGTGCTATTAACAGAGTTGAGGGACTTTTGGCAAGCTTCTTTGTATTTAGTAGCTGAACAAAAATTAGAAACAGCCTTCATTTGCAGAGACAATTCGGTACTACCATGGGTTTTCCGATGTTGAATTACGGCGAAAACGCCGGCCATGACTCCCACCAAAAGAATGACGGAAACCGCTGTTATTATTACTTTGACCGACATTGATCTCTCTCGCTATGGTAATTGGCAAATATAGCCCAACAATCCGATTCCCAAACACTTGAAAAGGGACTCGGATGGAAGAAGAAAGGGTTTAACTAAAAGCTTCTGTTTTTAATTGGGTTGATTTGATTGATGGGATTGGTGATGCAGGTTGGGATTTATAGCAACGTGGGAAGGTCTAAAATTAGGGTTTCTTCTTTAAATTGTTGATGGATATAAGGTTAGAAGATTGAGTGGTTTTTATCCCATTTTTGTTTGTGGATTGTGTTGAATTTGATGATCTGAGACACAACGTTTAACTAGGATCGACTTTCACTTTATACCGAACGTAACATTTGTTCTTCGCTCATCGCTATATTTTATGTACTTCAATCTCACATTTGTGTTGAAATATAAAAACATTATGCCACATACTGTATTTTTCTTTCACATAATCTAACACAACAGAGTAAACTCTGTTTAAGATTATGCCCTCTTCGTGAGAAAAATAAGTTAGTATTTAGTATAATCGCAGTGTAATTTTTTTAAGGATAAATTATATTAATAGTCGCTCAACTTTGATATGGGAAAATAAACAGTCATTTGATTTACATTTCAGTCACTCAACTTTGAAAATGTTACAAAACAATTCTTTTTCAACGTTTTCCGTCACGGAACAGTGACATGGCAGTTGACAATATCGGTGCAGTGTGGAAAACGTCCAGCTGGCCAATTACATTTAACACAACAGTCACTCAACTTTGAAAATGTGACAAAACAGTCACTAACGTTATCGAAAAGTGACAAAACAATCATTGATTAAGAGTTTCTGTTAGAGGCTTAATGAGAACGATGACGTTAATCAAAATAATCCTATACCAAAATATGTGAATAACAAATCAAACAAAAATTTAAATAACCCTAAATTCCGAACAATAATAATCAAAATCCAATCGAAATCGAAATAACCCTAAATAAAAAATCAAAATCGAATGAACCCTAAATGAAAATCGAATGAACTCTAAATCAAAAATCACAATTAATATCGACATCAAATTCGAATTAATTACTCTTTAAAAAAAGATAAATTTAAACCAAACTAAACATATAGTCAAAAGCAAGCCATATATAGATCCGAAAATTCTCATACACATTTTCTATATATTTTTTTAAATTTTATGTGTTTTTAAAATTTTTTATTTTCAATTTTTAATTTTCAAAATTAAGATTAAATTGACAGAATATTTAAATATTGAGGATTAAATTTTTTAAAAATTTTAAAATCGGGATTAAATTAACAAAATGGTTAAATATTTAAGGTTAAATTTATTATTATACCTGACTATGTTAACATTTTGTGCTTATATTGATTGTGATTTTGATTTAGGGTTTATTCAATTTTGATTTGAATTCTGATTTTTATTTTTGATTTAGGGTTATTTCGATTTTGATTAGATTCTGATTGCTACTATTTGAGATTTAAAGTTATTTAAAATTTTGTTTGATTTGTTATTCATATATTTTGGTTTAGGGTTATTTTGGTTAATATCATCGTTCCCGTTAAGCCCTAACAGAAACTATAATAAGTGACTGTTTTGTCACTTTTCGATAACGTTAGTGACTGTTTTGTCACATTTTCAAAGTTGAGTGACTGTTGTGTTAAATGTAACAGGCCAGCTGGACATTTTCCACACCCCACCGACGTCGTCAACTGCCATGTCACTGTACCATGATGTCTGTGGCAGAAAACGTTGAAAAAGGACTGTTTTGTAATATTTTCAAAGTTAAGTGATTGAAATATAAACTAGATGACTATTTGTTTCCCCATATCAAAGTTGAGTAACTCTTGGTGTAATTTACCTTTTTTTAATTTCACAAATACACTTAAAAATTGTCATATGTCTTATTTACTTTATATATTTATTTTTTTAATATTTTATTATATCCTACAAAACACTTATCATCATCGTAACCTTGTTGTGGAGTGTGCTTCGTATTCTTCTCTCAATTAAGCTCTACTATATTTTCCTGGTTAAACTTTAATTATTACAGGGTATTTTAGTATGATTATAACTCTAATCTTAGCCTATTTAAAGGGGTCTTGTATCTCTGTTTTGTGATGCCAATCAAAAAAGAGGTTTTTTTTTAGGGGCGACAAGATATAGTCGCATATGAGTTTTGATGAAAGTTTCATGATAATTATGGAGAGTATTTTATACTCCTTTTGTGAGTGCCCTATGAGATTTAAGTTTTGTTTACCGGTTAGCTCTATAGGATTTTAAGCTTTGTATTTAGGGTTTTGGGTAATGTACGTTTAGTACATTTATGTTAATTTCTCCATATTGTACTCTTGCCTATTTACTTATTTAATGAAAAGTCGAATCCTCCTTTCCCCGTGATTTTTCTCTCATTGAAGGTTTCCCACATAAAATACTTGTGTTTGTTCTTTTCCACTTTTATTATCTCGTTGTTTATATGGGTCAATCTCCAACACTTACGGGTGTTCACTTGATTAACCGATCTGAATTACCATTAACCGAATTAACCGATCTTTTCAAACCATTAATCGTTAATCAAATCGAATTTTTTTTAAAAAAAATTAACTGAACTGAACTTTTTTGGTTAATTTGGTCGGTTAATCAAATTAATCGAAATTTATATTTTTTTTATTTTTGGTTAAAACAAGTATAAAACATATAAAAAAATTAACCAAATTAACCGACCGATTTCAAACCGAACGATTTATTAAGTGGGCTAATACTTTTATAATATTATTTATTAAGTTCGGTTAATTCGGTTAACCGACCGATTAACCGAATTCGATTGTTAACCGAATTAATTCGATTTTACCCAATACTTGCGCACCCCTACCAACATTTGCTTATGGAATTTAAAATTTTCATTGACAATGTACCGAATATTTTTCAAAAAATTAATTTCTATTTAAACCATTATATTATAAAATTATTATTATTCTATGTCAAAAATGTAAATTAAAATAAAACTCCATAAGCGAATTTAAGATGTTGTCATGTGTCTTTAAATGTAGTAAATAATAAGTTTCCTAATATGTTGATCTGATGGTCAGGGTGTTCAACGGTCCAGGTGTGACCTGGATTTGAGTTACATTAGTCGCGTTGCTGATAGAACTTTACCCTCTTCTTGTAATTCACCAAAAAAATATAATAAGTTTCCTAAAACCTATACTATCATTTAAATGTTTTACGGAGTTGATGTCACCTATCAATTAAGTCACAATTCAATTGTGAAATTATCAAAAACGAATTCACTTCACAAAGTAAGAAATATTATTATAAAAATATTTATATTTTTTATATAAAATCTAAAATATATACACATGATAGGATTTAAACCTACGACAACATTGTGTTAAATCTCTCAAATTTACCCTTTTAACTAGAGCCTCATTTGTTTTTTTTTTCAGTTTTTTATATATATATTTATTACATAATTCTTTTTCGTCTATTAATAAAAAAATTTAGTAGCATTCGTTCGTGAAGTTTTTTTTATATATAAAAGATATAAAATGATAAAAAAAAACTCTCAAAATAATACAATTTACTTTGAAATGTGAGAATATTTGTCTTCTCAATTAAGTTGGTATCTGATTAACCCGTGACACCAACTTAATCAAAAGTTTTACAATAAGTATAGATAAACAAGATTTTAAAAATTACTTGTATTTATTTTATTAAATTAGATTATGACAGACCCACAATGTAGATGAATAACCAAAAAATATATTTTAAAAACTAATAAAATTAATAAATGAGTTTTTGGTTCAATAATATAACAAATGTGGAAAACTATAAAGGTTAAGATTATTATATGTATTTATATTTGTATTTTCTATTTAAAATATATATGAAATGACAAAAACACTCTCAAAGTAATATAATTTATTTTATAAAAATGAGGATACCTTCATTACTTCCCAACTGAGTTGATGTTTGACTCGTGGCTTCAGTAAAAGGTTAAATATTAAGAAAGTTATTCATATTTTATATTATTAAACATTTACTATTAAATACTTATAAATTATAAGCTATATATTTATTATTAAAATATTAATATAAAACATTATTTAAAATTATTATAAGAAATAAAATTTATTATTGAAGTAAATTTGTAAAATTAAATTATTTTATTAAAATAAGTAATTATATTAATAATTTATTATATATTATTAATAAATATGTATGTTTTATCATATTAAAATTAAAAAAATTATTATAAATATAATAATATTTAGCACGTTTTAATACAATAATATTTTACTGATCAATAAATCAGTTTCCATTAACCAAGCAATTTATTCATTCTTATATTTTGCTGTTTTAATTCTATTCTTTTTACTTAATTGAAACCGTCTCTGTTTAAAAAAAATTTGAACTGTTGAGATCAAATTGAGTATGTTATCAACATATCTGCATATTCATAAGCATATGCAAATGCATTCATGAAATTAAGGTAAAAATGAAAATTTTTGTTAATTTAATGATTAAAAAAAAAAGAGCTTGTGAATTAAAAATAAATTCTGGAGAAATAAAAAAACAAAACCATTCTTTGGATTGAATATATAAATTTTCATCAAATTTTGGAGCATATCAAATCCATTCTCCAAAGCCACAAAACATAGGGATTCATCAAGATTTATGTACTGCTTCAAAAAAAGTACTTATGTATATAATTTTGCCACAACGAAGAAACTGCCCCAAACTTGGAGAAAACCTTTTTCTTTCCTTTTGCAGCTATGGAGGTAATACAACAAAGGAAATCGAAATTTACTCAAATTATTCTTTAAACTACAAGTGACAAATGGGTAATGTTTGCAAGGATTAAGAAATATAAAAAGAAAGTGCCAGAACACTTGAACGAGATGGACATCCAGAACATCAAAATGGGGCCATTGTTAGTGTGACCGTCGGTTCAATCGTTTCATTTAAGCCTGCAATTATGTAAATTTATCAGCACAAACAAACAGAAGGTATAATCAGGCATGATTTGCATGAACTTACCTTGTTTGCAATGTTGTTCGAGAGCCAATCCAGTCCCTCATACAGTCCTTCACCGGAAGTGGCACATGTGCTCTGTATATACCTGCAAAACATATATATATATATTATAGAGGGTGATACATGGATTTATGAACAGAGGGTCAGATAAAGACAGTGAGAGAGGTGAAGACAATTGTTCATCTTACCAGTGGCGCTGACGGAGAGAATGAAGGCCAAGCTTGTCAGTGATCTCGGCAGCATTCATAGCATTTGGAAGATCTTGCTTGTTTGCAAATACTAGCAGCACAGCATCCCTCAACTCATCCTGTTAATGAACATAAAATAATAATATGTTTTTAGTAAAATCGCAACCATATTTTCTTTGGAATCATTGCACTAGTCATAAATAAATTTATACGCAAGTACCTCGTTCAACATCCTATGCAACTCATCCCTGGCTTCAACCACACGATCACGATCATTGCTATCAACCACAAAAATGAGTCCTTGTGTGTTTTGGAAGTAATGCCTCCACAATGGACGAATCTTTGAAGAAAGTCAAAAATAATAATAATAAGCAAGGAGTATAATTGAGATGAACAAAAACCATAAGCACATTGTTTATAAATCTAACAGATCTAACAAGATTTAAGATGAAATCAAAACATAAACACCAATGTTAACCGCTCACTCGCTCACAATCAACCTATGCATATACTTAACAGACATCTAGCATGCATTTCACCTTTCTCAGAACAACATATTCAGGTAGTCAAGATAATTGCTCATAGAATGTATGAAAGCAAAAAAAATCCCATCCACAATCATCCCCTTTGACAAGTTATAGTATGGATGCAATAAATAGAACACATCAAAGAGACACCAGATTTTCCTTTCATGCAATCTTTATTCTTTACAGTTAATGGTGATATGTTTGAATAAAAACTAAAACTAGTTACCTTGTCCTGGCCACCAACATCCCAGACTGTAAAGCTGATGTTCTTGTATTCCACGGTTTCCACATTGAAACCTACAAGATTATAATGTTATCTCAATTTGAAATAAAACTCAAATGAACGGAAAAAAAATGTTACAACTTCATGGGGCAAATTATCGACTTACCAATGGTTGGAATTGTGGTGACAATCTCTCCCAACTTGAGCTTGTAAAGAATGGTGGTTTTACCAGCAGCATCAAGTCCAACCATCAATATACGCATCTCCTTCTTGGCAAAAAGCCGGCTGAACAGCTTTGTGAAAGACAGCCCCATTCTTCACGTCTGCCAAACACCAATTCGCAAATCATCAAACTTAATTTGAAAATGAAAAAGCAGATCCAACGACCAAAATTCAAAACAAAATTAAGATTGTTCGAGGAATTATTTGAAGCCAAACAGGCCAGAATTGACCAGATCAACACATAAGAAAAACCCAAGTCCAATCTGTAACAAACATAAATTCATTTTGAGATATACAAATTTGAGCAAACCAACAAACTCGAGTCACTTCTGAGTTCCTGATCAGATGACACTACGTGAATAATTCAAAATTCAAAAGATTTGACACAATTTCTGAGCAGATCAACGCGTAAAAAGAAGCTAAATCCAATCCGTAACAAACATAAATTCAAATCGAGAAATACAAATCCAAGCAAACCAAGGAACTCACGACGCTTCTGAGAATTAGATCAGATGACACTACGCGAATAATTTAAAATTCAAAAGATTTGACACGACAATTTCTGAGCAGATCAACAAAAAAGATAATCTAAATCCAATCTGTAACAAACATAAATTCAATTAGAAAAGTACAAATCTGAGCAAACCAACGAACTCACTTCCGAGATTTAGATCAGATGACATGACACTACTCGAATAATTCAAAATGATTTGAAACAACAATTTCTGAGCAGAGTAACACATGAAAAATAATCTAAATCCAATTGTAACAAACATAAATTCAATTCGAGAATTACAAATCTGAGCAAACCAACGAACTCAAGATCAGAGATTCAGATCAGATAACACTACGCGAATAATTGAAAATACAAAAGATTTTACACACCAATTTTTGAGCAGATCAACACTTAAAAGAGAAATCTAAATCCAATCCATAACAAACATAAATTCAATTCGAGAAATACAAATCTGAGCTGACGAACGAACTCACGACGCTTCCGAGATTTAGATCAGATTAAACTACGCGAAGAATTCAAAATTCAAAAGATTTGACACAACAATTTCGAAACAAAATTGAAGTCAAATCTTAAAAGAAAAATTCTTTAAAAAAAAAGAAGTAAGATGCAGATCGGGAGAGATATATAAAACAAAGTGAGAAACGAAAAATATTTGAGGAAATTTGAAAGAGAAATGGAAATTTACCTGCGAGAAATGTGAGCGGTTATTACGCGGAGTTCGACGAAAGAGAGAAGCGAGCGAAGATCTACTCTCGAAATCAAAGGAACCGCCCTTTACTGTAATTTTACACGGAGTTAAAGCTCCAGCAACTTAACTATATATAGATCTCAAAAAAGGATCGTCTTTTGACGGAACGCCGTCTTCCCGTTTTGAATTTTCAAAAAATTTCGGCCAGTAGTTAGCTTCGTCCCTTATGACGCCGTTATGACGACGCTTGATATGCACGCGTTTTAGAATCGCTGTCTGTTTGGCGAATGGGAGGTCGGTTTTCCATCGCGGGATGGAGATTTTTAAATATCGTTTTAAGTTTTAATCCACGTGGACAAATGTTCAAAATTATAGTTTTTTTTAGTGTAAACTATACAAATGCTCATCCAATTATATCTATGTTTCTGTTTTGATCACTTAATTTTAAAGTTTTTTCATTTAGGTACTAATATATAAATTCATTCTAGTTTTGATCTCATATTGTTAAATTGATAATGAAAAGCCTTTTTCTAACTGACACAACATATTTAGTCCTCAATACTTATATATTCTATCAATTTGATCTTAATTCTAAATAATTCAATAAATTTAACCCTTCAAATATATAAATTTTATCAATTTGATCCTCAAATTTTCTAATCAAAACTTTCAATTTTAAAATAGAGGCATGACACATCTATAATTTGTAAAACCCAAAAAAAACTTCTCTTAGCTAACAAGCCATTTTCCAAGTCAATTCCTAATATCAATGAGCTTATCTTGAAACTTTATTTTATTTTATTTTTCATTTGTTTAATTCTAAATATAATATTTATAACCCATTGATTGATAAAATTTTGGCTAAAACTTGAAAAAAAAAACCTTTGAAAAATAATTTAGATTTACTCTTATTGTTAACAATATGATATTTAGATTTACTCTTAAAGAGTTAAGGCTTTACCAACAAGTCGTTGGTTGCAATGGTAAAGCACATTGTATTTCTCAAGAAAGGACCTAGGTTCGAACCTCGGAGACAATATTATTGGGAGGGGCAATCATGAATCCCAAACATGAACCGTAAAATAAACATGAAAAATAACAAAAAAAAAAAGAGTTTGGGCTTTATATGAAATGTTGCAACAAAAAAAAAATTTAAGTAATTTTCAAATATAAGATAAATAATGTATTAGTAATATGGCAATCAATATCCATCTATATTAATTATAAAGCCCTTTACTAAGTTAATTTCACCTATCAAATGGGTCCTAACTCAATTAGAAAATTATCAAAAAAAATATTTTATTTGCAAAATAAGTTATATGATTATGTGAATTTTTTTTTACTTTTTATATTTTTATAAATCAATAAAAACATTTCCATAATAAAATTTAAACCAAGGACACTAAGCATATAAAACTTTTTCTTTCCATTTGTACTAAAGCAAATTTTAGTTTTTATATAAAATTTTAATAAATATATTCGTTATATATTTGTATATATTGGGGATCGACCTGTATAAACAACGAAATAGAAAAAAAGTAGAGAAGATCGAACACAAATTTTACTTAGAAAACTCCTCCGAAGAGGATAAAAACCACGGGCAAAGGAGGATTCGACTTTTCCGTAAATAAGTAAACAAACGAGAGTACAATATGAAGAAAATAAACCTAAATGTATTAAAAGTACAAACCCAAACCTCAAAAATAAAACCCTAACTCTCATAGAGCTCTCTCAAAAGGGGTACAAATTTTTCTCCATAGTTATCACGAAAACTCTTACTAAAATTCATCTACAATTACATCTTGTCGTCCTAAAAGAAAAACCATGTAGTACTACATATTTAAGTGTCTTTAAAACAAGGATACAACGCCCTTTTAAATAAAATAAGTTTAAAGGGCTAAAATGACCAAAATATCTCTGAAGTAATCAGAGTTCAACTAGGAGAAGATAGTAAAGTTTAACTAAAGAAGAAACTCGATTTATGTGGGGAACATTTCGCAACGTCCCCATTCACGTCATCACAACTTCGTCCATCGTTACAACATCGAGAAGCTTCTCGTCTTGATGTCGCCATTTGTTCAGCCAAAAATACAAGGCACACCCAACAAATCTCCACCTTAACTCATATTTACCATACCGTCTTCTCCAAGCCCTGTCATGGGCCGAACTCAATCTTTGCAGAATGTCAACCAAGCCCAAACTGTTTTCGAACTTGAAAACCAAAAGACTCATAATCTTCAAATCAAGGTTGTATAATGCAATCAGGGCCAGTGATACACAAACGGACGTATGCTTCACAACAGGAGAGAAAACATTGAGGAAATCAACTCCCTCCACTTGACTGTCACCTTTTGCGACCAACCTTGCTGTAAACACTCTGCTTTATCCAAAACTACTACAATCTAAAATTTGTGATTCCATTGAACATCTTAATATCGAAATTTGTTGTCGCCATCCCTGAACGGGTCAATTGCGAAATTCAAACCAAACTCTGATACCAGTTTGTAAACCCAAATCCAAAGCTTTCTAAAAAAAATTTCCCCAAAACTCTTCATCAAATCTCACATAAGAGATATTTTGTCAACTCTCTAAACAGGGATACAAGGCCCCTTTAAATCTCGAAGTAATCAAAGTTTAATTAGGAAAAGATAGTAGAGTTTAATTAGAAGGAACCCGATTTCTTTAGGGAACACGTTGCCACATCGCAACATTCCCATTCGCGCCGTCACGATGTCGTCTATTGTCGTAATATCGGGAAACTTCTCATCATGATATCGTCGTCTGTTCGGTCAAAGATACAAGGCACACCCCACAATATATGTTAATAATGTTGTTGGTTGAAATGATGTCACAAATTAACTCGATATCAACTTAAGATTGATGATAACACCATGATAAACAATTGTATCCATTGAGTATTCTTAATATGATGTATTTTGTGTTTAAGTTTCGTTTTACTCACAATTTTATCTAATTTTTTTATTTTAATATCGTACATATTTTATGTGTTATTATTAATTAGTTTCAGACCATACATTTCAATTTCATTATTTATTATATGTTATTTTTAAGCACACATCTATGTTTTAAATACGTGATTTTCACATGAATATGTGTGTGATAAGATTTCTAATATTAATTAATAATTTGTTGATTGAAGGTAAGAATATAAGTTACTAGTAAATAATTGAACGAATAAAAAAGCTATCCCTTTGATTTTTCAAATTATAATTTGAGGAGGTTGGTTATTAGACAACTAATTATTATTTTTGGGTAAAAATTCATATTATTTATTTTATATTTTATATATTTTTTATTTTTATTAAGAAAAATTTATATATTCGTATCATATTAGTGTTATTTTTTATAATTATATATTTATTTAAAGTTTGACATTTATATAATCTGTTTTATGTAAATTTTGGCATATTCTTATGTTTTGTTTAGTATTGCTTCTCAAAAGCATTTTTGAGATAAAAGCATTACTAAACAAAGTGTATTTGAATTTTTCAAAACGCTCTTGATACCAAAAATGCTTTGAAAAAACATTTTTTTGGTCAAAACGAGATAGAGAAAATTTTAATTTTTTCTCAAAAATACTTTTTGACTCAAAAGCACTTTTAAAAAATATTACTAAACTAACCCTTAATCTCATGGCATTCATATTATTTTCACGTCATCTCGTATCCATGCCATATTTATGCTTATTTTGTATAGTTTTTCATTATGATTCAATTTAACTTTAAATTAATTTACTCAATTTTTAAATATTATTTTCTAATCCATATTATTACATTTATTATATATTAATTTTTATTTAAAAATATTGTTTACACACGTAATTTTTTTAATCGATTTTTTACAAATAAGAAAACAAATAAAAATACTCTCGTGATACGATATTTTTTTTGTAAATATGTAAGATTTTTTAAGTAATTTCTTTTATTGGTTCGGCCTCAAGCCCTCAACTCAACACCAAACTTATATTCTTCTTTTATTTTATAATTTTATAGAAAGAGAAATAGAGTTGTTTCAGGTTTAAATTTAAAATTATGTGTTAATAAAAGAATAAATAATAATATAAAATTTTTATCACCAAATTATTTATTAACTAATGTAAAAAAAAAACATATCATATTAATACAATAATATTTATATTTATTGACACAACAATATCTATATTTAATATATCCAAATTAAAAACTAAAATATGTGTCACTATATTATCTCTATTAATTTTTTACATATTCAAAACATTAATTTAATTGTTTTATGTTTTCCAAAATAGAAATAAAAGTATTTTATACTTTCACTAATTGATTAGCATTATTAACTCATGATATCAAATTTAATCAAAAAAATTTATAATTTCTTTAATTAAATTGACAAATAAGTAATACGAATTTGTAAAGACATTTAAAAATTTAAATTAAAACTTAAATAAGATGATAAAATAAAACAAAACATTATTTTTTATAAGTAAAGAGGTGTTTTATAGCCTTATTCTTGTATTACTTAGTCACTGTTCATGTTACAATAATCTTTTAATATCAAATTTCTAACGGAAAAATTAGGGACATCAATAACGCTAATGTCTATGTCGGAGCGAGCACAAAATCTTGCCATCCAATCGGCCACCATATTGGCTTCTCTTTTAGTGAATAAATACCGGACCCTTTTGAAAAATCTAGATGCTTCCTCTATTTGCTAAACCAAAGTTATTATCGTTACTCCTCCCATTTGTGCATTGATCAGATTAATAACAACCATGCAATCACTCTCAATCACCACCTTGGACTAGTCACGTAGCTTCGCTAGTTTAACAATTATATACTCTTTATTCTATAGGGCATTATACCCTATCCTTCTCCCCAGTAGTTTAACAATCAAAGTTTTGGACATGCTCCATTGGCCACTCCTTTCATTACATCATCATTCCCAATTTTTAGATCATCCAACTCCCATTCGTTCCCAAACTCGGGACTTCCCATCTTAGAATTGAGTACTGCGTCTCGAAATGATAAGGGTTAGAGCCCCTCAGCATCCATCATTCACCATTTTCGTCGTCATCCGGAGGCTCCTCCTCCTAGCATCTTACTTTCTTCCACACTCTGCTACTAGCACCGGCCGTTTGCATTGTCTTACTAATAATATAGATTTTATTAAATTAGGTATTGAAATAAATGAGGGTAGCTAAGCCACATGAGAAACTTCCATATAAAGCTATTTGGCTAAACATTATTTTGTTTTGGTTTTTACTTAAGATTCTTTAGTTGCTTTGTTTAGAACAGTAAAGTTAATTATTTTCCATATAAAACGCCTCAACGTGTAATGGTCTTCTTGTGGTTACTTTGGCATAATAGGATCCTCTCAAATGAAGAACGTTTACGAAAGCATATGACCATGGACAGCCATTGTGAGAGATGTGGGGAGATGGTAGAGACGAGTCTTCATGTGATACGCGACTGTTTATTTCCTCGCGCAGTATGGAAGGTAATAGTGCCGAAACAGAGACAGGTACTGTTCTTTTCCTTTGCTCTTGATTATTGGTTGAAATAGAATCTAGGAGCTAGTATTGGTTGTTTTAATGATGAACTCCCTTGGAATTCTTTTTTCCCTATTATCTGTTGGCTATTGTGGAAGAATAGAAATATGGTTATCTTTTCGGATAGCCACAGTTGAGTGCAAGAAATTGTTGATACAGGCCTAAGTTGGACAAGGAGTGTTGCTAATTCAGGGACTTACTCGACCATGACACAGAAGAGGGCGCTCACGACCCATTGGTCTCGACCAGAAGCACATTATGTTAAGCTTAATATAGATGGTTCTATGTTTTCCTCAAGAGGCTGCGCCTCTATTAGAGGTGTGATTAGAGATGATACAGGGAGTTGGAAGTGTGGTTTTGCGATCATAATTGGTGAGTGAACTGTTTTCCAAGTAAAAGCAAGGGCTATACTTGAAGGACTTTGTTTGGCTTGGGATAAGGGATATCGAAGGATTGAGCTGGAAAGTGATAATAATTTGCTTGTTGAATATATTCTTGCAGGAAGTGTTGCAGATAGCAGGATGATGGAATTACGATTGATACATGACATGATTAATCGCGATTGGGAGATTCGTATCCGCCATATACCTCACAAACACGATGTTATTGCTAATTATTTCACAAAAGCAGTTAACCCGACACTGCCATGGTTATTTTGGTCACATGAACCTCCACCATTCGTTAAAGAGCTACTCATGGTGGACCTGAATATTTCTCGTTTAATTTAGTTTGATTTATATCGTCTTTTAACTGTTTTGTTTCTACCAAAAAAAAGATAAAAAATTTTATAAAATATAATTTAATTTATATATAAACAACATGGACCAATAGGAGATGCATCATTGAATTGAGGCCATGGAATGGTGTCCCCATGCAGGGATGAAGTCAGAAAATTTTTTTTAAAAAAGATCGAAATTAAATTATAATTTTTACGATAATATAAATACAATTTTTAAAAAAATAAATCAAAATTTTATATTTTTTAAGAGGACCAAAGTATAATTTTATTTTTATTAATTTAAAATTTTAAAATTTTTCAAAAACTTAAATAAAAAAATTTCTATTTTAAAGAATCAATACTCCTGCCAACCCCTGAATTCGCCAGTGTCCCATGTCCCACCAATGAATGAAGCACATATAAGCTATTGATATTAGTATACCGAAAAGGAGAGAAGCTCATGATCCAATGGCTCCAAAAGGATTAACCGTGGTTATGTAGGAAAATTCAAAGCACATGTTGATGTTGGCATAAACCAAACACAGCACGTCTTTTCTACATAGAATTAATCTCGAATTACACTTTGGGTTAAAATAATTATTTTTTTGGATTATTATTGAAACGTAATATAGGTTTGGATGAGTGGTGCAGTACATTTAGCTTATTTTTTATCTTGCGTTACAATATCATTATGTTATTTAATCTCACTGCTATCGTTGTTTTTATATTAACCGCATTTAAATACATCATCCATCCAAACTCACTCGTAATGTAATGATAATTTATTTCACCTTTTAATTATATGGTTTGGAGTTCAATTCTATTTATAAGAATTGAGCACAATTAGGGGTCAACGATTTACCTTCTTAGAAAGCTTTGCAATGACGTATTAGTCAATTGTTGCCGACAGTAGATATTTTGGTTTCAACCAAGTATTTATACTTTTTATATAGTTGAAATTTAGTCCCCATTTTTTTATTTTTAAGAACTTAGTCCTTTCACTTTTCGGATTTAAAAATTTAGGCTCACTTGTTAGCATCGTTAAAATTTTTCAATTAAATTCTCTGGTGTTACATTGAAATTAAAAACAATACTCACTCAATAACCATGTAACAAAAAAATGTCATTACAATAAAATTGAATTAAAAAAGAAGACATTGAAATTAAAATTTTTGAACATATTATGTCAATATTTTAATTTGAATAAAGCATTTATATTGATTAATGGTGTGGGGGTGTGCCTTGTATTCTTCTCCGAGTTAAAATCTGATTTTTTTCCTAGTTAAACTCTGATTATTCCAGGGATATTTTAATTTGATTAGAACTCTAATCTTAGTATATTTAAAGGGGTCTTATATCTTTATTTTGAGATGCTAATAATAAAAAGGGTTTTTCTTTGGGGACGACAAGATGTAACTGCATATGAGCTTTTGTGAGACTTTGTGGTGTTACGGAGAGTATTTTATACCCATTCTGTGAGTGCCCTATTAGATTTAAGGTTTTGCTTATCGATTTGCTCTTTGAGATTTTGAGTTTTGTATTCGGGGTTTTGAATAATGTATATTTAGTACATTTAAGTTTATTTACTTCATATTGTACTCTCATTTGTTTACTCATTTAATGAAAAGTCGAAATCTCTTTTGTTCGTGAGTTTTTCCTTTTTGAGGGTTTTCCACATAAAATACTTATGTTCGATTTTTTCAATTTTTCTCTACTTTTTTTTTATGTTGTTTATAAGGATTGATCCCCAACAAATGATATTGTAAAAAATGAAGTACCAATTTATGTTAAAAATTAATGTATAAAGATTAAAACTATAACTTCAACATTGTTATATAATCTAAAAAAATAAAAGACTGTATTTTGGTAAATTATATCACAGATTTTTAAGCGTTGTTATTTTACATAAAATAACTTAAAAAATTATTATCTTTTGGTTTTTTAAAGGAAATAATAGAAGGATAAATTCATCACAATTCATCCAACTATTACCCCTTTATTCTGTCATCCAACTATTGCTTCTTCTTTTTTGTCAGTGAACTATCAATTTTTTTAATCTAATCACCCAACTAATCGAGATTATTTTTAATTTTGTATCGAGAGTGACGTGATAATTAAAAAAATCGGTACAATAATAAAAATAACCTTCAAATTTTACATATTATATCAATTTAATCATAATTTTAAAAAAAAACAATCCAAAATTTACAAATGAATTCAATTTGATCCTCAAACATTTGCCTTTCTCTCCCACTTTCCCTACCGCCACTACCATCGTTGCCCCTACCTTCTCCTCCTCCTTTCTCCAAAAAAAGAAAAACTTCCCCTTTTTCCTTTCCATTTGAACCTAATTTACCGATAAAGTAGACCAAGTTCTTGATAGTATGTTTCTATTTTTAAAAACAGTCCTTGAATTGAGCTTTATCGGGAAAGAGATGGCCAGCAGCTTGACGAACTCTTTGTATTTGAAAGCCATTCAGACACTGATGTTACTGCAGAAACACCCACAGAAGGTTCACAAAAAGAGTCGGAAGAGACTTCTTCGAGAGAAACAATGAAAGGAAATGAAGAGGGGCTTAGTGTATCTGAACCAAACCAGAGTTTGAAGGCTAAAAGAATGCCGAAACCAAGTTTTTCAACCGGATCAAACTTCATTATTTTGCTTCTGTTTCTGTGTTTTGCTTGTTTTTCAGTTCTAGTGGTTAATTCTCCATCCTTTACTAATGGAATAGAATAAATAAGGCTATCAAATTTTCAGGTGCCGCAGATGTTACAGAGTTTGCAAAAGCCAATTTCCATCGTATTCGGGTCCAAGTGTAAACTTTTTAAAATAATTACATTAGCTGTTGTTTAAAAACTTAACTGATAAATAATTTAATTGAAAATTTTCGAATAGTTTAATAATTATTTTGAAATTTTTTAAAGTTGAGTGATTAAAATGTAAATTTTTAAATTATTCAATGACTATTTTATAAATCAAAGTATAAAACTTACAAATGATTGAATAACTTTGAGAATAGTTGATCTTATTTTTAAATTAGATTCTTTTAAGGGATGGATCCCAATATGTAAGATTGATCATTTTTAAGTATTTCTAAAATAAACAAAAATCTTTACCAGGCCAATAGATCCTAAATCTCAAAGGATGGACCACCTCACACTAGTGGTGTCCATGGCCAAGTCAGATTCAGTCAAAATTTTAGGTTCATTTGTTAGGTTCGAGCTCGATTATGCTCGTAAAATGTGTTTAAAATTTTGCTCAAATTCGACCCGGATAAAAATGCTAAAATTCAGGTTTGATCCGTCCGTATTAATTTTTTATATAAGTTTTTTTTTAAATATAATACATTCAAAATACTAAAAACATTAAAATAAATGTTCTCAACAAATTGAAAATAAATTAAAAAATATGTATACTTAAATAACATTAAGATAAGTGCAATTGAACAAAATAATAATAATAAACAAGAAAATAACAACAAAACAATAAAAAAATAAAAAGAACATAGTAAAAAGTAGCCAAAAAGCCTTACTTGAGGCTTGATTTATTTTTTAAACGGACCTTGATTTTTATTCAAATCTATTTTTTGGCCTATATTTTTATTTAAATCCTTTTATTTTTCGGACGGGCTTTTGGATCAGACCGATTGACCTTATACATTGATAGGTCTACCTCACACCCATTGGGGCTGCTAATTAATTTCCTGAGAAAAACACTATTCAACAATTGTTGTCTTCTTCTACATGGATTTCTCCACCTACTTTCTTATGACGGTATTCTAAAGTTGAATGCAACATGAGTTGTAAAGTTGTAGTAGCCATGTTTGGTGGATGAAGAACAAGGATATGAAAGGAAGGATAGGTGGGATTTTTGGTCCATATGCTGTACCCTGTCAATTTAAGGTTTTGAACTAAGGCTTGAAGTTGAAGGCTTTTCTATAATTATGGACCTATTATAGAAGCCCATTAATGGAAAGTTAGACCAGAACTTACTGCTAAGCCTAGCTTGATATGAAACCCCTTGTCTCAATCACAATGTGAATTACAATATACTATTGCCTACATGGTAGTCCCTATCATGGGTCACCAATCCAGATTCAAAGGATTTGTTCGAAAAGTAGAAGTGTTAAGATTAAATATAGGCTCGAAAAATAAATTTAAACAAAAAATAAAGCCTATTTTTTAAATGGGTTGGACCTTGGGCAAAATTTTTGGCCTAAACCTAACCCTAATCACATGCCGATACTTTTTTTTGTATTTTTAATTTGTTGCAAAATATTTATTTTAATATTTTTAGTGTATTTGATGTATTATATTTTAAAAAACTTATTACGATCGAGTTGTACTCGAGTTTAGCATTTTTAATATGGATCGGGCTTGAAAAAAATTAAGCCCATTTTTCGAGCTGGTCGGAGCCCAAGCATAGAAAACAGGCCTAAAATTTTACATTGACCCGACTCGACCCATGATCAGGTTAAATAATCTTGTAAAAGTGTTTTTTTTTTTCGAGTTTTATTATTACAAATACATTACACTTATTATCTCAAAAAAATATACAACACTTACAAGTACAAAATAACAAAAAATACATGTCCGAGCAATTATAACTTGGAATAGACCTATACAAACCATAATAGACCAAGAACATGAAAAAACCTGTCTATGTGTATGTACATATTTGGGAATAAGACCCACATGCTAGAAAATCGTTTTAGTGGTGCCAAAAATGAATAAAATTTTGGAGGGATAAAGTGTAATTTTAATATTATATTGTGATTTTAAAAAAGATGAAAGAACTATATAAATAATTTTTCATTTGTGAGAGACCATGACCACTACCATCCACCCTTGTCTTTACCTTTACCCACACATCATAATTGCACACAATAAAACTCAAATCTAAATGTTGAAGAACCGAATACCTCATCGACTAATCTTACATAAGCTTTTAATAAATGATTACAATATATCAATAAAATAAAATAAGAAATTACTTGAAGATAATGAACAATTTTATGTTCACATATATGTATTTTGTTAACTATAATGTGGGGGAAAATGTTCCACATATAACAAGTGTCATCATCCTCTCATGAGACGTTTTCTTCATGAACATTAATATATGGCTTGTTGTTGGAATAAGGAAGCCTCCAAATACAGGCCCGGCTCTTGAATTGTTTGAGAGTGTAATTGTTCAAGGTTTAAAATTAAAAGAGACTCAGAAAATGCATTTTTTTTAACTTTTGATGTGAGAAAAAAATTTAAACTAAAATAAATTAATTAAATGTCTAAAACTTTCAATTTTTCACTATAAATAATTCATCTCTTACCGCCCCCAAATTTTTTTAACTTTTATTATATTACCTTTTAAAAATTAAAAAAACAATTTGTTATTTCGCATAAAATCCAAAAATATTAAAAACCGACCTATCCAAATAATTATCATCATCAAAACAATAGTTCAGCCTCCAAATATTATTGTAGGCTTGTTGTGCCATGAGGCAAATTTAACACCACAATCCAAGCAAGGCCTTGATTAATATTAATTGTCATGACCAGAGTCACATCTTAAAATACAAATTGAAATCATGTTCTTTAGAAGTACTCAAAGTTTTTGTTATTTTTATATACATTTTTATTGTTTCAAATTAGATTTATTTATGAGTTAAGTTATCAGTTTCGGCTTGAAGGCTCACTTGAAAAATGAAAGAGTTTGAACAAAAATATGAAGCCTGAAAAATAAGTTGAATAAAATTTAAGGCCAAATTTCTATATGAGTCGGGCCTTGTGCAAGATTTTGTTAGCCTAAGTCCGATCGGCCTAACCCAAATATATTATGTTATAAAAAATAATTATATTAATTATATATGTTAGACAATTATATATATTAAATCACTAAAACAATTAGATCCATTATCCAAAACCTATATATATATATATATATATAGTAGCATTTTTTAATGTATTTTTATTGCGTTAGAAAACTTTAATTTTAACTTTTTTAATGCATTAGTGTTATATATATATATATATTATTTTAAAATGAAAACTAATCTAAAAAATCAAATATGGACGGGTTGAGTTAAACTTAAGTAAAAAAATAAGTTCATTTTTGAACTTGATCCAAACTTTAAAAACTTATCTAAATTCATTACATAAATCCGATTCGACTCATGAACATATCTAATTCGAACTAATATCCTTACAAATAAACATTAAGAGATGTATAAATACTTAAAAGAAAATAGGATTGGAAAGATTTGATCAAACACTAATCATTTCAATTGGTCTCCATTGCAAGTTTCTTAGTCAATCATAAGTTGGTACTTCTTTTTAAACTTTTGGAATTGAAACATGAACATGATTCATGGAATATAGAAGTGGTGCAATCCATGTAAAAAGACATATCTCCATCATTAAACTACCTACCACTTATTGTTAGGTGTTTGTGTCTTAGCCATACAATTTTAATCACCCATAATGATAATGTTTTTGTTATTTTAATCTTATTTTTTAATGAAATATTCTCACTTTCAGAGTAAGTTTGGATGGATGTTGCGGTATGGTGCGATATGTTTAACTTATTTTTTATTTCACGTTAAATCGTTAAATTTTAGTTAATTACACCGTCCTTCCAAACTTACTCTCAATCTTCAAATTTTAGTTAAATTGTTGTTTTTTAATAGAAAAATTAACTGGACTATTAAAATTTTAACTATATTGACTTGACAACCCATGTAATAATCCATGGTTACTTCATAAAAAAAAAAATCATACAAATTTTTGAAAAAAACATTTGCATGAAATATATATGAACTGCCGTGTGAATTTCCATATCACTATTATTAAAATTTAAACAACCCAATCAAATTTTTCATCCAAAAAATCGTAATTTAACTAAATATTAAGGGTTAAATTTATTATTATTGTTTTGATTATAGAAATTAAAAATAGATAATAATAAAAAAGCACTTGTGCACAACTATAAAAAAGTGTATAAAAAAATTGTAATAAAGAATGAATACTTTGTGTTAGATTTACTTTTATTCTAGGAAATGTAAACCTTCCTCAGTTTTTTTTCTTTTTAATTTGCATAATTGTAAGCTTTATTGGGCTTTTAATTTAATTTTTCCTTAATCATGTTGAAGATGAATCGAAGTGTTATAAAAAGAGACTGAAAAGGGAAAAAGGAGACCTGAAAAGAAGAAAAGTGAGAATTAATGGAGTGCTCATTTGGGTAAAAGGTAGGAATGTTTGGAAAAGGACTAAATTGTAAATAATTTAATCAAATGAGATATCCTTTCAAGTTTAAATTATGGAGTTATTCTTTTATTATTTTTTAAGCATATTTAAAAATTTAATCCCTACTTTTAACCCTTTTGTCACTTTAGTTTTAGTGTGTGTTTTTATCATTTTGATCCTCAATTTTTAAATTTTAGTCAAATTGTTTTTTTAGATGAAAAATTTGATTAGATTGTAAAAATTTTAAAGTGATGATCCACTATAATGCAGGATCTCATGAGTACTTTTTTTTAAAATACTTTTTATTTATTTAATTATTAATAAAAAAATAAAAAAGTTTATGAGTTGAGTCGAGTCAAAGTCATGTTGAATTTATATGAGATATTAATATAATTTATGTTTACGACTCATAAACATAGATCTCAATTTTTATACAAGTCTATCCATTTTTACAAATAGCTAATTGAAATGTATCTATGTATCCATTTTAGGTCCTTTTTCCCAATATTTAGAGAAATAGATTTTGTTTAGAGAGAAAATAATAACACTTCCAGTAGGAAGCGTTTTCATCCCAACTAATCATGTTTCCCACGACGTGTTTCTTAAAATTGTGACCCAAAATAACCCTAACCTTACGCTCGAGAATCCCGAGATAAAATTGACACATTTCATCCAATCTTTTTTGTGGTAAATAATAATGTTATCTTTAAAAACTCTTTAGAAAAAGCTCTTCTTGTTAAAAACGTTTTTTTAACTTTTCATGTCCAATCTTTTCTAATATTTTGAAATTATGTTTCATATAAGGTAGTAGAATTTCCTATAAACACGCAATTTATAGTAATATCTAACTCAATTGTCATGTATTTTATCCTAAACATATAGAATTTTGTACCACAAACTACCCAAAGTGCATGAAAATCCTTTAAGCGCCTTTGAAAAGTTTTGACACTTGTGCAAGTAATCCTAAAATGGTTAGCACCAACTTAAACATTTAGCCTCGAAAATTTTAAAAATAAACTACTAATAATACATGCATTGCATATGATTTTACGTGTTTAATATTTAATTAATTTTTAAATATTACATTTTTAATTACAATAATTAACGTAAAATAATATTTTTTATTTAAATTATTGAATATAATTAAAATATATTAATTTATCAATTCAAATATTATAATAAAAAATTTTCAAATAATAATTAGAATATTCTTAACATATTCAACGTAGAATGTAGTTTTACTTTATATAATTAATGCAAAGTAACATTATTTAAAATAATAATTAACTAACATAATTAACTTTAATATTAACTCTCGATTGAGTCTTAACTTGCTTAGCATTGTTACCAGTGCAGAAGGACATGAGTTCGAATGCGCTGAAGCACATTATCCTCTTATTTAAGGGCTGGAGAAAGGCTATGGGTAGTTTTAAGTTTTGTATAAAAAATAGCCAGATATTTTATAAGAATTAATGTTAAAAAACTTTAATATTAACTATGGTAGTATCTATTCATACTTTTTTAACCCTTTGATAACGCGCACACACCTTGCACACACAAGCGCTCAAACCCGAGACCCTTAGGATGAATAACATCCTCTTTTTCACTAGAGCCACTTATTAGATTCTTTAACCAATAATTTTAAATTAAATATTATAATTATTTTTAAATTTAAATTTAATAATATGATGAAAAATAAAGGATATTCTCATCCGTTCAAATGCTTTTTCAAATTCGTGTTTATATTAGAAATTTAAGTTTTTATGAGATTTAATAATTTGTAAATGGTCATATAATATATTAAAAAATTAAAAAACAAGTTAAATCAAACCTAAATCTAGAACTTTTAACCACAAATTCAATTCATATTTAAAATAGACTTAATATTTTTTTTACTAAAACTCATTTTTCAAATTTAATTTTTATTCAAACCCTTTAAAATATCGACATTGAAATTGGATTCGTTTTTTGACCTTTAGTTAGATTTAGTAATGGTCCCGAATTTTTAAAAATAAAACTTGAAAATAAAACGAGTTCAATCAAAACATTATTTCAATCAATTATAACAAATTCTATATGGCTTCTAGTCAAATTGGGAAAAGAAAAACTTAAAACCAATCCATGGATGACAGCAATTAAACCTACAACATTTAATATATAAAATAAACCGTAAGTACACTCAGTGAGATCAAGTCATTCCAGAATAGTCATCGTGTAGTAAATTAAACATTTCATCTGGCGGTTGCATGAAAATATATCTACCCAACAATCTTAAGAATGCCATTGAATCCAAACCATTAGCAACCCTATTACTCTTTCAGAAGAAATGTTCAATCTTAACCATCTAAAGAAGTTGGAATACATTTTTGATGGCTCGACTTACAGCAAAATATTACTGATCCGCTTCAGTTGCTTGAATCACTTGGATCGTTTCAATATTGTCCATCTCAAGTATTACTCGTTCAAGCCCAAGATTTGAGGTTAATTGGAGATCTTTCAATGCACCCTAAAGTTCAACGATGATGATTGAACAACAACCAATATTTCTTAAAAAACCAATAATCCATTTTCCATGATTAATCCACCTATATTTGTTTTCAATAAAACTATATTTTCAAAATTATTAAAACTATTTATATTAATAAATATGTTTTCAATCAAAATATTTGTTTCCAAAACTGTTTTAATGTTTACAAAAACTATATAAACAAGTATTTAAAACATTATAAAAATAAGTATATTTTGATTTAAATTTAAACAGTTTTATATTTTATTTGAATTAAAATTCTGTTTCTAAAATTTTATAACTAATATTGATTTAAAAATCTATTATAAAAATTAAAAAAATATTAAAAATATTTTAATTGATATATATATATATATATCGGTTATGTATAAAAAAAAGTTCATTTTTAAAATTATTTACGGAAATGGATCAACTTGAAAAATACTTAGGGTAAATTTTACAGAAATACATCTACAAGGTATCGTTTTTAGGGATTTTTTCAAAAAAATGCTTTCACGTGTAAGCTTTTTAAACGCATGGGGTGTTGAAGTCATATAGTGTAGCCTTCCATTGTGGGTTATTGCAAAGAATAAATTAAGGAATATACGGGGCTTTAATGCTTTATTAAAGCCCCATTCATATTTATTGATAAGATTAAGGTACCATTAGTTTTTCTTTTAAAGGTTAATGCATAATTTAGGGTTTACATTTGGTAATTTTTTTATTTTTTATTTGAATTTTTTAAAATTAGTCTTTAATTTTTTTTTTAAAATGAACTTGTTATCATACTTTTTATTATCGGCCCACAATTCAAATGGGTCTGGGCGGGATCCATATTGGGCTTGTATAATGAGCTCACATGATTTTAAGTGTCTACAGGAGGGGTACCTATATTCTCCTGCGAAATCATACGTGGGATCGCGTATGGGACTGCACAAACACGTGTTGACATGCATGAAACCTACCTAGTTATCACATCAATTAACAATACCCATATCATATAAATATACAACCTTACCATCTAAGAAAGACAGAAAAAAGCACCCAACAGAACTAAAAAAATTAAATCCTAGTATGAGAATAATTGTCAAATTCTAGCTTCAATGTAGAAAACAATTACCTAGTTCAGAAATAATTGTCAAATTCAGAAATTAACTTGAACCCAAAAAAGATTCATGCTTTAATAAAGGAACAATTGTAAAATTTAGGTTCAAATAATATATTACCCTTTTTTTTTTAATATTAACATATCATTTATAAAATAACATATGTTTCCAACTCAATTGATTAGTTGAGTAATTACAAGTACAAAACAAATATAAATGCAAGTGCTAAGTATAAACTAATACAATGCATCACGAACGAAGAATCAAACTAATGTAAAAGGGAATCAAACAAAACCCATGTAAAGTACATGCACATAATGAAACAGAAATTTACACATCATAATTATAGCTGATGGGATTTGAATTCGAACCTTCGAGATCGAAGTTCTTAACCTTTATCAACAATACTAACACCTCATCTGCAAATCTAATAATATTTTAATTTTTAATTAAAAAGGTGAAAAGCCCTATAACTATGTATTGGCATGGTATTGTATGTCATTACTTTCAACTTGCAAAAAGCTAAAAATCGAACAAAAAAAGAAGAAGCTAAAAATAGTCCGTACCATAATAATTAAAAAATTAATTTAATAAACTAATAAACAGTCGGTACTAAAATTTAAAAAAAATCAAGTAGAGATGGTGATTGTGTTAACCTGCTTGCTATGCTGTCGTATGTGTCCAAACAATAAATTCAACCAATTTTATTTATAGTAAATGTAAATATTAAAATCGAGAGATCCACATATTATAAATGCATATAGTATGATTTGAATTTGTATGTTCAAAATTCCGAAATTTCGGTCCTCATCTATAATGCCAAATTTTCATTGACCAAAATCTCGGTTATTTTTGGAATAGTGTAAGAAGGGGGTTCACAGGGTCGATCTCCTTAAAATGATTTTTTCATTTAAATTCTTTATAATTTATAAAATTTTAAATTAATAATATTAAAATTATTTTTTAACCCTTTAAAAATAATAAAAATTTAATTTAATCCTCTAAAAATTATAAAAATATAAACTATTAAAATAACGAAATTATATTTTAACTATCATAAAAATATAATTTAATTCCAATGCCTCCTTTCAAAAAAAAAATTTCTTCGCCTCTGCTTTCCTGTATTTTTGAATTCCCCACTGAATGTTAATAAAAAATTACTTTTAATGATTAATACAACTTATGTATTAATATATATTATTTTTTGATAAATCACAAATGGCCCACCATAAGTTCTTAATTCAGCTCGATGAGGTTTAGGTATTTTTCTTTAAATAACGGTGACGGTGACATGTCATGAAATGAATTTTTAAAATCATGATTTGGATAAAGGGGTTTAATTTCGTTTTAAGTCCTTCTAGAAAATTACTAATTCAATTTAGGCTCTTTTAATATAAAATTTATTGCTTTGACCCTCAACAATTTGTATTTTTATCTCAGACCCTTGATAAAAAGATTTTGGCTTCACCCCTAAGTTGTGTTGATAAATTGGCAAAAAAAAAGGGAAAAATACCGCAGTCGTTAAATTAATATATATTCCATATTTTAAATTGTTTATATAGTATGTTGACCTGAAAGCAGTTGCTGAGTAATAAGCAAAGAATTATCAAAAGTGACCATGGAAGTTGGCACTTCTCCAAGCACTACAATAGCAAAGAAAATAAGGAACAATCAAGTTTGTTTACGCAGTTCAATTTCTTTACGTCTACATAGCTTAGCTCAATGAGAAGTGTCCACTATCTTTAAACACTTACAACTAGTGAATCTAAATCTATTACACTCCAGTGATAATTTCCTCACTTTTGCACCTTTGAAGACTAGTATTCTCATCACTAAATTCTCCCATTGAGAACTTAGCTTGTAAAACTACAACACAAAAGTTTTACAATCAAATGCACTCTCACAAATAATGTTCCTCACTTGAACATATTAAGTGCTCTTAATAATCAATACAGTAACCTATACAAGTCTCTCAATTATATAGAGTTTTCAAGACTAGCTAACATGCTGAAGATCTATCACAATCTCTACTAAACAACTTGAATACAATATAATAATAACAATCATGGTAAACATGGTTTGTTGGCAGCTAAGTCTTTAACGTTTCAATCCGATCCAACTTCCTCAACCCAAGGGATTTGATATACTCGATTCAATTCGATCCAACTCTCCAAAATAAGTTTCTTCAAGTAATACGATCTTTATTGATGGGCTTGATACAATCCATAATCTCAACTTAGCCAAAATATATGGTTTAATAAATTGTCAATCTCTTAAATATTGAAAATTGTTGTCTGTGATAATGGTGAAGGAAGTGGCCATTTCCTAAAGCACATCTTGGTCATTCTATATTTTTCAACATAATATTTTTAAATTAAATCATTTACTTCTAAAAAAAACTAATTCACCCCTTTAAAATTACCTATAATCATTTAATTTCTCATAAAAAAAAAACTCTTCTTTTAGTTAAAATTTTCAGAATCAACCAATGATCGAACCAATCAAACCATCGTTGCTTGGTTTGATTAGTCTAATTAAATAAATCCTTAGAACATTCATAAAAATTTAAAAATAGAGAAAATGTGTTCAACCAATATTCAATCAATTTGTATTGATCTGCAAATCAACCGATCTAACCTTTTTAATTGGATTGAAACCCCATAAATTCCAAATTCAACTGGTCAGATTCAAACAACATTGCTTTTAACTATCATCATTTTTCAAAATAAAAAAAAATTATCTATAAAATAATTTTTCACTCACATGACCCATCTTCGTTAACGAAGACAATTATGCTTTATGTTGAAATCTAAATATTCCTATTATGTGTATACATTTTTTAAAATTTATCAAAATATAAAAAGACATAAATACTCTCAAAATAATACTTCTTGCTTTCTTTGTAAAATAAACAAAATTTTGATAATTTCACAACTAAATTGAGAGTTGAGACCCGATTCATGAATAACACCAACTTAACCAAAAGTTTTATATTATATACAATATTATAGATTCAATTGCACCAAACATCTATATATCGGGATAAATATCAAAATTATACATGAATTTTGATCCAATGTGCAATGTCAAAATTATAATTCACACCATTTCACATTAATATGTTGCATACACAAACAATCATGTTAATTCAATACGAAAATAGATGTATGTATTCATTTCTTTAAAATTATAAAATTGAATCAAAATCAAAGGTTCATGTATACATATGGACCACCATTCAAGTTTCATGAGTACAATTGTACCAAATTAAAGTTCATGTACCAAATTACATATTGAACCAAAATTTATATATAAATTTGATATTTAACCCTATTATATTTGAATAATTTGGTGCCATTTTAATAATTAAACCCTAGGATTATAGGAAAAGTTGAATGACATGGGCTAGTCACAGTTGTTTAATGAAAAAAAAAAAGAGAGAGAGGTTGAGATGCTTGAAATTGACTTCAAAAATATTGCAATTATCTTATCTTTGTGTTGCCTAAGAGATAAGCATCATCATATAATCGAAAATTAGTTGGCACATCAACCAAACGACAAATCCATAATTAAATTAAAATAAAAATATAGGGGCAAAGATAAGAAAATTTTTAGGGGTCAAAATTAAATTGTCTTTATTTTTATTATTTTTAAAGTATTAAATCAAATTTTTATTATTTTTAGAGAGTCAAAATGTAATTTTATTTTTATTAATTTAAAATTTTTAAAAATTTAAAAAGTCCTTGCCAATCCCCCTAAATCCGCCTCTGGTGGCCAGTCTGAACTCAGGCTTATATTCATTTTATGGTTCATATGTGAGGTTTATGGTTGCTCTTTTAATAATATGGTTTTTTAAAGTTTGAATTTACGTCTCCTTTCAAAAGTGTGATATGCATTATCACTGCATTCAACACTTGTTGATATTAGGGTAATGTATATGTATGTGTGGAAGTTATTTTATATTTCTATTTAATAATTTTTTATATATTAAAAATTCATATTATAACTAACAAATGTTAGGTATAATGATAATGTACATTATACTCTTAAGAGGAGGACTTGGATTTGAATGTTGAAGACGATATTGTTGAAAGAGACTACCATGAATTTCAAAAAAATTAATCTCTATGGACAATAAAATGAATCTGGAAGGTACCTTGGTTGCACCTAAAAAAATTGTATTATATAAACTAGATTAAATGACACTTAGGAATAAAATTGAGTAAAAAATATTTTAAAAGTAAAATGAAAGTTTTTCGAATGAAGGTGATTACCTTTTCAAAATAAATGGTAAGTTTTTAATAGAGAGGTTTATTAAAAATTTAAAAGTAAAAAATATTCTTAAAATACAATTCTTGAGGTGGAACTTTGGTACATTAATTATGTTATGATCAAAATACATCAAGAGGGGGGTGAATTGGTATTTTTAAAAAAGTTTTGGTATAATGAGAAATACAAACGACTTAAGAATTTATAGTGGTTCGGTCTCAATTGCCTACGTCCACTACCTTAGCTTTCATCAACTAAGGATTTCCCAAATCCACTAGATTTGAATCTTTAAGGGCAAGGTTTAACCTTACAAATCTCTATTTTTTAAAGGTAAGATAGAACCACTACCCCTTAAGATTTTCTGCCCAAAACCTTAAGTAACACCTCACAAAATAAAAGAAAATAAGAATGAATAAGAATGTACCTCCAAAAGGCAAATGATCAACAAATAAGCACTCTCACACAAAGTTACAACACTTGAAAGAATGATTGAAAACTTAACTCACAAGTGTGTACAAGAAAAGTTTGCTAGAAGATTTGTGAAAGATGGAAAAATAAGTTCTTCAAAGTTAAGCACTTGTTTATTGTCTTTTGTTAAACTTCAATAGGGAGCTTTGACCTTGTATTTAAGTCCTCTAACAACCTTGTGGATGTTTGTAGCCGTTAGAAATAAATTAGAGACGTTGCAGCCATTAAAACTAGCATTTAATGCAGACAACAGCTTCGTTGTTCCGGTAGAAATACACTTGTATCAGTAGAACCCTTTACCCAAAGTGATCGTTAGAGTCGTTGTATCGGTAGATTCAACCTTGTATCAGTATAACTCTGAAGGTTTCATTTGGTATCGGTAGAACCCATCAGAGTATCGGTAGGTATGTCAGGGATGCTGAACTTTGGATACTAACTTGACTTGTTTCGGTAGAAGCCTTCAAGATATCGGTAGAAATCCTATGCCACAACTTCTTTGCTCTCTGGAGTTTGTTCTACCGGTATAAGTCATGGTTGTATCGGTAGAAGTCAGGCAGGAATTGGTAGTTTGTCATGTTCTACAGGTAGAAGTCTGAAGCATTTACAAAGATTTTTCTACCTTGTGTTCTATCGATACTTTTCCACTAAGTATCGGTAGAAGTCTTCCAAACTTCAAAAAAAAGTTATTTCAAGGCTTTTTAAGATTTTATTTAGTCCAACACTTTGAAAATAATTTTAAAGACTTATGAACAAGTTTTGCAAATTTAAGTAGGGATTTTTAATGTAATTTTTGTTATATCAAAATACTTGAAAAACTAGGACTAACAATCTTCTCCTTTTTGATATAACAAAACATTCTGAAAAAAAATTTGCTAACTCCCACTATCTTAGACATTATTTTTAAAATAAGCTCCCATAAAAATTTTAGAAGTTATTTCATTTAAATTTTCAACTTGAAAAAAAAAATTGCTTTAAAAGTTAAGTTGAAAATTAATTTAAGCAAATTTTATATTTATCTCTCCCTTTTTGTAATATCAAAAAAAACAAAAGCCCCAAAAAAAAACTAGAGAAAGTTATGCACAATACCTGAACCCGAATAAAAAATAAAAATAACATAAGTGAAGAAGAATTATGCATAAAAAATGATAATAATAAAATGGTAATACTGTTGAACCAAAATCAATCAAACATAGTCAAAGTAAAAAAAATTCCCAAAGAAAGCAAATAAGAAAAATAGATATCGTAGGACAAACATCAAACAGTTCAAAATATAATCCAACCAAAAAGCATGAAGAACGCAACCAAGAGATGAAGTCCTAATCTTCCGATGGAGGAAATCTAGAGGCCAACTCATGTAACCGCTCCTCGAGTTGATTATAGCGATCATCGATGTGGGCAGTCAATGCATTAAGTCGTGCATTGACTTGCAATGATAGTCCATTGATCGCCTCTAGTAGAAGTACGATGCACGGAGACGGCGGAGGGAGGAGAGCCGTATGTTCCCCATGTGAAGATGGAGGAGCATCGGAAGATTGTGGAGCTACCGGTGGAACCGTCAATCCTTGAGGTGTTGAGGATGGGCTATCAATTTTTCGAACCCAATTCCCTTTGTCATCAAGCTTCCAGTTACAGCTATGTGCGGTCGAGATGTCGATGAAAGAATTAATGGCACGACCGAGGTCTACACTTACGTTAATGCAAAGAGTACGAAAGCTATGAGAGAGGAAAGTACCGTAACATAAGGTTTTGTTGCTAGACACCGGTAATCTAACAATCTCGATAAGATTTAGAAAAATAATGGAAGCGAAGTGTCGGTTCTAAAGCAATGCCACATCCAATAATCAGTGTGACGAAACCCGAAATGTTTGTTGGTTGGGGCAACTATCCATGTGAAAAGAAAGTGTAGGATACGGTCGTGAAGGTCCATGTCGTTGCCTACATAGTCATTTGGTCAAACTAAGGAGTGGTCATAAGGGCCAGTATGACGATCATCACCCTCATTGGTGATAGAAAGATACGTGGAGAGGGTGTCGACCGAGATAGTAATCTCTTAACCCATAACTGAAGAGATGATAAAGGTAACTAAGTGAGTGTTCGGGTCGTGTTTAAGTTTCGCGTTAGAATAAAATGCTCGAACAAGGTTGTCATAGCAAGGACCCCTAAGTTGGAGACACTCTAGCCAACCCAATCGCGGAGTTGATCGAGGTATTTGAATTTATGGGTGTTGGCTAAAAAGTTAAGATCAAGAGGACGAGATATCTGAACAGGACGGGTTGCAAAATAGATGTTGAATTTTTTAAGAACATCGCTGTCATCGAAACATTCAAATACCGAAGGATGATCTAAAGGATCAGAAGAGGATTCACCTCTAGCACGTTTAGTGGCTGGACGCTTACGGGATGTGCAGGTAGGCATTTTAGCTAATGAGGAATTAAACTAAAGGCTGTGAAGGGTTAAAAAAATTGACCTGCAGAAGAAAATACGAGCAATTTATATCCCCAATAGCAGCAGATGCAATTTTGAAATACAAAACAATGATGTTATGAAAATAAAATAAAATAAAATAAAAATAAGTCAGAAATATATATATATATATATATATATATATATATATATATAATTAGTATATGTATAAATATAGATATAAAATTTGTTTATATATAAAAAATTCTCTCTCTCTCTCTCTCTCTCTCTCTCTCTCTCTCTCTCTCTCTATATATATATATATATATATATATATATATATATATATATATACATACATCAGTATATATGTAAAAACAATATATGTAAATAAAAAATAGTATATATATGTAAATATATAAAAAAAAAGTGTATATAACATTGTATAAGTATAAAACCGTATATATAAAAAAAATATATGTATAAAATATACAATATAAAAAAGATATGTATGTAAAAGTACCAATCTAAGTTCTCCTAAAACTAACATTATTTATAGATTTACAAAAAAAATAAAAAAAAATTAGGTTTTACCTGAAAAATGGGAAAAAATTGACCCTTTTTGACAAAAATACTCCGTGAGAATGAAGTGGAAGCACGTGGGAGACAAGATTTTATGAAAAAAATGAATGAAAATGGTAGAAGGTGGGGTTGGGAAGTGGGGATCAAAAATGGTGGGTTGTGGTTTGAGGAAGAAGATGAGAGGGAAAAAAAATTTAAAATAGGTTTTCTGTCAAAAAAGAATCGCTGCTGGGTATATAAATGCCCGAAATTACCGATACTTGTACACTTCTACCGATAGAAGTATATAGGTATCGGTAGATGTTTGATTCTACTGATAACTTTAAGAACGCAAACCCAGAAATGTCATTTTGGCACAAAACTACCGATACATCCTATATACTACCGAAACAACTATGCAAAAAATGAAAAATTAAAGAGAAAGAAGTACAATATTACTAGAAAATCAAGTAATATATATATATATATATATATAGAAGAATCTTAAGAAGGCATGTTCATTAGTCCTAACTCTCCCCTAATTGTCCAAAATCTCTCCTTATCTAAAGGCTTTGTAAAAATATCAGCTAGTTGATGCAAAGTAACTACAAACTCTAGAGCTATGTTACCTCGTTGCAAATGATCTCTAATGAAGTGGTGTCTTATTTCTATATGCTTTGTTCTAGAGTGTTGGATGGGATTTTTGGTTAAGCAAATAGCACTAGTATTGTCACACCTTATAGGAATGTGATCCATATCAACTCCATAGTCAACTAATTGTTGATTCATCCAAAGAATTTGAGCACAGCAACTACTTATGGCAACATATTATGCTTCGGTTGTGGATAAAGCTATACTATTTTGTTTCTTAGAGAACCAAGATACAAGCATGTTGCCTAAAAATTGACAAGTTCCGGAAGTGCTTTTTCTATCCAACTTGCAACCACCAAAATCTGCATCGGAGTAAGCATGTAAACTAAAAGATGAATCTTTGGGATACCAAAGTCCTAGGTTTAGAGTGTCCTTAAGGTACCTAAATATTCTTTTAATGGCTTGTAAATGCGATTCCTTAGGAGATGATTGAAATCTTGAGCATAAACAAACACTAAACATTATATCCGATCTACTTGCGGTAAGATAAAGCAATGATCCTATCATAGACCTATAAAGTTTAGTATCAACACATTTACCTCCATCTTTATCAAGCTTCATTGAAGTACTCATTGGTGTTGATTGAGGCTTCAAGTCCTCCATTTTAAACTTCTTAAGCATTTCCTTGACGTATTTGGCTTGATTGATTAATATACCATTTTAAGTTTGCTTGATTAAGAGCCCCAAAAAGAAGTTGAGCTCACCCATCATACTCATCTCAAATTCACCTTGCATAATCTTAGAATATTCTTGACAAAAAAGTTCATTAGTAGCACCAAATATAATATCATCTACATAAATTTGTACAACTAAAATGTCTTTTTCTTTAGTTTTTATAAACAAGGTGGCGTCAACTTTGCCTCTTCTAAAGCCATTTTCAATTAAAAATTTGGAAAGCCTTTCATACCAAGCCCTAGGAGCTTGCTTTAAACCATATAGAGCTTTAGACAATTTGAAAACATGATTTGGAAAATATGGATTTTCAAAACCGGGAGGTTGTTCAACATAAACTTCTTCATTTATAAGACCATTTAAAAATGCACTTTTGACATCCATTTGGAAAAGTTTGAAGTTGTTTGAACATCCAAATGCTAATAACATCTTAATTGCTTCTAACCTAGCTACCGGTGCATAAGTTTCATCATAGTCTATACCTTCCTCTTGGCTATATCCTTTGGCAACTAATCTAGCCTTATTTCTAACAATATTACCATTTTCATCAAGTTTATTTTTAAATACTCATTTAGTTCCTATAGTTGCATGATCACTAGGTTTATCAACAAGATTCCATACTTGATTCCTTTCAAATTGATTTAGTTCTTCTTGCATAGCCATTATCCAAAATTCATCATTTAAAGCATCATCAATGTTCTTAGGCTCTATGCAAGAAATGAAAGCACATTAATTACAAGCATTTCTAATTGAAGATCTAGTGATTACCCCTTTAGATGGATCACCAATGATGTGTCCATCCTTAACATATGAAAGCTCTCTTAGGTGGTTAGATTCTCTTTCAATATGAGTTGGTTCTTGAAGTTCATCAATTTTGAGTTTTTGAATCGATTCATTCATGCCTTGATCTTCATGTGATGCTTGATTTTGCTCAATTTGATAAATTTCTACATCATCAAAATCAATATATTCCTTTCTAGAAGGAGAATTAGATTCATCAAAAATAACATCTATAGACTCTTCCATAACAAGGGTTCTCTTGTTAAAAATTCTATAAGCTTTAAAATGAGTGGAATATCCAAGAAAAATACCTTCATCACTTTTGGCATTAAATTCTCCTAAATTTTCTTTTCCATTATTCAAAACAAAACATTTACAACCAAAAGGATGAAAATGGCTTATGTTAGGCTTTCTTCCTTTAAAAAGTTCATAAGGAGTTTTCTTCAAAATAGGTCTAACCTTAGCTCTATTTATAATATAGCAAGAAGTATTTATGGCTTCTGCCCAATAATATTTTGGCAAATTATTTTCACATAACATTGTTTTAGCCATTTCCTCCAAAGTCTTATTTTTCCTTTCAACAACTCCATTTTGTTGAGGAGTTCTAGGTGCCGAAAAGTTGTGATTAATATCATGTTCATTACAAAAACTATCAAAGCCAAGGTTTTCAAATTCTTTTCCATGATCACTTCTTACACTTGAAATTGAATATCTTACTTGGTTTTGAATCATTTTACAAAAAATAATAAAATTTTCTAAAGCTTCATCTTTTGAAAACAAAAAGAAAACTCATGTATATCTAGAATAGTCATCAACAATAACAAATCCATATTGTTTACCTCCTAAACTCATAGTTCTAGTTGGTCCAAAAAGATCAATATGAATAAGTTGGATTACTCTAGATGTAGAAACTACATCTTTAGATTTAAAAGATGCTCTCTTATGTTTACCTTTAGCACATGCATCACATATTTTATTAAAAGTCAATAGAAAATTTAGGCATGCCAACAACAAGTTCATTTTTAATAAGCTTTGAAATAACACTCATGCTTGCATGACCTAACCTTCTATGCCATAGCCAACACATATTTTCATTATTAGCCACAAAGCAAACATTAAAGGAAGATATGTCATCAAAATGCACCATAAAAATGTTACCTACTCTATGTCCTACAAAAAGAATTTTATTATTTACAATATCTACAACTTTGCATCCATTGGACTCAAATATTACTTTGAATCCCTTGTCACAAAGTTCACTAATACTAAGGAGGTTATGCTTAAGACCATTGACATAAAGCACATTTTTAATAAGAATGGAAGAATTTATACCTATAGAACCAATACCTTCAATAAGTCCCTTGGAGTTATCACCAAATGAAACTTCTCCTCCATACTTTGGTGTTAGTTCCATGAAATGGCTTTTGTCACCGGTCATGTGTCTAGAGCATCCACTATCAAGGTACCATGAGTTCTTCTTAGAGTTGCTTGCCTTGAAGCAATGCTCTTCTTCCTACAAACACAAAGTTAAACTTTGGATTTTGGTACCCAAACTTTCTTGGGTCCATTAGCATTAGTCCTAACAATTTTTGTTCCCTTAGGAATCCACTTCTTTAAATCTTCCTCATTTTTAGGTGTGTTTAATCCTTTTGGAATCCACACACTCTTAGTGAGTTTACTTCTAAATGTGAGTTTCCTTAAAGAAAAAACTTGCCTATCATGTCCCTTTTTATGACAATGAGTGCATACAAGTGAGGCATCATAAATATAGCTTGGTTTCTCAAAGAAATTTTTAAATTTAGTTTCTTTTTGTAAATTTACAAAACCTAAGCCACTCTTATCAAAGAAAACTCTTTGAGATTCAAGCATATCATTTAACTTTTGTTGCCCCATTTGAAACATAGAAAATGAATTTTGCAAGTTTTCATTCTTTAAAATTAAATCATCAATTTGAGCTTGCATATCATTAAATTTCTTTTCCATTTCCTCTTTGACTATGATTAGAGACTTATTTTCCTCCTTAAGTTTTGAAATCATTTTCTTATGTTTGGAGTTCATAGTCTCAAAATCTATAGTCAATTCATCGAATGCATCTTGTAACTCTTCAAAAGTATATTCATTTAATTCACTAGAGTTTAGAGTTACCTTTTGCTCTTCAATAGTCATAAGGATTAGTTGGGCAACTTCATTTTCTTCCTCCTCATCGGATGAGTCACTATCACCCCAAGTTACCATCATGGCTTTCTTCTTTTGTTTGATGCCCCTTTCTTTTTCAATTGTGGACAATCAAATTTGATATGACCCGAATTTTTGCACTCATAGCAAATGATTGGGTCCTTTTCCTTTTTGCTTGATTCACCCTTGATGATGTTTTTCTTGGAAATATTTTGGCTTTGTTGAATTTCATGAATCTTTTGAATTTCCTTGCCAACATAGTCATCTTTTCCTTATCATCATCATCATCATTGGAATCTTCATCCTTCTTTCTAGTTTTATATTTGAAGGCAACTCTCACTTTCTTTGCCACTTCTTTTGGCACTTCATTGGTTACTTTTGTATGGTGGTTGATCTTCATCTTGTATGTCAACAAGGAATCGATAAGCTCATCAAAGGAGAGTAAATTGAGATCCTTTGACTCTTCTATTGCCGTTACTTTTGGCTCCTAAGATGTTAGAAGACTATTCAACATCTTCTTTACCATCTCTTTGTTAGGATAGACCTTCCCAAGAGCGCTTTAAGATCGTTGATAATGTTGGTGAAGCGATCGGACATCTCTTTGATTCCTTCATCCGGTTTTACCTTAAATAATTCATAATCAAGGGTGAGAAGACTTATCTTTGATTCCTTGACTCTACTTGTTCCTTCATGGGTGACCTCAAGTTTGTCCCATATTTCTTTGGCATTGTTGCATAAGGAGACTCTATTGTACTCATTTGAACTAAGAGCACAAAATAGAGTGTGCATGGCCTTTGCATTCAATTGCACCAACTTGATATCGTGATTATCCCATTCATCCTCTTCTTTTGGAATGACTACACCTTCGACCCTCTTCATTGGAATGAACGGCCGATTTGTGATTATTCTCCAAACTTCATAGTCGTTGGCTTGGACGAATAACTTCATTCTTGTTCTCCAATAAGAGTAGTTAGTTCCGTTGAATAGAGAAGGCCTCATAGTAGAATGCCCTTCTCCTATTATGATGGAATTTTGCTCTGATGCCATGAAGCACATCTCTTGACTTGTAATCTCCATCTTGGATAACTTTCGGATCTTTTCTCTTGGTTGTAAGACCATCTTTAGAGTACTAGCTCTTATGCCAATTGTTATGATCGAAATACACCAAGAGGGGGTGAATTGGTATTTTTTAAAAAGTTTTGGTAAAATGAGAAATACAAACGACTCAAGAATTTGTAGTGGTTCGGCCTCAATTGCCTACGTTCATTACCTTAGCTTTCCTCAACTAAGGATTTCCCAAATCCACTAGATTTGAACCTTTAAGGGTAAGGTTTAACCTTACAAATCTCTATCTTTTTAAATGTAAGATAGAACCACTACCCCTTAAGGTTTTCTGCCCAAAACCTTAAGTAACACCTCACAAAATAAGATAAAATAAGAATGAATGAGAATGTACCTCCAAAAGGCAAATGATCAACAAATAAGTACTCTCACACAAAGTTACAACATTTTAAAGAATGATTGAAAACTTAACCCACAAGTGTGTACAAGAAAAGTTTGCTAAAAGATTGATGAAAGATGGAAAAATAAGTTCTTCAAAGTTAAGCACTTGTTTATTGTCTTTTGTTAAACTTCAATAGGGAGCTTTGACCTTGTATTTAAGTCCTCTAACAACCTTTTGGATGTTTGTAGCCGTTAGAAATAAATTAGAGACGTTGCAGCCATTAAAACTAGCATTTAATGCAGACAGCAGCTTCGTTGTTCCGATAGAAGTACACTTGTATCGATAGAACCCTTTACCCAAAGTGACCGTTGGAGTCGTTGTATCGGTAGATTCAACCTTGTATCGGTATAACTCTGAGGGTTTCATTTGGTATCGGTAGGACCCATCAAAGTATCGGTAGGAGTGCAGGGGATGCTGAACTTTGGCTACTGACTTGACTTGTTTCGGTATAAGTCTTCAAGGTATCGGTAGAAATCCTAGGCCACAACTTCTTTGCTCTCTGGAGTTTGTTCTACCGGTATAAGTCATGGTTATATCGATAGAAGTTAGGCAGGAATCGGTAGTTTGTCCTGTTCTACCGGTACAAGTCTGAAGCATTTACAAAGGTTTTTCTACCTTGTGTTCAACCGATACTTTTCCACTGTATCGGTAGAAGTCTTCCAGACTTCGAAAAAAAAGTTATTTCAAGGCTTTTTAAGATTTTATTTTGTCCAACACTTTGAAAATAATTTTAAGGACTTATGAACAAGTTTTGCAAATTTAAGTAGGAATTTTTAATGTACTTTTTGTTATATCAAAGTACCTGAAAAATTAGGGCTAACAAATTAGAATAGGGTTTTTCAATATTTAAATAAATATAGTTGAAACACATCTTGTATCATTCGTTTTTCAACATTAGTGAATTTCTCCTTTTTTGCTAGTGATTTTTCTCGAAAGAGATTTTCACGTAAAATTTGTGTGTTCTTACTTTTTTTCTTATTGCTTTGCAATCGTTCTATCACCATTATCGACGTTTATTGTAACAAATCTCATTATAGGTTCTTATTATATTTGCTCTTTTTGATACAATGCTTAAAACTACCCATAGTCCCTCCTCAACCCTTAAATAAAAGGATAATACATTTCAACGCACTTAAACCCATGTCCTCCTGCACTGACAACAATGTCAATACCAATCAAGTTATGACTCAATTGACTACTTTATTAAATCCTTGATTGAATTTGGTGTTGAGGGTAATATTTTTTATTAGTTAATAAGTGATGCAAATATATGTCAAGTCCCCCTATCATAGGAATTAACTCAAATTAATCTTTGTATTATTAAATGCAACAATTTAATCCTTATATTATTAAAAAATTAAATAAATCTAAATTATAATTAAATTAACATTTAATGTTAAAAAATAATATGACTTTTTTATTTGCAGTTCAACTAAAAAATAAATTTATTTGTAAAATCATAAAAAAAAATCAAAATATTAACTTTATTAATTATAAATAATTTTTTAAAACAATAAATATTAACTTTATTGAAATTTGAATTTATTTAACTCATTTAATAATAGAAATGCTAATGTGACCAAAATTTGGGAAAGCCTTAATTTTGAAATCCTCAAATAATTGAAGAAAACCAATCCATATGATTGATAGGAAACTAAAAGTCAACTGATAGTGGCATTTGTTTTGGTGAATTTTAGGATACAGAAATTTTGATTATGGTGTGTAAAACTGAAAATCGTGCATGTGATTAGATTATGGAAAATAATCAAATGGGTTGGATTGAATTTGAATTTTGATTTAATAATAAAAAGTTAATAATTCGAATCGTTTTAGTTCGGACATGAATTCATTCAACCTTAAATTGACTTAAATCCAAAAGCATTTAAAACAAGAATGATCAATTTCAAACAATTAAAATTAACAATTCGAAATGATCTTGAATCTGTTATGATTTAATACGAAAAACTTAAACCTTAAAGTTGAATGATCCGATCCTGATTGACCCAAGTGAAATGATTCCAAATTTTTAAAACTCAAATTAAATTGATCAAAATTAATTTGAATCAAGTATTCATTTAATATAACAATATAAGAGTGCCAATTGTTACGGGAAAGTATGGGTCCAAAAGAGGATGCTTTAGGTAAAAGTACCATGAAGATTTTTATATTAAGAGTCAGATTTTTTTTATTCAAAAAAATAAACAAATTAATCCATACACATTAGATAAAAAAACAAACTGATCATTCTCCTAAAAGTTCCATTCATTTCTACTGTTAAAAACCGGTCTATGTACATCAGTATAAGATACACGTGGCTCGTCAGGTGCAGTTGTCTAGTTATTCTTTCAGCTTCACCAATTTCTAATAGTAGAAGCAAATGAAATTTTAATTAAAAAAATCAATCTATTTTTTGATCTAAAATACAATAGAAAAATTAATTTATTTTTTGATCTAAAATACAATAATTAATATAATTTAACTGATAATAAAATGACCTCCATAATACTTTTATCGGATTACGTATGGAAAAATGAAAAGCATACATAAAAGAGTGCCAATCTAAGTGAACCGTCAAACAAGTGGAAAGTGAAGGTCACTTTCATTCCCACTTGACCCGCCTATACTTTGTCTGCAACTGCATTACTCAGGATTTTGTATTCAAAATCAACCTTTTTTTCATGTTCTTCTTTCTTACAATTATTTTAATATTTATTTATACATCTTTCGTTAATATCCTGTAATAAAAAAATCAGTGAAAAAGAGTACTGACTCAACATTGGTCTGCACCTCACCAAATCTACCTATTCATTATCTTTCAAACCAGGCTTTTATATATATTTGTATCCTTTCATCTCCTTCCTTCAACACCCCCATTATATACAGTGCATTAAAAAACCAAGAAACCCTTTGTTATAATCTTATTTCTTTTTATGTTTCAGCTGTTTACAGAACCTAAAATCATCTAATTTGGTTCTGTCTTCAATCTTTGAGTTCATTATTTTTGCTATAGCTTTTTTTTTATCTGCAGATTTCATCTCTCTCAACTCATGTCATGTAAATTGCATATACATATATATAGCAGTTTAGGATCAAAGGAAGAGAGAATTAAAAGCCAACCATTTTGTGGTTTTGGTAGCAAAAGAAACTAACCATGGAAGAGACCTTTGTGCCTCTCAGAGGTATCAAAAATGATCTCAGAGGAAGATTATTGTGTTACAAGCAAGACTGGACTAGTGGCTTTAAAGCAGGCTTCAGGTACATGCATACATATATATATATATATATATATATATATATATATATTTAAAAAAACAGTATTAAGCTTTGTATTTATAGGCTTTTCCCTATATCATTTACAGGATTCTAGCTCCCACCACTTACATTTTCTTTGCTTCTGCAATTCCTGTCATTTCATTCGGTGAGCAACTTGAGAGAAATACAGGTATTATATGATTTTAAATCTTTTATATATATGTTTGTGTGTGTATATATATATGAGGAATCTGATCCACCATGTTTTTTTCTGCAGATGGAGTTCTCACAGCAGTTCAAACCTTAGCATCCACTGCAACTTGTGGGATCATACATTCAATAATAGGTGGTCAACCATTGTTAATACTAGGAGTTGCTGAACCAACTGTCATTATGTATACATTCATGTTCGACTTTGCTAAAGACAGATCGGGTTTGGGTCGGGACCGGTTTCTAGCCTGGACCGGATGGTGGGCTGTGCACCTCAGCTTTTTTTATCAAATAAGTTTGTTTATTATATTTTGTTGGGGGCAGCTATAATTTGATATAGTTGCCTGGCTTTTTTGTTTAATTTTGTAGGGTGTGTGTATGGACTGCAGGGTTGCTGTTCTTACTGTCAATCTTGGGAGCTTGTTCCATTATCAACCGGTTTACTCGTGTCGCCGGAGAATTGTTTGGTCTGCTTATAGCTATGTTGTTTATGCAGCAAGCTATCAAAGTAAGATCAATATTGGTATATAACATGATGAAAACTTTTATTGAATGTCATAAATTAGCCTTTATAATGGTAAAATTTGAATTGCAGGGCCTTGTGGAAGAGTTCCGAATTCCGCACAATGAAAATCCGAACTCGATACAGCTTATACCTCCATGGAGGTTTGCTAATGGCATGTTTGCTTTGGTACTGTCATTTGGCCTTCTTTTCACCGCGTTACGAAGCCGAAAAGCGAGGTCATGGCGCTATGGAACGGGTTGGCTTAGAAGCTTTATAGCAGACTATGGTGTACCACTTATGGTACTAATTTGGACAGGAGTGTCCTATATACCCTCCGGAGATGTTCCGAAAGGTATCCCACGTCGTCTCTTCAGTCCAAATCCTTGGTCCCCAGGTGCTTACGAAAATTGGACAGTCACCAAGGCATGTTTAACCAAGTACACTTACCAATCAATACTATATATATACTCTGTCTCCTTACAGGACTAATAAAAACATGTAAAAAAACCTGACAGGACATGCTGGATGTTCCGGTGGTCTACATTATCGGAGCCTTCATTCCAGCCACAATGATTGCAGTGCTTTATTACTTTGACCATAGTGTAGCATCTCAACTAGCTCAACAGAAAGAGTTTAATTTGAAGAAACCATCTTGTTATCATTATGATTTACTCCTTTTAGGATTCTTGGTATGCATTAAGTTCCACCCTAGTCTCCAAATTTCGCCTTTCCGATCAAATCCTTAACACGAATTTCGGGTGTTTGTTCGATGGCAGACATTGTTATGCGGTCTCATTGGCGTCCCTCCGGCAAATGGGGTCATTCCACAATCTCCAATGCATACAAAGAGCTTGGCTACTCTCAAGCACCAGGTCATTAAATTCTGCATTTCATTCTTACGATGATCACAATGTGTTGCTGATAGTGATTTCTGGTTATCCCGCAGCTGCTTCGCAACCGGCTTGTCGCAACAGCACGAAAAAGCATGAGCAAGAATGCTAGTTTAGGACAGTTGTACGGAAACATGCAAGAAGCCTATCAACAAATGCAGACCCCATTAGTTTACCAAGAACCTTCAACTAGAGTAGGATATTATTTAATTTCCATGATCCCATAAAAAAATATCATACTTTAAAAAATTCATGGAGACATTTGTGAATATAAAAATCCATTAATACTTTCAAAATGTTCACTAAGCAGTAGCATGCTTGCTGACATAATCATGCAGGTTATTTTATGATTAATTAATGAAAAAAATTTTGTCTTAAGCAGGGACTACATGAACTAAAAGAATCAACAGTTCAAGCTGCAACATGTTCAGGCAACATCGATGCCCCACTCGACGAGACTTTATTCGATATCGAGAAAGAGATTGATGATTTATTGCCTGTCGAAGTAAAAGAACAGCGTCTAAGTAACTTGTTACAAGCTACTATGGTAGGAGGTTGTGTTGCAGCAATGCCTATACTTAAAAAGATCCCGACTTCGGTCCTATGGGGTTACTTTGCCTTCATGGCTATCGAAAGCTTACCGGGGAATCAATTTTGGGAAAGGATCTTATTGCTCTTCACCGCACCGAGTAGAAGATATAAGTAAGATAATTCATTCACTCATCTATGTTATTTGCTTTTATTCGAGTTGAAATCGAAAGTTTCCTTTATAACCAAGAAAGGTTTCGGTTTCTTGCAGAGTTCTTAAGCAGAAACATGCAACCTTTGTGGAGACTGTTCCATTCAAGACAATTGCGATATTCACCATCTTTCAAACTATTTATTTACTTGTATGTTTCGGGTTAACTTGGATACCGATTGCCGGCGTTATGTTTCCTATGATGATCATGCTTTTAGTCCCAGTTAGACAATACTTGTTGCCCAAGTTTTTCAAAGGGGCACATCTTTACGATTTGGACGCCGCTGAGTATGAAGAGGCACCTGCTTTGCCAATTAATCTTGCCACAGTATGATCACTTCTCCAACAATCAAAACATTCAGGTTTCAATTTAGTCATACCTAATTTCAGTTACATCTTTTATGTTTTGCACATACAGGAAACAGAGTTGGGACATGGAGCATCATATGGAGGGGAAGGTGAGATATTCGACGAAATTATTACTCGAAGCCGAGGTGAATTCAGGCATTCATCCAGTCCTAAAATCACAAGCTCCACTTCTTCACCGGCGAACGACCCTAGAAGCCATCTAAGTCCATGCCTCTCGTCCAGTCCACATCTCAGTGACCTAAGAGGAGAAAGAAGCCCTCGGGCAAGAGGAAAGGAACCACACAGTCCGATGACCGGAATAGGGAAGAGCCCTCTTAACCCGTCACCGAGTTAATACGGAATGTTGTCTGATATTAAAAGTGGTTTGGTCATTCTCCCTAGTCCTTCTCTTATGTGTTAAATGGTTGGCTTAGGTGCTTTGTAAAATGTTCTCTCTTCCAATTTCCTTTGTAACAACAGATTTCATTTACTTTTCTTGCAAGAAATATATATAACAGTTAAGTTCCCCCCCCCCCCGCCACCCTTAAAGTGTGTAATATTAGCTATTGTTAAAGATTATGTGATCAGAATCTCGTCACTTGTCAAAGAAATAAAATATAGAAGCAAAATGAGGGGATCTCTAGGGGCGAAGGTCCGAGGGTTTTTCAACTTTTAAATAGATGCAGTCGAAACTCCTCTTGTATCATTCGTTTTTCAACATTAATGATTTTCTCATCCTCTGTTCATGATTTTTTCACGTAAAATTTGTGTTCTTATTGTCCTTTATTATTGCTTTGTGATCATTCTACCGCCATTATCAACATTTACTATAACAGTTACAAAATACACATAAATACCATACAATTATGGTATTTTCATTACAAAAACATGTTGAGGCCCCTATATTAGGAGTCAGATTGTATTTTGTCCCTTTTACTCAAAAAATGGATAAATTAGTCCTTATACGTTAGATTAAAGAATAAATTGGTCCTTTCTAGGAAAAATCTCATTAACTTCTACTATTAAAAACCAGAGTTGCTAATTTCACGTGGCGTGCCATGTGTACCTCAATTTTTTATATAGGGACTAATTTTTAAATTTACTCATTTTTTAAATAAAAATAATAATATATAATCCGACTCTTAATACAAGTGTCTTCATAATACTTTTACCTTGAAAAATCTTGGTTGCCTTGAATTGTAAGCAAACATGAAAAACAAACAACAGAGGGGTCAACTCTCAAATACTATCATGAAAGCATGAAAACGAAAATTATAAAAGGAAAAAAGCAATGACCATAATTCATTATTACAGATTTGAGGTCCTACATTCTCAATTACAGGGAAGAAATGTGGATTGGGGGGCTATCGTTTTCACCAGACATTTTTTTATGGGATTAAATATACTATTTAGTACTTATATTTAGATTGAATTATTAATTTGATACATGAGTTTTTTTTTGTCCCAATTTGATTCCTATGTTTGGTTTCAGTATTTAGTTTCATACTTAAGTTTTTTCAAATTGAAAGTTGAGTTTTTCTTTGTCTCATACAAGTACCTAAGTTCAGTGGCAGAGTTAGAAAAAAATTTTGGGGGGTTGAATTAAATTATATATTTTTACGATAATAAAAATATAATTTCATCATTTTAGTAATTTATATCTTTATAATTTTTAAAGGATTAAATCAAATTTTTTATTATTTTTAAGGGGTTAAAATGAAATTTTATCATTATTAATTTAAAATTTTATAAATTATAAAGGGCTTAAATAAAAAAAATTATTTTAGGAGGGTAGGCCCTGTCAGCCCTCCCTTGATTTCACCCCTGCCTAAGTTTCAATGTTCAGTTTGATATCTGAGTTTTTTCAAATTAATACTTAAGTCTTTTTTTGTCTCATACAAATACCTAAATTTGACTTCAGTATTCAATTTGATACTTGAGTTTTTCTCTTTATCCCAATTAAGTACCTATGGATTTTTTTTTTACTGGAGTAGACATGTCAAATATTTGCTCAACCAAATGATATTGTTTAGTTTGGTACCAAACTGAACACTGAAACCAAACTTAGATAGTAATAGTATATTAACCCCCAAGTCAAATCAAAAAATGAAAAGGAAATAACATTATATAGTTAACCCCAGAAAGAAAAGCAGCTGACCATGAAGATGAACAATTACAAAGACCAGACATCAAAGGGAAAGGTTGAGATCCAAATCTTGATGTTGATTTGTTTTGTTGCTCTCTTGTTCACCATTGTTGTTCTTGGAAGAAGAACCAGGGAGAAGGGATGTAGCTGCAGTGGTGGTGGTGGTGGTGGTGGTGGTGGTGGTGTTAATGGGTGGATCAGCAGCAGCAAAGTCTTCCCATTGAAAAGAAGGGGTCCAAGTTGATTTCATGGCTACTTTCTCCTGAGACTCAATCATCATCAGCATCTGGTTATGATGAGCATCTCTAACATTTCTTACCAATGTGAAAAAAGCATTCATCTCTTCTTCATCATCAACTGGTGGGGTCTCCTTTGTTTTTGCTTCCATGTTTTTCCTCTTCATCAAACCCAACATTTGGATGTGTACTTATAATAAATGATTTGTTAAAGAAGGAAGAAGAAGAAAGTAGGAAGAAAGACAATAATAAAAAGAGAGAGAGAGAGAGATTATGGGAATCAAAGAAGATTATGTTCTTATAAGAAATTACTAATTTGTCCTTTGAAATTTCCACTACGGCCACCTTTAGCTTGGACTTGTTTATATAATTTGGTAAATTTAATTGAAACCAATAGAATCAAATGACTTAATCATTGAATTTTAACTTGGGAATATGGACTCAATCATTTAGTTCTAAATTATTATTGTATTTTAAATAGGATAATATATTATTTAATACATGTGCTTTACTAAAAAAATGTATGTATTTAATTGAGATAAAAAAAAAGTTTAGATATCAAATTAAATATTGAAATTAAATTTATATACTTAATTAAAAAAAACATAAATATCAAAATGAATATTGAAACCAAACTCGATTACCAAATTCAGATAAAAAACGTTAGATAACAAATTAAATATTGAAACTAAACTCAAATACCAAATAATATATTAAGCTTTCTAAATAAAACATAACATAAACCCTTGGATTATTAGTTGGCAGGGTATAATTCAAGAAAATAATTGAATACTTATAAGTCCTCCAAGATTTTGTCAACTTCAAGATCTTCAAACAAAAAAAAAAATTTGTTAAAGTATTTAGGAGATCTTGTATTGTATTATAGGAATTGGATCAAATTAATATTTATATTATTAAAAAGAATTAAATAAATTTAAATTGTAAATGATATTTTTTAAACCGTAAATGTTATTTCTTTTCCAATTTGACTTTATTTAAGGCATAATTGTAAAAAAAACCCTAAATTTTGAGGACTTTTGAATATATACCCTTAACTTTTTTTTTACTAACACCCTTAAAGTTACAATTTTTCAGAAATCATCCAATTTTAACGGTTAAACGTGAATTGATCGTTAATCAAATTGCAGGTCAACATAATAATCCATATGGCATGCCACATAAGCACATGACATCATTGATGATGTCATTGAAATAATTTTTTTCCATCTCCTTTCTTTTTCTTTTTAACTGTAACAAAAGTAAATTGATTCATTTAATAATATAGAGATTAATTTGATCTAATCTTATAATACAGGGACTTCCAAAATATGTTCACCAAAAAAAATTAATTCAAATCAGGCCGTGACACGTAAGGTCTTCAAGTTACCATTATTAATTAGGGATTCAAAGATTAAAGGAAGATTGTGAATATATAAAATACAGAATAAGATATAAAAAATAAAGAATATTATTCTCCATTCTCTTTGCAAATCACTCCTTTGATTTGAGCAGGGGCGTACTTACGGTGCTGCCAGGTGCCCCGCCTCATAAAATAGAAAATTTTTTATTTAAGTTTTTTAAAATTTTTAAAATTTTAAATTAGTAAAAATAAAATTATATTTTAATTTTTTAAAAATATAAAAATTTAATTTAATCCTTTAAAAATTATAATCATATAAACTATTAATATGATAAAATTATATTTTTATTATTATAAAAATTATAATTTAATTTCGATCTCCTAAAAAAATTAAATATTTTTATACATTTGAATATGTTAAAATTAAATGGGCTAACCAACCATAGCTCAAGAACAATAATTTCTTGAGAAACCCAAATCAAATACAGGACAAGGTTGTAATATTGTTGGACTGCATGGAACCACACTTGGGCTTGCTCATACATGCAACACTAATTTACAGCCTTTATGAGATAAATTTAGGAATATAATTGAGATATTAGTGCTCCTAAATTATTTGAGTTTGATTAAAATAATTTGGGATTTGATTCGGCATTTATCAAGTCAAATTGAGCATTGTAATATTTGTTTAGAACTAAATATGATAATAGGACAAGATGGATCGGATTTTGCCCATCCCGACCTCAACTCTATGTATTATTTATATGGCCCGAATTCGAATTCTAACTCAAACTCAACCCAATCTATGCAAAATTTCCACATTTTAATACAATTTTTTTTATCTAAGATAGTGTTGTTATGTATGAAATGTAAATTTATTATTTTTCTCATTAAATTGTCTTTATATTTCATTTATGCTACACTTTCAAACCATGGATTAATTAAGAAAGATGAAGAAATTATGGAGATTAAAAAGAAAAAAAAAGTAAAAAGGCTTAACTCGAGAGTAGTGGCAGAGCTAGAAGGTTGGCAGGTGCCTCGATTCTCTTTAAAATGGAAAATTTTTCATTTAGGCCTTTTATAATTATAAAATTTTAAATTAGTAATGATAAAATTACACTTTGGCCCCAAAAATAATAAAATTTTGATTTAATCCTTTAAAAATTATAATTATATAGGCTATTAAAATAGTGAAATTGTATTTTTACGATTGTAAAAATATATAATTTAATTCTGACCTCCTCAAAAAAATTTCTGACTCTACCACTGTTGGGAGAAGAATATAAAGGTGAGCGGCAAAAATAATAGAAATGAGGATCTAATATTAATATATTATTTATAAGAGTAATTTTGTATAAATCTGATGTTGGCTTCACTTGATCACTATAAAAAAATATTTGACTTGATTTATCTCGAACACGATTTTAAAATTAAAAAATTCAAGCTTATCAAGTCAAGTCAAGTCAAAACCTGTCGAATGCAATTTTTTTCCATCCCTAATTCGAACAATTCACAAATTTAAATGAACTTTTCATTTTATATATTTTTATATTATGAAATTATACTTTTATTATTATTATATAAAAAAGAGTTTAAGTATGAATAAGCTTTGTATTCGAGTTTGAGTACAAAAATTTATAAACAAAATTAATTGATCTTAAAAATAATGTTCAATCAAGCTAGAATCAAATATCAAACTTTAATTTTCAAGTCCAAATCAAACTCGAGCTTCCTACTACTATTCATCATCACATTAGAGATGGAGATTTCGCCATTGAAATATGAAGGAACCTTCCTATTTCATTGTCAAGTTTATCTTTATTCCAGGACGTCCTTATTCTTAGGCTGGGCCTATTTGAAAATGACACAATATATTTGTCAGTTATCAATTCAGTCCTTATCCAATTTTCCTTTCATAGATTTCACACTAAAAAATTATATATATTTAAAATATCTCTTATTTTAGTATTAAGTTTTAGTTTAATTGATATTATCGTTGTTGTATTTTCGAATAATTGTATAAAAAATTACTTGTAGTTAGACATATATCTATCGAATTAAATCTCGCATCAAATTTCACCCAAAACAATTATCTAATCAAACATCACTTTATTAAAATCGAAATAATCGAATCGAACCTTTTCGATGAATATTTTTACTTTGAATTTTTTTTAACATTTATTTATAAAAGGATTACCATTGTAATTTAATATATCGGCTCTTCTTTCATTCTCCTCTATTTTTAGATTTGGATCAAACTATCCGGTCAGACTAAGAACTAGTTAGAGTATTGGTTTGGAATAAGGGATTCGACCGGTTGACCCGTAAATCAATTGAATCAACCAGTCGAACTGATTTTAATAGTTTTTTTTTATTTTTTAAATTTATTTATTTATTTGAATTTATCAAACCGAAAACCAGTAATCTAACTGGTTCGACCACCCCACAATTGGTTTTGCCTTTCTCTCATTGAATAGTTCGTAGTTTAATTATATTGCAAGTGACCAAAATATATGCCTTTTACCATCCTAGCAGGCAATACTTTAGGTTTTAGGATTTAATTTTTTCTTTTTTAAATTAGATTAATTAATTTAATTGTAAGTTTTAACTTATTTTAATTTTTGTTTGGGTTATTTGCAATATCTTTTAAATTAGATCGGTGATCAAATTGGTCAAACCACCGATTCGTCGATACAACTAATTCAAATAAAAAATTATTAAAAATTCAATTATTTGCAAGGACTTATGTTATTCAAAGTAGTTAATACTACATTCAACTAACTCATAAATTTAATTAACATTTTCTATTTTTAATATATATTTTAAATATTTTATATTATCAAATTATTATTTTACTTTTTAACAAATTGTTAAATCTTAATCTAATATAAGCTCAAGTATATGAATTTAATAATGAAACTTGATTTGAGCATAGTCGAGCAATTCATTTACATCTCAAAGAGATCAAATTTAAAAAATAATATTCAATCAAGTTCAAATTTGAGTTTTTTCACTATTATCCATTATTTTTAAAATCAGATTGGTTTAGCCAGTTGAACTAGGAACCAATCGGTGTACCAATTCGAGATAAAGAATTGAGTTGATTGACCCTTGAATAAATTGAATCGACGATCGAACTGAACTAAAAATCAATTAAATATTTTATCTATTTTTAAATATATCTTTTAATAATTTATTCGATTAAACTAAAAATCGATAATCTAACCAATTCCAACTTAACCTAAGAAGGAACCTTCCTACCTTCCTATTTCTTTTTCAAGGTTCCAGCTTCTTTGGTGACCAATTAAGGAATGACAGAATAAGGTTTGGATGAAGTGGGCCCATTATTGGAATCTCAAGGCCCATAAATAGGTAGACGCTACCAGTTGTGTCTCTATCAAATTAACTCCCACTATGTTGAGTTATTTACACTTCCACCCAAATACATTTACCAAATCTAATTTGGTGGGGTAAATTTGTAAACTTCCAAATGAAAAAACTAGAATGTTATTCAAAGTAGTTAATACTCCATTCAATTAACTCATAAATTTATTTAATTTTTTTTATTTTTTAATATATATCTCAAATATATTACATTATCAAATTATTGTTTTACTTTTTATACAAATTATTAAATCTTAATCTAATTTAAGCTCAAATATAAGAATTCAATAACGCACCTTGAGATCGAATTTAAAAATATATATTAAATTGAGTTCGAATTTGATTTTTTCACTATTTTCCATTGTTTTCAGAACTAAATTGAACTGGTCAATTGGATCGAGGTACCGGTTTAGAATAAAGGGTTAGAGCAATTGACTTGCAAATAAGTTGAACTGATTGAATTGAGCTAAAAATCGATTCAACCAATTTTATCTATTTTTAAATTTTTATAACTTTTTAATAATCTATTTGATTGAATCAGACAGATCATTCGGATTAAAAATGATCTAACCATAATTTGATCGATTTAGTGACCGATCCAAATTTGAAAACCCTAAAGAAGGGACCCTCCTATTTCTTTTTCAAGTTTCTAGCTTCATCGGTTGGGCAAATTAAGAGGTGACAAAATAAGGTTGGGAGGAAGTGGGCCCATTACAAGGCCCATAAATAGGGGGTCGTTATCGGTTGTGTCTCTATCAAATTAACTTCCACCATATTGAGTTATTGACTTTTCCACCCAAATGCATTTACCAAATGGAAATGGTAGGAGATTAATCTACACAAATAAATTTATTTACAAAAGTTACTTTATTCTTATGTTGCAATAGTGTTGAATTGTTGGTCAGTTGTACCGTAATTTACAATTATAGATATAATTGGAATTGGAAAATAAAAACAATGAATAGTTATGTATGACAACGAGATATTGTCTTAGGAGTAATCGACTATAAATCAATTATACAAAATGTGTACTCCTTATCAAGAGCAGATGTTTAGTTACAGATATCGCATAATTTGTATAAAAATTAAATAAGATTTCGACTTCTAAATTCTGAGAGAGTCAAACTTGGTCGATAGTATTTGAAGTTCGGATCGTTTGATAGTAGAGGTCCCTTCATGTGTTCTCTCAAGTATGGTCCAAGCTTCACAAGCAATTTGTATTTTTGATATTCTTTAAACTCATGGAAATCCATGCCATTGAAGATGACATTAAGAGCTTTAGATTTCGCATTAGTCATTTTATCCTCTTTTATGACTCAAATGATTTACGGTTTGGACGTCCTTACACCATTAACATAAAGAGTTAGTGGCTCCCAACCAGTAACTAAAAATATTTAAAGTTTAAATCACAATGACTAAAAGTTTGTAAAGTATAATGATTAAAAATTAAAAATTATAAAATATAATGACTAAAAATGATCAAATTAAAATAAAATAATTAAATCACAACTTACACATAATAAAGATACTAGTAGCAAAATTTAACCAAATATAATCACACTGTATAAATATAACACAAAATGATAATATAAATATAATTTAATTAAAATTTCTATTAGCATATAATAAAATATGGTTATAACATATAAAAATACATAAACATAATACAAATCACAATTTATTATTGTTGTATGTTTTCATTGTTGAAACCGTAAAACAAAATCTAATATAAAACTTAACAAATCAGCATCTATCATGTTATGTCATTAAAAATAAATCAAAAACAAAAATAAATGCGAAAGCGTACTTAAATTCATTGATTTTTTTGGAATCTTCGATATTGTGATTTTGATATTTAAAATTAACACACAAATAATTCAAATAATGTGTCTCTCTTTATTAAAGATGAGATATTAAAAAAAATTACGTACATGTAATTTAATGAGCATAATCCTAATATATAATTTTTACATTTTAACCCTTCGAGTAAACCATCACGGATTACATCCCTTCTAAAGTGTTCGTTGCCTTCTTAACCTTATCTTATCATTTTCTTTTTATCAAAGTGAAATGCTTTAATTTGCTTTCTTTTTTTTCTTTTTCTCTAATTTAAAACCTTTAATCCAAAGTTTCGAATATTCATTTATCGTCAGTTCTCAATCAATTAAAAATCCGACACATGAAAGGCAAATATAAAGTTGGTTTTAATTGTTTTACAACAAAGTTATAAACAACTTTATCTTCGTATTTAGGTAGAACTGCAAAATTCACTCTCTAACCTTTCGAAGTTTTTTCACTTCAGTCCTTAATACTTTTTTTTAATCTCATGAATAGAAACCTTTAATTAACTAATGGCAGAAATTATTTTATAGACCCTGAACTCTAAAACTTGAAACTTAAATCTTGAATCTCGAACAAAAAATCTTAAACCTTATTGTATTTATTAAAACTTTGAAATTCTCAAAACCAAAACTTTTAAGACATCCATTTTTTACTATATTTATTGTTTTTAAAATTTTTCATTTTAAACTATGTCACATATGATCTGACTGTCTCATTTAACAATTAAATTAACAATTTTAGTAATATAATGACCTTATTGATATAATTTTAATAGTTTATAATGCAATTAAAATGTTTTAAAGTTTGAAGATCAAGTTAAAATGAGAGTCATAATTTATAGATGTTTACTGCAATTATCCCTAATATTAATACTTTAAAAGGACTCCATTGAAATGAAATAAAATTAGAATAACAATTTAAATTCAAGCCCATAATTAAAGGACTTTTGGTAAATTAACCCCAAATAGATCAAAAAATTCATCTGCATACATTAAGGTACTATTTTAAGATTAACATGAGTTAATGTGAATTCGTTTACATGAGAATGTTAACCCATTACGTGAGAATTCATGTGATGGGAACTATGTAAACAATCGCTATTAAAGTAAAGAGAATCGGATCGATTCCGATTCCAGTCGGGATAATCGGGGACACCATGACACCACTGATAAGAACCAATACCTTTTTCTTCGTCGATGAAATCAAATACCAGATTTTAAAATCCCAGAAATCAAAACATCAATAACAAATCACAAAAACCTAAGTTTAATTCCATTAAAGATACTTAGTAATTAACACTGTTTTAAAGCAAAAAAAAAAAAAGCCTAAAGGGTGAGCTTAAGATCTAAACCATCGTCTTCCTCATCATGTTGTTGTTGTTGTTGTTGTCTTTTCTTATCGTCATCGTCGCCGTTGTATGGTGCTGGGTAAATAATAGGCGGTTTTCGAAACTCGATTTCTCCATTAAAATCAGCCCATTCAAAACTCGGAACCCAACTCGGTTGCTCATTGTTGTTTAATCTCCTTACCTTGTTTTCCCTCTTCTCCGTCTTCGTCTCCTTTTGTTTCAGCTCATTTCTTCTTCTATCACGTGCCTCTTGAAAATTCCTTATTAAGGCAAAGAACTCCTCCATCTTCTCATCTTCTTGTTCTTCGTCTTCGCCATTAACGTAAGCCTTACTCTTCTCTCTTTCCATACAAAAAAACAGGGTATGAAATTGAAACAGAGCTTCTTCTTCTTCTTCTTCTTTTCAACAAAATAAAATAAGGTACGCGTTTTCCTCGCGGTGGTTGCTCATTGCTGATTTCTTCAAAGTTGGGCGTTAATTTATACCACAAAAAGAAAAAGGTAATTGATTTTCGAAAAGACCGAATTACCCTTCCTGCCGGCCAAGATTTATGTAGTGTAGGGAGCTAAGGGGATTTGATTTAACGGGCGCACACCGTGACGCGTGTGGGCTGATGGGTTCCGTCACTTTAATGACGTTAGCATGGATATTGGTACCTTGTCGATGTAAAGAGATTCGAATAATTTGACGTAACGTAGCTGACGTAATATCAAATTCGGTGGCGTAACGGGGTTTCACGGATTTGCGTTTCTTACACGTTAACTGCTTCATGTTTAAGTTTCGAGTTTTCTGTTATCAATTTTATAGTTCATATGTTTAAATATTAATTTAAATTTTAAATTTTAAATGTTCAAATGTTTAATAAAAATATTATATTTAAAAAATAAATAAAATAAAATTTTTAAAAATATATAATAGGTTGTGAATTCAATCGGTTTCAACATTAATAAGATGAAGATAAATTGATACCGATTGAATAAATTTCAATTCACCAATACAATTTTTTAATTTCTGACTTGACTTGATCAAATAATTACAGTTTTTCCATTTTTGTCTTTTAACCACAACCATTGATTTAAATATATTTATATTTTGTATTTTATTTTTAAAAGCTATTGATTATGTTGAACAACTTAATTAAATGATTGTATTTTATTTTTAAATGTAATTATAAAAAATAGTTAAAGATAAAAAAAATTATAAACTACTCTAAAATATTAAAATTGTGTATCAATTGATATGTACCGATACAAATCAAGCGGGTCGAAGTACACCAAAATGATCGATATCAATTGGAATTTACAACGGGACGAAAACTAAAATTTTTTGTTCTAGTTTGCTACTAGAACAAAATGTTTTGACCAATATGGGCGATACTAGATGAAGTTAACTTCTATCTTGTCTGCTACCAACAACATAAGGGGACAGTGGTTAAGTTTTTTGTTTGACACTTTAATGATCAATGTTCAACCCGAGTTTTTTTTAATTTTATAATATATTTTTATTTTATATATTATATGATTTATAGAGTAAACTACTACACCCGATGTTATTAAATTATTAAAAAGTGATCATTGAAGTCCCTGTGCTATTAAAATCGTAGTTGCATGGTTTTCTTTGTTCATACTATCAGCACCAAGTGAAAGTTCCCATTCTCTTTTCTTCTATGGTTCAAATTTTTTTCACGAAACAATTTTAAATGTTACAAATCTGTGAACCAAAATTAAAACAATTTATTTTTTCAATTTTTGACATTGATTGTTAGATCAACTCAAATATAAGGTATGTTCTTCTACTCGTCGATGGGTACTAATCTACTGTACCGATAGTCGAATAGCCGCTTAGAGCTCGCTAGCCAAACTTTAAAAAATTAATACCTATTTAAATAAAAATTTTCGAAAAGTTCAGTGATTTAAATGAAACTTTTTGAATAGTTCAATGACTTAAACAAAAACTTTCGAATAATTCAATAATCATTGTGTAACTTTTTTAAATTGAATGATTAAAATGTAAACTTATTAATAATTTCGTGATAATTTACCCTAATTTATATATATAAAAATTAAATTTTTAAATAAGGTAAATATTGAAATAAATTATCTTGTTTAAAATTTTATAAATAAACATGTTGGTCAATGATTTTATCAAGTGGACATTAAATTTACATGTCAGACTTCCATAAGTTAAGACATTGAATTAGTCAACGAGTAATCTTAATTTGTTTTCTTATTGATATGTTTAAAAATTCAAATAATTTTAACCTAACGAGTGACTCCAGTGAAAAAGAAGATAATGTTCATTTTAGGAGGCTTGAGTTCAAGCACCTATGTATGCAAGGTGAGTGTACATTGTCAAAGGGTTAAGTTGTTCATTGTTTCAAGTATGGTTTGGATTCGAATCGCGTTGTTGTAAAAACTTTATCCTCTTATTGTAATTCACCAAAAAAATACAAATAATTTAACATATTTAATGTTCTTATTGTGATATTTATTTATATAAATTATATAATATATAAAAAAATAGAATCAAACATGGTTTTTATACCCTTTCATAACTTTTTTTATGATCGATATTTTAACAATTTAACCGTTAAATTTTGTATTTCATTTATAAAATTATGTATGTTAAATTTGAAGTAAAAATTTTAATTTTTTATTTTAAAATGAGAGTCATAATTTGAAGATGTTTGATGTCATTAACTCATTTCTTTCCTATCACCGCAATTAATTTTGATACGTAGTTCATAAGTTTCATATTCGCTTCGTGCACCGCTATGTAATAAATATATTTATAAATAAATTTATGTTAAAAATAAATGAGTATGTGGTTGTAATAGTAAATTTAAAATATTAAAAATTATTATGTTTTGAGTTTGAATTTTGTCAAATTCATTTTTTTAGATTTTACATAATAACAAAAATAGCATCATATTATTGTGTCTTATTTTATAAAAGAAAGGATTTTCTATCAATATTCAATTGAATTGGAATATAATTAATGAGTGATTCCGATTCAATTAACACTTTAAATATAGTATAGATCAGGGGCAGAGCCATGAGGGCTGGCAGGGATCACGACTCCCTAAAATAAAAAATATTTCATTTATGTTTTTTTATAATTTATAAAATTTTAAATTAATAATGGTAAAATTACATTTTGGCCCTCCAAAATAATGAAAATTTAATTTAATTCTTTAAGATATAGAGTATTAAAATGGTGAAATCGTATTTTTACTATTGTAAAAATATATAATTTAATTTCGGCTCCACCAAAAAATTTTCTAGCTTCGCCCCTAGTGTAGATAGATAGAAAGTTCCTCGTTCCTTTAATTATAGTTTTTTAGTTCCTCAATATGAGGACTTTTGAAACTAATGTCAATAATGGTAATATAAAACGATCGCAAAGCAATAGAAAATGAAAAATAAAACACACAGATTTCACGTGAAAAATCTTTTCGAGAAAAAAAATCACGGGCAGAGGAGAAAAAAATTCACTAATATCGAATTCGAATGATACAAGAGGTGTTTTAACTATATCTATTTAAGAGTTGAAAAATCCTTATTCTAATCCATGTCAAATAGAAAAAGTATAGTTTTATACGGATTCTACTTGTGCAGCATAACCCTCGGCCTTAAGCTCCACATAGACCCCCTAATTTTACCACTGTATTTTCTTTGACAATGATTCGGATCACACATATCTAACAAGAACTTTTTCATGTTATTCAATCAATATATTCATAGATTAGGTTGGATAATTATGCATTGTATCAATATTATACATAATTGTTTAAGTTCAGTGCAATCGAAAAATGCACATTAATTTTTATCAAATTCACTCATATTTGTAACTGATTAATCTAAACTCGTTTAGACATGCCAATATTATTTTTTAGAATATATATAATTATTTTCATTCAATCTTTAATAATTATATATCTTTTACTAATATTATGTATTTTTTTTCTTTTATTAGATTTTCAAATATAAATAAATTAACACTTTTTTTTAATAATCTCATTATAGGTTCTGATTATATCTATTTTTTTAACACAAAATTTAAAACTACCCATAGCCTCTCCTCAACCCATAATTAGGAAGATAATGTATTTCAACGCACTCGAACTCTCGACATCTTATATTGATAACAACACCTATACCAATCGAATTAAAATTTAATCAGGAAATTAACACTTTTTTTAACATTTATATTATAGCATAGTGTATTTAATTCTTATATGATATAATATAACATATAAAGAAAAAAAAAGATATTTTTAAACTTGAAAATATGCTAGGCTAAACCAGGCTTAGGCATTGACTTTGAATATCAAAGCTTGACCCCAACCAAGCTCAATTTTTTCCAAGATTTTATCCAAACACCCACAAATTTTAGGTAAGCATTTAGTCTATTAATTCAAGCTTTAAATAAATATAATTTAATTAATAATAAATTTAAATTTCAAAGAATTAATTGTTTTAAAAAAATAATTTCATGTTATCAATTTAGATTTATTAGCAAAATTATAAAAAAAATTAAATTTTAATATAATAAAAAAGACTACCTATATATATCTTTTAACTAGGGGTGGTCCTAGATCTAATCAAGTGGGCATTAAGTTTATTACATCTGAGATTAATATGACACATCATACTTAATCTTAAATCATCTAAACCCATTAAAAATTATTATTTTTTAATTCTGGTTCTATTTTTATAAACGAGTAATTTTGTCTTCTTATAACGTGGATATCACATCACAAAAGTTAATTGACGTTAATTTTCTTATTTGTTTTGAGGTGATTTGATAAATAATACAAATTTAAAGATTAAAAAAAAACGAAAAACTAAATATAGAGCTAAAATAATTTCTTTTTATGAAGTTGGAAAGTTAAATAAATTGCCATGCCTTTATAATTTGTTTCTTGGTTCAGTATGTGGGTATCATATGTTTTTTGACTTGAAAAATAAAATTTGAATTTAATTTAATAACTATCAAATCGAATTTAAATTCTAATTGCTCAAATATCGATTGAGTCATAAAAACATAACAATATTCAACTTGAACCACTCACGAATCTAATCAAAATTTTCAAAATTAATTTCTTACCAAATGAAAAGTAAACACAACGTTGGAAATTTAAAACCAATTATGACCGACTGAGAAATTTGTTTGGGTGTGTAGCACTTTAGCCATGTTTGGTCATATGTTTCACATTGGCTTTTTTGAAAATATTGATGGGAGACTCGTGATTTTCATTTTTGAAAAGTTTGGGAATTATTTATATATGCATTTTATCAATTGAATTTATTTATTTTTAAAAAAATATTAATTTCGGGTCAAAGCTTGCTTTAAATAATTGACTATGGATGCATTTCAAAAGGTAGCATCTAGTAAGTTCAAAATACGAATTATTTTGGGTTTTTTACATTAATGTATAAGATATGGACCTGTTCATAGGTCGGGTTGAAAGTCTATCCTAAAAGTAAAAGAATTTAAACAAAAATATATGTTCGAAAAATTGATTTGAAAAAAAAATAAGACTCGTTTACAAAATTGACTGGGACTTGGATAAGGTTTTTTAGCTCGAGCTTAACCCGAATTTGAAAAGAAAATATATAATGTTTTGCTGCTGTTTTGCCACTATTTTATTGTCATTTCACAATTATCTTGCTACTATTTTATTGTTATTATTTGAATATTGTATAATTTTTTTATTGTTAATTTTGCTTTTATTTTAATGGCATTTGTTTGTTAAATTACACCTACCTTAATGTCATTTAAATATAAATATTTTTTTAAAATTTATTTTCAATTTGTTGGGAAATATTTATTTTAATGTTTTTAATGTTTTTTTATGTATAATTTTTTATATAAATTAATAATATAAAAAAGTTTAATATGGGCGGGTTGAGCTAGACCCAAATTTTAGTATTTTTATTTGGGTCAGATTTGAGCAAAATTTTATACTCATTTTTCGTGTTGGACTAGACCCGAGCGTATCAAGCGAACCTAAAACTTTGTTAGGACCAAGCCCTAGTCTGACCAATGGATACCTCTAATCAGATTATATCATTTATAAAAATATAATATTTTAATAAAAAATATGTAAAATAATAATAAAATTAATATGTTAATTTCAAATGGGTGTCCCAAAACAAGGGATTTTTTTTCTTAATGTACTGGTGTAATTACATTATAAATAAGGGACTGTTTTTTACATCACTTTTACTTTTTTATTTTATATTTTTAAACAAATTTTATATTTATATTTTATAGTTTTTATATTAATAAAAAATATAAAGTTGTTTTATTTTCACAATTTTATAATTTTTAATATTTTATAATTATAAAAATTTGAATTTTTTTTTAATTCAAATATAAAATTTTGAATATTTAGATTAATGAACAAAGTGATATTTTTGGTAAAATTGACATAAAAACATTAGGGTTAATTCCTATTTTGATATAATAATAAATTTAATCCCTAATATTTTATACATTTTATCAAGTTAATTCTATTTCAAAAAATTAAATACATTGCATCCTCAACGTTTACACATTATCAACTCAATCATTGCTCTAAATATTTAAAATTTTACAATTATAAAATATTAAAATTTAAATTTAAAAAAATATAACAACTCAACCATTTTTTTTATAAATAAACTTTGTGCTTTGGATTGGTGAAATTTGTTTGGGTGACCCAAAATACAAAAATAGGCTGACCCAACCAAACCAAATAGATTCCAAATCAACCCAATATTTCCTTATTGCTTCATAATTATGTTTACTCATAATACATATCATATTCAAAGTAAATTTTGTATAAAATCATGTATTTAATCAACTCCGTGTGTTGGTCTTATGATTAAGCTATTTATTGTTTCAAATACGGTTTAAGGTTGAATTACTCTAGTCACGTTATTATTAAGATTTTACTCTCTTCTTATAATTTAAAAATAAATCATATATTTAATATAATTAAATTTAAATTATTTTATATTTCAATGCATCAAATATAAATATATATAAATACCAATCTTTTGAAAAAACGTCAACCCACATCATTAGGCTCTGCCTTCAATGCTTATGCGCCGGAGAGGCTAATAGTAGTAGTACAATGTGGTTGCAATTTGTCAATTAATATATATTCTTTTTTGTACATAGTTAAGCCACAAATAGAGAGAATATATTAGAGGTAGTGGTAAGATATATTATATTTTTAGAGAGAATTCGGGTTTAAGTTTTAGAGGGGATACTGTTAGAAGGGTAATGAATTTCAAAAAAATTATTCATGGATCGTAAAATGAATATGAAAGATACTATAATTATACTCAAAAACAATAGGGGAAATACATTGCATTCTCAAAGAAAAAACTCACATTCATGCTCCAAAGACGGTATTATTGAGAGAGGCAACACGAACACTAAAAAAATTTATTTGCATGGATCATAAAATAAACATGAACAATACTATGATAATCCCAAAAAAATAGAAAAAAACACATCAACAGAATTTAAACTCCTAGGAAAAGCTATTAGCCATAGTTCCATGTGTTATTAATTTAAATTATAAATTTTATTTGGTATATTAATTAAAATTACATATTGAATATAATTAGATTATTTTGAACTATTATATCATGAAAAAAGACATGTCAGCAGATATAATTAGTGCCTTATAGTGGAGTTTGACAGATTCCATTGTTTTAAGGTTTGTTACTGGGGGGGTTAGCTTTAAGCAGCCTTCCTAGCATGCCATAATCCCTCCATTGTAATTATTGGAAAAGAAAACCCACTTGCCTACCCATTCACCACTATACTTTATTATTGTTTTAAGATTTTCTCACTCTAAAATGTGTCTTCGAGTCTAAATCCATAGTTATGAAGTGAATTCTTATACATAAAAAATTTTGAATTCGTATTGATAAAAAAGTACCTTAAAGTGACAAAATCTCGAAGAATCAATAGTTACATTATTAGATTATGCTTTCCACACCAATTGTGACATTTTTACCTTTTCTGTTTGTAATAATAGGTGTTTTCATCCATTTACGGTTTGAGCACGATCTTGTTCGGGTTGGAATGGTATTCAGGTAAAATCCTCTCAATAATATTGATTCTAGGATTTGAACTTGGTCCAACACTTCACTGTTTTTAATAAGAAGCAAATCACTCTTAAATTATGTATTTAACAAATCTAAAATTTCAATCACCATCTTTTTAGAGATAGTAAAATCTGAATCGTCTGATGGATTTCGAGTCTGTCCACATTGAATGAAGTGATTTTTTTTTTTGAAAAGTTGATGTGGGGTGAGATATTTGTTTTTGAATAATGGGTATGGTATGATTATGGTACTTGCTCTCCCCATCCCGCCCCGCTTACTTATCATTTTACCTATATATAAAATAATTAAAAAGGTTAAAATGTAATAATGTGTTATTTAAAAAGCTATATGTTTTTTTGATTAATTTTTTAAAAGCATAGCATGCTAACTATAAAATAATAATGAATTTAGCAATGTCCATACAAGGATGAATCGGTGGTGAAGATAAGTGGTTCATCCTATTTTGGACAAAGCAGAGAGTTGCCAAATAAGGTGGTCGGAGTGGAAAGAGAGGAGAAGATGATGATGATGTTGAGGATAAGTTGGGAAGAGAAGAGGTATAGGTTGCTTGTCCCCTATCCTTAGGCCTCCGAGCCTCGTATACTTGTCATCTCTTCTTATTCCAAGGTTCCACAAGTCGAGTTATTATTGTTAAGTTAGAAGCAAGTAGTTTTGTACCAGGAGCTTAAGTAGAGTGGCATTATGATGTGCCTTGAATTATTTTAAATTAAAACAAGATAGTTGAGACCTATTGTGATTGTTATCAAGTTCTTCGGATCGGCTACTCCTGAGTTTGGCCGCCCAAACTATCATGAGGGGAGTGTAAAAACTAAGGGTAGGTTGGATGGGTGGTGCGTTTATCTACGGGTATTATAAAAACAACGATGACTATGATATTAGATACTGTAGCGTGACACAAAAAAAATTAACTAAAAGCACCATCCCGCACCCCACCTCTCCCAACCCACCGTAAAAGTATGCTTCAAATGTGTATATTCTTAGAAAAGAAAAAAGAAAGGTGAGATATTGCGGATAGACATGGAAATAGAGGCCATGCACCGACCCCCCACTGTTACAGAGCACTTAAAAGGGAGTCAACAGTCTATACATGTACTCTCTACTGGGATCCTTATTTATGATTACAGTAGCTGCTGCTGCTGCTACTGCTGCGCGTGCTGTAAGCCATGGACACCCTTGTCTCTCCACTTTTTAATACCCACGCTAGCTTAGCTTTCTATATTAACCCAAAACGAAAAGAATGTGTGTGTGGTGACAAATTAGGGTTGTTGAAATTTATCCACTTGCCCTACTCATTATACTCTAATTATAGGTTTAGTATTGTTATGATATTTACTATTATCGACCCACCGATCTGCTAGTCCGTTGGATCTTGACTCACACTTTGTATGGGTCTGCACATATGTAGTATGGACGAACCCATGATGAGGACGTATAATACGTAATATGGGTTCTCACCACAGCACGCCTACACATGGTGCGAATCCTGTGTATGCGAATCCACTTCAAGTGTACACGTGTTAACTTTAAGATAAGATACATGCCATCATGCATGAAGACCTACTTATTATATCACATCTATGAACAGTATTCGTATCATATAAATACACAAAGTTAACCCATCTAAAAGGACAAAAAAAAAACACTCAACAAGTATAATATTGTATTTGGATTAATCTCGTCTACTACACTGACTTTTGCAGTTTGATTTTGTTTTGTTTACCAAAGCTTTTTTGTCCTGGTTTTAAGACGCATGAACAAGTGGATAGTGGAATATTCTTGTATTTCTAATTCGGATAATAGGCAAAATTAGAGTTTTTTAAACTTTGATTAGCATTGATTAGGATGATATTATTTTTTTGGATAAATTACACCCAATGCTACTAAATTATTAATAAATTTACATTTTTGTTATTTAATTTCAAAAGATACAAAATGATTATTGAACTATTCAAAACTTTTCATTTAAGTCATTGGACTGTTAAAGCCGCTATCGTATGGCCTTCTTTGCTTGCATCGTTTGCACCAATTGAAAGCTCTCATTTTCCTTCTTTTTTACGATTCAATTTTTTTCATAAAACAACTTGGAATGTTGAGACTTTGCGAACCAAAATCTAAGCAGCTTTCTTCTCAAATCCCCGACACTAGCTGTCAAATCAATTTGGATCTAAGATACCATTCTTTTACTCATCAATAGGTAGTAATTCACTATTCCGATCATCAAATCGTCACTTGAAGCCCGCTAACGGACTTTTAAAAAAAACTTAACAGATCAATGACTTAAATATTTTTTTTTTGAATAGTTCAATGGCTTAAATGAAACCTTTCAGATAGTTCAGTGATCATTTTGTAACTTTTTAAAGTTGAGTGATCAAAATGTAAACTAATTAACAGTTTAGTCCTTAGATGTAATTTACCCAAAACTTTTTATTAATAAAAATTAAATCACTTCATTTTTTTTAACAATGTTATGAATAACCTAATATATTAGTAAACAATTTAACTCAAAAACTCTAACTCTAAACCTTAATCTTAAAACTTAAATCTTAATTTCAACCCTAAAATTTAAACCTTAAAACCTATACCATTATCTCTAAAGTCTTAATCCCTAAATCTAACTCCAACCCTAAACATTAATTTTTAATGTATAATTATTATCGATCAATCTCTTAATTAATTAATTAATGTAATCAGGTTTAAAATATTGTTAAGCATAATTAATATGACGATACATGCTGTATGATAATAATTAAGAATATGAAGCGTCATTTATTTAACATAACAATACAATCAATAAGTGGTGGGTAATTCCACTCTTAACAAGAAAACGTAGGTTCAAATCTTAAAGACCATATTGCTGAAAGCAATAGCCACAAACCTTAAACATAAATTATAAAATGAACCTGAAAAATACAAAAAAATAAATTATCAAGGTTGTTATGATACTATTATCGGCCCACAACTCGAGTGGGTCTGGGTCGGATTCTACACGGTTCGCATGTTGAGTTCACGTATTGAGCTCGCACGTTGGGCTCGCGTATTGAGCTCACATGACACTAAGTGTTATTACATATGGGATCGTGAGATGTGGGTTCGCACATCACTTCATAGGAGAACCACATCGATCACACATCGTATAAACACGTGTTAAGTCTAGGGTAAGATACGTGTTGGCACGCATAAAACCTACCTAGGATATCATATCAATGAACAATAATCATATAATATAAATAGGCATAAAATCAAAATTAGCCCCTAACGTTTGGTAGTTTTATCATTTTGGCCCTTATTGTTTTTTTGGGTCTTTGTCATACACAACCTTTGTTTTTTTTGTCAAATTGATCAATTTTTAACGGTCTTGCTGATGTGGCCGTTAGTTGACTAACGGTGCTGACATGACAAATTTTTTTCCACGTGGACACTGCCACGTATGCAACTGTTAACGTGACACTATTTTATCTTATATGTCACGTCAGTAAATGATTTTAAAATTATTAAAATTATTTTTTAAAAATATAAAATTATTAAAATTATTTTAAAATTAATTTAAAATATAAAATTATTAAAATAATCATTTTAAGTTTCCAGTTTTTTTTTTTTTTCTGTTCCCCTTCCCCCCTTCCCTTTCCCTTTCCCCTTTCCCTTCCTAGATTTCATTTACAGAAAGCTTGGTATAGGCAGTCTGAGAGCAGTAACAATAGCAGGTAAAGCACGAGAAATACAACCAGCTAGAGTTTCTTTAATTTCAAAAGAACGACCATCTCGTAAGACAATCTTCAACGGATACTCCCTCCCATTAACTGAGAGGTACTCTTCATGGAAATTTTTTTTTTCTATTTCTTTTTAATGCACTACCAAACTTGAAGTTCTCATTGTCAAATTTCTATGCATGATACAGATTCCAGAACATGCATGAAAACCACTCAAACCATAACATGCATGTATGTATGTATGTATGAGTTTGCAAGAATGCAAAGTAGAAATGGATATTAATATGGACCAATAATCCATATGGTAATATCATATAATTATTAATTAGAAACACAATCCATGACATATCTTTTAATTATATATATACATATAAAATATGTATGTAATGAAGCTAATATACATCAAAATGAAGGGCTTCTAAATCATGAGCAATGATCCATATCCTTATTATCCAATATAGATCGAGGAACACCCTCTCGCAAGCAATAAACAGGTGGTATAGTTAGTGTTTCCAACTCCCCATAAGCATTCCAACAAAATGGGTCCAATACTACATCTCCTTGAGCCGGAAGTAGCTCGATATCCGACAACGTAATGTTCGTACAAGGAACCGAATCGCTGCACCCAAAATGCATCGGCGGACTTCGGGTATCGTACGTCCCTTTGATCCCTTCATAGATTATGTCCGACACATAAACGGCGGACGTCTGGTTCGAGCAATCTTTAGTAAGGCAATAGAATTGATCGATTATAATCGGATTCCTAACACTTATCATATGAATGTTGCCAAACATTATACCCGAAACCGCCCCGGACCCACCTTGCCATGTCTTGATCCTAACACCATTGTCTGATACCTTAATCATCGAGTCTCGAACCGTGACATTGTGTACACAAGCTTTAGAGTTGTGGCTACCTAAACTTCCGATACTGATTCCATGACCTGGTCCACAAGTAAGGTTTCGAATATCGACATCGTAACATCCCGATCCGATCGATACGCAATCATCACCTGAGAAAAGCAAAGATCATTTTAAGATTTAGGGATTGAATTTTATATATGGGGGATCATTGAGCAAATATACCATTAGAGATAACTGAATTATATATTTGAACACCATTTGTGTTGGCAATGTGGATGCCATCAGTGTTGGGACTAAGGGCTGGAGCTGTAATATGAAGTGATTCAACATGCACATTTTGGCAACCGTCGAATCTGAAATGGAATTGGGGACTATCCTTAACTTTAAGTCCTTGGACTGTCAAATTGGAGCTCATGAAAAACCTTATAGCCTGCACCATAAATTTTATAACCATGTCAATTTTCTTTTCGATCGAAGTTAAATTATAAATTTTTTATTTGCATTAACTTATAATTTTATTATTTTTAGAGAGTTAAAATGTAAATTTACCTTAAACTTTACATATTTTTAAAAGGAAAGTCTCAAGTTCACGGAAGCAGAGATTTGCCTCTTGTTTAAAGATTAATTTTTAACAGTAGAAATGGATGAAATTTTTAATAGATGGATCAGTTTGCTCTTTGATCTAACGTACAATGATAAATTTGTTAAGTAGATAGGAAAAAATACAATTCGACTTCTAATACAAATGATTCCATAATACTTTTATCAATCTAAGTTATTTTAAATTTAATCGAGACTCGATACGATTAAAAGACGAGAAAAGTGAAACTAAAATAATTTAAAGTGTGACAACTTACGACGGGGCTATCACATGGTCCAGACAAAGTTGTTCCATTTATTCCCTGCGCAGTCGAATTTCAAAAGAAAATCAATGAACTTAAGTGCCGAATAAGTTAAAAACAGAATCTAAAATTTAGGGTTAGGGGTTTAGTATTATAAAAAGAAACCTTGTGGGGCTTGCAAGGGAGATCCCACCATTTTTGACCTCTACCATCAATGGCACCACCACCTTGAAGAGACATTTGATTAACTCTGTAAAAGACCAACCACTGTCGCTTGCTGTTATTCTTTGGCCATTCCTCGGGTCCATCAGGTGGCATTAGTGTACCATCAACCTTCACAACATGTACCCCATCATCAAAATCCTTTTACAAAAGCTCTGACAATGAGAACAAAACCAAGTTCAATGTTCAATACCTGAAACACTAATCCACCTTGACAAGGACCAGTAAAAATTGTGGACTGAATCATGAATGAAAAACCATTGGGAACATAGATGATTGACGATGAATTAACTTGACAAGCAGTGTCCCATGCCATCTTGAATGCATTTGTGTCGTCTGTCGCACCGTCGCCTATCGCCCCGAATTTCCTTACGTCGAAAACTTCGGTAGGTGTACCGGATGGCTCGGGTGCAAGTGCAATGGAAGGCTCAGGGGGTGCTGAAATTTCAGGCATTGTATCATGGTGAGAATGATGCTTGTCTTTGGTATGGTGATGATGATGATGATGATGATGATGGTGCCATCTACCTTGGGTTGAAATCAAGAAACAAAGCAAAGACATGCAAAATATAAGTATAGACACACAAGAATACTCCATTTAGTCCCCAAAAAATGGACAGCTCAAATTTTATAGTTACTGTCAAGAACTCTAGAGCAACTTGCTTGCATGGTGGATCTGAAAGGCTGAATGAATCTATATATAGAGAGAGAGAGAGCAGTGTATTATATAAAACAGATAGTGGAAAAAAAGTAATAAAGAAAAACATGAGCAACTTTAAATTATTTTAATGGAGTTTTGAAGGAGGAAACCGACCAATGTACATATAGGTATTGGTGGTGGTGGAGTTTGCAGATAAGCCCTCCCCCCATGCATTACCCCATGTTCTTCCCATAACTTTTTTGTTTCACTTTTTATTGGTCACCAATCAATATTTTCAATTTAACCCTAAGAAATTAATTTATGAAACATAAATTATAAATAATCCCTTTGTGAGTGGAGCATGCATGGTTATCGAGAAGCTGTTGGTTCAGAGATGGAAAACTCAAAAACACAGCTTAAATTCCTACATAATGTGAGACATTTACAGAGGAATCTAGTGTTTTAAGCAATAACATATGCGGATTTATCTCTTTTTCTTTCCGTTAGATTAAAGAGTAAATTGGTATTTTTTATTAAAATTTTGATCCATTTTTATTATTAAAAATTGGTGTAATTGAAGAAATAACTACACAGTTACACATGTGGAGGTGCCCCTTGTCTGATAGTGCCACGTAGCCGACAATACGAAAAGTAAATCTGTTTGCATGATCGATCAAGTGATAGGACCGTTATAAGTCAATTGTTGCCATGTGCAATACCGAATGATCCTGCTCTGACATTCAACTTATTAAGGTTGTACCAATTTGTTATTCTTTATTAATGTGCCCCTTTTCTATTGAATCATATTTTGTCTACATACATGATTACGAAATAAAATAGTTTGGTTTAATTTTTTTTATTGATATGAGGCTAATAAGAAATTGATATAAAAATTTTAAGGTAAGCGATCTAAATAGTCATTCAAGTGTTTTAACGAGTTTTTATTTTGGTCATCGAAATTTTTTTATTAATTTCGTCATAAGTGAGTTTCCAATTATAATCACTCCACCATTAACATGTATTTGATCACCAATCAAAATGTCATTGCGGGCTTCTTTTAATTGGAATAATAACAAATTTAACTCTTAATACTTTACACATTTTAACAAGTTGATTCTATTTTTAAAAAATAAATACATTTCGTCCTCAAGTTTACACATTATCAACTCAATCATCATTTTAAATATTCAAGAATTTATAATTATAAAATATTAAAAATTTAAAATATAATAATAATAAGTAAACAATTCAACCATTTTTTTTATAAATACTAAAAATTTCAGTGACCAAAACAGGAGCTCGCTAAAAAAAATTGAGCGAACGTAATAATTTTATGTCAATTTTACCAAAAAATTTATGGATTTGGTCATAATTTTAAATATTAAAAATATATAAAATTATGAATTTAAAAAGGTGCTCAAAAACAACAACCACCCACCAACTCCACAAAGTACTTTTCTCCATGCACATGTGCCCCTTTTTTATTGAATCATATTTTGTCTATATATAAACAGTTAGATTTAATTATTTTTTATTGAGATGAGGGTAATAAGGAATGTGGAGCATATGCTTTGTTTTTTTATTTGCAAAGGGTTTTAAAGATTCCAACAAAGGTAGGAGTTGTGTTGTGCTGTGTAGCCTTAAAGGGTTGAAGTTAGGGTGAGACATAACATGACAACACATTATTACTCCACATGAGACTTCACAATTCAACTTCAATATCATGCCTACATTACATGCCTTCCTCTCACTTACCTACTTCTTTCACCTATCCCACTTCGTATCATTTGGAGGTTTCAGGTCTGAAATTATTTTGAGATTAAATTTAACATCATACTTATTTTCAAATCATTTTAAGTACAAATTATTTAGGTTATTTTTATTTTTAAATCATTTTAGGTTTGTATTTTTATTAATCATTTTGGGTTATCTTTATTTTCAAACCATTTCACATTTTAGAAATAATTCCGAGTTCAAGTCATTCTCATTTTCAAATCATCTTAGATTTGCATCATTTTAAATTCAGATTATTTGGATTTGTTAATCAATTCATCAAATGAAGTTTTGGGTCATTCTCATTTTCAAATCACTTTTGATAAGATTATTTGGATTTGTTAATCAATTCATCAAATGAAGTTTTGGATCATTCTCATTTTCAAATCACTTTTGATACATGAGTTTGTATCATTTTGAATTCAAATTATTTGAGCTTGTCAATAAATTTATCAACCGAAACCATTTCAAGGTATTCGTTTACATCATTTCATCTACCTAAAAATAACTTTCAAGTTCAGGTTACATGAATGTCTTGATTTATGATGGAATAATATGGATTTCTTGATTCAACTTCGAATTGACAAGTACTTTTTTTGGGGAGGGAAAAGCATGATCTAAAAATAGCTGCAAGGAAGGCCGAAAACTCGATGGTGAACCCAAAATTGATTCATCTTTATGCCAAAAACCCTAATTTACAACCTCTACCATACCCCCCAAATAATCATAAATCAATTAAATTTATACTAAAAGGAAATTACATTGAAACCAACAAATATATTGTTACAATCTGGTCATAAAAGGGTCAACATTACTCATTAAGGTCTTTAAGGGCAGATACTCTCAAGTTTTGTTTTTTCTACAGAAGGGAGAAAGAAAAAGAACATAAATATTGATAGAAAAAAAATTTAATAAAGGGAACAAATAAACATTAACAAGGCTTCTTTATCATATAACTGAAACAGGCTTACTAACTACTTTTTTTCAACAATAGCCCATGATTTCTGCAAGGAGCAGACATCAAAGATTTAAGCAGAAAGGAATTATATTAATCCATCATAATCCAAGGAAGGAACATTGCTTTTTTGCATGTTCCGGGATCAGCTTCGGTAACATATCCGGAGGAACTCCCTTCAGTTCTGAAAAAAGGGGAACGATTCTCATCAGTTTCACTGTTCGATAAGAAACTAGTTAAAATAGTAGAGAAACATCGATGTTGTATTGGTTACCGTGAAGCTTAAAGTTGAACAGTGGGGGAAGAAATCGACCATTAGGTAGGCGGGCGTTAGGATCACGTAGCTCATCAAAGAATGGATGAACCAAAGCCTCAATCTGTGTACAGCAAATAAAAGCACTCATCGTAAGACAGCACATTAATATACAAATAGCGAGCTTCAACTAAGATAGCACCACGGGAATTTCATATTCGAATGAAACTACAGCTGATACTTACAGCTGTGCTACGCAGATTTGGCGAGTACTGCAATAGTCGTGAAACAAGATCCACAGCTTCAGGAGGCATACGCTTATGAAATATCTGCATACCGATGATACATTGATCATTACCACATGTTACATATAATTCTCAAAAAGTAAACAAAAAGGCATGATCTCCGCTACCTTGTGCCATGGGTGAGCTTTAATTTGGGGGAATTTGAACTCCGTGTAGTTAGGATTCATGCACTTGATTTCTTCTCTTGTTGGGGTACCTAGAACCTGATGCACCAAACCACATAAATCAGAAAAGGGAAGAAAAGGTAATGAAAGCATAATGGAACAGTAGGCTATATAAAAGCCACCATCCATCATGTTTACCCATTAATTTTTCCGATAACATCATGATAAAACTATTATTGATGAGAATTTTGAACTAAAATGTACCTTAATAATTTCAACAAGCTGGTCTACTCCACTCTCACCAGGAAACAGAGGCTGGAGTCAGAAAAATAGTAGTTGTTAAGTAATATAAAGGAAAAATGCATATAAATAAGCAAAAAATATATGCAAGGAAACATGTACCTGCCCAAGCAATAGCTCAGCCAAAACACAGCCAGCAGACCAGATGTCAATGGCTGTGGTGTATTCAGTTGCACCAAATATTAATTCTGGTGCTCGATAGTACCTAGAACAGATGTAAGATATGTTTGGTTCCCCTTTTACCTGGCAAAGTTTAAATCAAAATTAGGCTCATGAACAATAAGGTAGTGACTGAAGAAGCAACTAGACAAAAAATTAAGATTCTATCATACATACCAAAACTTTAGCACTTCCAAAATCACACAGTTTTAGCTGGTGAGTATGCGGGTTGACCTGAAACAGGAATCATTGTATTAATAAGAGCTAGATTTTTAGTGTATATGTACAAAACGATAAGCAGATAAGATTGGAAAACTAAGTTACTCCTCAAAATAAATAACATGACATATTGTGTCATGAAAACAAGGGACGTCATGGTGGCAATATTGTTAACCGAATTTATTGGTGATAATACTGCTACAATAACCTTACAGATCCATTCTGTTTAAAATTATGAGATCAAAAAGCTCTTCAGCATAAGTTTCCAATTTCATGTTACAATGTAGTAGGATTCATAGATTCTTCAGAATGCTGGATTGTATCTTCCCTTTCCAAACTACAAATGATCCTTTCGAAATTATAATTAAGGTGAACCTCCAAACTATTGCCGGACAATGCTTGTCCAGCAATCATTTAAGACTTTAAAACTGATAAAGCTGTAGTAACTGCCAATGGAAAGCGTTTAGCAAGCTGTTAGGAAATACCAATAAATTTTGTGGCTTTATGTCCCTGTGGCACACACCAATACTGTTATGAATGTAAGCAAGTGCTCTGCAAATCTGCATTAAGACAAAAACAAAACCAATTTCATGTAAGGGATTGCATATTACTGTATCGCGAATTTCTTGTTTTTGGTAGACATAAAAGGTAGAAATAAGATAGCAAAAGTGAATATTTTAACCAAGCTGATACCTGGTAAAAGTAGAGTTTAACATATATCAGTGGCATCCTTTGGTTCATCTTATTATAATGCTTGATAACTCGGTGGACAGTTTCCGGAACATACTCAAGCACCAGGTTAAGATAGAGCTCATCTTTATCAGTAGTCGAAAAGAAACAATGCTTCAGAGAGACAACGTTGGGGTGGTCTAGAAGACGCATAGTTTGCAATTCACGGTTCTTGTATCTCTTGTCTTGAAGAACCTTCTTAATAGCAACAGTTTCGCCCGTCTCTAAACATTTAGCCTGATATACAACATATATAATTTAGTACAAAACCTAAAACGCAAACTTAAAATATGAAAATATGAACACATCTTCAAAGCAAGTAAGAAAAGGATGAAACTAATGTGTACCTGAAACACTACCCCAAATGATCCATGCCCAACAACACGTTCAGCCATATAGCTTATTGTCTGAAAATGAAAGAAAGATTAAGTCAGAAAACCATTAAACATCCAAAAACCCAACCCTATAGTTTTCGAGGAGAAAATTATAAAATTAACCTGTTTAGGCTGGCCGTTTTTACCCCCAATAGTGGTGACGATAATATGCCCTGTTTCGGTTCCGTTACCATCAACTATAGTTGCTTCCACTTCCTAAAAATAGCAATAGTTTTTATTAAAACCGAAAACCGATCCGGAAGATCAAACAACCAATTTATGGAATCAAAGCAAAGAAACTATGAAACCAAATCAACATACCTTGTCATCCCTAATTTTCATATCATTCATTTCATCAGGTAATCTATCAACACCAACTGCATTCCCACTAGGTTCTCTTAACCCAGAAGTAGGCGCCATACCTATAGAAGCCATCGGACTAAACTAAAAAGCAAAAAACGATAATCTCACAGATTCTCAGTCGAATATCAAGCTCCTTTTAAAATCAGCCCCAAAAAAACTCAAGAAATTACCTGTAAACACATAAAAAAACAAATGTCAACGTTTCATCCTCACACAAACCAACAATACAGCTTTGAAATCTCTAATCCTTTGAAGAAAAAAAATTTTAACGCAAAATTTTTCCAAAAATAAAACATTTTAACTACAGATTTTGCATAAAATTAAATAAAACATAAACCGGTATTCTTCCTTAGTACATTAACTATAGAGCTTTAAGTTCATTATAGATGTTTCCTTTCCCGCAGGAGGGGAAAAATCTAACCCTAGAAGGAAAGATGGATCTAAGATTAAGTAAAGATCAAGCAAAAAAAATTAACAGAAAAATTAACAAAAAATTTAAAAAAAATCGATCTAACATCAAAGCAAGGAAACCATTAGATTCACAACCCAAAAAAAAAAGTGTGGATGAAATTCATTACCGAGCGGGTCAAGAAATCGGTACGCACTGAGGTGGAATCACGGGAGGGAAAATACGGGCAGGGAATTCGGATCTTAAAACGGATCTTTGAAGTTGCGGATAAAGATCGTCGTTTATGGAAGATTTTCTTTTTCAGAGAGGATTTTGATTTTTTTTTTTTTTTTTTGGGAGGGGGAGGTGTTGGTTGGTGGTATTGTGGTTGATGACGGTCAAAAGAAAGATTTATATTTGATTTTTAATTTTCTTTTAATTTGCTTTTTCTCGGTTTTCAACAGTAAAGTAGGGTCTTTCTTTTTGACCGTTCAAACTTCGAACACAGTGTGTGGGCCTCACTTTCAACTTTCTCTCCCTTTCAAGTTTTGAATCCAACTGTTCCCACCACCGCATATATTATTTACTCTTTTTTTATTTAAATATTGTTTTGATTGAAATGGTAAATTTAAGTTCACGAGTATTATAAAATCTTAGATTAAAATAATGTTAGTTAGTATTTTCATTATATATTGTGGATTGCCTCGTATTCTATTTTTAGTTAAATTTTATCATTTTTTTAATTAAATTCTGATTATTCTAGTAATATTTTAGTATGATTAAAATTTTAATTTTATAACTTGTATCTCTATTTTAAGATACCAATTTGAAAAATAATTTTTTTTAGGTCGACAATATGTAGTCGCATATGAGTTTTGGTGAGTTTTGGATAAGGAATGTTTAGTACATTTAGGTTTATTTTAACCATATTTTACTCTCGTTTGTTTATTCATTTAGTGAAAAATCGAAGCCTCCTTTGCTTATAGTTTTTTCCTATTTTAGGGTTTTTTATGTAAAATATTTGTGTTTGTTCTTCTCATTTTTTATTATCTCGTTATTTATATGGTCGATCCCCAACACATTATTTTGATCCTAAATTGATATCAAATAATTTATAATTTATTTCAGTCCTTGTGGCAAAGGAAGGCTTTCATCGGCAGTATGATTCTTGGTGGGTCGAGGATGGTCCCATCACTATCCATGGTGTGGCGCATGCAGAGTCGTTCCTGTTGGACGGGTGATTTCTCCATAATAATGATGGTGGGGGATTGGTACTTCATATTTGGACGATTGGTAATGGTGTGACTGAAAGCCAAGGGTAGTATTTTGTTGGATGCGATGCTCGGTCTGAGGATCATTTTTTGAGACATGGACCTCTATATTGTTTGATGTCAGGTGCGACGACAGGATTTCTCTTACTCTAGAGCTGAGCGTTTCAAAGGTTTCATTGATTTATGGGGATAGGGCTCAATAGAGGTGGTAGGGTTTTCTTTCCGTTTTACTTTGATTGAGGGTAGGAGGTAGTAATTGTTATCTTTTTCTTGTTTAGGATTTTATTTGGTGTTTTACTTACAGTCTGTCTATGTCTTTGTATGATAGTTGTTGTTTTCTTTAATACATAATCCCAGATTTTATTCAAAAAAAAATGTGTATATTTTTTTATTTCAGTCAATACCCCTGTGTGCTAACTCATATGATTGGTATAAAATTTCAAACTAATTTTATTTTTTTATAAACTGCAAAACAATATGAATATAATATGTAATTTTATCTTAAATTTTAAATTTCGTCCGGAATCTTAAATAATTTAAAAAAGTGATCGTAATGAGATTGCATCATATATTACGATAGGTTAACATTTTTCAAGAATGTAAGGCTACAAGATGATTAGAATGTGCAAAATTCAAACATCATAATCTCATTATGGAAAGTTATATTATAGATCACAATGTAATATTCGACCAACCAAACACCTTCTTAAAATTCATAACTATTAAATTAAATCATTGAAACTAATTAATAATTTGAAAATTCATAATATATATTATTTTATTAAAATTAAACTATAAATATATATGAAAAAGATTTAAATGTTTAAATAATTTATCAAGAAATTAAAAAATATACTATAAATGTCGATTGAGTCTTAACTCGATTGGTGTAGGCTTTGTTGTCAATGCAGGAGGATGTGAGTTCAAGTGCGTTGAAACACATTATCCTCCTATTTATGGGTTGGGGAGGGGCTATGAGTAGTTCTAAGTATTGTGTCAAAACGAACAGATATGATCAGAACCTATAATTAGATTATTCAATGTATATATAAAATATTTTAAAATGTCGACAAACTTGAAACAATACATCAATATATTGTTGCCATCTGTACGTTCCCGTACCAAGACAAAAATGATACGCCAACGATACAGTACTAACTACTTTGGTTCAAATCTGATCAAGTGTATGTATTTTTCTAGATTTTATATAAAATTATAAAAAGACAAAATTATCCACAATATAACATTTGTTGTTTTGTAAAAATAATAAGTTTTTTGGTAATTTCGCAACTAAGTTAGAACCAAATTAATAGGTATTGTTAGGAAAAATTTAATAATAACTATAAATTTTGTATATTTGCAAACTTTGTTAAAATCTAATAATTTTAATTTTATAATAAACTTATTTGAAAGTTGAGCACTTGCTAATTGGGAATAGATTTGACGAATACAGAGTTTATATTAACCCCTTTACCCTTAAGGTGAAATTGTTTGTCATTATGCACACGATTTTGATACAATTGACTCTCGATACTTCAATAACTCAATTTTTCTTTTCAAGATGGTGTGAAGAGTCATTAAAAATGATGGTTTATCATAATTTGAAGAATGTTCGAACAAAATGTGAGCTATATAGTTGATCTCGTGTAAAGAGATCTCTCTTTATCTTGATATTGGAAAGAGATATTAATAGAAGATTGACTCGATGTGAATTCTTACAATCAAGCATTCTATCCCGTAGATGAACAATTTTGAAGTCTATGTGAGACGATTGAACAATATTTTCAAGGCTGAACCATATATCTCCTAAGGATCATGGGATCAATGCTTTAGCAAGTCGAGGATAATACTTTTCTCTCGACGAAATCACGAGGACGAGTTTTAAAAAGTTTATTATTTGAACGCAATTTGTTTAAATAATTCGACGAAAGATGATACACCATCGATAAATAATACCAAGCTAATTTGACTGGATTACCCCTCTACTTTACCCTATGCAACTTAGCTTTTATTGGTGTCTAGCTATGATTGACTGGACTTTAATATGAAATTCCACCTCATAACATAATTAAGGCCTGCCCTTTTTGCCACTTTACACACACTGCATATTTTTTCTCCATGGTAAATTAAGTACTCTGTAAATTGAAATAAAAAAAAAAGTTTAAATATGTATTTACTAATTTCTATATTTCTATTTTCAAAATTTTAATTATTCTATTTTTTAAATCCTTATCAATTATTAACAAAGACAAAAAGCTTGTAAAAGTAATTTTTTTAACATTAATATCCTTACATATTCTTATCGTATCAGCTTTTTTTGATACAATATTTAGAAGTGCTCATAGGTCGGGTTCGAGTCAACCCTAAACATGATATTAATATATTTTATGCTTCCCCAATCTCAAATCGATCCAAAAATGGGCCTAAAATTTTGTCCAAACCCGTCCATATTTGTAAAATATTAACTCAAGCCCATTTTAGATCTACTCATATTGTTTTTAATATTTTTTTAAAAAATATTTATTTTATTTTAATATTTAATGATTTTATATATTTTTTATTTATTGAAATTTTTTACACAGTCATTTCAGCATTATTTTAATATTTATATTAGAGTAGTACTATATATTTAGTATAGATTTATTTTTTTAATATGTTCTAAATTACATAATATAAAATATTACAAATTGAAAAATGGATTGAGCCAAACCAAGCTCTAGCCTTGAATATTCAAGCTTGAGTCCGACCTATATTTTAAGCGGATTTAATTTTTTTGCCAAAACTCATTTTCTGGGTCTCATATTTTTATCCAAACCCTCCCGAATTTTGGACAGATAACCCAACCCATTAACAAGTTTATCCATAGCACTTTTCCAACCATTAAATAAAAAAATAATACATTTTAATATATTTAAATTTATATATTCTTACACTGATAATAATATTAATATCGATCAAATTAAGAATTCGGATCATATAAAAGTAGTTAGGTGTGCAATTAATTGAGATTCCCAAAAATCCAAGGAGAGTACAGAAATGGATAAAGATGAAAGTTATGGATGATTTCAATCAATGGCTAAATTTACTGTCAAAATGGAATCATTCAAAGATAAAAGTTTAAAAGCAATAATAAATGTATTGAACCCTTTGAATATTTAAATTGAAATAAGTCAATACCTACAAAATATGACCATCTGGCAAAACTTTTGATTCAATCCAAAATTTCCAGCTTTTGAAATTTTGATATTTAATTGAAAATTTCAAAAACTATTGTCTTTGAGGGTTTTAGGGCATAGATTTGAAAATTTCATGCAAGTGGTGGCTGGGCAGGCTAACAGTGACAATTATTACTATTTTAAATACTTAGGTTGAAAAAAAACACCACCAACTTATAAAAGGGTTTTGGTCAAATTTGAGGTTTTAGTCCCTATATTTTGATTTAGATTTTTGATATAATCGTAAATTTAGCTCTTGATATTTAAATATTTTGTCAATTTGATTTTTATCTTTTTAGTTAAATTAGATTATTAATATTTCAAAAATAGTCAAATTGTTTTTTAACGGAAATACTGACTAAAGCAATAAAATGTTAACAATGTTAGTGTGACAATATACATGACAGTCCACGTGTACTTCATGTTATTTCACTTCAAGAAATAATTTAAAAATAAAAAAAATATTCAATGAAATAAAAATAATTCCAAAATTATAAAATTTCAAAAAAAATTAGCATGAAGTAAGCGTAGATTACCATGCAAGCTTCCATGTTTAAAAAGTTAACGTTTTAGTTAGTATTTTAGTTAAAAGAAACAACAATTCGATTCTTTTTGAAAAAGTTGATGGTCAAATTCGACTCCTTTTAAAAGTTGATGACCAAATTGAACTCAAAGGAAAAGAATAAAGACCAAATTAACAAAACATATAAGCATTAAAATACTTAATTTGTCATTAATGTCCTTTGCATGGCATTTGGAATTTACCTACAAATGAAAACCTACTTTAACAGTAACAATAATAAAGCTTAATATAAAATTTTATACATGAGTTTTAAACTTTTTGTAATATGGTATTCGCGATTTTTTGTCCAATATGATACTTGTATATGATAAATGTTATATATGTTTTGATAGTTGAAAGTATAGGTGTTTCTGGGTCAGGCTTAAGGATTCTATTAACACACTTTATGCTTTCCCAAGTTTGGTTCTATTCAAAATATGTGTTTAATATTTTGTTCAATCCCGCCCATATTCAAAAATGTTTAACCCAAGTCTATTTTAGGCCCACGTAATTTTTTTTATTTTTCAAAAAGTATTTATATGATTTGTAATTTAATATTTAGTAATATTATTTTATTCATTTATTAAATTTTTATATATTGTCATCTTAATTTTTTTTAATATTTGCATTATTACTGTATATTTAGTTTTTATGTATTATGAATTATATAATATATACAACATATACAATATATTATAAACATAGAAAAGAGATCAGATCGAGCCTTAAATGTTCAAGTTTGGGTTTGACTCACATTTTAAACGAGATTTTTTTTCAAACCAAATTTTCAAGCTTAATATTTTTTTCGAAGCCCTCCTAAATTTCAAGATGGGCTTTGAGCTTGGATGAGTAACCCTGGCTCATGAATGGGTCAACTTGAAGCTAATACTATTAGCAATCAAATTTTATCAAATAAAATCCAAACTCGAATTAATCACATCCATTGGACTGCATTTAACAAATTAAATAAAATTAAACAAATTCACAATTAACACTAAAATTATTGTATTAACAAAATCATTAAATTTTCAAACATAATAACATTAGCAATTAACTTAATCAAATCAATCCTAAAACTCAAATTAAGCACTAAACTGTTACCTTTGGGTACCAAAATATGTAATTTTAGTTAAATATAGGTACCTCATTGGACAAAAAAAATAGATACCGTATTAGAAAGAAGTGTTAAACGCAAGTACTAAATGATATATTAAGCCTAAATAGACACCCTTTCAATACCAAAAAAAAAAACTACACCTAAATAATGAATTGGAATAATTGGTTTAAGAAAAAAGTTGTGTCAGTATTTTAATTGAAATAGTTAACGAGATTACTTATTTGTATTAATAAATTATATTATAAATGGAGAGACTTAAATTATACCAAATTAAAGTAAAAGGATTAAATTATAAATTTAATTATAGTCAAGTGATCAAAATTTGAATTGGACCTTTTTATGTGGAGGGGGGGGGGGGGTGATGTAAATGGTAGAATGAGAGAGATTTGATTTGAAGGTCTCAAAATTTCATAGCATTTATGATGGAGGGGGTGGTGCCGGCAAAATCACCTAAAGCTAAGGCAATGCTAGATTCTTGCCTATATTGAATTTGTGCATGCTACCAGCCCAACAATGTCAATGAAAATCACTGTCACCACTCCCATTATTCATCATATCTCTAATCAAATTTTTTGTCCCTAATGTAGGCTTTAAAAAAAAAAAACCATCTTAACAACCAAAAAATATACATATAGATTATGGTTTGGAATATATTGAAGCATATTATCTTTTTATTTACGGGTTGGAGAGAAGTTATGAGTAATTTTAGATACTGTATAAATATATATATATGATTATAATTAGAACTGATCGTGGGTCGGGCCAGGTCAGGTTCGGGCCGGGCTTCAATAAAATTTTAGGTCCAAGTGCTAGGCTCGAGCCTAGCCCGGCCCGAAAAATGAGCCTAAAACTTTGTCCAAACCCGAACTGAATTATAATAATCAAACTCGAGTCCGACCTGGCCTTGCCCGTATTAAATTTTTAGATTATTTTAATACATACAATAAATTTAAAAAATATATAATATATCAAATACACATAAAAACATTAAAACAAACATTAAAAATAAACAAATTTAAAATACATTAAAACTTTTTTATATTAAGATAGTTGCAAATAAATTAGTAAAAAAATTAACAATAAAATATAAGTTTTACAATATTCAAATAATATTAAAAAAGACAGTGAAACAATAATAAAAACGCATAAAAATAACATCCAAATAACAAAAATAACAACCAAAATAGCAGTAAAAATAACAGCAAACAACGTTAAAAACAACAAAAATAATAGCAAAAACAACATGAAAATAACAACCAAAACAGTAAAAAATAGCACCAAAACAACAATATAATTTTTTCCATTAAAATGGTTAATTTATTCGGATCGGATCGGGTCGGGCTCAGGCCAAAAACTCATACCCAAGGCTCGGTCCGTTTAGAAAACGGGCCTCGTTTTTTGTTCAAGCCCATTTTTCGGGCCTATATTTTTTTCCAAACCCTCCTATTTTTCGGGCAGACCTTCGGGTCGGGTCAGGTGGCCCTGCCCATGATCAGGTCTAATTATAATCTATAATGAGATTATTAAAAAAAATTCATCCATTTTTTGTTGTTCAAAACATGTCTTTGCACGCTAGCATGAAGTATACGTAACACCCCACATGTTATTGCTTAGTTATTTCTAGACATGTTCATGGGTCAGATTATCCGTCCAAACTTGAAGGTCTACTCGAAATTTAAAAGGGTTGGGGTAAAAATATTTTATCCAAAAAATGGGTTTGGGAAAAAGATAGAATAATTTAAAATACGGATTAGGCTCGGGCTCGAACATTGAAGGCATAACCTGGCCCGAGTAGTTTTTAAATTTATAATACTTTATATTATGTAATTTAGAACATATTAAAAAAATAAACTTATGCAAATTTTATAATATTATTTTAATATAAACATTAAAATAATATTAAGATAACTATATAAAAATTTTAATAAATAAAAAATATATAAAATTATTAAAAATTAAAATAATATAATAAAAATATTTTTAAAAAATTAAAAATAATATGAGCGATCCTAAAATAAACTTAGATTAGCTTTTTACAAATATGAGTGGATTTGAATAAAATTTTAAGTCCATATTTCAAACCGAACTAAGCTTGGACAAGTATAAAATATGTCAAGTAGATTAGCTTTTTAACAGTATAAAAAAGATAAAATTTTTAATAGGAAGGATGAATACTTTAATATGATAATTTTATACATATAAACAAGTTGAAAGGGAAACCCATGAGAATGAGCATTTCCTATTCAAACAACAAGCATGAATACTTGGATGCAATGATTACAACAATTTCCATAAAATTAGAACAGTCGCTGCACTCAAATGCCATGAGAACTGTAGTGTCTAGGCCTAGGGTGGGGGTGGGACTAGGGCTCACACTTCACTTCTTCCTGCTTTTACCTGCACCATTGCCTTGCTTTTTATTTTACCCCTTATTACCCCTTATTCAAATTTAAAGGTTGGGTTTAATTATAAAAAATAAAGTTAATAATATAAATTTTTTTGAAATTTTAAATGATTTTAAATTAGCAATTAGAAATTATCTAAATTTGAGATGATCTCAACATGAAATGCTTCGAAAAATTGAACCTCAAACTCAAAATAAAACGAATTTGAATTTAAAACGAGTTGAAATAAAAATAATTTTAAAATTTTAAAACTCGAATTGTTTCAATTCTAAACAAATCCCACCTACCTTATTTACTGTTTTTATTTTAGACATAATGACTTATTTGATTTTTCAAGTTTATAAAAAAAGAAGTTATTTTAATTCTCATTTTAATTATTTGCTTTTTTTAGCTTTTGAACATATACTTTTGTTAAGTTACCTCAAAACGGATGAAAAAGTTAATATTTGATAACTTTTCTGATGTGCCAAAAACTTGATATAGTTGAAACTAACTAAAAATATGAGTAAGGCAAGTGCCCCTATCAATTAATAGTATAGTTACAGTGAGCACAGATATCGTTCCCATAAGGACTAAAAGTACTAGTAGTCATTGTCTTCATATTATTTAACTAATAATTGAAGTGGATGTTTAAAACTAAAAGTAACTAAATTAATAAACTAAAAAATACGAAAAAGAACAAAGCAATATAGCAAGTGAATAACAACCAAGAAATGAGGCAAGGGCCAGGAAAAAATTCACCTAGATTTCATTTGTCATTATCAATATGAATTAAACAATTTATTCACTTAGTATCGTGATCCGTAAAAATCTCTAAATTATGCTAATACTTCTATCCAAGCATAAAAGCAACTGACTTTAGGTTGATTAATTGAAATTTCTTTCTAATTAAACTCTATTGTCACATTAACTTGATCTATGGATCTCCCTATTAGATTTGACTCTAATCCGGTAGATTTATGTCATCCTATTTCTATGATTGCATGCAACTTTAGTCAATTATTCTAGATCTACTCTTAAACATGATCTATTCCTCCTCTGATTTAAGCACATCAAACATGGATTAATAGCCTAGAAATATTAAACTAAGAATTAAGCACACAATTTAAAACAATATCTAAATATTTATTGCGTAAAAACATAATCAAATGACATAATTCATTATAGGGTTCTTTTCCCTTAAGTATTTAAAAAATTATTTCATAATAGCAAATAAACACATCTCAAAAACAGTATAATCATAAGACAAAGAAAACTCACAATAAAATCTAAATAAATTAAAAAGAAATATTCAATCTTGATGGAAATCTGCTTCAAAGATGGCTTTAATGGTGTTTTCCAAGTTGTTTTCTTTAATATTCTCTGACAGTTTACTCCTCTCTTCTTATATCTGGTATATATGGGTCTTAGAATGCCCAAAAAACTTAAAAATTGCGTTTCCCCGTATTTTGGAATGTAGTTCGCGAAATCCACATGACTTGGCACATGGTCGTGTGCCCAGCTTATGTGGCTTTTAAAATATGCTCTTTTTGCTCAGATTTCGCTCGTTTTTTGCTTCTTTCGCTCCCAAATGCCCACTTAAGTATAGAAACATGAATTTAAAATATTAAAAGTATAAAATTCACCATTTTAAATCGAAAAATCATCAAAAAAACACATTAAGAATAAAGCTAAAACATGTTACTTTTGACATTTATCATATACACATGTATGCCACGTCAACAATTAATTAATTTTTAAATTTCAATTAATTAATTTTTTAAATTTAAAAAATAAAAATTATTAAAAAATTAAAAATTTTATAACATTTTAAATTTAAAAATTAATTAATTATTGACGTGGCATACATTTGGACTGTCATGTCAACAATTAATTAATTAATTATTGACGTTAACAAAGTTAAAAAATATTAATTTTTTTATTTATTCGATAAACAATATAAATTTAAAGAAAAAATTTAAATATAAATCCGAAATAATATTTTTAATATAAAGTTGAGGATTGAAATAAATCATTAGGCCTAACTCTTATTCTTCTTGCAAAAAGCCTGAGTTCAAAAATAGTATAGACTTAGACTTGGTCTTCAATCAAGGAGGCCCAATTGATAATAATATTTTACATGGGCTTAGGCTCAAACCCTTAATTCTATTTTGAAAAGATGTGAAGTTTAAAGCCCAATCCCAAGAATGTTTAAACGGCCCATAGCATAGCATTCAATTCTATTTTGATTATGTCGCCGATTGAGTTTTAACTCGATTGGTATGTACATTATTTCTAATATAGGAAGACATAGATTTGAATATGCTGAAGCACATTATCTTCCAATTTATGATTGGAGAGAAACTATGGGTAATTCTAGGCATTATCCTCTTATTTTTTTAGTCATTTTAAAAATTTTAGAGTTGAATTTAAGAATTTTTAATTTTATTTTGGTCCTTTAACAAAAAAAATTAGCTTCATCTCCGTTCATAAATAATACAATTCACTTCGTAAAAGGAATGGTATTTTAATAACTTTTCAATTAAGTTATTATCCAGTTGACTCGTGACATTACTTTATAAAAAAATGACTTTTTAATATGTTCCTAATCAAATTAATATCCTCTAACTCGTTACAATAACTCAATCAATTTTGAGATCAAAATAAAAAAAAAATATGTTAAAAGAAAATAAAAACATTTACTTAAACCCTTAGATTCAGCCACAAAATCTTAGATCCTGATTACTAAAAATGAACCGAACCGGTCAATATATTAATTCGAAATAAGAAAGAGAAGCAATATAAACCGTGAATCGCAAATAGAATAAACCGGTATTTTATATATTTGGACAAACCGAACATAGCATTGAAAAAGCCAGCTAGCGACGAGATTCTCTCCTGCACATGCATCCCCTTTGCACCCAAAAATCTATCCATCGGTTCAGCTTCTCACCAACAGACACAGGCAGTTCCACCCAAATAATTGGTTCATCATAGCTAAAGCTTTACACTTGTCTTTTAACAAGTGAATGTTGATGCTAGGAAGAACTTTCCTCAACTATCAACATTAAAAATAAAAAAGTTGGGTAGAAATTTCCTGATATTCCTTTCTCTTTTCTCAATTAATTCAATCGGTTGAATCGAATTTTTTATATTTAATTGATCATTCTTTTATTATAATCGATTTTTATGTTACCAAATTGATTTAACATGGATTGGTTAGACCTATTATTGACATATATTATATATAGTATAAGTCACCATGTTTAGAATTTATATCACGTGTATTTAACTACTGTAATGCTAGTCACTAAAAAAATTTCAACCACTGTTTCATAAAGATGTTAATAATTTTCGAGTTTTTTTTAACGATAATATTATTTATAATAATATCTTAACCAAAATTCCAAACTCTAATTAAAATAAATTTTACTCAATATTGCTGCAATTGTCGGACCACTTGGAAAAAGACCAAGTCTTTCCATTACCCAACACAATTATTCTTCGGTACATATTTCAGTCAAAGCAACAACGTCCCGCATGTGTTTCACCGGCACCAATTTCCAACTACGCTTAATCGATTTTAAGATATTATACGAAAATGATTTGTTTATTATAGTATTTGTCTATGTCGACTGATCAATCGGTGACACCACTCCATTTTCCCTTTAATCATGACTCAATTTTCAGTGTTTAAAAAAATAATTTTTTTTTTGGTGTTGTTTGACATAGTGATGATATCGAATTGAAGGTGTGATTATATAAAATGTTCAGAAACCTAATGAAGTTCAGTGTCGCCACTATGTCAAGCAACACCACTAAAAAATTGTTTTTTTAAACACTGATGATTGAGTCGTGATTAAGGGGAAAAAGAGAATGATGTCGTCGATTGACCAGGTAACACCGACAAGTACTATAAAGAACGAGCTAAAGGGGAAGTTACTCATTTAACCAAGGGGCCCAGGTATCTATTTATCCCTGGTTTCGCCATTGAAAATCAATTTGACATGTTAATTAAATTGCGGTCATATGATGTTGCATATAATTGGCAAGAAAAATATAGTGACTAAATTACAAATTGTGAATAAGTATAGGGACTAATAGCATATTTTTAAGCTCTAGAGAAGGAGATTAGGAGGACCAAGTCCAACCAAGAAAGATTGGCTCCAATTTCGAAGAAGGTTAGTGGTTCGGCTTATTACACCATCAAAATCCACTTTGCCCCTTTACCGCCCATTCCTTTTATGTCTAAATAATTGAAGGTTTTCTTAAAAGGGTTGTTGGTCAGTGGACCGACTTGATTTTCTATAATACCCACAACCCAAATTATTCACGACCTAACTTAGGATAATATCTTCCTCAAGGCTTCAAATTTACATTATTATTGCTTGGTGTATTCTTTAAATATCATAAGGATTAAATTATAAGTAATTTTTGAAAGTTTGGGTTTAAGTCCCATCATCTAAATTGCAATTTGTGAGTTTCATTTCTACCATGTTTGGAAGTTAATGTAAATTTTGTTCAATTCTTTTCGGATTAGTTCGGTTTTTTATTATAATTGGTCAAACATATATATGTATATATTTGTATTTGTGCTTGTACACGTACATTTTAAACTTAAAAAATAGATTATTTTTAGAGATAAACTCGATTAAGAAATGAACAAGTAAAATAACGAAGAAATTAAAAAGATTGAACACAAATATTTTATGCGAAAAAACTCCTCTGAAGAATATAAAAATCATGGGCAAAGCTAATTTCATTAAAACGACAAAAATGAAAAAGTACAAAGATGAAGATAAAACTAAATCCCGAAATCCAAAATAAAAACCCTCAAAATATAAACACAAAATTCTTTGAAAACTTGTAAAAATTAATACCTAAATGTGTAACCATTTCTAGGATGGAAAAATGTCCTATTTAGAAGCTAAATTTATAGGTCAAATAATATTAAAATAACTTACATTAATAAGAGTTTAAGTGAGAAACTAATATTAAAATAATCTACACTAATCAAAGTTTAAGTGAAAAACTAATATTAAAATAATCTACATTAATCAGAGTTTAGATAGGGAACTAAAAACAAAATTTAACAAGAAAAATCGAAAATTACGAGGCATAACTCCACAATTATGCTTAAAGTTTATCAATTTAAGGCGGTCAAAGCCCTACATATCCTTGATACAATTCCAATCAATTTTATAGTTTTAGTATACTACTAGAATGAAATTATCGATTGATAAACAAAATTCAACAACACTTGTTCAAAATATCTCAAACCACTAATAGGATTGTAAATGAATAGAGTGTTGGATGAATAATTCAATTATATTCCGTTTGTGTTTATTTGCTAAGTTAAATAAACGAATGTGAACAAAATTTCGAGACATATTTATTAAACAAATCAAACACGAACAAAGCTTGTTTAGTTCATTTTTATTTGTTTAAAGTTTATTTAAAACCAATTTATTTTTCGATTATCATATTATTATTTGCGTGCGTGTTTAAAAAAATTCAACATTCTCACAATAAAAAAAGGGAGTTTACTAAAATTCGCGTCAACTCAAACGATGGTTCATTAAAGAATATTCAACATCTTATTAATATCAATTGTGTAGTAGGTAGCTAAGGATTAGACGGTCAAATATTAAATCTATTATTTATATTTTGTACAAGTTGATTTTATTATTAAAATAAAATAATCGACCCCATTGTTGTCCAAAGTAAAATATAAAATTCACATTTGACAAAAGATTAAATCTATTTTTTTCAAAATTAGAGTGTTTATTGTTAGTAATGGGCCGTGAGTGTTCTCTAATGAAATAAACCTCTGATATCGTAATTAAAAAATAAAATGTATAACTATCACATCACATTTCATGATTAAATGTCATTTATTTTTATACTTTGAGTATATTTTAAAATTAAAATTTAACTGATTAAAAAATTTTAAATTTAACAGAATATTTTTAATTTAAATAAAACCCAAATCGATTTGTACATCCTTGTCGTCCTTAGGAATGGCAAAAAAACCCAAATCTAATAAGTTTCGATCCGACTTGATTTATTAGGATCGGTTTTTTTTTTTTAAATATATCATGTTCAAGGTGACTTGGATGGAATTTAAAAAATTAATCGGGTCGGGTTTGTGGTAAATCCACTCGCTCGAGATATTTATAAAAATACCCTTGATATATATAAATAATAATTTTATTTTCTTTAAAATAAAAAAATAGAATAATTAAATTAAATTCGTGTCGAATCGGGTCAAATTTAAATTAAATCTCTTATTAATTTTCAAGTTCGGGATAACTTGTTTCCTAAAATCCAAGGTCGGATTGGAATCGAGATGGATTGATCAAGTTTTAGGCCGGGTAAAAATTCGCCCCGCCCATTACAAGTAGAGAAACTTCTTAAATAAAAGAAAAGGTCAAACTCTTTGTTTAAGTTATGGATTTAATTCTTATATTTTAATTTGATTAATTTAATTTTTCTATTTTGATTTGGTTCATTTTAGTTTTTTTTTTTTTTTTTTAATTTTTCAAAATTTAATATATGACTCAAATTGTTACAATTAAATCAGTTTGGTTAAATTTTGTTATTAGATACTATGCGTAAAATTATAGATTTAGTTTATATTATGCAATAGGATAATTCTTAGTCCTTATATTTTTCAAAATTTGAAATTTCAATAGTGACACACATGACGATCATTAAATCTATTAACTAGTTTTATTTTAAAAGTAATATACGAAAATAGCAACTTAACATAACATTACATATGTGATAATGTGTTAATGTATCGGACTTTGAAAATGGCAAAATTTAATGAATTTAACATCTCTCATTTGATCAGGACAGGAAATTAAAAAATCAAAAAATACAAAAATTTAAAATGGCCAAATAAAAATATAAAGACTAATTGAATGATTAAAGTATCAATTATACCAATTAAATCCATCCATTATTTTAATCATCAATTTAAACAAATATTAATTAAAATATATTTAAAACACATTGATCAAATTATAAACATGTATATATCTATCATACGGAAAACATGAATCTAATATGTTAAAAATAAAAGGTATCAATAAAACTTAAGATGACTATCTTTTTTTTAATTTGTCATATCCAAATTATTCATATAGTAAATATATATTTGTTCACGAAACCAACATATGACCCGTGATTCTTTCAAAAAAAAAAATATCATGTGAATGCAATATGTCAGTTTTCAAACACACTATTCACAATAATTATATTAGTAACAACTATTTTCAGATTTTCAATCAATATTCAAGAAATTCAAGACTTTAAGTACAATCAATCTTAATTTTTTCAATAATTTATATTAACCAACTTCTAAAAATTATTACTCTATCAAGATGCTAAGAATCTCATACAAAATCAATATCTCAAACTCATTTAATGAAGAAAAAATATTAATATGTGACAAGAAAAATCATAATATTAAATTTTTAGGGCTCAGCCACAATTATCATTGAAAAGTACAGTAGAAAAATATATTTATTTGTTTTTGGTGTTCTTGGTTACTGTAAAAAATTTAGATTAAAAGTTAAAATGTCATTTTTAGATGTGATATTAAAAAATAAAAAATTAGTTAAGTTATATGATATTTAAATATAATGATATATAAAATATAAAGTTTAAATACTTTTTAAATAATTAATATAAAATATTTCTAAAATTGATGATATATAAAATATTTTTAAAAATTAAAATATAATAAATAAGATTTAAATAATTTATTATAATAATAAATGATATTTAAATAATTTAACATAATAAAAACACAAATATAATAGGGTGTTGATCTGTATAGTTTACTGATCTTAAAAGAGAAAATGCAAAAGCATCAATGTTCCAGAGTAATCCAGACCGTCCGAAAAGCAAATGGGGCCCAATATAATCGACGCCGTTTCCGATCACGTCGTCAGATATTCTCAAATCTTAACACAAACTTGTGATTAACTGTAAAATGGAAGGGTAATTTTGTCCGTTCAACCAACAAAATGGCTGACTCGTTGGGTGTTTCTCAACGAACACAAGCTATACCGCTCGAGTATGAACACGCTCCAACAAAATATTAAATATAACCGCTTTAAAATATTCCTCGTCTGCCGAACAACTTCAAATTTCTAAATTTACCCCTATAGAAAGCTGCCACTGACATGTACGTCCTTTTTCGTTAATTCGATAAAATATCAAATTTATCAAGCGATAGCAAGGTAGGGGAAGGATGAATCTGTCATTTTACAACGAAGCAGCGTCTTTGGGCAAAATACTTTTAAAAAAGAATAAATAAATAAATAAACTAAAAAGAAAGCAGTGACGCGTGGACGACGTAAAAATTATAAAAGCTTTCACGTGCCCGTCAATGTCAAGTCAAACCTTCAAATAATTAACACACACGGTTATTCGCGAGGACGAAATTAAAAAAAATTCAACCGAAATTAAATTATATACTTTTATAATAATAAAAATATAATTTTATTATTTTAATAATTTATATTTTTAATATTTAAAAAAATTAAATTAAATTATTATTAATTTAGAATTAAAATAAAAATTTATTATTATTAATTTAAAATTTTAAAAATTTTAAATAAAAAATTTCATTTTAAGAGATGGAATCTTATCAATCATTTGAATTTGTTACTATTATATGTGATTTTAAAATTGTACTTTAAAATTATTCAGTATTATAATTAAAATATAATTATATAATAATATAAAAGTATTTCAATTTTTCAAAAATATTTTATTTCAATCTGTATATTTTAAAAAATAAAAAATATAAAATCAACATAGAAAGTCCAACTTGCACTTAAATAGTTTAAATACATAAATATTCTAAACATAATAAATAGGCTGACAGCTATTTTTGCTTGTGCGTGTGTCGATTTGATCATCAATTATAAAAAACATCCCATCACATTATCAAAAGGCTAAAAAACTTACACGTGTCAACCAAGAGTTTAGAATTACGTCTACGTCCCCATTTCTGACTTTATAAATACCGATTCAAGCCCACCAGAACCAAAGTTTGATCATTTTTGAAAAAGGAAATCTAATTCGTTTTTTTATTTATCAAGAGTTCGAAGAAATTTCAATTTTGTTGAAGCTCTTTTGTGTGTTGTTTTGTGGTAATTATCTGAAAAAAAAAATGGTAGCTGAAGCTGAAGTTGTTTACCAACAGAGCGTGCCGGTGTTGGAAGTTCCGATTTTCGGTAAAGGAAGTAAAGTAGAGGAGATTGATGAAATCTTTGCGATTCCATCGCCGGTTTCTTCGCCTGAGTTTCGACAGGTTGGTCGTGGTGCTACTGAGTCGGTTTCCGTCGATTTATCCACCTCTCAACTGGTTAGACTTTTCATTTTCCCTGTTTTTTTCTTTAATATGTTTGTAAATAATCTGAATTTTGATGAATTTCGACTTGCAAGTTATAATTAAATTTCTAAATATGGTTGCAAAGGTTGAAGTATAGGTATAGCTATGTTGGATTTTACTTTCTGCGGAATTTAGCTGAATTGATGAAGTATTTTATTTCTATTTATGTACAAGTTTTAGAGGAAATTATGTTCATCGCTTGCGTCTTGGGGATCAATAGCATTTTCTGTTTTAGGGTTTTGAAAAAAAGATGTTAAAATTGTTAAATTCACAAGCTTAAGCTTGTTAATTGGATTTTGCATCTAGGGAATAAAAGAATGAGATATGTATATTTTTAGCCTTTTAAGTGCTAGTATATATTAGTTTGATATTATTTTAGTTTTGGGGAAAATATACTTAGTAATTTAAAGTTTAAACCTTTTAATAGGCTTCAATTATTATTTTTTCCTATTTTAGGATGTGAAATCTCTAGATGAATCCCCAGATCCATGTAATATTGAATCTACTGTCCTGCAATTCGTCCCGAGTATCCGTTCAGGTAGCTTCGCTGACATTGGACCAAGGAGATACATGGAAGACGAACATATTGGAATCGATGATCTATCATCACAATTGGGTTCCCTTTTAAAGTTTCCTAAGCCTAGTGCTTTCTATGGGGTAATTACTGTTTTAGCTGTTGTTGCTACTGCCTTAATTCGATGTCGTCGTACCGAGTTATAACTAATTTTGGGTTTCGCTTTGTATCCAGGTGTTTGATGGTCACGGTGGTCCTGAAGCTGCGGCGTATGTAAGGAGGAATGTGCTTAGATTATTTTTTGAAGATGTCAATTTTCCTCAGTCGTGTGAAGTTGATGATGATTTCTTGGCAGGGGTTGAGAACTCGGTCCGGAAATCATTTCTTCTTGCTGACCTTGCTCTTGCTGATGATTGTACCGTGAATAGCTCTTCAGGAACAACAGCGCTTACGGCTCTTATATTCGGAAGGTATCTTCATGGTTTAAAGCCTTGATTGCCTTTCATTGACTTAAAGTCTTTGCCTGATTAATTGTTTGTGCTTTAGGCTTCTAATGGTGGCCAATGCCGGTGATTGCCGAGCAGTTCTCTGTCGAAAAGGGGAGGCAATAGATATGTCCGAAGACCACAGGCCTATTTATCCATCAGAACGGAGGAGAGTAGAGGAGCTCGGTGGGTTTATTGATGATGGATATCTTAACGGTGTTCTATCAGTTTCTCGAGCCTTGGGGGATTGGGACATGAAGTTACCCAAGGGTTCATCTTCACCTCTCATAGCTGAACCCGAGGTCCGCCAAGTGGTTCTGACAGAGGATGACGAGTTCCTTATCATTGGATGTGATGGGATTTGGGATGTGATGTCAAGTCAACATGCAGTAAGCCTAGTTCGCAGAGGGTTGCGACGGCACGATGACCCTGATCAATGTGCTAGAGACCTTGTCATGGAAGCCTTACGCCGCAACACGTTTGATAATCTAACCGTCATCGTCATATGCTTCTCCGAACCTGATCACAGGGAACAACCATCTCCTCGGCAAAGAAGATTGCGGTGTTGTAGCCTATCTGCAGAGGCCCTGTGTAGCTTGAGGAATGCAATGCGAATTGGTGATCGGTAAATACGAGTTTTTAAATAATACTAATTGTTCACCCTGGGATATTATATATACTGTTTCTGGTTGCTTCAGTTAGAGGTATAAAAAAAAAGCAGCTTGAAGTTTTGCAGGGGTTGGTTTTGGTATAATTTATTTTTGGGGGGGGGGATGTACATAGAAGATGGTGGTGTAAAGATGTAATAATTGATGTGCGTTTACTGCTTAGCTCAAAGTCATTTATGGATTCTTTTGCCCAAAAATCCAGGTGGCTGACCTTTATTAGTTCATTAATGTTGATTCGTGAGATGTATTATGTACATATTGTCAATAATGACCTAAACTCGAACCTCATTAGTTGGTTTGATGGTTTGGTTACGGTGTTTATCGTTTTATATGTGGTTTTGTTTTTGTTTTGTATTTCACTAAAACAATAAATAAATAAAATAAAGATCCATTGCTGTCTTTCGTTTCCACCTGTCAACCATCTCATATTTCATGCAATTGCATGACAAAAAGGTTTAAATTGAACAATTAAAAATCAATAGGAATAAAAATGGATTATTTCATTTAATTAAAGGTTTAATGGGCATATCATTAGTACGGACGTGCAAAATAAATATACAAAAATTAGTATGTAGATTTGCTTATAGGATAAAATACAAGGTTTGAGAAATAGATTTCGATAAAATTTTAGGTTTGTTTTTATATGAATCGAATAGAATTTTTTATTTAAATATATTATGTTATACAGAAAATATTATATTAATATATATGTTAAATAATAATTATATATTTATATCAACTCAATAATCCAATAATAAGTACTCAAAAACCTAAAAAATTATCTAATTAAGTAATTCAATTCAAAAATATAAAATTTTAAGAATTATATTTAATACAGTAAAATATTTATTATATTTATTTGTATTTTTTAATATAAATACTTGTAATATATTTTTAAAGTGTTAGAATTTTTTAAATATTTTTAGAGCATTTAGTGTAAAAAATTTATTTAAAAAAAAAATTAATCTAAAAAAATCAAATACGAACAGACTAGGTCAGGATTGAGTTTATTTTTCTTAAATTGGGTTGGACTTAGGCAAAATAATAAGTTCAATTTTTGGGTTGAGTCAGGTCAAAGCTTAAAAAATTAATTTAGATATCTTGCATGGACTTGATCCGAACCCGAATCGAACCATGAACATCTAGTAGTATGAGAACCAAAATTTTAAATGGTTTGGTTTTAAATTTGACTAATTTGAATTGGATTTATTGAAGTTATAATTTAATCTTGGATTTGTATCAGATCATTCAAATTTAAAAATTAGATTTTTTTTATTTAAGTTATTATAAATTTTTATCGAAGTTTTTATATTCTTCACAAATTTAAAAAGTTAAAAGATTAATTTTCAAAAATAGAAGTGTAGAAACTAAATTTATAGAAATAAAAACACGTGGATTAAATTCTAAGATTTTTAAAAATACAAGGACGTGTGACCTAAAGCATTAAATTATTTCAAAATTAGATTGATTTAATGGTTAACTTTTTTATAATCAAGGGTTCATTTGTTTGACTGAAAATGATTTCTGAAAAATAATTTCTGAAAAATGATTTATTTTTCTGAAAAAATTAATATTTTTTAGTGTTTGAATAAATCTGTGTAAAATATTTTCTGGTGTTTGACAGATTTTCTGAAAATATTTTATAAAAACTATTTTCAATGAAATAACCATACATTTTAGATTTTTTTTTATCTTTTCATTGTTTAATTTCTTAAAAATATTTTATAAAAGTTATTTTCAATATTAACATATTAATCATCTACCATAACTCTTCTTTCTTTACTGCTTAATATAGAAAGTGCTAAGAAAAAGCAATGCTAGAAAGTGCTAAGAGGATAGCAATGCTTGCTTCTGTATGAATTTGACTTACATGAAATTATAGTGTAGTATTAAGATTTGAGATAACAAGGCAGTTATGCTGAAAATGATATTCACAAAATACATCTCTTTTAAACTTTCTATGCAAATTGTACATTAGATTGATACTTAATATTATAAAAAACTAATAAAAAAAAGAGAAAGAAACACACAAACAGAGAGGCTCAGCTCCATTATCTCCTACTTCATGGAAAGATCATCCATGATGCTATACAAGTAGTGAATTTCCAATGCTACTGCTTTTCTTTAATATCTATGCATTCTAATTAGCAACTTTTTTTGAGGTTACAATTGCATTGATGGCACCAAGTTTCTTAGCCTTTCCCACCATAATCTCAATCTTCCAAAAAACAAAGACAAACAAAAACAGAGAATTAGACATATGAACAAGGACTTGTCAATTAGGATGCTATACAAGCAAGGCAACTAATTAACCTTAGCTTTCTCAATCTGACAATCCTTTCGATCCTCTTGGGTGCCGAGTACAATTGATGTCATTATCCCTGTTTTCATTGCCAAACAATCAGAATCAATGACAACATACCAAGCAGGTAGTTAAACAACAATGATAATATGATGTTATGACTGTTATTTTTGTCATCTTTGAGGATAATCTCATAAAAAATTAATAGAAACCAACAAAAAAAGATTTTTTTCTTTAAATTTATTGTCAGAAATATATCATAACCAATAAATCGAAAGCTTTCTTCAATCAAGAATCACAATGCATAATATGCTTTCATTGATAAAAATATGTTGCATTTCATCTTAATGCAATCAGTCAAATGAACCATAAAGTTCTGCAAATTGTGATTTAGTGGCTAGCTAACTTCGAGTAGATTATGAATATGAAAGAAATTATCTATGTTGTTAATTGCTATTAATTGTATATAAATCATTTCTACCTTGGGACAATTGGATGATATTGAATCAATAAGATTAGAGACCTTAGATCTCATCACCACAATAAATTGTAATCCTAAAACATGACATCTAGAACATTGCTAATTGGATGTAACATTATTACTTGTGGTAGGCCACAACCTAATAGCTCTCACACTAGCTATGATGACACTCATGAAAAAGAGAAGAAATTTCCAGTCTTGTTAGTAGGCAGTAGTAGATATTTCAACCTTAGTGAATAGAACAATGGCAGAAAAGTACAAAACATTCATAGAATGAATACGAAAATGAAAGACATACCCTTTTGCCTGATGTTGCATTCACCCATTTCATCATGTGCCTTGAAACCATCAGTAAAACACCATACCAGATTGAAATCAGCAGAACAGATGATAAAACCCCATACCAGATTGAAAGTAGCATAAATGATGAAAGGAAGGAAGGAAAGCATAACACGCGATGCCTAATAGAAATCAAACAACATGAATCCTAAAGCTTACATGCATTAGGCATTGAACTTCCCAAATTTTATAATAAGATACAGTTTAAGATTGATTTATTCATTAACAGATAAAAAGATACAACCTTTGAACTTAAACGTAACACTCCTAAATTGGATATATCATAAATGTTCAATCTTTATACTTACTAAATAAGAACATATAGAAATACAACAACTTTAAAATTGTAATACAATCAAAAACCAAATAGGGAACTAAGACACCAACCTTAATGGTCACTAATACTAGCATTTGGTCTCAAACTTCTCAATCTTCATAAGATTTCATCATTTATCTTATGCTTAAGCACCTGTGGCAATTCGGCCACAGATTCATCACTCCATATATAAACATCAAATTGTAATCTCATAATTAAAAGCATTATCACCAACAAAATGTGAACTATCAAAAAAAGAGAGAGAGGAAATATGGGTGTTTTTGCATACCAATTTAACAAGCTCTATAGGTTCACTAGCTTTTCGAATCTTAACTGATTCCTCCATTTTTCGAATCTGATCTGGTGTATACTTTACAACTACAAAAAAAAAAAGAACAAAAACTCAAAAATTCAAAACATTAAACAATACAAAATCTCTTTAAAAAACTAAAAAAAAATTAGGCAAAGCTGATAAAATTTTAAAACTTGCTATTATCTTTATTTGAATAAATGTAGAGTGAAGAATAAAGAGAACAAAGAACAAAGAGAGCAATAACAATGTTAACAAAGCAAACAATCAGTGTTATCATTTTATACTAGAATTGCCTGGAACCAAAAGCTTTGAGTCTACTTTCTCTAGCCATTTTCCCCTCATCCCACCATATCCCTTATCAATTAACCAAAAAAAAAACAAAATCAAAATAAAATATTCAATACTCTGATCACATATCATCCAAAAAATCCAAAAAAAAAAAACGAGAAAAAAAAAAAATTAAAAACACCTTCAAAAGAGAAATACATGGGAACGAAAGTTGAATAATAAGTATTTCTATTTTTTCATTCTTACCTTCAAGAGAGGAAGATGAACGTTGACACTGGTGCTGAGAAGCTTGCTGGCTGGCGACAAGCATTGGGTCGGGAGGGACGGGAATAGCAGGGAGAATGATTTCTTAAAGAAGAGGAAAGGGGTCTAGAAGAGAAGGGAAAATGTCTTACGGGGTAAAAATCGGTAAGACATTTTCCCTAAAAAGGCATTGATTTTACCCGTGTGTTTGGAAATTCATTTTTCAGCAAACAAACACCATATATCAATGAAAACATTTTACGGAAAATATTTTACTGGCAAAAAAACGCACCTAGGTGTTGGAATTTGAGTTGGGTGAAATTCGATTCGTCTACCCATTAAGAAGATGGTGCTTATATTGTAATTAGAGCTGATTGTGGGTCGGGTTGAATCGGGTTCGGGCCGGACTTCAATAAAAATTTAGGTCCAATTGCTAGGCTCGAGTCTGATCAGGCCGGAAAAATGGGCTTAAAATTTTGTCCAAGCCTAACCCGAATTATAATAGTCAAACCCGAGCTCGATCCGGCTCGTATTATTATTTTTAGATTATTTTATTACATACAACAAATTTTAAAAATATATAATATATCAAATACATTTAAAAACATTAAAAATAAATAAATTTAAAATACATTAATTTTTTTATATTAATATAGTTGCAAATAAATTAGTAAAAACATTAACAATAAAGCATAAGTTCTACAATATTCAAATAACATTAAAAAAACAGTGAAACAATAGTAAAAACACATAAAAAATAATATCCAAACAACAAAAATGACAATCAGAACAGCAGCAAAGTAACATTAAAAACAACAAAAACAGCAACAAAAATAATAGCAAAAACAACAAAAAATAGCAATCAAAACAACAATATAATTTTTTTATTAAAAATGGTTAATTTATTCGGGTCGGGCCGGACTCGGGCCAAAAACTCGTACAAGAGGCCCAGCCCGTTTAGGAAATGGGTCTTATTTTTGTTCAAGCTCATTTTTCGAGTATATATTTTTGTCCAAACCCTCCTATTTTTCGAACGGGCCTTCAGATCGAGTGGCCCGACCTATGATCAGGTCTAATTGTAATAATCCCTCTGAATATCAGTAAAATCATTGGCAATTTGATCCTTTGTAGTTGCAATTAGGGTGAAGTTAAATTTTTTTGTAGAGAAGTGGAGATTAAATTGTAATTTTTATAATAATAAAAATATAATTTTATTATTTTAATAATTTATATCTTTATAATTTGTAAAGGATTAAATCAAAATTTTATTATTTTTAGTGTGTCAAAGTACAATTTTTCTATTATTAATTTATAATTTTATTTAAAAGTCCTAATTGTAAAATTTTCCATGCCAACTCCGACCAGCCCCTCGCTATGCCCCTGGTTACAATTCTTGTCTTTAATTTTGCACCGCCACCATGAGAATCTCAGTATGACCATTCAAAAGCTAACGTTGTTGATGGCGGCGATGGAAGTGGTGGCGCCGCGGCGGCGATTGGAAACGACATGAATCAAAATTTAATAGGCAGTTAGTAGCTATTAGCTTAAACCCTCCACAATCCATTTCTGTTATATAATCATCAGCCACGATCACATGATAGCATAACAATAATAATGGACCCCACTTCCCTATCAAATCAAATCCAATACGACACGTGTCCCACCCCATTATTTTTCCCTCCCTATATAAATCCCTCCCTGTCCTTTTCCTCTTTCGATTTGCATTGCTTCACTGTAACAATGGAGATCTCAGTGGAGAAGATGGAGGGCAGCACTGACGTCGACTATTTCTACGATTCCTACACCGTCCACGTCGGAAACCACCGTATCCTCACCGTTGTTACCTACTGCGAGATCACCGCCGTCAAGTGGCTTAAACAAGCCAAAAAAGTTAACAACTCCAAGTCCCTCCCTAAAACCCTCGTCGTTGGCTTCTCCGTTGAACGCCAAAACGATTACTACTCCCGTTACGGCCTCCTGGAATTTCCGTACGAGCTACTTCATATCTGCATTGGCTCACATTGTCTCCTCTACCATTTAGACGACCCCGAGTTTAACAAGCCTCCCAAGTTCCTCGCCCATTTCCTCGCCGATCCGAAGGTGATTGTAGTCGGGATGGGGATCAAAGACAAAGCGAGTCATTTGGAGAAAGATTTCGAAGTTAAGATAAAGAACGCAGTGGATTTGAACGAGTTGGCTGTGAAAGGGATGAAGAGAGACGAGCTTGATTTAGGAAGGTACGATTTAGATAGGCTCGCTAAGGCTGTGCTGGGGAAACACATGGATGTGGTGAGACCTGGGAGGAAAATCGAGTGGTTTAAGGGGAAAAGGCCGTATTATCACAGTCCTGAGTTGAGTAATGAGAAGGTCATGTTTACCACTGCTGATGCTTATCTTTGTTACAGTGTTGGATCTCAGCTGTTTGATATGATCCATGGGAAAGCTTCCTCCACTATTGCCGCCGCCGCCGCCGTTGCTGCTGCTGCTAAGTCCAGGAAGAGCAAGAAGATGAAGAAAGGCAAGAAGAACAAAAAAGGTAAGAAATAGATTAGACGTTGGTTATGGAGTTTGATGGCCATTGCTAGCCGCTTTTCGCTTCCAGTAGTAATATCTGTTTCGTTTCTATATTGTTTACTGCAATTCTCAGGTGAACTGAATTCTCCGTTTAGGGATTTTATTTTTCTGCAGCTATCTTTTATATGATATAATATGCAATGATCGAATGAAACAGTGGCATTTTCTTTTGCTTTTAACTGCCTTGCGTTGTTTTTTCTGTGTTAATATATTCTATTAAAAATGTTTAATCTCCTGATTCTGATTGGTTGGTGAGAAAACGCAAAGAAACTTTTTCTTAGGGTTTTACTTTTTCCATGCCAAAACGAACATGTTAACATTTCATTATCTTTTGTATTTTCCATTAAAAGGGAAAGAATTTTATTTTCTCTGTACGATAAATTAAGGTACGGCCTGCCAAAGACGTTTGAACAAAAAAGGGAAAAGGGCAGTCCGTTGTAGCCACCCTCTGCATGTTAGAGCTGGTTACTGCTCATTAGAGCTGCCCATGGACTGGGCCGGCTGGGTTTGCACTGGCTTCATGCAAAATATTTAAATTAATTTAAATTTAGGTTTGATCCAGCTTGTTTATATTTGATTTTTTAAATTAATTTGTATTTAAAAATAATGTTTTGAAAAAATATAATATATTAAGTGCATTAAAAATTTAAAAAATATAATATATGAAAAAACACTAACATAAATATAATACATTTTTTTTATATTAAAAAATATAAATAAATGTCAAATAATGGTGATGGTGAAATTAAATATTGTAACGATATTATAGGTGAGAAAAAATAAATTAAATGCACTGTACCCTCCATCTAAACTCACACTTAATTTACTTATCCTTTTCAGTGAACTCATTTTATGATTCTTGTGGTCTATTACTTGCGTGTTTATTTTTTTCAAAGTTCGGATTAAAGTCGGAAGAGTATTTCTTGTTATGATGTGCATTAGCAACTATTTATTATTGCTAGTGGTTGTGAGTTGTAAAAAAAAGTTTATATACATTCAAAAATAAAGTTTAAAAATAATGTCGATGTGTATATATTTTCCTTCAAAAATAATAATTTGAAATTATGTTATTTTAGTATCCATCACATGTATTTTAAGGATATAGAAGTGTGCACTCTGGAGCTTAGTGTTTGACTCATCGGTGAAAAGTTTCTATTCCATGTCTCCATACCCACCATGTCATGGGTTCGAGAGTTGCAAAAATTATTTGTTAATGATGTGTGTAACATTAATTTACTCTAACAATAAAATTGAGCATTTGAATGAATTAGATTTAAAAAGCATTTTGAAATTTGACTTCAATCAATCACATAAACTCGTAGAATTTATTTTTATCGTAGGCAAACAATAAACATGCTTGACCATTGTTATTGGATAGGTCGATGTTGTATAAAAAAAACTAATCATTTGTAACTTTCCTTAATTTGTAGCATTTCTTTGTACCGACCATGTCCTTGATGTCTATTCATTATTATTATTGTAAAGTAATAGCCTTGAAACGTGATCCAGAAGGACCAAAACCAGTCAGTCCAAACTACCATTCCTTGTAGCAAACAAATATTCTACTATCCTTTTTCACATGTTATAACATCAATCGTCTTCATTGCAACAAAAGGGCAAACAAAGGCTAGTGAAAACAGCCCTATGGCCCTGGTTGTGTATTGGTACGATTTCATTTGTTTTGGCGTTGTAGCGGCTGCCTTCATCGCCTCATTATGGGTACTATGGAAGAAAGAAGCTGCGTCTAGATGCGACGAGGAAAGCGTGTACGAGAGCCTATTAGAGGCTCGACCCGATGCCAACGGGTTTATACGTGCCACACCGAGGGCTCATGTTGGTTCCAACCAGCTATGGACCAGTTGTTGGATCAGGGTGCACCCTGGATGGCTAGTGCTCACCCGTTTCGTTTCATTCGCGGTCATGGCGGGGTTCTTGGCATGGGATATAGTCGAATGGGATACTTCCATCTTTGTTTACTACACCGAGTAAGTTCCTTCATTTCCATACACACATGGTAAAATACATCTAATGTCATTAAACTATTAGTAAGTTTATGTTTTGGTCAATCAATTTCAAAAAGTTACAAATTAGTCATTGAACTATTCGAAAGTTTTCATTTTAGCCACTAAGTTTTTAAAATCGTTGTTGTCTAGTGTTCTCTATTTACACCACCGGTACCAATCAAAACCTCTCATTCTCCCTCTCTTTTATAGTTCAAGTTTTTTTTTCATGAAACAGTTTTAAATGTTGAATTTGTAAACTAAAATCCTAACAGTTTTTTTTTTCTATTTTGTTATATCGACTTGAATTTAAGATTTGTTCTTTTAGTCTCAATGGGTATTGATGCACCGTACGTATCATCGAATTGTTGCTTGGAGTTCATTAGCCAAACTTTTCTAAAAAAACTTAGCTAAAAAAAAATTAAAAATGAAAACTTTCGAACAATTTAATAACCATTTTATAACTTTTTGAAATTGAGTAATCAAAACGTAAACTTAGTAATAGTTTAGTCACATTATATACATATATAACATTAATCTAGTGAAGCAATATAAATTTGCAGGTGGACATTTGTATTGGTAATGGTCTACTTTGCGGTATGTAAATAATTTAAATCCCATTTCTGCCATTATATTTTTCTTTGTTGATTAAACACTTTGTTAGAGTAGCTCATGCTTAATTAATACATGCATTTTGTTTGTGAAGCTGGGGACTACCATATCTGCTTATGGATGTTGGATGTGCTTTACTACACCACTACCGGAAAATAGTTTAAGGGATGAATTTGTAAAAAGGGATGTGGAAGAGGGTAGAATTGCAAATTCTGTAACTTATCAAGCCAAAAAAGTATGGTGTAAAATCAAGTTGCAAAGTCACTATGCTCAAGAAGAGTTTCAAAGAAGGGCAGGATTTTGGGGTTATCTTATGCAAATTATATATCAGGTCTGTCAATGAAGTTATCAAAACAATTCCTACTTGTTTTCACTGCTTTATTTTCTTCGATTTGATGATAAAAAGTCAATAAATTGAATCTTGTAACCAACCATTTAATATGTCTTAAGCCATGATGAGACCTTTAGTATGGGCTACTGGCCTTCATTTTCTCTGCAGACAAGACAGCTGATTTACTTAGTTTTGCTTCATTGTAGACGTGTGGAGGTGCTGTCATCTTGACAGACATTGTATTCTGGCTTGTTATTGTCCCATTTTTATCAAACTCACACCTTGGCCTGAACATGGTAAGATTTTAACTTCATATCAATGCTAGAAAAACTCATAATTTGATTGCAAGCGGCTATGTCTAAATTCAGTGGTTGTTTTCTTTTTTGGACAGTTAATGGGTTGCATGCACACTGTGAATGCTGTGTTTCTCATACTGGATACTCTTCTCAATAGCCTTGTAAGTATTTTGCACCTCTAAACTACACTTCAAAAAAGTTATTAAATTATTAATAAATTTTTATTTTAATCATTCAACTTTTAAAAGTTATAAAATGGTCACTAAATTTTTCAAAAGTTTTTATTTAAGTTACTTAGTTGTTAAGTAAAGTGACGATTCGAGAACCAATATAGTGAAAAGAACATACCCTAAATTCAAGTCAAACAAAAAAAGCTGAATTATAAAGGAGAAAGGAAATGTAAGCTTTCGATTGCTGCAGATAGTATGAACAAAGAAAATCATACAACAATGCATTTACCAATCCGGTGACTTAAATAAAGACTTCGAATAGTTTAGTGACTAATTTATAATTTTTTGAAGTTAAATCATCGGTATAACTTGTCTTTTTATTATTCATTGCTACCATAGTCCATATAGGCTCCACGTGTTAATTGAATCTCCCCTTTTGTGTCAGCCATTTCCTTGGTTCAGGCTTGCATATTTTGTTCAGTGGAGCTGTTTATATGCTATTTTCCAATGGGTTCTTCATGCCTGCGGGTTTACATGGTGGCCATATCCTTTCTTAGAGCTTAATACCCCATGGGCTCCTTTATGGTAACCTGATTTGCCTCAGACAGAGTTATTTTCATTCACCAATATATATAAGAATATAATGAATTCAATCATTTCCATCGAACAGGTACTTCTCCATGGCTGTGGTTCACATCCCTTGCTATGGAATATATGCACTGATTGTGAAAGTAAAAAATTCAATCCTCCCAAGATTGTTCCCCCATGATTTTGTCAGATCATACTAGTATCTTTCCTTCTATTTTTTTTTCAAATCCACTGCTTTTGAATGTGGTACATTTGTTTAGGGTTTATGGTTTGTTTATTTATATCAAGATGGGGGCATTCCTCGCATCCATAGATTGTGGTTTATGTAACTTCTCTTTTTTCACATTCAACAATTTGGGAAGTAGTCAAGCATTCATACCGAAGATAATGTCATTTTGGGGCTTATTTTATATGTTTACAATATATTCCCTTATTGAAAAAGGGGTTTTGCTATCAAAGCTTTTGACCATGATTTTCTATGGATGTTTTCATTATGTAAAATAAAGCTTCTAGTGGCTAAAAACAACAAAGAATCCCATCAGACATAAGAGTCTTTCAAGATTCAAACAAATATGTTGTTGGTATTTGCTTGATGATGAAGGTATAATACAAGGAAACATAGAGAAGCTAAGAAACCATATGCGTTGGATCACAAGCAAATTAGACTAACACAAGGCAAGCATTGAGACTTCTCTAAGCTCTATTTCCCATCTTTTAAATCGGGAAGATCAAAGATTTCATGTCATACAAACTAAGATTGCCTATGAAACCCCAGGATTTGACCCCTAGGCCAATGGTGTTCAACCCCCATACCCGTGTCATTGGATCAAATCACAAAAATTGCCTACTAGTGATGCGTGTGATAGTGATTTGCTCCTTCTAGTCATGTGTTAGTTGTAAAAAAATAAAGCTAAGAAGCTATGAGCCTTATGAGTTTCTCATATATAGTTGCCACCAACCTATGACTAGCAAATTGAAAACATAAGACAAGCATTGAAACTTCTCTAAGCTCTATTGTCATAGTTAAATTGAGAATATCAAAGACATCATCTCACACAAACTTCGGCAACCTACTGTCACTCACATATCCTATCATGCACGACTGTTTCAGCTTTTATAATGACAAGCCTTTTAAAACTTCAATGAACTATGGCATAAAGGCTAAGGCAGGATAAAACAATATATTGCATTTAAAGCATGCTTAAAGCCTTTAACTATACATTTCCTTGATAGGTGGATTCCAATTCCACTAATCTGCCAGAGCTGAAACTCAAAAACGACTATACTAAACCAGATATGCAACAATGGGAAACATTGGCTCCATTCATTTTGCTAAACAGATTAGTTCTCTACATTAATCCCCAACATGAACAGACATTGGCATATAGATCATTGAATAAAAACTCTGCAGACGTGCAAATACCTAAGTGATGAGCAAAAATAGTTGAATCATTTTACAAACATCAAGCATACACCAATTTCAAGAGAACAAAATAGCAAAAAATACAAAGCATAGAAATATAATCATCAAACAACATAAAAAAGAATTAACTTAAGTTGATTCAAACAGCTGGATTGATAATCAAAACTCCAAAATCATATTGCCTGAGTATTATAACATATTCAAACACAACAAAGTTCATTCGATTAAACAAAATCCGACGATTACTGAAAATTTAAAACCTAGAACCCATATTGGAAAGCCCCTAAAAGATCCATCTTTTGCACGAGCCCTACTTAATCTCCACCAGCCTTCTGGTAAACATAAGTGAGTCCACACTTACCGCAATAGTGCCTATCGAAATGGTTAGCCATGAAAGTCCCAGCACCACACTCAGCATTAGGGCACTCTTTCCTCAGCCTCTGAACCTTACCCGATTCATCCACCTTGTAGAACTGCAGCACAGCGAGCTTGACCTTCTTCTTCTTGTGCTTGATCTTCTTGGGCTTGGTGTAGGTCTTCTTCTTTCTCTTCTTAGCACCTCCCCTAAGACGGAGCACGAGATGGAGGGTGGATTCCTTCTGGATGTTGTAGTCGGCTAAGGTGCGGCCGTCCTCGAGCTGCTTGCCGGCGAAGATGAGGCGTTGTTGGTCGGGTGGGATGCCTTCCTTGTCTTGGATCTTGGCTTTGACATTGTCAATGGTGTCGGAAGACTCAACCTCTAGGGTTATGGTCTTCCCCGTTAGGGTTTTGACGAAGATTTGCATCTTTGGGCGCCGCTGCTGGCAGAGGGAAATGGAGGGTTCGTCTAGGTTTCAAAAACAGGGGAGAAGTCCGCTGGGGTTTGATATATATATATATATATATAGATATACACATGAAGGTGAATTAGGGTTTTCTTGGGGTATGAAAGTAATTTCCTTTTTCTGGGTTTTGGATTTTAAACTTTTTGGTGACTACCAAATGGGCTGTGGATCATGCGACGTGGCCTTATATAAGGAGGCCCATAAAGCTTAGTATACATACTATTAAAAAAGCTTAGTGTAATTTAGACCCAAATTAGGATATGGCTCTGATGCGACTATCTTTGGGCCGTAAGCTTTTAGAAAGTAGAAATATTGATCGAGTTAGATCTAATGCGACATCACGGTGAAGCTTTTTACGTGATATTTCGACAAATGAAGAGATTCAACAATAAATTCAGTGATTATTCGACCGTAACTTTTAACAAGTATGACTGTTTGCTTTTCACGTGACAATGTCATTTTGAGATCATTCTCTCTTATTTTTCTTCTATTTTTGAAGTTTTAGGTAATTTCCGCGTATCGAAACTTTGGAATGGTGTTTCTCGATTAAACTCAAACCTTTAGTAGGTTAATAGCGTAGCTTCCATGTACCGACTCTGTGATATGTTAAGTCCAACTCTAAGGAGCTCATGCCCTATCTCATTCTACAATGGAAGCAAAGTCGATCCACTCCTTTTTAATAAAGGATGGCTTGTTTCATTCCTTCTACATTATACACAACTTTCCTCTGGGATCTCCAATAGCAATGGCTTTCCAGGCTCTAAACCTGGAAGAACAGCTGAAGAGATGATGATAGATTAGGTCATTAATTAAAAATTTAAAACAGCTAAGGATTAAATTAAATTTTTATCATTTTAGAGGGTATCAAAATGCAATTTTACTTTTACTAATTTAAAATTTTAAACAACTTAAATAAAATTTCTCATTTTACCCCCCCGGGGATACGCCCTTGCTTTTGAGCCGAACACATGAAGGATTTTTTTCGTAAATGACCCCTCATTAAATGAAAAAAATGAAATTAGTAATGGAGATGCGGGGGATCGAACCCCGTGCCTCTCGCATGCAAAGCGAGCGCTCTACCATTTGAGCTACATCCCCTTTGCTTTAATGTAAGTTTCTTTTCTTTTTTCTTGTAACAAGTCTTGTTATCTTCTTGGAGTTTCTAACCTTTTTTATCAAATAAAAAAGAATATTCCTCCCTTCGCTATTAGTTTATTAGTCTAATTAGTATCATTATTGTTGTAATAATTCAAAATAAATAAATTTGAGTGTACTTAAATGTATAACATACTCTAATTTAAGAGTTTAATGATTTTATAGGTAATTTAAAATAAACATGTTTTAGGGTTAAGTTATTTGTTCAACCTTGAAATTTGGAAGGTTCACAAAAATTAATTTAGATAAAAAAAATTTCATTTAAAATGCAGATTGGGTTCAGTCTCTAATTTTTAAGTCCGAAATCAACCTGTTTTCAAGTTTATAATGTATTATATCGTATGAAAAATAAATTATTTTTTAAAAAAATTAATAAAAGAAAATTAATGCAATTGCAATAAAATGTATATATAAATATCAAATAAAAGAAATTTATTTTTAACTATAAAAAATAATACAAGCTGGTTTAAATTGGTTTTGAGTTGATGATTTATAAATATGCATATGCTTTAGCAAAACTTAAAGCACATATTTCGAACCGACTTGGAATAATGCATGATATTTTATGGGGTAAATTTCAAAATTAAACATGAACTTTAATTTGATGAGTAATTTTATACATAATTTTTTATTTGATTTAATTCACACGAATTATTAACACAATTATTAATATAGTGTCATATTACATACATATCTAACCAATATAAAAAACAATTTGATGTATTTATTTTTTAAAACGTGTATAATTGAACTACAATCAAAGTTTCATGGGCATAATTATACTAAATCAAAATTCATATATCAATTTACACATTATTTTACTTTTTACATTTCAAATTTAGTCTCCATACTTTTCACATTTCAAAAATTCGGTTCAAATTGTTAAAATTAATTTGTTATATTTATCGGTGCGATATTTTGAAATAAAAAAAATACTCACTTTATAGCTATGTAACAAAAAAAGAACATTATTTCGGACTTGAATTTAGCAAAAGAATTTTAAATATATTCACAATAACACCTACGCGTTGAAGTTTGAAAAGTAAATGGGTTATATTTCTTTAAATAAAAGTAAGATAACTAACTTCTAAATACACAAAAAGTATAAGGACTTAAAGGAATTTTAACCTTTTATTTTTGTTACAAACAAAATCTGATTGAAAATATTTTTTAATATTAAAAGAAAGGATAAATTACACTCAAGGTTACTAAACTATTAGTAGGTTTATATTTTTGTCGCTCAATTTCAAAAAGTTATAAAATGATCATTAAATTATTTGAAAGTTTTCATTTAAGTTACTAAACTATTTGAAAGTTTTTATTTAAGTCATTTGGCTATTAAGTAACTTTTTCTTTAAAAATCCAGCTAGCAATCTCCAAGTGACGATTTGAGATCGGTATGGTATATCAGTACTCATCTATGAGTAGAAAAACATATTTTAAATTCAAGCCGATCTGACGATCATAAAATGAAAAGTGAATTATAGAAGAAAATGAGAAGAAAAGCTTTCAATTGGTGCAGACGGTGAGAATGAAAAAGGCCATACAACAACAATTTTAACAACCCAATGAATTAAATGAAAACTTTTGAATAGTTCATTGACTATTTTGTAATTTTTTGAAGTTGAGTGACCAAAACATAAACTTATTAATAGTTTAGTGACCTTGGGAGAAATTTACCCTAAAAGAAAATAGCTTTAACACAGTTAAATAGATTCCTTTCTTCTTCTTTTTTTTAATAAAAATATATAAATATTTAAGTATAAAATATAGCGTTCCTCGTTTCCTGAACGAAGATAATAAAGATTTGTCTTTTGTCTAAAGCCCTAAGAAGAATAAAAATTTAAGAAAAAGAAAAAGAAAAAGAAAAAGAAAAAAGAAGAGAAAATTCATCGATCAATATTTCTCCCCGAATTCCCAAAGAATTTGATTTGCGCCATTCATTGCTCACCTTAGGTGGGTAAACTTCCCCAAATACTTGCGCCGCCGCTGTTGCCGCCGCCGGCTGCCATCCAAATCTCATGTAATCAACTAATTCCCTCAAGGAAACTATTAAGTTTGATCTAATAATAACATTATTATTGGCTATAATTCTGAATTAATTTTTTATCTGCGGAAGTAAACCCTAGATCTTTCTTCTTTCTTTTCAGCAGCATCAATTTTCGATCGATCGGTAGAGCAATTAGGGTTTCCAGGAAACGTAAATGGACGACAGCTGTGCGGTTTGTGCTGACAATTTGGAATGGGTTGCCTATGGCGCTTGTGGTCATCGGGACGTCTGCTCCACGTGCGTCTCTCGTCTCCGATTCATCTGCAACGATCGCCGCTGTTGCATCTGTAAAACTGAATCCAACTGCATCTTCGTCACTAAGGTTAGAGCTTCACTCTTGTTTTGTTCGCCAATTTTAATTTTGGATTAGCATTGGGATTTTTAATGATTTGGTAATTAGGTAATTCCTTCGAATCTCTACTAGCGGATGAGAATTAGTAAGCCAAGTTCGAGTCTTTGTAACAGAGTCTTTTTGGTTCTGGTTTTGTTTCAGGCTTTAGGGGATTATACGAGGATGATAAATGACTTCTCTGTATTGCCATCTGAAGTAAGAGAAGGGCGGGTGGGTTCTTATTGGTACCATGAGGATACACAGGCCTTTTTTGATGATGTTGATCACTACAGGATGATTAAGGCAATGTGTAGGCTTTCGTGCAGTGAATGTGACAAGATGGATGAGCAGTCCAATGATGCAGCGAAGCGGCGAGGGAAGTTTAGGAACATTGAACAGCTGAAAGGTCATTTGTTTCATAAACATAGATTGGTTATGTGCAGCCTGTGTTTGGAGGGTCGAAAGGTAAGGTTAATCTGTAACAGTTCTAATGAAATATGACTATGGTGTAGCATTGTTCCTTTTTAATGATTTGATTGTTGTGTCCATTAGAGAACGCTATGAAAAGCTGTATGTATTGATTATCTTTGTTGGTTGTTTTCCTTTGGGTGATGTAGGTGTTTATTTGTGAACAAAAGCTATATACTAGAGCACAGTTACATCAACATATAAACACAGGTGACTCTGAGGTGGACGGAACTGAGAGTGAGAGAGGTGGCTTCATGGGGCATCCAATGTGTGAATTCTGCAAGACCCCATTTTATGGGGACAATGAATTATACTCGCACATGTCCACGGAGCACTATACATGTCATCTATGCCAAAGGTACTGATGCTATTTCTGGCATTGATTTTAGAACTTAAAAAGTGAACTTATTTGTTTGCACATTAATTGTTAATGTCCAATGCAGGCAGCATCCAGGACAATATGAATATTACAAGAATTATGATGACCTTGAGGCAAGATGACTTATAAATTTCTTTTGCTTTTCTTTTTCCTTTTTCTCGTTGTAAAGTTAAATGGAATTTAAAATTGTGTGCTGCAGATTCATTTTCGCCGAGATCATTACCTATGTGAGGATGAGGCTTGCCTTGCCAAAAAGTTCATCGTCTTCCAGTCTGAGGCTGAACTAAAGGTGCTATCTTGGGCATATAAATTTTGGTATTTTTTCCTGTTGTTTGAGTATGTCCTTCGGGTATCTTAGAATATTTTTTCTCAATTAAAGATTTTTGTTTTTCATTTTTATCCTTTCAGAGGCATAATACTATTGAACATGGAGGTCGCATGTCTCGAGCACAACGTAGTGCTGCTTTACAAGTATGTATCATTGGTCTAAATAATATTCACATCAGTTTTCCCCAATTCACTCTCTGATATGTGTGCATTTGTAGATAAATTGGTTACTTGTTTTGTTAATATAATTGTACTTTTTCTAGATTCCAACAAGCTTTCGGTATCGTCGAAGTAATGAAGATAATCACCGTGGAAGGGGACGAACATTTCGGCGCGAGGCTTCTGATAATGACTATCAACTTTCAATGGCCATTGAGGCAAGTTTGGGATTGGCCAATGATCCTCCAGCATCATCTACATCACAGGCAGTCTCTCATCACAGAGACACAAACGATATTGAACCGCTTGTTCAGCCTTTTGAGTCATTATCTACAATGGATGCTGAATCATCTTCGAGATATCTTCAAGCTTTGGGGACAGGTTCAAGGGGTGGACCTTTGCAAGAATCGTCTTTTCCTCCTCTCCCCATGGCTCCCAGCACCATTCAACAGAAGTCCCAACATAGCTCAGGTTTACCGAATAACAGCATGGCAGCACATCTACGGCGACAGAAGAATAGGAATAAAAATGCTTTGAGTTCAGCTCAAGCTTGGCCAGCAACAAGTCGTAGGACTGGGCAAGCATCAAGTATTTCAAGTCAGGTTAGACCAGGAGCAAATGTTGCAGCTGTAACATCACTTGGTAATGGTAATAGTAACAGGGTTGCACAGTTGGGCTATGCAAGCTCGACTCAGGCTCAGGCTCAGGCTCGACCCACAACAGCAGATATATTGATGTCATCTGGTTCTCGAACAAGCTCAGACAGCACAAGTAGGATTAGCCACTCTTCATCAGCTCCAAATCTCAGTGATGGTGGATACTCAGAACCATCTGCTTCTGATTTTCCTCCTGTTTCTGGTGCACAAAGGCACAAGCAATCCTCAAGCAGCCAGGTGCTGACAAATGTGGAAGATGTTCGTACGGCCAACAAATCTTTGGTGGAAAAGATGCGAGCTGCTCTTGATTATGATGAAGAAAAATATACTGCTTTTAAAGAAGTATCTGGACAGTATCGTCAGGGCTTAATAGGCACAGACAGATATTTGGATTATGTACATCAGCATGGTTTGTCACAACTAGTTCTTGAGCTGGCTAGACTCTTGCCTGATGCTCAGAAGCAGAAAGAACTAATTGACACCTACAATGCTAGTTTACAAAGCAATGGTCTGCAAGAGAATGGTGGTGGGGCCCAGGGCAGTGTGTTGTGGAAGGAGAAGGATGCCTCTAAGAAAGGGAAAGGAAAAGGGAAATCTGTTGATACTGCTGGCAGTAATTCAAAAGATGTTCTGGCCGATAGTATTCTCAGCACTGTCCATCAATTGCAGTCAAGTCATAAGCCTACTGAAGAAATTGTGGAAGTGCTATCAAAGGATGGTTACCGGCCTTCCAAAGGTAAAGCAAAGGTGATGGTGGAGGAGCAGCAGGTGCAACTCACTTCAATCAATCAGCCATCAATAAGAATTGGGGGCCAAAATGAGTCCTTACCAGTGAAAGCTGGATCAGGGGATGGGGGTGGTGGTAGCAAGCAGCGGAAAAAAACCTCAAAGTTCCACCGAGTTCGGCTTGGTGATGGTTCAATGGCATCACTACTGGATCTCAAAAATTCTGAGTCGGACCCTGAACCTGAACCATTAGATAACAAGTTTGATGGTAGCCAAAACACAACTGGAGCACTGCCTGTACGGGGGGTATGGAAGAAGGGAGGTAAAAAGCTCTTTTTATAACAGGCAATCAGCCAAAATCTTACTGGAGAAATGGTGTTTGACTACAGTTCTTGTTTAGAAATGATCTTAGTAGTGCCGTCAAAAAGTGATCGAGTTTTGCTATGAGCTCGAAAAGCTGTCAATAGATGGAGAAGATTCTATTAATGGCCTGGGGTTTTTTTTGGTTAGCCACTAGTACATTGTGCCCAACATGGTAATCATGAATGATCTTTTGGATTCTGGACGTGTTTGTTACAAAGTTAGCATGCATTTTCGCTGAGTATAAGAACACTACAAAGTTGAAGACTTTTTTGGTTTGTTTATGATACTTATAAAAGTTCTTGATTTGTCTTCATACAATGCCTTCATACTTCTTTCTTGCTTTGTTTCCCTGCCTTCCAAGTTTTTTTTTTTTTTTTTTGCTCTTAATTGGATTTTCAAATGAAAATAATTTAAATTAGGTTTGTTGGATGGAACATGGAAGTTTTAACATCATGAATGATGGTTGACTAATGCTATTGCTACAACAACAAAATACCAGGATGAACTTCCACATTTTATTCACTGATTCACAAAGCTTATTGTCAAAAACTTGGAAAATTTGATTTGATTAATTTTGAACTCGATATTATTCATATTTCAATATAAAAAAAGTCTTACAGTTTTTATTTGTTCAATTCAAACTTTCCATTGTTCTCGATTCAAATTCAAAGTTAACAACTCAAAGCTGTTAAATTTAGGGTGTGTTTGTTTACATATAAAAGGTTTTATGAAATATGTTTTTTATATTTTACTGTGTTTGTTTCATAAAAAACAGTTTGGTCAATGGAAAATGACTTACAAGTCAACATAAAATAAGTCATTTTTCTTGTAAAATGATTTACCCTTATGAAAAGTGTAAGTCGTTTTCCGGAAAAAAGTTCCTTTATAGGTATTTTTATTTTTATATAAAAATTAACTTAAATCAAGCTTAATATTATTATATTAATAATAATTTTTATTTTTATTTTTTAAAATATTTAAAATTATTAAAATATTATATTTTTCAATATTATTAAACATACATATTTAATTATTTATATTTATTCATACAATAAATTATTTAATATTTCAATTTTATTTTAATAATAAATTTTAAAAATAATAATTTTAAACAATATTCTTCACATATTATTGAAAATATTCAATATCAATATTTTAATAACAAAAATTTATTACAATTATAAATATATTAATAATAAATATTTTGTAGTATAAAGGTGAAAATATGTCATAAGTTTATGTACTCTTCACAAATTTGTAATTTAGTCTCTGCACTATTATTTTTAAGAATTTAGTCCCTTTACTTTTCAGATTTGAAAATCAAGTCCAATTGTTGACATTGTTAAATTTTTTTGTCAATTTTGTTAATATCACATTTTTAAATAAAAAAATACTCACTTGGTAGTCATGTAACTAAAAATAACGTTGTAATGAACTGAATTTAACAAAATATTTTTAATATATACAAAAACAATGTAAAATATATATTTATAGATATAAAATAAACTCAATTAAATAATGAAAAGATAAAAAAAATTTCAAATGTATGTTTGTTTAATTGAAAACTGTTTTTATGAAATATTTTCAAGAAATCTGTCAAACAACAAAAAATACTTTACAAAGATTCATTAAAATATCAAAAAATATTAATTTTTTCAAAAATTATTTTTCGAAAATTATTTTTAATGAAACAAACGGACCCTTAAATTCGAATTGACCGACTTGAAATTTAAACTCAAAATGACTTGAACTAACTGGCGTGGCACGTTCAATTTGCTAGGTGTTTAAAAAAAATAATTTTCTTTTCTTATTATTAAAATATTTATTTTTATATATTTTTCCCATATTTTCTCTCTCTTTTCCTTTTCATGTTCTTTCTCTTCCCAGCAAACCTAAGTTGCCACCAATTTCACCACTGCGGGTGGCTTTCTTCGAACACCGAACCCACTGGTGGATCTTCTAAGGCTGTTCCTTGATTCTGATAAGCCCAACCCCTACCTTTTCTCTCCTTCTAGAAACATAAACCCACATCGAAACCCATTGAAGATGAGATGACTAAACCATTGGAGCAAGTCTAAGGCGTGAAACCAACTGTGGGGGATCAAACATGATGAAGTCGAATTTGGAGGGATGCATCGACAAGCAGGGGGTAGCAGTAGATAATCCAAGAACGAACTCGTTAGGAAAAACCATGCTTTAAAATGACAGCCTCATCTCCATCAACGAAGAAATGCACCTTCGGAACAACTACCACCACGACAACTACGACGGCTGTAGCTACTGCAACGATGACAATATTGCCTCATCCTCCTCCGCCGTTTCTGCATATGGATACGCTGCCTAAGACACAATATGGTCTTAATAAGCCTAAATGTATTCAACACGTAGATTGTTTTTGTGTAGCAATTTCCCCCAACAGTACAAATGGGATCTTTTTTTAGTTTGGTTGTCAGGTGTTGTTATCTGGTTTTTGTTTGGTCAAAAGTTGCAAGACCATGGTAAAATTTGTAAAGTCTGCAATTCAGTTTAGATATTTGATTAGTTTAATCCATTTGAGTTTTAACTTCGGATTATCTATTAAAATCCAAAGGCCTGTTTAAAATTCAGAAGGGTTTGAGCAAAAAATTAGATTCGCTTAAAATATGGGTCGAGCTTGGGTTTGAACATTCAAGGCTTGAACTCGATCTAACCTGAACTATTTTGAATTTATAATACTTTATATTATGTAATTTAGAACATATTAAAAAAATAAATATATAATACTATTCTAATGTAAACATTAAATAAATATTAAGACGACTATATAAAATTTTCAATAAATAAAAAATGTATAAAATTATTAAATATTAAAATAAAACAATATAAGTATTTTTTAAAAAATTTAAAAAATAATATGGGCAGATCTAAAATAAGTCTGTGTTAGTCTTTTTGCAAATATAGATGGATTTAGACAAAATTTTAGGCTTAAATTTCGAGTTTGATCGAGTTTAAACAAACATAAAATATTTTAATATCATGCTTAGACCCGACTTATGAATACATCTAGTTCTAACAAGGCGTTTGAAAACAATTCTTTTGGTGATTTGCTGGAAGAGAAAGAACACAAAAAAGAAAAAAAAAGGAAAAGAGAGAAAAATAGGAAAATGTTATGAATATCTTATTAAGTGGATGTCCATTAAGATTAAAATAAGTTTGGATGAACTTTAAATTCTAATAGTCATCAGAATTAGAGTTCTATTTCATTTATACTTTCTATGTCTATAAATATAAACATTTGAGAAGCATTGTAAAATACTTCTATTGATCAATAAAATATGCTCTCTCTCTCTTGCTCTCTCATTCTCTCATTCTCTTTGTTATTTACTATCTGTCTCTTTATTTTATAATACGTTATCAACACGATTCTCATTTAATTATTTTTTTTCTTTCAGTCGTCAATTGAGACTGACGCACTATGGTTAACTACTAGAACCTTTAACTACTCAGTGCTCTTGATAATAGCCAAGATGATAACGATGATGTTAAAAATCTTCAGGTATATTTTACTATAATTTATTTATTATATCATGTTTATTATAATTTGGGACTAATCATGACAATATGAATAGATGGATTTTGATTTGAAATCCACGCATGTTTGCGATGGTGATTATGGAATAAATAATCTAGCGGGACATTTATAAGTTCGTCCTACTAAATTTGTTGCATTCCCAGAAGTGAATGCAAACATAAAGAAAATGAAAGATATAATCATGGACCACTAAAAGTGGGAACATAATGATGAATAAGAGAACAATGAGGGTTCTCAAGAAACTCTTCAAAGGGCAAAGACAATTTATGTTATCAATGTGATATGAAAGGTTATTGGCCACATATGTGGTGTATGTCCAAATATTTTGTTTGGGTTAATATTCTTTGAGGAATGATATGAGAATGTAGTAATTAATTCTATCATTACAGATAGAAAATATTTATTTTATTTGGTACTGAAACAAACTAATATTATTCCAATATTTTATTTGGTACTTATCTTGTGATGGTTAATCCATTAGTTTTAAAAGATATTCATAATGGATCTCATATTGAGATTGTGAATGAGGAAAAAATTATATTTCATATGAATCAAAAGAGGATTGGGTTATTGATTTATATTGAATTGATAGTGATTATCTTTGTGATATTCTTTTATCATTATCCTCATTAAGGGGTTAAAGTCAAAATATTCGACTGTGAAATATCTACTTAAATTGTGGAAGGAAAAATATGAACAATAGAATATGGTAATTCTATCTAAAACTCTTTATGGTTGGATGCACCTGAAGTTGCAAGTTTTTAAAACTGTGAGTATAACTTTACAGTATTCAAAATAAGTTCTCAATTAAACATACGTGAAAAATATTACTGATGTGAACCTTACAAGAGAGAACTTATTTAGTTTTTCATGATTCGAATGTGCTCTTACAGTAGCAATATCATGAAAAAATTTACTTATGGTTGAACAAAAGTTTTTAATTACGGAACTTAACCATTCCCTGAAGAGAATGTAACATTATGTGATAAATTCAAAGGATATAATCTTTGACATGGATGTAGTAAATTGGACTATAATAATAGTCATGAGGGATGATTGTGATAATTTTTCTCATCACCAAAAGTGGAAAAATGAAGAAAGTAAAAAAAATACCAAAAATTTTCAAGAACTCTTTAATAAGAGAGATAACTTATATATAAAAGGTCATTGGTTATGTACCTGTTGTACAGTTGGAAAATAAGATCCACTCTCAAAATTTGCTATTAATAAATGCCCTGCATTTGAAGATTTTGGCATATTCCCTGAAGCGAATATTGCATATAATTATTTGGAAATTATATTATATGACTTAGTGTCATTATAAACTTCACATTGATTTACACATTTCCAGTCGTAAATATCACAATGATACTTATATGTGGATACAAAGTGAAAGGAATGATAGTAAAATTATCAATTTGCTACAATTTAGTTCAAATTGAAACGCATGTTAAAGTAAACTAGAAGTTTACTAGTACAAATATATTTACTATTTGGCATGACCTGTTAGACCATCCTGAATCATATATGATGCGAAAATTAATTAAGAATTCATATGGACATTTATTAAAGAACCAGAAGATTCTTTAATTTAAAGAATTCTCATTTGTTGGTTGTTCTCAATGAAAATTGGTTGTTAAAAACTCACTAGCTAAAGTTGAGATCTAATGTCTTGTATTTATGAAATGAATATGGGCCCGTTAATCCACCATGTTAATGGTTTTGATATTATATGATTTTGGTAGATGCATCTACAAAATAAACACATATGTGTTATCAACTTGCAACCTGTCATTTGCAAGATTGTTTGAATAATTAATTTCAGATAATGCAATTAAGACAATTCATCTCGCTAATATTGATGAGTTTATATCTTAGTTTTTTATTGATTGAGTTTGAAAAACTTTAATAAAAGTTTGTTATTTATGCGCATAATGGATTAGAGAAATTGTTGATTGAACATCTCTAATTATTATTTATAAGAACTGAACTTTCACTTTTAACATGAGATTATGTTGATTTACGTGTTGTACGCATCAAGCCAATAAATTTTAAATACTCCCCATTGCAATTGATTTTTGGTCAAGAGCTAAATAGTTCTCATCTTTGAATTTTTGTATGTGCGTATATGTTCCAATTGCTCCACCACAACGTACAAAGATGAGTGAATCTTCAAATAAAGTTAGAAATATATATTAATTATGGGCCTCCTTTTATTATAATATATTAAATGTATTGGAGATACAATTATGACATGATTGTGATTACTATTTTGATTTGATAGTTTTCCTGACATTAGGGGGAGAGAACTAATAACTTGTAATGAGTTAAGGAGAGAGTAATTTGAACCAAAAGTTCAACAATGATAACTCATTAAAGTTCCAAATAAGAAAATTTTCATAAAAGGAAAAAATCTATATGGTCATATAGTGAAAGCGAGTGCTCCAGAAGAGACCCATGACATAACTAATAAGTAAAACTTCAGAAGAGATTCAGGTACCTGAAACTGAAGATTAAAATAGTGAAAATAAGATATCTTGATAAGTTATATCAATTTGAGAAAATGTCAAACCAATAATAAAAGTGGTCGACAATGGTTTTGCATGTAATATTATTGTGGAAATAATAAAATAAAAGGAGGATATTGAATAAATCTCTTGAAAAATATAGATATGGAATAAATTGGCCAAAATAGAAAGACGTAACTCAAATATAATTAAATTTGTGGAGGTTTTGGACCAACAGTCCAAATATCTAAAGGTATAAAGCAGTGAGGGTACAAATGAAGTAGTTTTGCAAAGGCGAAATAAAAATATGAAATTTTTCGCTAAGTCCTGATATTGATTATGAGAAGATATAATATTATTTTGTGGTGATGCAATAACCTTTAGATATATTATTAAACTGGCAGTTCATACTTGCGTATCATGATTGTTATTACAACCTTTTGTGAATCACTATATAGTAAAGTTTATATTAAAATCCTTGAGGGATTTGAAATGCCAGAAGGATATTGAAATTATCGGTAAATTGTTCATTTATATGAATTGAAATAATTGAACATGTGATAAAATTGACTTAGTTAATAATAGTTGAAGGAGGATTATAAAATGATCCAAAATACCTATTTGTGTTTTTATAGAAGAATCATGATTAAAGTTTGCTATTATTATTGTTGAAACTCCTGAAGAGATCAAAATATATTTCCCCAAATTTTTCCTCTCATGACTTTCAAAAGAATGGTGATATAAATGCTTAGCAAATACATTCAAATAGTCATTTGAAATACTAGTATTCAAGATTGAATACGTAGAATATGAGATTTTATATGATATTTTTATGAAGGGGAGTAAATACGCGTTGTACTTTTTTTCCCTTAACCGAGGTTTTGTCCCATTGGGTTTTTCTGGTAAGGTTTTTAATGAGCCAACATGTTATGCATATTATAGATATGTGTACTCTTTTTCCTTCACTAGGAAATTTTTTTCCCATGGGGTTTTTATTTTAATAAAGGTTTTAACGAGGCACAGTATCTACCAATGGACATCCAAGGGGGAGTGTTATTAATATATTATTAAGTGGATATCCATCAAGATTAAGATAAGTTTGGATGAACTTTAAATTCTAGTACTCATCAAAATTAGAGTTCTATTTCATTTATACTTTCTATGTCTATAAATATAGACATTTGAGAAGCATTATAAAATACTTCTATTGATCAATAAAATATGCTCTTTCATTCTCTTATTCTCTTTATTATTTACTATCTGTCTCTTTATTTTATAACAGAAAAAAGTATTTTTTTTTAAACACATGATACATTTGACGTGCCTTGCTAGACACATGTTACCAAATAACTGCAGTAAATGGTTGAATGGTATTTTTGTAATAATGTGATAATATTAGTGGCATATTTATAAGTTCTAAAAGGTTGATTGCTAAAATTATAAATTAAGCAAAATTGAGTGGTATTTGATGTGATTTCCCCTAAAAGAAAAAAATAAAAAACGTAGGAGAGAGAAAAGAATTAGGGAAATAACATAAGCTTCATGGCTCACAATAAAAAAAATTTACAAAAATAAAGATATGACATCCAAGTCCGCATTTAACATTCTAGTGTTATTTTCGTTACACTTTTAACGGCGGAGAATGGTAAGTGACCAAATTGTTATCAATTGGTAACGTTAGTGACTAATCTTAATAATTAAAACATCAGTGACCAAAACATAAATGTAAACAAACACAAGGGACTATTTTTGTAGTTTACCCATCCTTTTTTATTCTTTCTGTATTGGGCTATTACTCTTCCTTTAAAGCGCAGTACATTAAAACAAAACAAAACAAAACAAAACAAAACAAAAACAAAAACCTTTGCAACTTAAACCTGTTTCGAGCTTTGAAGTTATTCTCAACAATGGCGGACTCGCAGCTGAAACAAAGCCAATGGAACATACGTAGCAGCCAATACCTCGGGGAAATCTCAGCCCTTTGTTTTCTCCACCTTCCCTCTCATCTCTCTTCTTTCCCTTATCTCCTCGCCGGTATTACTTTTCTTCCTTCAAAAATACCACTTCCTCCCCAAATTTTTTCTTTTATTTTAAAGCCTTAATTATTTTTTTTTACTCTTTTGATACCAGGTACTGGTTCTCAAGTTCTTCTTTATGATCTAGAATCATCAATGATGATAAAATCTTTTCAAGTCTTTGAAGGCATTCGCGTACATGGACTCATTTGTAGCTTGCTTGATAATACTACTTTAGCTTGTAAAGTAGTTGTTTGTGGTGAAAAGAGAGTAAAGTTATTTAATTTAACCTTTGAATTGGTGTCTAAATCAAATACCCAGAGTGAGTTTTTCGTGGACTTGTGTTTAATTCACTCTTTGCCCAGATTTACTCATTGGGTTCTTGATGTTTTGTTCTTAAAGGTAACGTTTTTATTTTTTATTTGTATTTTTATTTGAATATTTTTGTTTAAAAGTTTGAACTTGGTTTTTCTATGTTTCATTGGTTGTTAGGACCATTGTCTTGCTATTGGATGTAGTGACAACTCTGTTCATGTTTGGGATATGTTAAAGTCTAGTTTGGTTCTTCAAGTTCAATCTCCAGGTTAGTTGTATTTAAATTATGGGAATCTTTTATATACATAATTCACCATTTTCATGTTGTTACAGCTAGTGTTTTGAGTTTTTTTATTGATTTTTTTTTTTTGAAAAAAAAGCTTTATTTCCTTTTGTAACGTTTATCCTTGCACATTCCTTTTAACTTATATGTAGATAGGTGCCTTTTGTATTCCATGCGATTATGGGGTGACAATCTTGAGGCTCTTCGAATTGCTTCTGGTACAATTTATAATGAGGTGGCTTGTCTTTCCTTGTGATGAATACTTCTCTTTCTCTGTAATGCTTTCTCATTCTTTGGAATCCCTTTTAGTGATTTAGTAGATAAAATATCCCTTGAATTTCCAATTATAAGTTCTTTTTGGTTGGAACCAAGTTATTAATTCTTTCGGAGTTCATGGCAGCTCCTCTCAACAATGCCAGCTCAATATTTGAACTTAAGAACTTCCTGAGAGTACAATGGTCAATTATAAGTTTTTCTGGTTCTTGCTTACAGTATATAATTCCTAGCCTTTGAAATAACACAAGTATGGTGGTAAAAGTATCATAGAGGCCCCTGTACTACAAGTCAGCTTGCATTTTGTTACCTTTACTCAAAAAATGGGCAAATTAGTCCTTGTACGTTAGATCGAAGAGCAAATTGGTCTTTTCTGTTAAAATTTTTATCTATTTTTACTGTTAAAATTAATGTGGCTGACAGAGTAACTAGTTAGTTTCATGTGATATGCCACGTGTACCTTATTCCAACATACAGTGACCAATTTTTAATGATAGAGTTGGATGGAATTTTTAATTGAAGGACTGATTTGCTCTTTGATCTAACATATAGGGATTAATTTGCCCTTTTTTTGAGTAGAGGGAGCAAAATGCAATCTGACTCTTAGTACAAGGGCCTCTATGGTACTTTTACCTTAATATGGTCCTTGGCCAAAAACAAGTTAAATGATGGTGAACCTTGGTTGTTTTCATAATGTAATCATTGTTATCATCCTTAAAGGGTTACACTTTGTAGGGGTAAACTTCAATACTGCTCACCACTAGAATTAAGTGATCTCTTACTAACCAAATCAGTTTGAGCAGATTATAGTCTGGAAAGTCATTTGTCAACATGATTCACCGACTTCTACAAGTTCTGTGAAAGGTTGCATGAATTTAAGCAGCTCAAATTCCAACTTTACCAAGTGTTATGATCAGCAGTATAAAGCTGTTCATATATGTAGACTTGTGGGACATGAAGGTTCAATATTTCGCATTGTCTGGTCTTCCAATGGAGTAAAACTTGTTTCCGTGTCAGATGATCGGAGGTGAATAGGTTTTTTAACTATTTTGTTTCTATTTGTTCTACTTATTTGGGTTTATGTAATGGGTTAATATGGTTTCTTTATCCATGTAGTGCTCGTATCTGGACAATACATGATCATGATGATAGAAGGGAGGTTGTTGGTCCTGTGCTCTTTGGCCATAGTGCTCGGATTTGGGACTGCTGTATTTCTGATCACGTAAGATTCATGTAATCCTGTTGAACTCATACATGCTCTATTCTTTCTGGTATATGTAAAATCTAAGAACAGATAACTAAAAAAAATTATCTGTGATCGGTTTAAACTGATTTTTTTTTTCTGTTAGTTAATTGTTACTGCTGGTGAGGACTGCACATGCCGTGTGTGGGGTCTGGACGGAAAGCAGCTTAGGATGATTAAGGAACATATGTAAGTTGTGATTCCAGATTTTTGTCCTCGAGTTTGTTTCTTCTTTTGTGATATTCTATGTAATGTTATATATTGAAGTCTTTGTTGAATTAGCCCTAAATCTGATCAAACTAGTATTTTATTACAATATAGATATATTACTAGAATATTTTTAATGGTGCAGAGGAAGAGGCATTTGGCGATGTTTATATGATCCTAATTCTTCACTTCTTGTTACCGCTGGGTTTGACTCTGCCATTAAAGTTCACCGGTTGCACACTTCTGTTTGTAAGACATTGGACTTGGAAGGAGATGCTGAATCTGAAGATATAATTGAGGGAGCACAGATAAGCACTACTTGCATCCCAAATTCAATGGAGCATGCTGGACTCATGGATAGGTAAAGTTTTTTCAATGTATTGGACTGCAAAACTTTCCGGCATATTGCCTTTGAAAATTGACATGCCACCAAGGTTCTACTAGTGTTCTCAGCCATAAAAAACCTTACTTTATAAATTAGAAAAAGGTTTGTTATAACTTTTGTATGGATCATAGATAGCAATATGTAAGCTTTCCTAGCTCGTGGCGCTCCGATTGACGTATGATATATCGATGCCTCTAAAAGTTACAAGAGTCTTAAAATTTCTGTTATATGTGCTGAATATCTAGTAGTTGCTATGATATCTCTATTGAAGGATCAAAACTTGTGCCTTGTGGATCACAAACTTCTGTCGATTTTGTATTGACTGGTTCTTTTGTATCATATACTTACAATGGTCAATTTTCATTGTTCGTTCTGTTGTTGCAGCAAAAGCGAATATGTGCGCTCCTTGTATTTTAAATGTGAAGATACCATTTATGTTGCTACGAACCATGGTTATCTCTATCATGCTCTATTATCTGAGACAGGGGATGTCAAATGGACTGAACTGGTCCGTGTCAATGGAGAGGTTCCAATTGTTTGTATGGATCTGTTGTCAGCAAGCCTTTCCGGAAATCATTGCGGTATAGATGATTGGATTGCTGTTGGAGATGGTAAAGGAAACATGACTATTGTTGGAATCACTGGTAATCCTTCCTTACCCAAAGTGGCCTTCACCTTTGCTTGGCCAGCTGGAGCGGAGAGGCAACTCTTAGGAACTTACTGGTGTAAGTCTCTCGGATGTAGGTAATAACTTTTCTTTATTGATTAGATTATATCTCGATTTTGATTATCTGGCAGTTATTGCTTGCCTGAGCCGTAAAAATCTATATGCTTGACTGTGAATTTTAAACACATTTATTTATTATTTACTCATTTTGTAAACCTGTTTTCCGGTTTACTAATATGATAATAGGGTTAAACCACTATTTGAGGCCTGAACTTAGCAGTAATTCCCACATTGAGGTCTGAACTTTTTTTTTTGGTCAAGGTAGTTCCTGAACTTGATAATTGTTCACGCATTGAGCCTGAACTAGGCAACTATTCCCACATGGGAGGGCTTGAACTTTTTTTTCCAAGTTAGTCCCTGAACTTGGTAATTGTTCTCATATTGGGGCCTGAACTTGGCAAATTTTTCCACATTGAGGATTGAACTTTAGAGTTCAAGGAAATATCAGGGACTAACTTGGACAAAAAAAGGTACAGGCCCTAATGTGAGAACAATTGTCAACTTTAGGGACTAACTTGGTCAAAAAAAGTTCAGGCTCCAATGTGGGAACAATTGCTGAGTTCAAGCCCCAAAAAGTGATTTAACCCATGATATTATGATCGGTAAAGAAGTGATCAGCTCTTATGCTCATTGTATTATGCAGAATCTGTAAATTTACTGCTGATAATCTGGCATTGTCAGTTGAGAGACATATTCGGTATCATGCTTTACTTTGAAGGTGTAGAGGATTTTGAAATATCTTTTCTGTTAACTAGGTATGTCTTCACCACTGATCCCAGAGGAGTTTTGAAGCTGTGGAGGCTATATGACCCCTCGACATCTGTTTGTCAGGATTCTCGAAGAATATCCCTTATAGCTGAACTCCCTTCAAGCTTTGGAATACGAATTATGTGTTTGGATGCCTCATTTGAGGAAGAGGTATGTATTACCCTTTCTTTTTCCTTTTTTTTCTTTGTTTACAAGAAGAAGAAGAAAATTTCTGAATGTTGGTACCAAAATAGTATGTAATGTATGTTGTACTTAAAACTTTTGCAGGTACTAGTCTGTGGAGATCTGCGTGGTAATCTGATTCTGTTCCCTTTATCAAAGGACCTATTGCTATGCACGGCTGCCACTTCGGGTGTGAAGATATCTCCACTAAGTTATTTCAAAGGAGCTCATGGGATTTCAACCGTGTCCAACATTTCAGTTTCGAGATTGAGTCACGGGCAAGTTGAAATCCGAACGGTAATATGATCTAAGTTCCCTGTAAAAGGAAAATATTGGAATAATAACTCTTTACATTTTCCTTGGGTCATTGTTTTCTCTAGTAAGTTTTTATTATATAAAGATTATAAAAATGAAAATTTTATAATAAATTGAGGAAAAGAGAAAATTCTTGTTAAGGTCTTCATATGAACATCCATAAGCCTTAAGAAAGGGAAAATCTGTAAGCCTTTGGGAAATGGCTTGATGCATGTCTGCCTGTATGCACATGTATTTCTTCACGTTCAAGCATTTGTTAGTATGTTAATTATTTTCCCATTCTCCTTTCTTTTTTATTTTCAGACTGGAGCAGATGGGTGCATATGTTATTTAGAATACGATAAGGACCAAGAAAGTTTTGAATTTATAGGAATGAAACAATTGAAAGAATTGAGTTTGATTGAATCTGTCTCCGCCGATTTCAAGTCTGCTGATGATCTGGCAAACTGCAACTATGCTGCTGGTTTTGTGTCAACAGATTTCATAATATGGAATTTGATAACTGAGGAGAAGGTATTCGTGCCCCCACCCCTCCTTACAAGTCTCTTTAGGTCATATATTTTGATTGCTAAATGTTTTCATTGGCACAGGTTTTGCAAATTCCTTGTGGGGGATGGCGACGTCCTCATTCCTATTACCTTGGTGATGTACCAGAGATGAGGAACTGTTTTGCGTACGTCAAGGTATGTTTACTTCTATTGTTTACATCTTCATCCTTTGAGAAACATTGGAAAATGCAAATTATTACTTCTATTGTACAATAAGGCACCGTTATCAAGCACTCACCTTAAGCCACATCCTTGATATTTCATGGACCATAAAGCATATTCCGGCTCGTGTTTCCTTCCTCAAGTTTGTATATCATTTTTATTTTCTATAACTTTTGCAGGACGAAATTATTTATATTCATAGGCATTGGTTACCAGGAGGCGGTAAAACAAAATTTCCTCGGAATTTACACTTACAGTTTCATGGGAGAGAGATGCATTCCTTATGCTTTGTTTCCGAAAATTCGCAAGTTCAAGGAAATGAAGAGGAAAATTTAGTTGACAAATCTAGTTGGATTGCAACTGGATGTGAAGATGGAACTGTAAGGTTAACGAGGTATGTTGAAAGTCATCCGCCCTTTAGAATTGGGTGGAATGCTTCGCCATTTTGTACATGTATTTTGTTTCATTGGAGAAACCGGGGCATGCTGCTATGTCATGCACTCGTGTACTGTAAAAGACACATACCTTTTATGTCTGTCCCATATTTTATTCTCTTGTTTCTCATTGATTCTTGCCCTTCAATAGAGAATCTGATCATGTTACGGTGATTAGGTTTGCTCCAGAAATGGAGAATTGGTCTGCATCTAAATTGCTCGGGGAACATGTTGGTGGATCTGCTGTTAGATCAATATGCTTTGTGTCAAAGACACATATAATTCCTTCCGACGTATCCAGCACGCCTGGCTTGGAAAAGGGACAAAACGACACTTCAGATGGCAAACAAAATCCGTGTTTGCTGGTTTCTGTTGGTGCAAAGCGTGTTCTGACAACTTGGTTACTAAGAAATAGGAGTCTGGACGAGGAGGAAGAAATATACCCTGAACAAAAGCTCAACAGATGTGAAACCGGGTGTGAACCAACAGTCAAACAGTGTTCATCGATGTCATTTAGGTGGCTTTCCACAAATATGCCAATAAGAAGTTCTAGCATGGAAGGAAGAGAAAAAACTGTGAGTGCTGCCAACGAAGTTTCTAGCCTTGATAGTGATGCAAAGACTGGATCAACTTTTATAGAGAAAGAGGGAACAAAGTCAAAAACTTGCTCGGTGAATAAGTATGAAGATGATTGGAGATACCTTGCTGTAACTGCTTTTCTTGTTAAATGTGCTGGTTCCAGGTAAGCTCCGATTTTTTCTGCCTTTTATTCGCTTTGTTTAATTTATTTAAGAAACTATTCCCTTTTCGCTCTATTGCAGGTTGACTGTCTGTTTTGTCGTTGTTGCTTGTTCAGATGCCACGTTAACATTACAGGCTCTGGTCTTACCACATAGATTATGGTATTCTCAAAGGCTCATTTTTAATTCCAGTTTCGATACCTCTGTGTGCATCATGAAATTTAATTTACTCCCTTATAATTTCAGGTTCGATGTTGCTTTATTAGCTTTGATGCCATCCCCGGTTTTAGCATTGCAGCATGCAGTTGTCCCTAAGTGTAATTTAACCCAGATTAGCAGCACGTACCTTGTGATAAGTGGAGCTACTGATGGCAGTATTGCCTTTTGGGACATAACTGAGAGTGTTGAAACCTTTGTTCAACGAGCATCTAGTCTTAATATAGAGAAGTTCATTGATTGTCAGAAACGGCCACGTACAGGAAGAGGAAGTCAAGGAGGACGGCAGTGGAGATCACTGAACAGTAGCATGTCTAAGAGAAGATTCGGTGGTGACTCGGTAACTAGAAAAGCTGGAGATGTGGATAATAGCGATTCAAATATTACACGTGACACATCTTCGGAATTAAATGACCTTCAAAAGAGGTCGAAGAACTGTTCTCAAGCCGAGCATGACACTTTGCTCGAGCCAGAGACCAGCAGAACCGATTCCTTAGCCAAGATATGTGAAATCCAGCCTATACGTGTTATGAATAATGTACACCAATCTGGTGTGAATTGTCTCCACGTTTCAGGGGACTTCCAAGGTTCTGAGAACTGTTATCTGTTAAATATTGTCAGCGGGGGTGATGACCAAGCAGTTCATTGTCTTCAACTGAAGCTGACACTTTCATCAACTGAGTTAGATGCTAAAGTTGTGACCTTGGAAACAATAAGATCAACCATTCAATCCGAAAGTATTGAGAACATTGTAGATTGTAACAATAAGAACCAGGCCCCGAATCGCATCAGATTCTTCAATCAACATAGAATCCCCTCGGCTCATAGTTCTGCTATAAAAGGTCCGTAGTCCTTGTTTGAAAGTAATCCAATATGTGCATTAATTTACTTAATTTTGTTTCAACTTACGATATCTTCGATTCTGGTTGACATCGTCTTTAGCAACTGCACTTCTTATAGGCTGATTAGGCCTTAAAGTCGAATACTCTCAGTTACCAGCAGTCAGTGCCCCACAGGCCTTGTACTAACAGCAAGTTTTTATTCAATGAAGGCATTTGGACAGATGGGACCTGGGTGTTTTCTACCGGTCTTGATCAGCGCATCAGGTGTTGGCTCATTGGTGAGCACGGTGAACTAACCGAGCACGCTCTTCTAATCATTAGCGTACCAGAGCCAGAAGCATTGGACGCAAGAGCATGCGGCAGGTCAGTTTAGCATTTATCTGCAACTTTTATATTGTCGGCAATCCTTAATTACAGTTTTTGAAATCTAATGACGGTTCTTTTACTCGGTGTTTGTTAGGAACCACTATCAGATCACTGTTTCTGGAAGAGGGATGCAGATGGTCGAGTTCTTCCTCCCTTAACAATAAAAAGATTTCACAGAAGCCGCAACATATAGGATATAGGTACCACCTTGTTGTGCAACTATTTTTGTGCCAATTCCACACTCATTTAACAGTTTACATATAGCTGTCTTACCAGAATTAGTCAACCATTTTCCCCCGAGTACCGGTTGACTCGTGAATCCAAAGAAGGCGGTCTGACTTACCATGTTTTCTATTTCCGTTTACGAGCAAAGCACCTTCAGACTTTCATTAAACCCTAACCAAGACGGATCAAGGGTTACATTACATTACATCTTACAGTACTGATATGTAAAATTCAATGAATATATGATGTTGTCATTACTTTGATTCTAGTTTCAATCAGCACAATCTATGTTGTATTTTTTTCACATGGTTGAGATCTTTTGCTGCCTAATAAACCTCGAGTTGGTTCATGTTTAGTTGTGTCAAAGTCAAAGGTTGCCTTTATCGTCCGAGTATTAGCTCAGTTAACATAATTGGCGAAGGTGGAGGTCTTGGGTTTTGAGTACTCACTATTGTGATTCACCGTGCATAATTATGTGTCAATTATATATGCGGGTTTTTAAATCTTACCTTATGCTGTTGTCATATGTGAGTTTTAGTTTTGATTAGTTAATCTTAGTATGGATTGTTTCATTTCTTAATTTGTTTATATTGTAATTATTTGATTATACATTTTGTTCTAGGGTTAGTGTTCGATTAAATCGAGTCGAATTGAGGAAGAATTTCGAGCCACGAGTTCTATTCTATCATATTATCTCAGTTTGAATTTTTTTTTGAATCGAATCGAGCGAAATGAAATCTAAGAGAGTTGAATCGAATAAATTTCTCTTTTGAATTTATATATTTAATATTTTTATAAAATTTTGGGGAAAAATAGTTTATAAATATTGTCAATTTTAGATCACTTTAATTTTTTTACTTTTTGAGGGACCAATTTATATATCAAAGTTTCTAGAAATCCAAAAGGTATTAACATCAATTTATTATTCGAGTTATTCAAATTATTTGAGTTGCAAAACTTGACTCGAACTTAAAAAATTAATTTATTTATTCGAGTTTATCTAAAAAAATAATTTGAATAATTATATCTGATTAACTTGAAATTTAAGGAAAACTTGAATTTTTTTAAAAATTGAATCAAAATGTACTCAAATCTTATTTTATTCCAGTTTTTACTGTGTGTGATGTAATAGTTTGATTAAAAATTTATATAAAGTAATTTTCAAAGGTTACGTTTGAAGGCGGCTCCCTTACATCCGTATTGTTATTTTAAACTAAAAAAACTTTGAAGATTCTTGCAATCATCTCATTATCAATATTATTTTATTGGATTAGAGAAGATCTTTTTGGTCCCTCAAAATTTATTCAACTTATTCTTTATTCAATTTACTACTTAGCAATTGCAAAACTATGTTATAATTCAATTTGGTACATAAATCTATTAAATGTCATACAAATTACACAGAACGTTAATGGTATTTTTTTTTGTTATGCTACAAAAATATTATCAGTATTAGAGGAAATTATGTTAAAAAATAGATATTAAATTACGCTTAACGAATTAATATTAAATAAAAAAATAAAAACTTTTAAAAATCCAAATTAGAATAAATTCATTATAGTTAATAAATAAATTAATTAAACAAATAAAATAAAAGTTATTTAACATATAAAATACAAAAAAATATTATATCATTTGTTATATGCCGGTCATATATTGATTATTTTTGCTATCTCATAAACAAATAACATTGTTAGTATATTGGAGTAATTTGTAAAACGTTTGACAAGTTCAAATACCAAATAAAAAAAGAGATTAGGTACCAAATTAGAAAAAAGAGTCAAATTCAAATATCAAATTAGACCCCAAAAAATTAAGTACCTAATTGAATAAAAGTGTCAAGTTTGAGTACCAAATTAGACTAAAAAAATTCTAAATACTAAATTAAAAAAAATATATCAAATTCAAGTATCAAATATAATATATTGATTTGCTTTGCCTTTCTTTTGGTAATATTACTAGAAGTTGTTTTAATATTCATTTCATTTATATTAATATAAATTAACATAATTTTATATAATTATATTTATTATATATTTAAAATTTAAAATATATCCATTAGCTTTACCTCCAACCCACTCAATAAATTTTTTATTTTTATTATTATTTAAAGAAAGCCCACGCATTAAATTTAATCACTTAAAATAAACATAAGTAAATGCAATTGGAGACGTTCCACAAACCCATATGACTAATAAAACAAAATTTGCCACTAAAAATCCAAAATTTCATTAAATATTTAAAGGGTAAATTACCATAATAGTCACTTTTGTTTGCCTTGTAACATTTTAGTCATTGAATCATTAATTTCAGTTAACAATGTAATGATAAGCTGATGATATAGCACATTAAACCATCATTTCAAATGAAAATTTTTAGGTTAAATTATACAATTTCTCTCTATATTTTTCCTTTTTGAGCTTTTCCGTTCAGTTCGAGATTCGAATCTAGTAAGGGTTCCAATCTCATAAGCCTTGCAATTAAGCTTGGTGACCCTCGTTGTTTATCGTTATCGGATTCAAATCCCAAACCGAATGAAAAAGCTCAAAATTGTTACACCGTTAATAACAATTAACGACTCGATAACTAAAATATTGTAACACGATAACATAAATGACTAAAATATAATCTGAGTTAAACAAAAGTAACTATTTTAAAAATTTATCCATATTTAAAAACAATTTGGTGCACCAACCCCCAAATCCAGATTTAGCAATCTCATTAATTAATTATATAAAAATATTTTAATCACATTATGTATAAATTAAGCAATTTCTCACCTAAAAAGGATTTCCATAATTAATGCACTCTTATCACCATGCTATCTCAACTTGTCTGACACAATAATTAGCACGTGCTGTTTTTCTTTTTTCCTAAAATTAGAAAAATTAGAAATTTTTAAAATTTTTGAAAAGAATAATCTTAATGTCACGATTTATTATATTCAATCATTTGTTGCTTCGATTCATCTCTTTTAAAATTTAAAAATTTAAAAATTTTAATCATTAATCAAATGAATTTTTTTTAAAATAATTAATCGAAATGTGTGACACATTTTAATTGTTAAAATATACTGTTAGTTTTTATATTTGAATGAAATTTAAATTTAAATTTTATATTTAAAAATTAAAATATATATTTTATGAATTTAGTGACCATATTTTATAATAAATAAATTCGAATGAAAAATACTAATAGTGTCAATAATTGTACTAAAATATTTAAATTAGAAAATAAAAATAATTTAATTTTGACTTTTCGTTAGAAATATCACTTGTTGACCTTATTTAATTAATAACTAAAATCAATACCGTTGAATACAATAAGATCATATAATATAAAATTGTAATATAATCTAAATCATCACATCAACTTGTTAATTTTTTTATATTATAAAAAAATATTTAATGTAATTATAATTAAAAATAAAATAAGGTAAAATTACATGGCAGGTCACCCTAAAATAATATGGTTTTTATTTTGATTACATTAATTTTAGGATCAATTTAATTACTTTGATTAAGATAATTATTGGATTTGATTATTTTCGTTAAAAATTCAATTAATCCTTTTATTATTAAAGATAGGGACCTCTCTACAATTTGTTTAAAACACTTTTTATTTATTTATTTGTAATATGAAAATTTTAGTGGTGACATCATAACATTTAATCCTTTTTAAGAAGAGGGAATCCATCGACAACGATAACGAATTATGATCATCACCCCCACCTTTTCTGATGAACTCACCTACTAGAATAACAACACCAACCATGGGCAAAGGCAGAAAATTTTTTTAGGGGGATCGAAATTAAATTTTAATTTTTACGATAGGAAAAATATAATTTTACTGTTTAAATATATTATATCTTTATAATTTTTAAAGGATTAAATCAATTTTTTTATCATTTTTAGGGGGCCAAAGTGAACTTTTACCTTTATTAATTTAAAATTTAAAAAAAAATTAAAAAATCTAAATAGAAAATTTTTCATTTTAAAAAAGATCGAGCCCCTTACCAACCCCTTGACTACGCCCCTGACACCGGTCATCATTTTCGATGTTGAAACATCTAAATAAAATAATAAAATAATTTGTGAAAAATAATAAATAAAAAAACAACACATGAAAACGTTAAGGTAATTTAAAAAAAAAAGGAAAATACGTTAGAAGCTTTTGCGATTCCACGTCAATAATTCATTAGTATATTATTAAAATTTTTAACGATAATGATCAATTTAAATAATTATTTTAATTAAAATGATTAAATTGATAAAAAAATTAAAAAAATTAAAATAATAACATCACAATTTTAATGTGGCCTACAATGTAATTTATCAAATAAAATAATGTAAATACATAAGTAAAAACTTTTCTCACCTCACCAACCATAAAGCACGGACAAGTGGCAGTTATTTCCCAATCTTTTGGGGAAACCTAGTGTCCTAAAGCTATAGGGGACTCTGCTAGTTGTCGCCACGTCATTTTTTGGACATGAGTGGCTTACGGCTTATTCAGCTTCTAGCTCGGCTGCTTAATTACATTTTCAGACATTGACGGTATAAACCTATTATTTATCGTATTTGGACTGTGAATATGTTGAACCAATTTTCCGCAACTTTGTTGAATAAATTTATTAAAATGTTAAAAGAAATTGTTGAAAATTGATCAAAGCCAACCCTTTAAAAATAATTTTTTGAATTGATAAGAGTATTTATTTTATTTTTCGTCGTATTACTAAATTAATATTTAAAAATAAAAACAATCAATTTAAAAGGTGAAAAAATATCATATTAAAATAAAAGTTGTGATTATTATAATAAATTTAGATTTATTAGTTGGAATAGGAAATATATTATACTAAAAAAATTGTGATAAGTATTTTATAGATTTAGATTTATTTAAATTGTAATAAAATGAGAAAAAGTCTAAAAATGAATTAGAATACTATAGTTATAATAAAATAAATTTGTGATAATACAATAAATTTAGATTTAATTAATTATATTAAAAATTATGATAATTTTATTTTATTGATGTAAGAAAGAGTTATCATTTGAAAAGAAGTCTAAGCTTAAAATATAGATTGATTTATAAATGCCAATCAGTAGTTAGTTCAATCAAGTAGCGTTTAACAAAAGTTACCCATAAAAAATGGAGATTCTTAATTTTAGTAAGTTAGAAATTGTTATAATAAACGTCGATAATGATAGTAAAATGATCGCAAAGTAATAAGAAAAAAAAATAAAAAAACACAAATTTTATGTGGAAAATCCTTATCAGGAAAACCCATAGGCAGAAAAGAAAAAATTCACTATGTTGAAAAACACACGATACAAGTGTAGTTTGACTACATCTGTTTAAGGGTTGAACAATCTTATTATAATCAATGTTGAATAAAAGAAGTTTAGTCCTATACAGATTCAATTTGTGTGGCATGGTCCCCCTATTTTGCCTCTTTATTTTATTTATTTAACAAATGATAGGATTCAAGTAACACAACTCTAACAGAAGTATCTCAAAAAGAATAGAACATTAAAGACGTGATTCTTCGAAGAGAGTTGGAAGATCATTTTAATTGATGGTAAAGTAATACAATTATGATATTATTTTTTTAAAAGAAATTTTTTTAAGTTGTTTATATTGTGTGAAGCAAACATTCTTTTATCTTTTTTTAACTTATTATTACTATTATTTGTTTGGTGTAGGTGAAAAAAGTTTTCAACAAAAAATTTTAATCATTATTATTAAACTTGTTTAATGTGTTTATTACTTTAGTGTAAACAATTTTCGTATTTATCATGAATTATTAAAATTGTTACATGTTGTTTTACCTAATTTTTTATTTTTTATTTAATATTGTAATTTACTTTTTTATGTTTAATTCTTGTAGTTAAATATTTATTTTATTTTATTTATATAAATTTTTCAATGGTCAAAATAATAAACATTGAAGAGTAGAAAATATTGATCTACAACATGTTCATCTTTCAAATATTAAATACATATATTCACATGCAATACACATTACATAAGTAATATATATTAATTATTATTTTGAATAATATTGTTTGGCATTAATTATATAAAATAAAACTAAATTGTAAAAAATTGGGAAAAACAATATTATTGGGAGAAATACTCACGAATCTCAAATATGAACTGTAAAACAGATATGCATAATATAAAAAATTAACTTAAAATTTTGAATAATATTTAAATTGATATATAATTTAATAAACAGCAAACACAATGATTCGGTTTTTAAGTTAATAAATTTAAACTTAACAATCAAATCATAATCATAAAATATATAAAATATAAGATAAATTGAAAAGTCAATACAAACACATGAGGAAATAATTAATCACGACATAAAAACTATATGAATACAACATAAATAATGTGTCAAAATCTAGATAAAATAAATTCAGTATGTTGGTTTGATGGTTAGGGTATTTATTATTTCAGATATGATTTTGGTTTAAATCGCATCAGTCGCATTATTGTTAGAGTTTTATCTTTTTCTTGTAATTCACCAAATTTTTTTATATAAAATAAATTATTAATTTAAAAAAATGATATAAATTTATAATATTTTGAATAAAAATTCAGATTTCATTAATGGAACAGTAATTTTGGATTCCTCATAAAAAAAACAGTAATTTTGGACAATTTTGGATGTTATTAATGAACGGTTAGAATTCATACAAATAATCTTCCCAATTTAATTTATCCCAACTTTTAACTTAATCACATTCCATAGTTCGCAAACAATTAAAGCCTTATTAAATTTTGTATTTTTTTAATATATTTTTATTAATAGTTATCATGAACGATAAAGATATTAACACATTACACGTAATACAAATGATAAAGAGTAAATTATTAAAATAGTCACTTTTGTTTGCCTCAGGTTATATTTTAATCATTTATGTTTGAAATATTACGTTTTAATCACTTACGTTATCATGTTGTAATATTTTAGTCGCTGAACCGTTAATTGTTGTTAACGGAATAACGAAAAAAGCTAATGTGGCATGTTAAATCATCATTTCAAACGAAAATTTTAGATTAAATTATATAATTGGTCCCTATATTTTTTTATTTTGAGCAATTTAATTTTTCATTTATGTTCTTTTAATTTTCTTTTTTTTTTTCTTTTTTTCCATTCTTTTCTGCCTCTCCTTCTGTTTTTCTCTCTTCTTCATTTCTTTTAACTTAATTTTTCTATGTTTTTCATTTGTTAAAACTAATCCACAAGCCTGCCTCACGAAAAATTAAATTGTTCAACAAAATAAAAGTATAGGGACTAGTTTTAACAAATGAAAAACATAAAAAAACAACGTTAAAAAAAATTGAGAAGGGAGGAAAACAAAGTGAGAAGTAGAAGAGAATGAAAAATAAAGAAAAAAAAATTAAAAGAACATTAAAAAAATTAAATTGCTCAAAACGAAAAATATGGGGACCAAATGTATAAATTAAAATGTGTTTGAAATGATGATTTAACGTGTCACGTCAGTTTACCATTACACTGTTAACGATAATTAACGGCTCAATGGCTAAAATGTTACAACACGACAACATAAGTGACTAAAACATAACGTTTCAAACATAAGTGACTAAAATGTAATCTAAGATAAACAAAAATGACTATTTTAATATTTTACCCGCTGATAAATAAGACATTACAGTCCAAATGTCATGTCTGCAAAATAATCCCCAAAGAAGAAAAAGACATATTAACAATAATACAACACTGAAATAATCCATAAACAAAATAGAGATGCGTCATATTGATTAAACCACTGAAGATTGCATCCTAATCTCGCCATCATGAGATCTCATGATGATGAACTCTGGTCAACCAAAAAATCATTGCATCAGAGCTACACAAACACACACATAGAAGCATAACCAAAAACTAAAAACTAAACCACTATTGCTTTCAGAGAAAATAGAGTGGACAAAACAAAAATCACGGTATAATGAATTAGAATTAAAAATAAAAGGAAATTAAACAAATATTATTTAAGAAGCCGTCATCTGCAACTAGCCTGAAGATCAACGTCGACGAAACAAAAATTTGAAAATTGTAGAGGGTAAACTACATCGTAGATCATTAAAATAGTGTTATTCTTATTTTAGTGACTCAAAAATTTAATTTGAAAAGCAAAAATAACATAAGAAAATGGTAAATTACAGGGATTGCGTTTGTTACTTATTCAAAGTAAGAAGAAATTTTTGGGGTTTAAGGAAGAAAATTACAGGAATTTCTTTAAAAGAAAAGGAGAAACGGGTTGGGGGTGAAGAAAATTAAAAAAATAACAACTTTTTTAATTAAATTAAATTTTAATAAATATATTTTAATTATATTTACGATGTGGAAAAAAGCCACGTGGAACATTTGATTGGGCCACATCAGCAGTCGATGTAAAAATTAATGGCGTTAAATTTGAAGGGTTAAACCAATTAATAGAAGTAAACTTTAGGCACCAAAGCGACCAATCAAAAAATGTTTAGGTATTAAAACTGAAAAAATGATATGGTTCAAGGGCTAAATCATTAATAAAATCTTGTTATGCGGGGGCAGCAGAGTAAGTAGTGATAGAGATGAGAGAGCAAGCGAGTGTTAAGCAGTGATGAGAATTGATGATTTTTATAGTGGGTATTGGACGGTGATGAGGATGGATAGTATTTATGTTGCAAATAAATAAATAAAATATTTTGGATTAATTATAAAAAGGTTTTTAATTCTAGTCAAAAATAAAAAAAATTCACGTGAACAATCTGTTAGTAGATTAATAAAATTTTTAATGATAATGATCAATTTAAATAATTATTTTAATTAAAATAATTAGAGTCACCAAAATAAGAACAAGACTTGTAATAGAATTTATCCAAATAAAAATTTAGATTAATTAGAACATAACAAGTAACACGTGTAGGAGACATCCATTAATTAAATCTAATCAATTAAATTGATTTTTTTTTCTCCAAGCTATCAAATAAAAAAAACATTATTATCTTAAAAAAAATATATTTTTTGGGTTGCTTAATGTATTTACTAGAATGAGTTTAATAATTATTTCGTGTTTGATAAATTTATTAAAAATAAATGGTAATCATAAATTTTAAAATTATTACATAATTAAAATGAAAATCGAATTTTCAATTACCATTAAAAAACAAAAAAATTGCGCTTCGCCACAAAAATAATTTTAAAAAACAAAAATATTTGACGTTTTGTCTTTGTCCGGGTAGACAACAAAATTCAATAGCATACGTGTACGCTTATATTTTCAGGACTGTACCAAAAAGTTATACATTCTTTTCCAGAAAAAGAAGTAAATGATCTCTCAATTGATTACTAATTCGATTAGTATAATTATTATTGTTAATATAAAAAAATTTAAATTCGAAAGTGTTAAAATGTATTATTTTTATTTATGAGTTGAAAGAAACTTATAAATAATTTTAAATATTATATAAAAAATAAATATTACTAAAATTTATAATAAAATTATTAAAAATAAATAAATGAACTGAGTCACTGACAAGTTGACATCTGAAGATCAATTTTTTTTCTTTTTGGGCCAAAATCTAGAAATTTTCAAGAAAATATTTCTTCTTCTTTTTTTTCCCCTTTTTTATCTTGAATTGTTATGGTGCTTTGATGAATTTGAGAGGATATTGATAGATCTATGGGCCCCAATTGTAATTATTTTTAATATGAAATGTGTGTCTCTCAATTAAAGTACTCAATGTTATATTATTGGATTTATTTTTTATTAGTATTGATTGAATTATGATAATATTTTAAAAAATATATAATATTTATAAAAAATGTTTTCAAACATCAAATAAATTTTAGATATGAAATAAGAGAAAATATATTATACACTGTCAGTAAAATTTTTAAATTTCACAAAAGATAAATATTTTAAAAAAGAAAACACATAATTTTTTAAAATTATTTGTGCAATAAAAAAAAATAAGGGAGAGATTTATTTATATTAATGTAAAATTAAATTAATTCTACATATGATTAATATGTTAATAATTTAACTATTAATTTTTTCAATATAATTGTATTTGTCGTACATATAAATTTTCTAGTATATCAATATAAAATATTATTTATATTAATATAAATAAAAAATATTTAGAAAATTTAAAATAAAATATGACAGTTGCATTTAATATATTAATCGAAAAAAATATAAAAATTTGTATCAAATTTTTAAAAATAAAAAAAATTAAGAAAAAATCTCTAAATCTGGCACCTCATATAGCTACGGAAAAAGTGAAGAATGACTACAAACTTTACCCAACATCATTAAATTATTAATAAGTTTACATTTTGATTATTTAATTTTTAAAAGTTATAAAACGGTCATTGAACTATTTAAAAGTTTTCATTTAATTCACTAAATTGTTCGAAAGTTTTTATTTAACTCACTGAGCTACTAAGTTTCTTTTCTTCAAAGTCTGATTAGTGAGTTCCAAGCAACAATTCGACAACCAGTATCATCGATGAGTAGAAGATCATATCTTAAATCCAAGCGATCTAACAGTTAGTGTCAAAGATTAGAAAATAAAGTTATTTGGATTTTGATTCGCAAATTTATGACGTTCAAAGCTATTTCATGAAAAAAAGTTGAATCATAAAAAAGAACGGGAAGGAGAGCTTTCGATTGGTGTAGGTGGTGCAAACGAGAAAGCCATATAACAATGATTTTAATAACTCAGTGACTTAAATGAAAACTTTCGAATAATTTAATGGTTATTTTGTAATTTTTTAAAGTCAAGTGACCAATTTATAAGTTTAATAATAATTTAGTGACGTTAAGTATAATTTACCCTAAACTATAACACAACCCAATGTTTTTTATTGTTACAACATTAAGGAAAGAGAAAGAGAGATGACAAAATTTGAACCAACGTCAAATAAGTGCCTGAGTAAGTCTTGTTAAAACCCAATGTTTCTTTTAAGAAAAAAGTTATTAATTTCTTTTTATAAAACACTAACCATTTAAAGTATTTATTTTTACTCTGGATAATTTTTTAAAAAAAATATATCATGGTAGTATCTGTTCATACTTTCTTAATCCTTTAACAATGCACACACACAGGTGCTCGAACCCGAGTCTCCTAAGATGAACATCATCATCTTTTTCACTAGAGTCACTCATTGAGTTTTACTTTGGATAAATTACTCTTTTACTCTTTACCTTTTTAAATTATATTAAATAATTTATTTTAAACGTAATTTAATTATATTATAGATATGTTATAATTTATAAGACTCTTTTTTAAATTATTATTATTATTATTATTATTACATTCCTTTTGTTACCGTTAATTATAATTGCTTTTTATAAATTAATTTGTTTGTTAATGCAAAATATTTTAATAAAAAATCTACATATTTATTTACTATAATCATTTTAATATAATACTTTAATTTAAACCTTTACAATTTATTTCAACAATTGAAATTTTTATTTATTGTAATAATTTTAATTTAATATTTTCAAACTTAGAATAAAACATTTTTTTATATACTACTAATATTTTACTTATTTTTAAAAGTAATTACCTTGAAAAAAACTATTAGTCCGTACATCGTATGAGTATGCAAATTAGTATTATATATTACAAGATCTAGGTTCCACATGACATGGAGGTTTAATTAATTGAAATGTGGCATTCCTATTATGATGACATGTGACAATTGTGTTAATTACTTCCATTTTTTAATTTTAAATATAGTATAATTTTTAAATTATAATACATTATTTGAATAATATCATTAAGTTATAATTTTAAATATTTAAAATAATTAAATTACACACTTCATTATACGCAGGTTTTATAAAATTGATAAAATTTTAAAAAATTAAAAATAACGTTATATTAATGGATCAAATTTTAATTTTGTAAAACTATTAAATATTTGAAAATTTTTAAATTATATTATTACAAATATATAATATTTATAAATTTTAAAAAAAATATTATCAATTATAATTATGTAGGTGAAGATATCAATAACAAAAAAGTTTTATTTAGTAATCGTTAAATCCAAGAGTGCTCTCTCGTAGTTTCTTGAAGAAACAGAGAATTCTATGGTTGAGTTGGAGGTGAGTGGTGGCTTTGGGAGTTATGGGGGGAACGAGATTTCCCTTCTTGAAGATGAACTTATGCAACTTTCGGTGAAGAGTTCTTTAGTGGTTCCAAAAGAAACTTCATCCTTGATCTGCTCGGTTTGGATTGCAAAGTCGTACAACCTTGACAGTTTTCGTGTGTAGATTAAAAGCATATGAAAGACTAAGGAAAAATTTGAAATAGAGGTAATTAGGCAGAATTTATTTTTGATATTGTTCACTGAATTGGAAGATCTAGAATTTATCTTAGAGGGCTGTCCATGGTTTTTTCGAAACCAATTGATTGTTTTTTATAGATTGGTGAAACCTGTTGAGAGGAACAAGATTCATTTGGTTTCTTCGCCTTTTTTGGCTAAAATAAGGCCATGTTCGTCGGAGTGTGATAAAAAGGATTTAATGCATGTTGTTGGCTCCACTTTTAGGGGAGTTATTCGGTTAGAGACAAAAGAAGAGTTCGGTAGATTGAAGATTAATTTAGATGTGCAAAACCCGTTGAGAAGGGGAGTTTTTATTTTTATGGGATAACAGGAAAAAGTTTGGTTGCCTTTCAAGTACAAAAATTTGCCAGTTTTCTGTTTTGCTTGTGGGAGAATAGGGCATGGGAGCAAGGACTACTCGTTTGTTTCGATAGTGGAGAAGGAAAAAACGGAAGATGATTTTCCATACTCGATTGCATTGATAGCTGAATCAAATGTGTTGGGAAGGGAAAGTTTGATGTTTGGATTTTCCACAAGGAAATCGATAAAGCAAAAATTCTATACTAGTAAAGGTGATGTGCCGGCTTCGGAAAATCCTCCAATCGAGCTATCAGAAGCTGAACGAAATTCGGGGGCTCGATCGGAGGAGGTACAGTTAAACTTAATTTTGGAAGTTGATTTTTTGGGAGGGAATCGGGGGATTTGATGAATACGTTTGACCCAAAAATAAAGGAAATTGATTGCGCTAGTGGAGAGGAATTTGACAATGATTTTATCTCCAAAGAGACAAAAAAGGAAATAAATTTTAAGATGGGGTCCGTACACTTAAAGGACGCCAAAATAATTTTGAAAAGAAAATGAGTTGGAAGCGGGTTGATAGATGTGGAAATAGTGATGTGCAAATGCTTGAGTTGGATTGTGGGAAAAGTAAGGTTTTTGAGGCTGTTTTTCTCCCTAATGATCATGCGCATGAATCCAAAAAATTACGGTTAATTGGTGAAAAGGTAGATGTTTCTGTTTTACTAGATTATTCTATATTCAGCTTGGAGTATGATAACTCTCCAACTACACAAGGATCGGTAGCTGCCAGGTGGCATGCCGACCGGGATCAATAAAGATACTAAGTTGGAATGTTTGCGGTACGGGGAGAATGTAAGCATGTAGAAGGCTTCGTTCTAAACTGAAGTCGATAAATCCTTGAATTGTCTTCTTAATAGAGACGAAACTTGATTGTCGACGTATGGAAAAGTTGAGAAGACGGTGTGGTTTTTTGGATGGCATTAACATTGCATCAAATTGGTCTCGAGGGGGAATTAGTTTAGCTTGGAATGGTAATGACTTGGTTACTATCCTTATTTATTCTAACAATCATATTAATGCTGAAATTTCAGGTGATGGAAATAATTTGAATTGGTGCTTTATTGGTTTTTATGGAGCGCCAATGTAAGGAAAAAAGAGAATAGTTGAGAACTGCTTCGAATGCTCAATAGTGTTCGCAATATGCCCTAGATAATATGTGGAGACTTCAATGAAATCTTATATTTGCATTAAAAGGTTGGAGGTGTCCCTAGAGATGAACGGAGAATGAAAAATTTTAGAAGAGTGTTGGAAAATTTCAATTTGGTGGATGGAGGTTACTTGGGGCCCTTGTTTACCTTGGAAAGAGGGAATCTTTTGGAGACAAACATCCGTGATAGTTTGGATACGGGGTGGTGAACTCTGAATGGATGAATCTTTTCCTGAATTTTATTATTAAGCATTTACCACACTCATTTTCGGACCATTGTCCTCTATTGGTCCATACGGATGAGACCAATGCTCAAGTTCTAACACGCCTTTTCAGATTTGAGGCTTGGTGGGTACTTAAAGCTTCGTGTAGAGATTTAATTCGAGATGTGTGGACTTCTACTAAGTGAGACATTTTAGTAATGCTGGAAACTACTCGATACGCTCTTGTTAACTAGTCGAAATTGGTTAGGAAAAAAAGGGACAAAATGAGAAATTTGGAAGGCAGATTGGCGGATCTTGTGGACGGGGATAGGGATGATGAAACGATGGTTGAATTTTTAGATACCAAAATACAGTTGAATTGGGAAATGGAGAAATAAAAGGCTTACCGAGAGCAAAGGGCTCATGCCAATTTACTGAAGTTAGGGGATAAAAATACAACTTTTTCACAAATTTTCCACTCAAAGACGTCATATGAATCGCATTCGAGGGTTGGAAAATGAATCAGGCCTGTTCGTGACAAATGAAGTGGAGATGGAAGAAGTTGCGATGAACTACTTTTCTAAGCTTTTCACCACGAGAGGTGTTGAGAGCATGAAGCATATTCTTTCAGGTGTTGAGAAATGTATTTCGACTGAGATGAACATGAGTCTTATGGCTCCATATACGATTGATGAGGTGTTTGAAGCTTTAAGCGGGATTGACCCGACAAAGGCTTTTGGAAGTGATGGTTACCCAACTATATTTTATCATCAATACTGGGACATCATTGGCATAGACGTGAGCGATTATTGTTTGGCAGAGCTAAATAATGGTATGTCTCTAGAACCTTGTAATTCTACGAACATTGTTCTAATTCCTAAGATTTCTCAGCCAAAGAGTTTATCAAAGTTTAGACCTATTAGCCTCTTTACGGTTTTATATAAGATTATATTGAAAACTGTTGCGAATCATTTTCAAAAGGTATTAGATTGGTGTATTGATCAGGCCCAAAGTGCCTTTATCCTCATGTGGTTGATTTCTGATAACTTTTTATTCACATATGAGGTGTTGCATTCTTTTAAAAGGAAAAGGACGAGTAAGAAAGGCTATATAGCTCTAAAATTAGACATGAGCAAAGCATATAATCGTATGGAGTGACTTTTCCTACAAGAGATGATGCTGAAAATGGGGTTTGATTGGGCATGGGTGGCTTTTATCCTACATTGTTTGCCAACGGTCACATACTCGATTAATTTGAATGGGAAGCAAAGGCCAAAATTTCGAGCTTTGAGAGGGTTGAGACAAGGGGACCCTCGAAGCTTTTATCTCTTCTTGATTTGTAGTGAGAGTCTATCCACGCTAATCCATTTGGCTATTAATGAGGGTTATAAGATTGGGGCAAAAATGAGGAGGAGAGGGTCACAAATATCTGATCTCGTTTTTGCAGATGATAACATACTGTTTGGGGATGCAACAGAAGATGGCATCTTAGTTATGAAGAAAGTGTTGAAGGAGTATGAGATAGCATCCGGACAGTGTGTGAATTTTGAAAAATCCACTGTTTTTTATAGCTCCAATACAACTGATCAGGATAGGAGAGTTGTATCGCAATTGTTGGGTGTTCGTATCTCGAAAAATGCAGAGAAATATCTAGGTCTGCCAAATTTAGTTGAAAGGAATAAGAAAAGGGCTTTCCAAATGTTGAAAGACCATTTGTACCAAAAAATTCACAACTGGAGTTCGCGATACCTTTTACTACGTGGGAAAGATGTTTTTATACAGTTTGTTTTACAGCCCATTCCCACCTATTCAATGGCATGTTTCCTTTTGCCGAAATCACTTTGTGCTGATTTAGATGGTATTTGTACGAAATTTTGGTGGGGGAAGGGGCAAGAAAAAAGAGTGTTGAATTATGACTCCTATTTCAAGTCAAATTTGAGAAATAATTTTTTAGTTAAACTCTGTTTATTTGTTTGAGTCAAACTCTTATTAGTCTATATTATTTTATTATTATTTGACTAAGAAATTTAGCCTATAAATTGACTCTTTTACAACCTTAGAAATGACACCTATTAGATATACCCATTAGTGTTTAGAACTCTTAACACTTTTGGAGAATTTAGTGTTTACATTTTGAGGGTTTTTTTGTTTTCGAGTTTTCGAGGTTTAGTTGTTATTTCCATCTTTTGTACTCTTCGTTCTTTGCCATTATAGTAAAATTATCTTTGCCCGTGGTTTTTTATCCTCTTTGGAGGAGTTTTTCCACGTTAAATTTGTGTGTTCAATTTCTCAATTTATTCCGCTATATTTTACTTGTTCATTGTTTAATCGGGTTGATCCCCAACAAGTGATATCAGAGCTAGTTCGATTTTCATAGATCAGCTCGTTCAGAGATGGCAGCAACAAGATTAGACATTGAGAAGTTCGATGGTGTCACAAATTTTAATCTGTGGCAAGTTCGGATGATGGCAATTCTAGTTCAAATCGGTTTGAAAAAGGTCGTTACCGGGAAAAAGCTCGGTAATCTAGATCAGTCAGAATAGGAAGAGCTTGATGAAAAGGCTCTGTCTGTAATCTAGTTGTACCTCGCGAATAGGGTATTGCAAGAGGTATTGATGGAGAAGACCTCATCCGCCTTATGGAAAAGGCTAGAAACTCTTTATGCGACTAAGTCTCTGGCTAATCGTTTAGTGCTGAAACAACGTCTATTTACGTTTCGCATGAACGAAGGTGAGCTTCTTAGAGATCACATCAGTTAATTCATTACTCTTTTGAATGATTTAAATAATTTTGAGGTTTAGATTGACGATAAGGATCAGACTATGCTATTGTTGTGCTATTTACCCCCTTCATACAAGTCTTTCAAGAAGACCTTGATTTATGGTAGAGACAAACTCTCGTTCGAGGATGTGAAGGGTCATTTGTTGAGCAAAGACAAACTCGACAATGAGTTTGGTTCAAATAGCAAGGCAGATAAGCAAGCTTTTTTTTTGGTAGCATCAAAGAAGCAAGACAAAAAGTGTCGCTATTGTAAGAAATTAGGTCACGTCAAAGCATATTGTTACAAACTGCGAAATAAAATGACTGTTGAGAGTAACGAAGAATATTTAGCTGGTACTAATTTGACCGATGAAAGTGGTGATGATTTTTTGTTGGTGTCAACGAGCAAAAGCTCCGAGCTTATGTCCGAGTGGATCCTAGATTCAGGATGTTCTTTCACATGTGTCCCAATAGAGAATGGTTCTCCACATACAGTTTGATTGAAGGTGGAGTTGTGCACATGGGAAACGATTCAACCAGTAAGGTAATCGGATTGGTACTGTTAAAATTAGGATGCATGATGGTACGATTAGGACACTATCAGATGTCAGATATGTACCTGATTTACGAAAGAATCTCATTTCCTTAAGTATTTTAAACTCAAAAGGTTGCAAAATCCATATCTAGTCGAGTGGCATTAAGGTGTCTCGTGGGGTTCTCGTTTTGTTAAAAATAAAAAAGATCGACAGTCTTTATATTCTGGAAGGTTTTACAGTGACAGGTGAAATCGAACGTCCCTCGTCCGTTATGAAGTTGAAGTCAACTCGTTTGGAGCGGAGGCAACTTGGTCATAGAAGAGAAAAATGTATGACTGTTTCGTTGAAGAGAGGTTCTCTTTTGGATGCATGTTTTGAAAAGTTAGGGCACTGTATTCGAGAAAATCAGACTCGAGTTAGTTTTGATTTGACAGTGCACAGGTCGAAGGCTCGAAGACTTCCAGCTTCTAAACACAGATTCAACTCAGTTAATTCCCTGCATAGTTCAAGATAGGCCCGTGACGGGCTTTGGAAAAGATGGAATTGTGGAAATACGAGTCAAGGGGAGATTTGTTCAATTATGACTCTTATTTCAAGTCAAATTTGAGAAATAATCTTTAAGTTAAACTCTGTTTAATTGTTTCAATTAAACTCTGTTTATTTGTTTCAATTAAACTCTGTTTATTTGTTTGAGTCAAACTTTTATTAGTCTAGATTATTTTATTATTATTTGACCTAAAAATTTAGCCTATAAATTGACTCTTTTACAACCTTAGAAATGACACCTATTAGATATACCCATTAGAGTTTAGAACTCCTAGTACTTTTGAAGAATTTAGTGTTTACGTTTTGAGTGTTTTTTGTTTTCGGGTTTTCGAGGTTTAGTTGTTATCTTCATCTTTTGTACTCTTCGTTCTTTGCCATTATAATAAAATTATCTTTGCCCGTGATTTTTATCCTCTTCGGAGGAGTTTTTCCACGTTAAATTTGTGTGTTCAATTTCTCAATTTATTCCGCTATATTTTACTTATTCGTTGCTTAATCGAATTGATCCTCAACAAAGGAAAATGCATTGGTGCGAGTGGAAACATTTGTGTCTTCCAAAAGAGTGTGGGGGATTGGGATTTCGCAGTTTGGCTCATTTTAATTTTGCTTTACTTACCAAGCACGGCTGAAGTTTATTAAATTACCTTGATTCATTGGTAGCGCGTGTTTTGAAGGCTAAATACTACCCGAATGTTGATTTTTTACATACAAGTTTAGGAGCCTTACCATCATTTACTTGGCAAAGCATCTGGGCCTTTAAAAGAGAGTTGAAAGATGGAATATGTTGGAGGGTGGGATTTGGCACGAAGATCTCTTTTCTAAATTCCTCTTGGGTTCCAGGAGTTGTGAATGATGGGATATAAGATAATGGAAGATATCAGCAACATTTAAAAGTTTGCGATCTAATTGATAATACAATTTGAATTTGGAATGAACCTTTAATTCGAAGTACCTTGATGATGCTAAGAAAATTTTGGAGATCCCTCTGTCCAAACACCCGCATGATGATTTCTAAGCATGGGTGTTGGAGGCTTCAAGGGACTTTACTGTCCGGAGTGCATACAGAATGACTCTTTACAAATCACCTTGGCTACTTTTATACAAAACAACAATGACTACAAGAGATTTTATAGAAAACTATGAGCCCTAAATCTTCTTGCTAAATTAAAATTACTTTTTGACGTTTTACAAAAAAATTTATTCCTACTTTTTTACAATCTGGAACTGAAAAAAAATTCTACCATAGGGTTTTATCTGCGTTGCTCAACTGCAATTGAAACGGTGGTGCATGCTCTTCGAGATTGCCCTACAACAAATGAGGTATGGGAAAAAATAAATTGAGTTTGGACTGCCAAAGAGTTAGAAAAAGGGTTAGGGGATTATATTACTTGCTTCTTTGAGGAACACCCTACTGATGTGTGTAACTTTTTGTGTGTGTGATGTGGCTCATTTGGTCCAAGCGGAATAGATAGATACATGAGAGGAAAAAAAGAATAGGCTCAGAAATTGCTGGATCAGTTTACTAGTATATCAGAGTGTATGAAGCTTTGAGTAGGGACTCACCTGCGGGCAAGAAGGAGTTGAGTAAATGGGAACCACCTCGATATCCCCTTGTAAAGATTAACTTCAACGCAGCATATAGGGGAAAGGGACCGTAGATCGGGATTGAGAATAGTGATTCGAAAGGCAAATGGTCAGATTCTGAGATTGAAAACAGCAATAAATGCCAACATACCTTCCTCGTTCGTTGCGAAAGCTTTAGCTTGTGTCCAGAGTCTTCAATGGGGGAGAGAGCTAGGGTTTGCAAATGTTATTGTGGAGGGTGATTCTCTGTTTGTAATAAAGAAAATAAAGGGTGATTGTGCAAATAAATCTCTAATTGGGGTATAAGGATTGTAGAGAAATTTGTGTTGTGTTTAATACCTGTCTTTTGAAGCATGTTTCTAAATTCGCGAATGGTGTTGTGCATATTAGCCACGGAGGGTCTCAGATCTGGAGTGCAATGTCAAATGCTAGGAGACATTATGGAGTGTGCCTGAGAAGCTGTTGAGAGAGATAAAGAGGATGAAGGCTACTAATATTTTTATTTTTTTATTTTTTTCTAGCTTTTTAGTTTTGGTGAGGAAGAAACATGTTGGACAAGACCTGATTAATTGTTTTGGCAAACTTTATTTATTGTGCAAGGTCCCAATGTCTACATTTCTTTAGGAGGCTTCTTTTAATGCTATTTGCTGAAACTTTGGAGTGTCTTGACAGTATGCTTCCTTCCTTTATTAGTGCTTTTATTTTATAGGCTTTATTTTGTTTTCTTGCAATTAGTTTTATGTTGGTTTGTTTTCTTTGGGTTTGAGATCAATTGTGGGATCAGTGGATGTTTTTCCGATTTTGACTTGGGTGTTTGGGTTTTATTTTTGAACTCAATTCTTTTTTTTATTTTGTATTTCTTTCTTTTTTTCTATGTGATATAAAAGCCCCAGTTATATTTCTCAAAAAAAAAATTTATTTAAGTATAAAATTTTCAACTTTTGAAAATAAAAAGTGCTTTTAATCCAATTTTTAGTTTGGGAGAAGCACTTTGCTCTCAAAAAATAGTTTGTTTAAAAATGTTTTTATCCCAAAAGTACTTCTTAAAAGCAATACTAGACACACCCGTCGCTAATCTTTTTTTCTCTTTTAGAAACTCAAGTTACCAAAATCTCCTCAACTTTAATATGTATCGATGTAAGAAGGTTCAATTAAAAAATTGGTGTCTAAATTATATCTCAAAATTTAAATTAGTCCTTAAATTTTTGTGTTCAAAAGCACCATAAATTATCAAATTTATCTAATTTTATCCCAAAATGATATCAACCAAACATATAAAATATTTTGATTAGTTATCATTCACCTTTTGGGGTTATGTATAATAAAAAGCTCATTTTCAAAATTATTTACGAAAATAGGCTAAAATAAAAAAAATTTAAAAGAATAAACTACTTTTACAAAAATGCATCTACGTGACGTTATTTTCAGAGAATTTTCCAGAAAAACACTTCCACTGGAAGCACTTTTCATTGACTCAACCAAAAAAAGCTCTTACGTGAAAGTAGTTTACAAAAAAACTTCCATTTAAGCGCACGTTTTTCTAAAAAATTACTTCGGCGTGAAAATATTTTTGGCTTAGTCAAGGAAAAATGTTTTCATGTGAAAACGTTTATTTTGAAAATCTCATGAAAACTGCACAATGTAAGCGCGTTTTTGTAAAAGTGACCTATTCTTATAATTTTTTTTATTTTAACTTGTTTCCGTAAATAGTTTCATAAATGAACCTTTTATGGTACATAACTCACTTTTTAGTTAAAATAATATAAAATTAATAGTTGAAGCTTTAAAAAGTAATTCTAAAATTGAGATATAATTTGTATACCACTTTACTCAAAAACTATGTAAAAAGAACAAAAAGCAAACAACCCCTCAAAGACCGTTGTTTTCATAATTTTGCTAGTAAAGGCAATAATTATGATACACGCTTTTTTGTGCTCCCCTTCATACCTCCGCACCCCGTTATTATAATGTCGGCATTTTTGACCGTAAATATTATTACCTCACCTATTCCTTAAGGTTATTTTAATATTTTTATTCTATTATTATTTTTTACGCATATTTTAATATATAAATTAGAAATAAATTAATCTAATTAATAATTTTAATTATTTTTATGATTTATTTTTAGTAAAATAAAATAAAATTTGTTGCTTATTTTGAAATGATTTTATTTTTTACACAATGTTTAGAGCTACTCATAACTCTTTTTTAATTCATAAATAGAAGTATGATATGCTACAACGTATTTGAACTCACATCTTCTTACATTGACAACAATGTTCATGCCAATCGAGTTAAAACTCAATCGACGCAATAAATTTTTTTTACTTATCTTATAAATAATACAATACTTTAACCTGGACCTCAAAATCTTAACAAAAAATTGGCCTCCAAATTATATCACTTTTTTCATTTAAGTACTTAAAAGTCTTTTTTGGGTTAAAAATAATATCTAAACTAATGAATTTCATCTAAAACACAATTCCAACCAATAACAACATAACATGCAGCATATTCTTAATGGATGCCATATACTTTTTATGTAAAATGAAACGAATTTAATAGTTTAAATATCACTTCTGATTAAAAAACTTTAGGTATTTACATAGAAAAAGCAATATAGTTTGGAGAAGAGGTGTTCGTGGATCGAGTCAAGTCAAGTTTGGACTGGCCTAGGCATAATGTTAATGTATTTTATGTTTGCCTAAATCCGACCTCACTTGAAATATGAGCTAACCTAAGCTTATTTTAGATCCGTCTATATTATTTTAAAAAATAAAATATATATTTATATTACTGTTAATTTAATATTTAATAAATATATATATTTATTTATTAAAAATTTATATATAAACATCTTAATATTTTTAATGTTTCCATTATATACAACTACATATTTATTTTTTGTGTTATAAATTACATAACATAAAACATTATAAGCTTAAAATAAGGTCAGGTCAAACCTTGAATGTTCAAACTCAAGCTCAAGCTCGACTCATATTTTAAATTGATCTAATTTTTTACCTAAACCCATTTTTCGAATATAATATTTTTATCCAAACCCTTCCAAATTTCGAACAAACCTTCAATCTTAGACAAGTAACTCGACTCATAGACATATCTAATTTGAAACCGATTTATAATTAATCTTTATTTTAACATACGATATTTTAGATTAAAGAGTGTGATAGCTCAAGTTAATTAATTATCTTAAATATTTTAAAATGGACATCTTAATTCATCTTATAAATTTATTTTATTAGAATATTCTATTTTTGGGTTAGCTCTCTCAATATTATTTTTCCATCCCAAAACTCGAATTCAAAGATGATCAAACTCGTTACAACTCAACCTTAAATTGATAAAATATATAAATTCTGAACGTGTTTAATTAAATAATAAATTTTTTAACTTGATTCAATTTTCAAAAAACAGTTAACAACGATTTCAAAATAATATTATTTTATGCTCACATGTTGAATAAAAATAAGTATATTTATTTATTTTTCAATGCACAAAATTAAATTAAAATAAAATTTAATGAATATAATCATTCTAAAACCAAAGTTTTGAATATATTAATTATATCAAATTAAAATTAAAATATCATATTTTACATATAATTAAATTAAAAATATAAAAAACCCAAATATCTTGGATATAATTCACTATCACCCTTATATTAGGTTACACGTGTTAATCTGAGATGCCAGGAACAGAAAGCTACATCATTTGTCTATTACTCAATTTTGTTGGGTCAAGCCAATGAGACAAACGGCTCAAGCAAAGCCGTAAAAGCCAGATTACCGGCAAAGGTTGGTGAGTGACCGGTGTTTCCCGGTTACTAATAACCATAAAAATAAGTAATCAAAACCCTAATCAAGGCAATACGCATAATTTATAAAAAACAGGCAAATGTTTTTTTTTTCCATTTCCACCAACCCCAGCCAATTCCTCAAAAGAAAAATAATAATCTGACACCCAACGCTACAGTTGTCTTCTCAAACTTTAATCTCAGCCGTCAGATCCTGGTTTTACTTTCACCAGATTGGTCTAATTGTGAATTTCATCCTTCACTTTACGAAAACTTAAAAATTTATTGCATATAAATTATTGAATTGCTAAATTTTGGTAGGGGTGAATCTAGGAACATTTTTTAAGGGAGTCGAAATTTAATTATAAAATTTGAGAGGTTACTTTATAATTTCATCATTTTTAAGGGATTAATTTTTTTTTATTTTTAGAGATCAAAGTACAATTTTATTTGTTATTTTAAAAGGGACTAAATAGATAATCTCTCATTTTTCTGGGAGGAGCCAAGGCTTCTGCGTGCCCCTTAAGTTCACCCCTGTACATTAATGGTTGAACTATTGATTCAATGTTGTAAGAATTGGTTTGATGACAAAAAAAGTTACACTATTGGTTATCCATTCAACCCTTTCAATCATTACAAAATTAAAAATTCAAAAAATATAAAAATTCATAAAAATCAATATATAACAATATAAAGAAAAATAATAATTTTATAAATTATAACAACAAAATTAAATATTTAAACTAACTTAAATCTGATTCAAATGGTCTTTAACCAATTTTTTACCCAGTTTTTCATCGGTTCAATTCTCTTTTGGTTTTATGGTATTGATTGAATTGATTAAATAATCAATTCTCGATTCAATCGATCAATTCAATCTAATTCTGACAATCATGGATGAATTTGAAGTCATCATTTTAAGCATACAGTTTAAAAATTTTACAGAATTGAATTAAATTCACAGTTTTTTCACTTTTTATAAAGTAAGAGGGTTAAATTGTAACAAATTAAAGTGTACGGGCTAAATTATGAATTTTCAGAAAAGTAGAGGGATGTAATTAGACCCACCAGATTCCAACCCCCAACTCACCCATTTTCTCTATAAATAGCCGCGTCCCAGGCCTAAACTCGTTGTGCCGTTGAGTTCCGCTTCTCTAGAGGTCTGGTCTACTCAACACTCTCTCCTCCCTCTTAGCAACCAAAGACTCAGATCCACTCGGATTTCTTTGTCCCAGGTTGACTATTCTGCCCTTATAATGTTCATTTTATTGCTTTGCTCCTTTCGTTTATGCTCAGAGATTTTCGCCTTGTTCTTCGTAGCAGCGAAAAGAAACTGAGCGTTTGTCTTTGTTCGGAGTTAAATTTGACTGAAATGCTTACAGATCTGAACGAATTTATGTTTGTTTTCGAGTTTTTAGCTATGAAAATTTTAAAGATATGAGATTCAGAGTGTCTGACTAATGGATTATTAATGGAATCTTACTGGAAAATTGTTAATTTTATTTGGAGGAAACGCTTTGAACTGAACGTGAAGTAATTATTGACGGTTAATAAAACTTTGATTGGATTTAATTTTTTAACTTGAAAAGGATTTCAGTTTTGAGTAGGATCTACTGGATCTTTCAAATTGAGTGTAAAATTTGTAAATTCTGATGTGATTTTTCGTACTCTGATTTAGATGCGTGCGTCCGTCATGTCTGCTGGCTTAAAAACTACTTAAACTTTTTACCTGCAACTGCGTAATCGTAAAGGCTGTGATCTAAAGATCCGGCTTTTGGATCTTGGAAAGAATTGAAGACAAACGGAAAGGATAATTTGCGGATTTGTTTCAGATAATTAGATATCACTGCGAATCATATAAATATCAAATTGCAATTGGATCCATGATATGGAAAAGTATACGATCCCTAAATTCTGGATTCTGAATTCTGATCTAACATTGTTGTGACGTCAAAGTAATCTGTGCTTTTCTGTGCTTTTTGTTCTCATCCTCCTAAAGAACATGATCTTCCAAGAAAGCTTTAAGTTATTGTGGTTTATCCTGATTCTCCTACAGTTGAACCGTTCTAGAAAAGCATGAACAATTTCTATCGTTATTGAGATTCTTTTTTATTTTATTGTTTTATCCTCTGGTCTTTTCCCATCAGCATATTCCTATTTGTTAGCCTCACTAATTCATATTCCTTTGATGAAGTTATTACTCAGATTTTGTATTAATATTCCTTTTGGTGTTTTTGCAATGTGCAGAACTAGAATGGAGACCTTTCTATTCACATCAGAGTCCGTAAATGAGGGACACCCCGACAAGCTTTGCGACCAGGTCTCTGATGCTGTTCTCGATGCCTGCCTTGCCCAGGATCCTGACAGCAAGGTTGCCTGTGAAACATGCACCAAGACTAACATGGTCATGGTCTTTGGAGAGATTACTACCAAAGCCAACGTAGACTATGAGAAGATTGTTCGTGATACATGCCGCTCCATTGGATTTGTTTCTGATGATGTTGGTCTTGATGCTGACAATTGTAAGGTCTTGGTTAACATCGAGCAGCAGAGCCCTGATATTGCCCAAGGTGTCCACGGACACTTTACAAAGCGCCCAGAAGAGATTGGAGCTGGTGACCAGGGTCATATGTTTGGTTATGCCACTGATGAAACCCCTGAATTAATGCCTCTTAGCCATGTCCTTTCAACTAAGCTCGGTGCACGTCTTACTGAGGTTAGGAAGAATGGTACCTGCCCTTGGCTAAGGCCTGATGGTAAAACCCAGGTCACTGTTGAGTACTACAATGACAATGGTGCCATGGTTCCAGTTCGTGTGCACACTGTCCTCATCTCCACCCAGCACGATGAGACTGTTACAAATGATGAAATCGCTGCTGACCTCAAGGAGCATGTCATCAAGCCTGTCATCCCTGAGAAGTACCTTGATGAGAAGACAATCTTCCACCTTAACCCATCTGGCCGCTTTGTAATAGGTGGTCCTCATGGTGATGCAGGTCTCACCGGACGTAAGATCATTATCGACACTTACGGTGGCTGGGGAGCCCACGGTGGTGGTGCTTTCTCTGGAAAGGACCCAACCAAGGTGGACAGGAGTGGTGCTTACATTGTTAGGCAGGCTGCCAAGAGCATTGTAGCAAATGGACTTGCCCGCAGATGCATTGTACAAGTCTCCTATGCTATTGGTGTGCCTGAGCCCTTATCTGTCTTCGTGGACAGTTACGGAACCGGAAAGATTCCGGACAAGGAAATACTCCAAATCGTGAAAGAGAACTTCGACTTTAGGCCTGGTATGATCACCATCAACCTGGACCTCAAGAGAGGTGGCAACGGTCGGTTCTTGAAGACAGCTGCTTACGGACACTTTGGAAGGGACGACCCAGACTTCACCTGGGAAGTTGTGAAGCCCCTCAAGTGGGAGAAGCCCCAATCTTAAGTTCAGCTCTGCTGCCTGTCTCAGTGCCTGCTTATCCATAGTACTGAATAATATTGCCTTGCTTCTCACCTATACTCTCTATTTTCATCCCCAGAATGCTTATAATCTCATTCATATAGTGCCTCTATTCATTATCCTTTTTTTTCTTTTTTCTCCCTTTATTTGTTCTTTTTTTATTTTGGTTATTCAGAGTTTGTGTCCTGTATCAGTGTCGTGTTGCTAAAATGTATGAGAATTTTGCAATAATATATTAATGGCACTTGAAGTAACAAGCTGATTGCAATGTAGTAATGTTTTGCCATCGGCCCAATGCCTTTATGTGGGCGAAAACATATTCAACATCACACCAATTATAATTAAACTATACATAGGATTTAAATTGCTTCGCTTCTAACATAATTCACTATTATAATTAAACATAGAGATTGTTATTAAACTTGAGATTTGATTCCCATTTTATGCTCTCTACTGTTTGATACTCCATCCCTCACATGATTCTTCACCTAGTGTCTTGTCACGAGTTAAAAAAAAAAAAAAAAAAACCACATCGATTTAGTTGGTGAAAAAAAAAATCTTTTGATTTTGAAAAACACAAAAAATTATAAATGTTTTATTAATAATTTTCAAATTTTTATTAAAAATAAATAAATTAAAGCTACCTTTTTTAATATATTAAAAAGATTCCTACTTCATACATAGTTTTATTTTCCTTCCACATATAGCTTCTTCAACTTTACTTATTTTTCATTTTCAGTTTTGCAAATAATAATAATATTTTTTACGAGTGCCATGAAATTCAAATATTTATAGAGCCCATTATCACGTAATAGATAAAAATTCATTAATAATTAAACACCTAGTAATTTTTAACCAATAAAATTGTGTTAGGAACTAAACTAACTATCACTAAAATTGGAGCCAGACATTGTAGCAATCATATTGCAACGTGTTTAGAGAAGAAGGCATATAGGGCCCAAACCTTTCCACCCTCACTTCACCACACTTTTGGCTTTCTGTTTTGTGGCTCCAGTTGCTTCATTGCTTCGCACTCCCTGCACCTGCCCTATTCTTTTCCTTTTTGGTTTAATCACTGGAAATTCTGTTTGAATTCTGCTGGTGGATTTCTGAAAAATACACTTTTTTTTTAATTGTTGAATTAGATTTTTTTTTAAAATTACGGGATTAGGCTGATGTGATAGAAAGCACTTTCAGGTGGAAGATTTTTCAGCTCATGTGGTAGAAAGAGCTTTTAATTAGAAGTGTTTTTCTACCAATATGTTGAAAACGCTTACACTTGAAAGTGTTTTCCTGCAAATCCGCTGAAAACACTCCCACATGGAAGTATTTTCGTTATTTTGGTCTAATCTCGTAATTTTTAAAAAATATAGGCTAATCCAATAATTTTTTTTTAAAAATGATATTTTTGAGAAATTTATTCGAATTCTGCTATTATTTGTACCTATATTTTTACAAAATTTGCAAAGTTAATCCATGCAGTTTAATTTGATTATTTTTAGTTTATATATTTATATATTTTAAATTTTAAAGTTTCAATCCTCACCGAACGAAAATCGTTAAATTCATTAAGTTATGCTATTTCCAAAATTTGATGCGGCAAACATATTATCATATATGTAATGATATATTAGTTTGTTATTTTCATATATTACTCACTGAAAATTATATTAATGGATTAACGACGATCATTTGTGGTAAGATTGAAATTTTAAAATTCGAAAGGTATAGGGACTTAAAATGATCCAATTAGAGAATAGAGACTGAATCTACAACTGTACATATAGTACAAGACTAATAATTGAATTTAAACAAACGAATTTAACTGCTATTGTTTGAGTTATGACTAAAATTTTAAATTTCAAAAAGTACATAGACTAAAATTGACCAATTAAAAAATACAATGATTAAAATTAATCCAATTAAAATATGATGACTAAATCTACAACTTTTGTAAATACAGAGACTAATAACAAAATTTCAACACCTAATATTTTTTTTAATATTTGAATCAAATAAATGTCTAATAAGCACCTTAAGCACTACTCTATACAAATCATGAAAGCATCAATTTTCATTTTCATCTAATTCCCCTATCTTATTATTAGTGATACTATGTATTGTAAGTAGTGAAGTATTCAAATTTGAATTTGTGAATGAAAAAAAATAAGGGTAAATTACACCAACAGTCATCCAACTTTTATTTTTCGGAACAAACAGTCACTTGATTTACATTTCAGTCCCTCAACTTTAAAAATATGACAAAACGGTCATTTTTTACGTTTTCCATCACAGACGTCACGGAATAATGACGTGGCATGTGACGGCGTTGGAGGCGTGTGGGTTAGCTGTCCAGCTGGCCGATTACGTGTAACAAAATAGTCACTCAACTTTGAAAATGTGACAAAACAGTCACTAAAATTATCTAAAAGTGACAAAATAGTCCTCTTGTTATGTCTATATCAGCATCACCTTTCTGGGACTACTTAATATTAAGTTTTATATGCAAATCCATGCGTTTTGTTTAGAATTTTGTCAAATTATTTGTATTTTTATTTATATTTAAAATTTAAAATTTTAAAAAATATATTTAAACTTGATTTGTATTAAAGTTCAAAAAATATTGATCCCCTACCTATTGTATATATTACTTAGTTTATAATGTCTAATGTGATACATATTATTTTTTACGTTTATTTTTTTTGAAAATAATATAATTTTATTTACTATAATTTGTTTGTCGTGGTATTTGGCCCTTTGAACATAATTAAAAATTACTACCCTATTTAACAATTCAAATATTATAAATAAGAAATTTAATAAATAATTATAGTAACTTTTTTCATATTCAATATACAACATAGTTTTACTTCAATTAATTATATTAAGTAATATTTTTCGAAATAACAACTAATAACATAATTAACATATATAAATTATTTGATTATTCAAAAATAATGACAATAAAAAAATTATAATCATTATTAGGGATGCAGATTGATGGGAGAATCAGAGCCCCAACCAAACCTTTTGCATGGGAATGCAATACAGATTGTCACCATTAGATTGACTTTCAGAATTTCGATGGCCTCCACATTCAAAGATCTGGTACCATCAATGGGCAGGGAGATAATCGGTGGAAACTTTCTTACAAAGATAACCAAAAGGTAATTATTTATATTGTATCACAAACCTATAAGATTTTTACATAATTTTCTGGTAAAACTTCACTGATATATAAATGTTGATTGCTCTTTGCCAACAGGCCTCTCAACTTCAAAAACCAACAGTAAGTGTTTGAGGCTTTTAGTTGCTATGGCAGAAATATTTTGACGTAAAATACACACAGTTTTTTGCATAAGACTTCCCTTGGTTATGTTGATAGGGTTTTATGATAGGACACTCCAATAATGTAGATATCAAAGGTTTAAGCTTTGAAGACAGTCCACAAATGCACATTGCATTCGAAGACTCTACTTTGATTCATGCCACTCAACTTAGAATCGAAGCTTCGGGAAATAGCCCTAACACTGATGGCATTCACATCCAACGTTCCACCAATGTCTCTATCCATAATACAACCATTCAAATTGGTTTGTCTGCTTCTTTCTTTCTTTGTTGGTTTCATTTCATTACACTTTCCATATATTTGTTCATTACTTCAGGTGATGATTGTATATCAATAGGAGATGGCTCTAATATATTATTTGGATGAAAGGTGCTGCCGACGTGGATGACAACAAGAGGACTATTTTGTCACTTTTCAATAACTTTAGTGACTGTTTTGTCATATTTCCAAAGTTGAGTGACTGTTTTGTTAAACATAATCGGCTAGCTGGACATCTCCCACACGCCTCCGACGCCGTCACATGCCATGTCACTGTTCCGTGACGTCTGTGACGGAAAAGGACTATTTTGTCACATTTTCAAAAGTTGAGGGACTGTTTTGTCATATTTTCAAAGTTGAGGGACTGAAATATAAATCAGGTGACTGTTTGTTTCGAAAAATGAAAGTTGAGTGACTGTTGGTACAATTTACCCAAAAAATAATGTAGAAAATTAAATTTAATTAATATTTAATGTAATTATCAAATTTTAAAGATTTTGGATTAAAAAAAATTAAACTTCATTTTTGTTTTAAAATATATATGTGCTTATGATTTTAATGTGTTATTTTAGATTTACTAATATATATTTTTTAAATCACATATATTTATGGTCTAATATTAAAAATTATAGTAAAATTTATATTATATACATATGAAAATATATTTGCATTTATAATTTATTAATTAATATAAAGGAAATGATCCATTTATCTTTCATAAAATTAACGAGTTTTACATAAATTTGTAATCATTAAATCAAATTAAATTTATGGTTAACATGAAACTAGTTTTTTTTTACCTTTTCAAATTTCAATTAATAATAAAATACTAACAACCTGTTTGTTTGACTGGCATTACGATTCTGTTACCGTCTAATTCTGTGGGTCCACCATCAAATCATTGTTTGGTTCAGTAGAATGCCCATTACGGCCCGTGTTGAATATAGGCTTATGTAAGGAATAAGAGACATTTCTATTCCGTGTCATCCTCACTGAATTATTGATTCGATGCCCAAGAATTTCATTTTACCCTCTCCACTTTCTCATTTGAGAAACACTCTCACTCAACCCGACAACCACTCTGAAGTCTAGCCTCCCTTGCTTTCTTCGCCTTTGGCCACTAGCACTCCTCCCCTTCATCGCAATCTCTTTCAGGTAAACCCTTTCTCTCTTCCGTTGTTCCTTCCGTTTTCCTCTCTACCTCTTTTTGCCTCTTTCTCACCCTAAAGCTTTCTTTTGAAAGACTAATTTTTTTTTCTTTTTCTTTAATACATTAAAACTTATCTTCTTTTTTCGATAAAAAGAAATTTATCTCCCTTCGTCCTTATCAGCTTTTAGGGGCAAAATCAAAAATTTTTTTAGGGGATCGAAATTAAATTGTAATTTTTACGATAGAAAAATTACAATTATACCATTTTTAATATACTATATCTTTATAATTTTTAAAGGATTAAATTAAATTTTTATATTTTTAGAGAAAAAGTAAAGTACAATTTTATCTTTACTAATTTAAAATTTTAAAAAAATTTAAGAGATCATATGAAAAAAATTTCATTTTAGGGGACCGAGACCCCTACCAATTCCCTTAATTTCGCCATTGCCAGCTTTCCAACAGCTAACCAATATGAACCAATAGACAATACATACCAATATAAGCTGATAGTGACCGAAATAAATCATGACACATTAAAAGAGTAAAAACAAACAAAATGAAATTCAAACTACTTATATTAAGAACAAAATGAATCGTACTGACTGATATAAGCGAAAAAAGCGAAATAGCAACAACAAGAAGAAAAACAAAAACCCAAAATGACATTTCCAACTATTCATGGCGTAAGAAGCATGAGAGACGATGGGGTTGGGGCAGTAGCAGGTACCACCAGGTTGGATTGGCTTGCAATCCACTCCTTTTTGTGAGCAGTTGCCGTTAATTGTGGATTTGGATGAGCGGTGCAGTGCGATGAGTTTAACTTTTTTTTATATCAAGCTATAGTATCATTACCATATCTAATTCCACTAGCACCATTGTTTTTACACTCATCATCACCGCCATTTTTACACTAACTGTAAGTAAACACACATAACACATACTACTTATAAATAAATTTTTTTTTTTTTTTTTACCTTTTCAAATTTCAATACATATCGATATAAGTTGATATTGACTGAAATAATCCATAACACATACTACTTAAATTGAGAACAAAATGGAATGTATTGATGGATATAACCGATACCAATACAACACCAATAAGCATGGGGGAGTATGAAATAGTAAACTTATTTTTCACAACTAGGACAGAGGACACAACAAAATGAAACATTGAAGAAACATGTCTTCCACAACAGTTGTGGGGCTTTTTGGTTCATCACATTGGATAGTTACAGCTACCAATGGCTGCCAACAAGAAGAGAGAAAAACCCAACATTGTAATGGCAATTCAAATAGAAATTAAATAAGAATAGTAGGTGGGAAAATGAACTTACATGGGTTCTCTGAAATGATAATGCCAGTGCCATTGAAATGACAGTTCCAACTATTCTTCCCTGTAACCTTGTAGAAGAGATTCATGGCGTAAGAAGCATGAGAGACGATGGTCTTGGGTCGGTAGCAGGTACCACCAGGTTGGATTGCCTCGCAATCCACTCCTTTTTGTGAGCAGCTGTAATCGATGTTGCCATTCAGCCTGTAATTCTCTGTTGATGGCTTCGCAATGCACCATGTATTTTCACCACCGCTGCTTGCCTAGAAATAGAACAGTAATGACTAGTCATTACAATGCTGTGTTAAACTTGGGCTCGAGCACGTTATTGCAACAATCAGAAGAATGTGAATTTATGCACGTTTTTATTTCGATTTAGTAGAAGTAGATATTGTATAAAAAAAATTAAAATATGTCATAGGTTCTTGTACTCTTCACAAATTTAGAATTTAGTTGTATTTTTATTTTCAATCTCTACTTTTTAAATTTTAAATTTAAAGTTCAATTGTTAACATTGTTTTTTTTTGTTAAATTGATTGGTGTGATATTTTTAAATAAAAAATACTCGTTTAGTAGCAATGCAACTAAAAAAATGAGGTTCAACATTTTCAGAACCGGACCGGTGGTTGAAATGATCAGGCCACCAATTTAACGGTCTAACCGATCTAATCGATTCGATCAAATAAATCATAAAAAATCTTTAAAAAAATAGTAAAAAAATTGATTCAACCATGTTTGTCCTGTTCAATTAGTCCATATCGGTTCTTAGGTCAACCGATTCAATGCCCTTCTTCGGTCCAGTATCCCGATCAATTCTTGATCTAGTCGATCCGATCTAATACTCCGACCGATTCTCAGTCTAATTCGGTTTAAACCACATTGATGAAATTGTAATGAACTTGAGCTTAACAAATAATTTTAACAGTTTTAACAATTAATCTAAATTTTGAAATCTGAAACATAAAAAAACAAAATTTTTTAAAATAAAAACACAGAGACCAACTTCTAAAGTTACAAAAAGTAAGGGACTTATAGCATACTTTTAACCCATAAAAGAAACTTGATTTTCATGCTTTTTAACATTTATGTCACTGGCTGGTATTTATTTGGGCTTTGCAACCCCATTAAAAATCCAGTAAAACTCAGAATGCGGTAGTGTTTATTTTTATATATTATAATTTAAATATTAATTTGTTTGTGTTTACAAGTTTATAATAATAGTAAAAATATGTATAATTACTAAGTATTAAATAAAATATAATTTTTGAAAAAAATATGAACTGATCTAAATGGATTTAGATTAACTATTTACAAATTCGAGCTCTATTTTTGAAACTTACCTTCTGGTTGGAGTTTCTCCCATTACCATGTCTTCTTGCATCTGCATGCAGCAGCACAACCCTCATTATAGAGCACAAAAATACTTTAAAGCTATTCAGAGAGCATAAGGAGATTAATGGAGTAGAAATATACTATCTTTAATCATATGTCAAAACTTTTTTCTTTTACAAGCAAGCGATTACATTATATGGGAGAGATAAAATGAGTTTACAAACATAAAATCAAACTTTGAACCTTATGCTAATAAATTTAAAATCCACACAAGTTGTAATTAAGGTTGAGTTTGGATGGACGGTGCGATACGTTTAGTTTAGTTTAGTTTAGTTTACTTTTTGTCTCACACTACAATATTTAATCTCACCATCACTGTTGTTTTTATACTAACCGAAGGTAAATGCACTGCTCATCCAAACCCACCGTAAGTTAATGGCATGATCTTCATATATTAAAATTTAAAAAGGAAGAATAAAATGATAAATTCCTCATAGAGATGATAATGGAAGTAAATGCACCTGGACAAGCACCAAAACAGAGAAGCAAAGAGAAGGCAAGGTGAAGAAATGGCAATGCCAAAAGTTGTCTTGCACACATCATTTTCTGTTTCTTTGGTGTTTAAAATAGAGCTCCAGGCTATGGTCAGTGAATGAATGAAGATCTCCCCAAAAGGTATATGTATATGTAGATGGTGAAGTGCGAGTGAATTTACAGAGAGGTAAAAAAGGTAAATTTTCAATAATGCTTTGAAAATTAAAACCCTTATTTTTAGAGTTGTTAGCTTCATCTTCTACATGTGATACCTGTACAGTGCTCTAGCTAACAGAATTATTCATGTGAATGATGTTGGGGGTTCTATTATTTCTTTGCTAAAACAGCATGAATATCCTGTGGTGGCACTGAGGTGAGAAAAATAAAATGCAATGGGGGGTTGGTTAATGTGGGTGGAGAGAATCATAAGAATAGTAGCTGACATTGTATTAGACACATATATGTATCTAAAACTCACTACTGAATCCAAAAAACATAAACATATTTCCTATGAAACCTCTCCATATCTCAACTTTAAGAATCAAATTGCATTTTACCTCCTAAATTCAAAAAATAGATAAAATAATCCTTGTACATTAGATCAAAGTGCAAACTGGTTATTTAGATAAAAATTTCATCCATTTCTACTTTTAGAAATGAGTCCCTGTATGTCAGCATATGTGACACATGTCATTGTCTAGTTATTTTGTCAACTACACCAATTTTTAACAATACAAATGTATTAAATTTTAATAAAAAAATCAATTTATTTTTAATTTAAAGTAAGTAGAATCAAAATGCAATCTTCTAAGGTACTTTTACCAACAAAAGGCCATTGAGCACTTATCATTTGACATAAAAATGATTCAGAAAATTATGCAAATGGGACATGTTTAACCAATCATCAGGGGCATTTTATTGCATCGTAAATGTGGAACTTTTTAAACAACAAACATGAGTGGAAAAAAATGCTCACAGAAGAGGGAGGCTTTGTCTTCACGAGAATGATCATTGTTGTAACTGGTGGGTCATTCTTCAGAAATTGTCAGAATTAGCTCTGCTGCATTTGTCTGCCAAGAATTGACTAGGAATCTTGGACCAGACATTGTTGGTCTTTTTTTGGGAACTATGGCCGTTGGCTTCTTCTTTGTGTGTTTTGTCCACAATTACCAAACCATTCACAAGAAACAACTGCAAAATCAACCTCATTAATCTTCCTATTGCCTACCAAACAGTAATCCATGAGTATCGAAATCCCATCTAGTCCGATAAATAATCGGGATGATCATAGAATAAGAAAACAGATTCATCTCAGCTGCAACAACACAGAATTTTATTGTTAATGGTTACAATGCTACATCTCCCACTATCAAACGTTGAAGACAAGAACCTCAGACTCCAGAGGGAGAACTATGCATGTGTTATCATGTTATACCCTGAATAAACGTTACATTGATGATTGAACAACAAATAATATATATGCCCACGATACTACCTTGTCTGAGACTCAGTCCAAACACTGGTGTTATACACCGAATCCCGGCTTTGCAGTCTATTACAAACATATTACAAATACAAACACCACCTATTAAAGGTCACCAACTTAGGGAGAGTTACTGGACCTCAGCTTGTTCCGTAGTCCAACAATTCCCACCTGAAGGGACGGAAGATGTATAGAACTTCGGGACAGCTCTTAAATAGTAGGGCAACACAGACGCATACTGCAGCAACTGCTACCATTGAAAGCATTGCTGGCCTGTACACCAATGACCTGTTGGCTGTTACATATCCATATGCCAGCTTTTGATCACAAAGCTTGCAATTCCGCTTTATGGATCTCAATTCAAGCTGTCCAATCTCAAAGCTGGAGGTTGACTCGTTGTTTGGCTTCTGGTTTGTGCTACAATCAGAGACGACACTTGGAATATCGACGACCACATGCCCGGAAGGTGGTCTCTTATTAATTTTCTTCTGTACCAGGTGGATGTAAGAGTAGTGGCCACGCAAGCGAGCATAATCTTCAGGAGTAGAACCGGTGCTGTCTCGAGCATTCTTCCAAGCATCAACACCAACCTAAATATAAATTTGGAAATAGATTAGGCAGACACAATCTAGATTGAACAAGGTACAAAAGGATACCTTTCAAAATATGATAATTGCAACAACAATTCTGTAGTTCTGTTCCAGGCATATGCTTAAAAACAAATAATAACGGATTACCTTTCCAGGATCATCAGTCAACGCATCCAGCAAATCCTCGGAACCATCTTTACCCGCTGCAATGTGAAGAGGAGTCAAACCAGCAGGGCCTACGGCATCAGGTCTAAACAAGGAGCTTTTATGAACACCATCAGCCACTGTCTCGTTTTCAGATCCTAATCTATCTGAAGTCTTCTCAGGGACAAACCTTAAAAGGAGCTCCACTAGAGGTCTACAATTTTTCCTAACAGCTCTGTGAAGAAGACCCATCTCTGTTAAAGCAAGGTTAAGGGAAGGATGTTCACCTGAACTGACTATTCCATCAAGAAGAACATTTAAGAGTTTCTTCACTACAGCACACCATTCATGGTCCATAGAGAACTCCATCAGCCACTTGAAACGCCTTAGAGGAAACAGTTCCGGGTTAGGATCCAAGTGGCCCAATCTAGATTTCAATTGACTTCTATGAAGAAGCCAACCAACTTCATGAATGAAATCCATGGCTTGATTTTTGGCGTCCATTTTTCCACTTCTGCCAATATCTGCATCAGTGTCAGTAGTCTCCAGCACAGACTCGAGCATTCGAATCTCTGAACAAACATCATCCTCAGCAACTATGAAAGGGAAGAAACTGCTATTAAGACAATGGTCTTCAATCTGGAGAAGATGTAAAAGATGTCAACTTCAGCTAGTTAGGATTAGTCAGAGTAAATTACATAATATGCATCTTATATCACCTACATGCAAGGGGAAAAAGAAACAAAGACGGATATACAGTAGATTTTATTAATTTTCTGCTCTATGGGAAGAAGATAATGTCTAACGAGCACAAAGCAAACGGAAAACCAGAAACTGCATCTTTATCTACATTTTAACCATATACTAATATACCAAAGCCAACCATAAATTTATACAAGTTCTTGAAGCAGCCAAGCATCTTCACGATGACACCATTTATATCAAATACTAAACATCCTAATACCATTCTCTATTTCTCTTCCCTCCCTCACCCCCCCAACAACCAAAACCCCAAAATAAGATGGAGTTTCATGTAAAAAATCACAACAGTAGACCTTATCTACAATCTATATTGTAAACTCTCATAAAATTGGAGAAAACATTACTTAAATTCACATATCAAAGATAACAGCAAGAAAAGAGGGGGACAATGGAATCAATTATAAGAAGAAAAAGCCACCTCAATGAATCCTCTTCCAATCACATTAGGGATGGAGCAAGAAAAGTTAATACACTCAAGCTCATCTTGCTCCTTCAAATCATCACCGTCATCCATCAATTCATTAGTAGCTTCCTGTGCCAGATACTTACCTTCAACTGCACAGAGCAACCTGTAAAAGGAAATCCAAGAACGTAGGAGTCTCTTGAGCAACCATTGAAGGCCAAAACAAAAACTAAAGTAAACTAAATATTATTTTATACACGCTGCTACTGATCAATTAAAGCCATGGAGCTTGAGGATCAAGATGACACAAGAATTATTGACTGCAATAAAAGAGTAAAGAATACCTTGTGGCTGGCTGAGACACGTTGATACCTTTGACTGAAAATTGAGCTCTCTCAGTTGCAGATATTGCAATTGGTTTGACACTCATAATTTTACTATAATGATTGCTTCTGAGAGGTAAAGATCCATCTACGACAACCTGACCTGCAGCATAAAAATAAATTGGTTAGAATATTCAATCCTGCATCCAAAAGTGCTTCTGCTTGTGCATTATTTAGTCATATGAATTAAATAAAAAATGAACTGACCATTATAAATGAATGCTATTTGATCTAGCACCCTTATACATATCCATCCAGTCCTCCAGAAAGTGTCATCTGAACAATGTAGAAGCCGACTCAAACTGAAATTCAGATCATAGCGAAGCTGACAAAAGAATTCAGAGGATTAAAATTAACAGAATTTCAAAAGCAAAGAAGATAAAAATCCATAGTTTCAAGCAAACCAAGCTTACTTCATCCCATGCAGCCTCAGCTTGACGAAGGTAAATTGTCAGAACAATGCAGCCAGGCCTAATATAGCTCTCGATGTCAGTGGGACTATGTGATAGCCAGTCAAGAATCTGGAAGTTCAAACATTTCACATAAGCATACCTTCTGAAAAAGCAAACCCCAAAGTACAGTTACATTCAAATACTTTAAAGTACCTGTGCTCGCAAGACCAGAGGAAAATCATTTGGTTCCTTACCAAATAACTTAAACACAATCCTATCTGTACGGCTCTGCAATGGTCAAAGTCAAAGAATTCATAAGAGACTAAAGATTTAATAACATAATTAATGACACCACAGTTGTTACTAGACAGTAATGGATTGTCAAAATATATATTACTTGATAAATGGATTATCAAAATATTTGATTGTAATTGCTTGTCATGACATGAGATAAACTCCCAGCCAATAGGGGTGAGCAAAACTCAATTCAACTAGAAAAAATAAAATAAAAATTCAAATTTCAAGTAGCTTGAACTGAGTTGTTCGGTTTTTCAACTCAACTAGAATTAATAAATCGATTTTTCGAGTTTGAGTCGAGTTGAATTTACTTTTAACTGTCTTCCACACTTTTATCTTTAGCTTTTCATCAAGCAGCTTGATCCTCTTTCCCAATTAAGAGAAACCCACCCCCAATTTCAGGTTTATTTTTTGTGTTGATTCAAGCTCATGTCTTCCCCAATTAAGAGAAAAGCACCCCCGCAATTTTGAAACCCTAAATTTTTCTTGCTCCGATCCTCTTCCATTCCATTCAATTTCAAGTATCTTTCGACTTTCCTTTTTGCTTTGTTTTTCCTTGGTTTATCTTTTATGGGGGTTGCTTCACTCTTTTCTATCTACTATGGTTCTTAGTTGACTTGTCATTTGGTGTTTAACAAAGGTTTAGACACGATACATGTTAGACCTTTGTACCTAACCAATATTTTGTTCGAGTAATAATGGCTGCTTTACATTTTTCTTTTCATCTTTTATTTGGGTTGTTTTTTCATGGTGCACATGGCAACACAATTACTGCCATGAATTTCCACCAAACATTACCAAAGACAAAACTTGTTTGTTAATTAGTTGATCTTAACAGCTTCTTCACCGGATATACTTTGATTATCTTTTTTAATTAGATGAAAATTACAAATGATTTAATTATGTTTTTTAGTAAAGAGTTGCTTAAATAGTTTTAATAGACATCTGTTTAAAGTTATTCACTTAGTTTTTTTTTTTTTTTATATCATGAGATTAATTTGAAATATTATAGAAAAAATAAATTTTGTAAGTAGCTTATTTAGGAAAATTTATTTTTCTAGCAAGAGATGATTATTTTAAATTTAAGTTGATAGAGATGGACTATTCTGTGAATGTTTTTCTAAAGTTTCATAAATTCCAAATAGTGAAGATAATAAGTAAGTTCAAGAAACGAAAAAAATAGGAAAAAAATTTTATGATTATTTATTTTATCTTTTTATTTAGTTTTAATGTAACTCAAACAAATATATTGGATTTGACTCGACTTGAACTTAATATCACTCAATTCGAAAATAATTCAAATTGAGATCGGTTGATAAAATAGGATTCATCAACTCGACTAACTCGAATTTCTTTCACTCAATTCAACTTGACTCAATTGAACGCTCACCCCTGCCTGCCAATGTCATATTTATCAGACACTGACTAGATTCTAGAACTTTTTGAAGGAACCAGTCATGGTTAGCATAACCATGCTAAAGTTTTCCATGCATGATTCCTCAATAGGTCATAACATGGCTCATTCTACAACTTCATGAGGAGTTTACCATAGATTGATTTTTAGATAAGAGGGACTGCTTAAGTACTAACACAAACTAGAGGCAAAATTTGAACCTCCTGCACAAAGTCAAGCCACCTACAAAATGTTCTTTACCACATAGAAATATTCATGGACTTTTAATCAACAAATGGCATTCAATCATGCATATTATGCAATATAGAGCTACCTGAACATCACCACTGGAACTAGAAGGTGATTGGGCAGAGGCTGAATCTGAATTCCGACTGGTCTGGGGTGGACTTGATTGATGAGAATCTTGCTGGACCCATGAAGGGCAATCAGGGGAGCCAGTCCCTGCATTCATAGGTGCAAGTGACCTCTCTATGCCATCTGTCTCATCATCTGAGTCAATGTATATGTCATTCAAATCAAAATTATTTATCTTGACTACTCCAGCTGTATTGCTTGGCACTTCAGCACCTTTAGTATCACAAGATTGTCTTCCTTTATGTGGAATCTCTGATACAGGTCCAGTTATGTGGTGGTTGAAAGGCCGAGGAGGGCCTTGGCCATTCGAAAATAAAGCTGAAACAGCTTCTAAATCACGAGCTTCTGGCAAAAGCCCAGTCATGTTTCTCCCCCCTTGCTCACCAGTACCGCTTGCAAGGCTCCTTAGAAGATGAGTTAGCAAATCCTGATCTGTGGTCTGGTCAGATCTATTAGCTGTAATTTTAAGAACAACAGAATCATTCACCAGTGTAGTGCAAAAGAAACAAAAACTATTCCAAGAAAAAACATACAGCTAGGACCATGCTACTATAAAAGAAAAATGCCAGCTATTTTATCTCTAACTTCTAAATTCATCTAGGATCCAGATTTCATAGAAAGTGCATGATAAACATCACTGAAATTTCTTTCCACATTGTTAGTTCAAGCATAACCATTAATTCACCTTAGGACCCCATAAAAATAAGGGAAAATGATTGTGAAGTATGAAAAATAAATAGCTGTGGAACCCCATTGTTCACAGAAAAAGCGAATCCTTAAAATAAACAGCCACAAAACCCAACTAGTATTTGTTGTAGCAGAAAGCAATCGAGTTACTTACAATGCATGTTAGAAAGTATCCTCAAAAGACTTAACAATAGATAACCACTAGTCTGCTCGTCATTCAACGAATTGCTATTGACAACGGCATCAGGATTTGTTTTCCTCCTCCTTTTATTATGGCCAGCCAGACGTCTGCGACAGCTTCTCTTACCTTCATCGAACTCTTGAAGGACATGAAACCTAAAAATCAAACGATATGTCAGCTTGAACTACAATAACACATCAAGACTTTCTTTTCTATCAGAATATCTACAAAAATTAAATTAGCCACTCTCTTCCATTTCAGCAAAGGTTGCAAATTTTTAGATGCTTACCTACTGCACTGCTGACAAAATCGCTGCATGACATTTCCAACCAGTGCCTTACTAGCTTTGGAATGCATCTCACAAACCTTATGCCGTCTATGATAATCCTTGGCATGGCTCAGATCAGCCCCACAGTCCTCAACCTGACAAACTGCACGATTCCCAGAACCTCCACTCAACTTAGTCTTCTTCCCATTAGTTCCTTCCCAATTTCTCATCTCCCTTTGACTAACTGGATAACCATGGCCACCTTGGGAACCGAGCTTTAAACTGAGGGTACCTGCTTCTTGATTTGGACAGTCATCTTCAACCACAATAACCCTCCTTTTCTTTTCTAATTCCCTTTTCCCTTTCTCAGTTTCCGGATTCACTTCTTCAGAGCATAAAGATGAACTATTGGACGAATTCCCTGGAATCCCAGACCCGATTGGAAAAAATTGCCTTCCCATGCTATCAGCAGACACTGGATTTATAGAGCTAGCTATGAAAAGGTCACCATCCCATTTCCAATCATTCAAATCCCACTCCAATGTCCTTTTCCCAACTGCTGGCAAACCCACCGGATTCATCATACCATAAAATGGACGAGCTTCGTTTCCAACTCTAACCTCCATTTTTTCCAAACCCAAATAACCAGAAGATTCAAAGCCCAGTAAAGCTGAACCTAAATTAACTTATAATATTAACAAAAAAAAACCCACAACTTTAACCCTATTTCAGCTACAGATCAAAGCTCCAAACCCCCCCAAAAAAATAAACAAATTATACTATCAAATTACAACTAATCAGCTTCAGTTCTTCCCCAAAAGTCCAAAAACAGTACACCGACACATCCATGATTCCAATTAAGCGCAACCCACATGCCAAATTAACTTACGAGGAAGGGGGAAAAAATCCAATTCTCAATTACCCAAATCTAAAACACTGACCCACTTCTTTTTTCCTATTTCCAATCTTACAAGAAAATACCCAATAAAAAAACTTCAAAAAGTTAAAACTAAACAAGCAGAAAGAATCAAAGATAAAGATTAACAGACTTCAAAAAAAAGGTAACTTGCTGAGATGACAAGCTGCGGGGAAGAGTAGGGAAAGTGCTAAGACGGAAAGTGAACGCGTGTTTTAGACAAGTTGGGCAAAGGTTTTTTCTCTGATGATGATGAAGGCAACGTGTTTATTTGTTTGCTTTGCTTGTTAGTTCTTTTGGGAAAGCGTTTGGGTAATGGTTTGGTGTGGCATATAACACCCAAAAGGAAAAAGAAATTCACTGAATTTCATAAAGAAAATGTTCCTTTTATTTTTACTTATTCAATTATTCGTATTCCAATTGTTCGATGAAATGTGAGAGTGAAAGTGAGTGAGAGAGAGAAAGGAAGGGAAGAGGAAGAGCCATGGAAACAGTGCATCATTATTAAAAACCAAAAGCTTTAAAATATGTCTGTACTAAATTGAGAATTTAGTCATCTATCTATTTTTATTTTTAAAATTTAGATTCATTAGGAGTTATTTTTTTAGTTATTAAAGTGAGTTTTTTTTTTATTTTAGAACATCCCATTAATAAATTTAATAAAAAAAATTAATAATTAAATCTAAATTTTGAAAATTGAAAAAGTAAAAAAAATTAAACTCTTAAAAATAAAAATATAAGAACTAAATTTCAAAGTTTTTAAGAGTATAAGGACCTATATTATATTCTAAGTTCTAACCTTATTAAAATCAAAAGGCTAAAATATATCATTAGTCCTTGTACTCTTCATAAATTTGAAATTTAATCTTTATACTTTTATTTTTAAAAATTTAGTTTTTATACATTTTAAATTTTAAAATTCAGGTTTAATTGTTAATATTATTAAAATAATTTTGTTAAATTTAGGTTCTTTACAACATAATGTTTTTAGTTACAATAATACCAAGTGAGGGCGAAACCAGAAAATTTTTTTAAGAGATCGAAATTAAATTGTAATTTTTACAATTCACAATTTTTGATAGTTTATATTTTATAATTTTTAAATGAATAAATTAAAATTTTATCATATTTAAGAAGGTCAAAATATGATTTTACTTTTACTAATTTAAAATTTTTAAAAAAATTAAAGGACTTAAATAAAAAAATTTATTTCAAGAGGGACAGACATCTGTCGACCCCTAACTCTACCTTGCTATCAAATGAGAATTTATTTTATTTCAAAAATATCATATAAATAAGTTCAACAATAAAATTTAACAGTTCTAATAATTGAAATTAAATTTAAAAAATAAAAAAACTAAATTACTAAAATAACCAAACCTAAATGGTGGGGTCAGTTGCACACTGCGTGTCTCACGCTCCATTAGCTATATATATAAAAAAAAAAAAAGAATCCAATAGATAATCTTCATCTTTACGGTAATAAAATGTAAAAGTGAGCTTTTTGGCAAAGGAGACAAAGACCTAAAAAGGTCAATATCTTATATAATATAAAAGTCATAATAACAAAATTAACTTTTAATGTTTGGATGTTTTGTCACTGTGATCCTTATCTTTTTTTTACCCACTTTCATACATAATTTTTTTTGGGGATCAAATTAATCATTTTTTAACGGTCTTGTTGACGTGGTCATTAAAATAAGATAAGGCCAAACATTGTGAGTCCGATTTTTATGTTCATTTTATTATTCATGTTCGAAGATTATGATAAATCTGTTTAATAATATTATATCTGAAGTTTAAGTCTATGGCTTTCATTAAAAGATGCAATATGTTTGGGTCAAACCTAAATTTCAAATTTTGAATAGTATAGGGACAAAAATTATGTATTGTCATCGACTTTTTTAAAATTTTTTGAGAATTAAATTAAATATATAATATTAGGTTAAAATAATTTTTATTTATAGTGTTGTCTTAAATAAATTTTTCTGAACAATCTTATTATAGGTTCTAATCATATCATTCATTTCAATCCCTAAATAAGAGGATAAAGCACTTCATCGCATTCAAACTCACGTCCTCCTACATTGGCAACAATACTCATGCTAATCAAACTAAGACTCAATTGACAATAATTATTAATTATTATATTTAATAAATAATTCCAATAATGTTAATGAATACCATATGTAAAATTTATTAATTGCAATTACTTATTTAAAATAAAGTTCAAATTAATGATGAGTAATTATATTAAATATATATGATTTTTACTAAAATTATTTTAAATTATCATGCTATTTATAATTAAAATATAGATATTTTTATATTTTAAAAAAAATGGTTAAACTACAAATTCACCATCATATTATAGGTAAATATTGAAATTCATCATTATACTTTACTTTCTATTGATATTTTTTGCTGTGTTTTCTAAATATAAGTAAATTTGACACTCAATTTTTATGTTATTGAATTTTACCACTAAACTTTATTAAATTTTGGCACCAAATTTTTTTTAATTAAATTCTATCTCTCGATATTAATTTTGATGATTTGAAAATAAATTTTAATAATAAAACTTCTTCCAAATATTTTTTTTCAATAGTTAATAATAAGTTAATTTATAAAGTATCAAAAATTAATAAATTAGCTTGGAATTTTTAAATTAATAAAATAAATTCTTGAAAATAATATATATATATATAGTAAATTTATTTTTTTATTAAATAACCATTTTTATTAATTTCAATATTATATTATTTACTTATTAATGTTAAATTTTAAGATAAAATAAAAAAAGAATTTTATTAAATTCTCAAATTGAGTAAAAAATTTCAATCAAAAATTAAATTTTAGAGACAAAATTCAATCCAATAAATATAAAGGCGCAAACTTCAATATAGAATTAAAGCATAGTGGTAAATTTACCTTAAACATAGTGACAATTTTCAATATTACCTAGAATATAGTGACAGTTTTGCACATAAAAATGTATTTTTTTTGTAATCTTGAAGTTATTAAAACTCTATCTGATAAATGAATAGAGGACTCTGGTATTACTGTACTTCGACGGGTACGACGTTTACTGCAAACAGAGGATCATTGGTGGTTACGACACATCCCAAAAGATCATTATTTAATACAATTCATCCGTGCATTGCATAGGTAAGAAAATTAATTTATATATATATTGATTTTTAATTTTATCGGGCTAAAAGTTTTCAAGTCGGGTAATTACTAAAAAAAACTAGAACAAATCAAATACATCTTATTTATAAAATTGCTTAAAATTTATAGATAAATCCGTTGAATTTTAAAATAAGTTTAACTTCATTTCAATAGTCTTTTAGACTTGGATCTTGGAAGTATGTGATTTCTTCAAGTGTTTAGGAGGTTTGTTTTTGGAAACGAGTTTAAACCTCCATTCTTCGGTTGAAAAAGATCGAAGGGTAATTTTTCTTAAATTTAGTGTGACTTTCTTTAAAATTTATTTAAATTATTTAGAGATTTTAGAGAGAATTTCAAGACTTCAAATATTTTCTTAATAAAATTATTGTGTTTCTAAATAAGATTATAAATTTTTTTTTGAAAGATTATAGTATTGTTTTAATTTAAAATAATAGTGTAAAGAATATTTTTAACTTTTAGTTTTATAAAAAAAAGTTTTCCAATAAATTATTTTTTTCTTAAAATGATTATTATTATGATTTGGATTAATATTTGATACACTGATAGTATACTTTATTTTATTCCACAAACACCTTTAAAAATTTATCACGTGTCTCTTTTTTTAAATATTTATTTTTTAGTATTTTACTTTATTTTTATAGGACATCTGTCAACCTTCTAACTTTACTTGTGGAGTTTAAAAACTCCATTGGCTGTGTTCCAGATAATTTACCTTATAATTTTTTTATTGGAGCTTCCCTATCTCTTTTAAGTTTTTTTTTTTCAAAATTGCGTAAGACTTAAATAATTTTTAAAGGGTTTATATGTAATTTGTTCATTGAACTTGTCCAAAAGTACCTAGTTGGTACCTAAACCTTTTTTTTATATCTAGTTGGTATTTGGACTTGTATTCCGTCACCAAGTTGATACCTCCACACTAACACCATTAGTTTGTGTTGACATGACATTGATGATTAATTTTATAGTGATATGTGGTAGCCTCTCACTATGATACGTGGCATTATAAATTAATTTTAAAATGTATACTTTTTTTTAATAAGTTCAAGTATCGACTAGGTGCATTTTAAACAAGTTCAAGCACCAACTAAATACTTTTGGACTAGTTTAAGGCACAAATTACATGTTAACCCTTAAAAAATTAAGGTTTTTGACAATTTGGGGCAATATGTGTAACTAAATACAAGTTTTAATATCAATTGGGTTAAAAATAATTCACGTACCAACTGATTACTTTGGACAGGTCTAGAGAGTAAACTACATACTAACATTTTTTTAAATGTCTTCTTTTTAATACAAGTGAACAATTACATTACAATAGGAAAATGGTTTACAAACACATAGATCGAATCTTAGACCTCATGCCAATCAACTTGAAACCCACACAAGTTTACCATTGAGCTAGTGGCATGTTTGGCTTAAATACATGACAAGTGTCCCAAATGTTTATATATAAACTTATATAATTTAAACTTTTGATTGAGTTGGTGTCTCGAGTCAATCAATACACTAATTCAAATTAAAAAATTACTAAACTATCCTTACATACTTGAAATAAGTTATATCCTTACAATGATACTTTTATCTTTTTACATTTTAAATAAAACCAGTAAAATGATGCCGTCAACATGCGTAAAACTTCAACTTTATCACTATAACTAATGCTTCATTTTAATTTTATTTTTACATTTTAAATTTATTATACAAAAGCTTTTACTCATACATATTACATATGTGTTGTTGTTATCATTAGCTTCAAACCATATGTTTTATTTATCATATGTTATTTTTAATCGCATAATTGTGTTTTGAGCACGTGATATCCACACACATGCACTCGTGATAGAATTTTTAGTATGTCTATATATATTATTTTTACTATATCATATAGGACATATATCACACTCTCAACCATTTTGCGGGTTTTACAATGTTGTATATGAGATGATTTTTTCTTTAAAAGTAGAGATGATTTTTTTATAGGAAAATAAAAATATTGAAGAAAACATGTTTAATTAAAATTTTTAAAAATGATTTATTGTAAATGAAAACATATTTGACTAAAAAAAAATTGAAAATAAGAGTTTTTAATTTTAAATGCATTGATATTAGTTTAAATTACTCATATCAATGTTTGGAATTATTCAAAATTTCTCTCAAACATATAAATAGAAAGATAATGTGTTTTATCGCACTCGAATCAATATTCTCATACATTGACAATAATACTCATATTAATCGAATTAAGATCCATTGATCCCTCGAAAACATACTCAATTTTTAAATTAAAAAAAATCAAAGTAAATATTACATTAATGATTTTCTGTAAAAATACCAAAACCTTTATTATTATTATTTTCAATGACTTCTCTCACCTCATTAAAGTTTTCCGGGCATTTTAGTCTACACTAAGAACTCGAGAAAATATATAAGCATTTCCCTGCGACAGAGTCTAGAATAAGATTTTATCCGACATGCCATGATGGAGAAATCACAGCCCTTAATCCTTCCCCCTCAATACATGTAGCAAGATTTTTAGAATTAGATCGATGATCAAATCGGTCAGGAAATTAGTTCAACTAATCTAATCTATTTGATCAGTTCATTTGATTTGGTTAAATAAATCATTAAAAAAAAAAAGAATAACAATAATTTTGATTCAACAGATTCGTATCGATTTTCGAATCAATTAATTTAAATTTTTTTTTCGAACTACTACCTTAAACAATTTTCATTTTAACCAATTTGACCAACTCGTTTGATCCAATTAAAACAACCATGTCATATAGATTAAATGTAGATTCTTTTTGTGTAAATTAATCTTTTAGGTTACAAATTAAAAAAAAAAGAGAGAAGAAAGTTTAAGTGTGTATTAGTTAATTTTCTCTTTGACTAATCTACTATTCATTTTTATTTTACAGTATTAGGTATTTCTATATTATATATTATGTAAAGTTTGTTTTAGTTTTTATATTAAAAATTGCTTTAAATTAATTTTTGAATATTAAAATTTTATTCAAATCATGATGTTATTATAATTTGTTATTAAGTTGCTGATAATTTGAGTAAAATATATCAAACTCATGATTCAACCCAACTTATAAAAAACATATTTTTTTAGTCGCACAATAATTCAAAAATACATAGAATTTTTTAGGGATAATTGAGTTTTTTATAGGTCGGGAGTAGATAAATTAATAGGATATAATGTATTTTGTCCAAGTTATTAGTAATTTAATAACAAATCATAACAATGTCATGATTTACATACATTTTTAATGTGCAAAGAGTAATGTGGAGCAATTTTTAGTAAAGGGACTAAAATGAACTTTGCAAATAGTATAAGGACTTTTAGCAGATTTTGGCATCATCTTATTGTTTGTGAAAATTAATTAGATTCATGATTATCCCTCCGAACAATCTATCAAAACAATCAATAGCGAATTTTAGTATTAAGTTTAGGAGGACTTAAGTAAAATTTTTAAAATCTTTGAGGATTTAATGGAATAATTATTTTATTTAATGAAATAATTATTAGGTGGGCATCTTCTCCCCATAAGCAAAGAGAAGTCGGTTAAGAAAAGGGGTTTTGATTCAGCGCATCTGCATTCAATAATTGTAAGTCAGAATAAAAATTGCCTGACCAATCAAGAAGGGAAATTGCATTGACTTTGACTTTACGACAAACGAGAATGGTATTTGCTGACATGTCATAAAGGTCAAAACTAAAAAGTGTACGCAGGTGATCAAATAATAAAATGTGGGTCGGCCGAGTCTTCGGACCGGCGACGAATTTTGTCGGGGTCTGAGATCTCTCACACACCTGCCGCGTAAGTAGGCCAGGACTGTTTAAACAATTTAATTTGTTTTGTGAAATTAAATATAAAATGTATAATGACTAATTTATTATTTATAGTTTTTGAATTTCATATTTATTTTTTAAGTTAAATTTGAAATTTAATTTAAAAAAATGATTTTGATCATCAACTTTTTAAAAAGAATTTAATTAAATTTTTTAAATGAAATACTACTAAATATTATATTTTTAATCATGATAGTCCACATGATAATATACATTTAGTTCATGTTATTTTTTTTAAATTATTTGTTGACATGTCATATAAGACAAATAGTGACATGTTAGCATGAAATACAGGTGGACTACCACAGAACTGTCACGCCAACATCATTAAAAGAATTAATATTTTAGTTAGTATTTTTATTGAATAAAAGTAGTTTGACTATTTTTGAAAAGTTAAACCATTAAATTTAACTAAAAAAGAAGAAGAATAAAGGCCTAATTGATAAAGAAAATATAAATGTTGAAGGTTAAATTTATTATTATGCCAATAGAAAATAAGTTCAAAGTTTTGACGCATATATGTTAGCTTAATACATAATTTGGTATCTGAGTTTGACAAATTTTTTTCCTAATTTGATACTTGTGTTATTTTTTTGGTCTAATGTGGTATTTATATTTGACAAAAGTTATACATTTTAGTATCTGAAGGCAATAGTGTTAATTTTTAATGCTTAATTTGAGTTTTAAAGTTAATTTGATGAAAATTCATAATAATTAATAATATTAGTAATTAACTTTCATCAAATTAATACTAAAATTCAAGTTAAATCACACCCTTCGAAATGCATTTGAAAAATTATGCAAATTTAAGCAAATTAACAATTAACACTAAATTTTTTCTATTAATAAAATTATGAAAAATTCAACCCAATATAATATTAATAATTAACTTTCATCAAATCAACTCTAAAACTTAAATTAAACGTTAAAAAATTAACATTATTACCTTTGAGTACCAAAACGTATAACTTTTATCAAATGCAAGTATCATATTAGACAAAAAAAATGACATATATACTATTTTAAAAAATATAAAACTCAAGTACCAAATCACATATGAAGTGTAAGTTCAAAGTTTTGACCCTTATGCATTTATTATCAAATTTATGAAACAATAAAGAATATTGTACTAAATTATTTTTTAATATTCTAAAAAATTATTTATAAACTTAGAGAATTTTAAAGGTTTGTTGATTGAATCTTAATTCAATTGGCATGGGTATTGTTATAAATACAGGAAGATATGAGTTTGAGTGTGCTGAAACACATTATCCTCTTATTTTTGGCTTGGGGGATAAAAGATGATATGATCAGTACATTTTGGTGATTTAACTTCAAAAAGTTACAAAATGATCACTAAACTATTTAGAAGTTTTCATTTAAGTCACTGAATTGTTAAAATTGTTGTTGTGTGGCATTTTCCCTGTTCACATTGCCTGCACCAATTGAAAGCTCTCATTCCTCTTCTTTTCTACAATTCAATTTTTTTTCATTAATCACCTTGAATTTCATGAATCTATAAGTGAAAATCCAAACAAATTTTTTAATCTCTGGCATTGACTGTTAGATCGACTTGGATCTAATGTATGTTTTTCAACTCGTCGATGGGTATTGATCTATTGTACTGGTTGTCAAATCGTCACTTAAAGCTCGATAGTCAACTTTAAGAAAAACTTTAATAATTTAGCGACTTAAATAAAAAAATTTGAACAGTTTAATAACTTAAATGAAAATGTTCGAATAATTCAATAACCATTTTGTAAATTTTTTAAGCCGAGTGATCAAAACATAAACTTATTAATACTTTAATGATATTGGATGTAGTTAACCCTAAAATAATATAAACAATCGAAGATTTTCATCTAAATTTGCTTAATGATCGGTTTAAGTTCACATCAAGTTTTTTTTTTTGAATATAATGGTGTGATTACATGGTAGTATCTGTTCATATTTTCTTAACCCTTTGACAACGCACGCACAAGTGCTAGAAATCGGATCTTTTAGGATGAACAACATCCTCCTTACCATTTGAACCACTCATTGGTTTCACATCAAGTTTTTTTTTAAAATATAACTTACACATTATTAGTAGAAGCAAATAATTGTCACGCACACATCATAACAAACAATTCTTACAATTTAATTTTACGATATGGGTGGATGAATACCCCTAATAAATGCACCAAATGTTGATGCTTAATTTCACATTGAATAGGATTACGATTATTTTTATAGATTTTATTAGTAAATTAGTCTCTAAACTATACCTTGTTTTCTAGATTAGTCCTTTTTTTGGGATTAGAAATGGCATCTAAATTAACAATTTCCCTATTAGACGTTGTAAATTAAAAAAAAAAATTAGAGGATTAGTATTCACACACATAAAAAAGATATAATTGCACTATAGAGGCACACATTATCGAAAGAAAGTTTTTCAAATAAAGAACTTACTATTTACACTAAGTCAGTATTACGAATAAATCTCTCTTATCCGCCAGACCAAACACGGAAATCCGAATTCTTCAAAAGAAGAAGAAAATTGAAGATTAAGATGGTTATGGGGGTAGAGGAGCCCACGAATCGAAACAAATCTTTTGCCAATTCTTCTCCAGCCTGTCTAAGTTGTTATGTCGACAAACACTTCAATCAAACCCCCCACATGATGACACCATCACCGAATCTTAACCCCTCTTCATTCCCAAATGATGTCTTAAAATAGTAATTAAGGATCCTAATTTCGATTGAAGTTTTCATAATTGAATTGATGGTCGATTAATGAGTCATTAGTTTTTTATTTGAGCGATTTAATTGAGTTAATTATTCGATCTGATTTTAAAAACAAAGCAGATCTTTATAAATATTCAATTTTTTTTTATAAATTTGGATATTATAAATTTAGATAATATTTAAATTCGAATTTTAAAATTATTATCTATCGTGGATTTGAAGCGAATGTGAATAGATATATTATATATCTATTATTTTAATTCACCGTACTTATTCAAATAATGAATGTGGATTTGGATATTCGAATTCACTAATTAAATTCGAGACACCTATAACATAATTTGATATTTAGATCATTATTGAAGTTTTAAAAATTTTATAGATGGAAATATGGTATAGAGATTAAAAATAAAATATAAAAAACATTTGGTTTTGCAACAATCTTTGCTATTATAATGAAATGGTGTCATAGAGGGTGAATTTTATAAAAAGGGCGGATTGTATATAAATTTTTTAGAGGATTCAACATTCAGATTTTTGTAGATTTTGATATCTGAAAAATATGAAACTTTTGAGTTTTTTTTTGAGAATGCATAGAATATCTAACTCATTGTCAATCCTAATAGCAATGTCAATGCTTTAAAAATTTATTTTGGTGAATTATAAAAGAAGAGTAAAGTCTTAACAACAATGTGACTAGCACGACTTGAATCCAGGTCATACTTGGGGCGATGAACACCCTAACCATCAGACTAACACACGGGGTTCAGACTCTAAGAATTTTAAGAACTCAAGTTTGAGTCTTACCTTATGTTAATGTGTGAGGTTTGCTCCAAACTTATTTTGATTAATTAATAGTATTAATTATTAAATTTTAATATTTGTAATCATTAATTCATTTTAAAGAAAATAATTTACATAATAATAAATTTAGTCCTTAATGTTTAGATTTTGTTGCCAATTTGATTTTTTTTTTTAGCTAAATTTGGCTCTCAATCTTTTTAAAAGGAGTTGAACTTGACCATCATCATTTGAAAAGAGTTAAATTTTTAAACATGGTAGCTCACATAACAATTAACGTGTACTTCATGTTATTTTTTTTTAATTTTTACTAATTCTTTTGAATATCTTTTTGAATATTTTATAAAATTTAAATTATTTGTTAACATGTCATATAAAACATAGTGTTATGCTAGCATGAAATATACATAAACTGCTATGTGGGTTTATCACACCAACATCATTAAAAAAATGTTTTAGTCAATATTTTTGTTAAAAAAATGATTTGACTATTTTTGAAAGGTTAATCACCAAATTTATGGAGTGTTTGGTAACTCATTGAAAATAAATATTTTTAACATTTAATATTTCAAATGTGTTTAATAATTATTTTAATTTTTTACTTAATATAAAATTTTCAACAAAAAAATGTTGAATAAGATAAGTTATATGTGTTAAATGAAATATTCAAATTACCATATGCATCTTTTATTCAAAACTATCCAAAATAATATAAAATATTATATTAATAAGTATAAAATTAAAAAAATGAATAATCATTTAAAATTAATACTTACTTTTATCAAACAACGTAATTATATTCAGAAAAATTATTTTATAGAGGCTTTTCACCATATCATCCACAGTCTCTTTCCAATTATTTAAGGACATTTCAGTAATTTTTTCAATATCATTAATACATAAATTTGGTAATTTTTTTACCTTAAACCCCAAATCTTAAATTCAAAACCCCGAACCAAGGTTCAAAGTTTAGGATTTTGAATTTTTAATTATGTATCAATGACATAAAAAAAGATTGCTGAAATATCATTAAATAATTGAAAAGGGACCGTGGATGATATCGTAGGAAGAATTCATAAAATAATTTATCTTATATTCAATACATATATTTACTAATTTACTGAATAATTTTTAACATGAATTTAACATTTATAAAATTTAGCACTTAAATTTTCCATTTGTCAAACATACCCTTAATTTAAAAAAAAAAACCAAATTCACAAAAAATATAAACATTAAAAACTAAATTTACAATTATCCCAAATTATTCAATTATATACTAATTAAACGCTCATCTTCTACCTCGCAACGAAAAATCTCCAAACAAAAGGAATAAAATTAATACTTAAAAAAGAAAAAAGAAGAAACAATGAAACTTTGTTGTGTATCTAAAATATCTTATAATTATTACATAATGAATTTAAAAAAACATAGTTGTTGTAATAGTTTTTGGTTGTATTAGCACCGCTTAAAACTGAAAACTGTCGATTCAAAAAGAAACAGAAAGTGGTAAGATTTTATGTAATGATACCCTCCAACTTGACAATCTGTTTTCAAGACAATCATATGATCAAACAGACAAATCTATGTATATTCATCTTGGCTTTGATCATGCTCATGTTTTATTTCATTCAGAATACTGTTTGTCGCTGGCAATAATGGCTGCTCCTCTAACCAAAAAAAAAAAATGGCTGGTCTGGTCTAGCCGCGCCTATGTACCTTGTGAGTTCTTTAGCTGCAATTAACTCTTTCAATACTTAATTTTATGGGCTATAGGAAAGTTTACATTTTAGTTGTTCAATTATTGGGAAGTTTTTATTTTAAGTTATTAAATTATTTGAAATTTTTTAATCAAGTGATTATACTGTTAAGTAATTTTTTAAGGTTTGGTTATGAGTTTTAAGTAGAGATGAGTATTCAATCGAGTCGAGTCGAATCGAGTTAAAAAGTTTTGAGTTAACAAATCCTATTATTTATATTCAATGTTGTGTTTACATGGATTAATTATTTAACTAGAAGATGAAGTGTAATATTATTTAACTACATAAATAATATAATGGTTTTGCCTTTTAATTTAATGGGTAAACATTTATCAAAATGATTTAGTTTTGTCTTTTCTTATTTGGATTTTCGGATAACTCGAATTGTGTAATTCATATTCGAGTTAAATTGAAAAATTTTATTTTTAATTCGAGTTAATCCAAATAACTCGATTAACTCAAAAAACTCGAACTATTTAATTCAAAATTTGAATTTGTTATCGAGTTTTTCGAATAGAATCGAAATTTGCTCACCCCTAGTTTTAAGTGATGATTTGACGATTGGTACAGTGGATCAATACCCATCGACGAATAGAAGAACATACCTTAGGTCCAAGTCAATCTGATGGGAGATCAAAGTAGAAAACTGTTTCGATATTGGTTCTCAGATTCGTGAAGTTTAAAGTTGTTTCATGAAAAAAATTGAATTGTAGAATAGAAGGAGAAAGAGAAGGAGCGATTTCGACTGGTGCAAGTGGTGTGAACATAAAAGGCTACACAACAACGATTTTAACAGCTCAATGACTTAAATAAAAAACTTAAAACAGTTCAATGTCCATTTTGTAACCTTTTGAAGTTGAGTAACTAAAATATAACTTTACTAATAATTTAGTGGCATTGGGTGGAATTTACCCTAATTTTATAAAAGAAAATTATTTGATAGACCGTGGAATTTTTTAGACTTCTAACTTTAGCTTAAATTTTGTATTTTTATCTTGACACTAACAAAACTTGATTACAGTAATCAGAGACAAAGCTTAAACAACAAATTCGACTAGTGCGACTCGAACCTAGATCACATCTAGAATAGTGAATGCTCCTAATCATCAAACAATCACATGGGGTTCAGTGTTCAAATAATTTAAGTTACTATGATAGAATTAAAAAAATAAAAAATTAATATAATGAATTGATTACACACTTGAATTTAATTTCATCCAAAAACATAATTCATTATAATTTAAAACTTATTGCACCGATAATATATAAAAATATTATATAAATAGATAAATTAATAATAAATTACAAGCTTATTTTTTGTGAGGATAATTTTTTAAAATAATTTCGTTATAAATTTTGATCATATATTTTACATAATATCTAAAATTACTTATAATCTTTCAATTTATAAATAAAAGATAATATACCGTGAATAATTTATTCTTTAACGAATGTATGGTATAAGCAAATGGGAAAGTGGCCTGCATGGGAAGGTGGCTATCACATGGAATTTGGCAATTAATATAAAGAGAGATAAGTTTAGTGGACGTTTGATTCACGTGAATAAAAAGCCAAGGGTATAATCGGCATGACACTTATAATTGAGAGTGGCTGATATGGACTTGTCCTAAGCTCACAATGTTTTCAGTTAAATTCATTAAGCATGAATTTAGATGGATGATACGATATAGTGCGATATGATATGATGTGGTATGGTGTATTTAATTTATTTTTTATCTTACGTTATAATATTACTATACTATCTAATTTTATTGTCATTATTGTTTTTACACTAATCTAAATCTTACTCCTATAAATAGATAGGGTTAAAGATTTTTGCTAATTTAATTTCATTCCAAAATAATCCAAATAGTGTATTGGCTGGTGTTTTCTTTTCGAAATTAATAAATCCTTTAATATTTTGATATTGTTACGATTGAGAATTTAGTTTCAGACTTTATAGAGAATCAAATGTTTAAGACTACTTAAAAAAGTAATGAATTTAATGGAAATGGAGCACTTATCAGATGCCTGAAAAGATAAATTATCCGTGGTACATGATCACTTACCAAAGAAATGTAAACATTTATACTTGATAAGATTAAGTTTGTATCTACAACATATAAGATATTTACGGATATCTATCTTACCATTTGAGCTACTTATTCAACTAAATACTCCTATTTTGTTAAACTCTCAAATTTCAAACATTTTTAAATACTTGAGCTTTTCGTAGAATAAGAATGATAAAACCCAACTAAAGATAAATCTGTATGTGTTGAGATATCCATTGGTTTAGCCATGAAAATCCTGTCTCCACACTCGGCATTAGGGCACTCTTTCCTCAACCTTCGGGTCTTTCTTGACTTGTCCACCTTCTAGAAGATCAGTTTGACCTTCTTCTTCTTCGACTCGTTCTCTACCGGAGGACGAGGTGAAGGGTGGATTTCATTTAGATGTTGTAGTCAGCCAAGGTGCGGCCATCTTCGAGCTGCTTATCGGTGAAGATGAGGTATTGTCGGTCCGGCGGGATGCCTTGTGCGTTTTGTATTTTGCAGTTCGTTTGGATTTTGCATAAGAAGCCCATTAAGTCTTTTCTGGGACAAAGTAATGCTCAATTGTGTCTAATGTTGAAATACTTTCTCTTATTGCATCAAACATCCCCAAATTATTACCATCATTCTAAATTGATCCTCAAATTTCAGAATGTTCAAACTACATCCTAAATTATCAATATTATATAAATCAAACTTTTTTTATTAAAATTGTTAATTAAACTATTAAATGACACAATATTATGTGATATAATTTAAAACAAAAAAATTTTTTTGTATCATAACTCTTAAGATTATAAATTAAAAATAAAATAAAACCGAAAAAAGAAAGAAAGTGATTATAATTTCTTTAAAAGCTTTAAAAATTTCAAAATCAATATTTTTACAACATCCATTTTAATAATACTCATTTTTCTTTAAAATTTTCATTTTTTATGTCATAAAATATGATATTATATCAATAATTTGAATGTTTCAGGATATAATTAAAATATTTTCAAATTTAAAAACCAATTTAAAATGAATGTCATAGTTAGAGGATCATTGGTGCCATTAACTCCTTCAATAATTTTGTTTTTCCGTTTTATGATTATAAAGTAGGCTGAGAATCATGCAAAATTATATGGTGCAGTGGAATTTTATACTATATATGCAAAACACACATCGTGTAAAAATATACAAAAATTAAATATAAAAAATGAGACATGCAACAAAAAATTTTAATTTATTTTGGTGGAATTTCAGACAAACCCTTTAGAGTGTAATAAAAAATTAAATATAAAAAAAAATGTAATAGGTTTTTTTTAGGGTAAACTACAAAAATAGTCACTTCTGTTTGCCTCATATTACATTTTAGTCACTTATGTTTGAAATGTTACATTTTAGTCACTTATGTTAGTATTTTGTTACGAAGTGATCACTGTGTCGTTAAGTTCCATTTGAAAAACCAAGTTGGCACTTAAAATCTAGTTGGACTGTCACGTAGGATTACCATTAGGGAGATAACGGAACTTAACGACACAGTGATCACTTCGTAACAAAATACTAACATAAGTGACTAAAACGAAATATTTCAAACATAAGCGACTAAAATGTATCCTGAGGCAAACAAAAATGACTATTTTTATAGTTTACCCTTTTTTTTAACTCTATTGGTGTAGTTAAAAGATTCACTACCAATCTACCAATTCAAAAAACAAATACTTTCGTCAAGAGTTTTAACTCAATTGACATTGACATTAGCATTATTGTCGGTGTAGAAGACGTGAGTTTGAGTATGCTTAAGCGCATTATTTTTCTATTTAAAGGAGATAACTAAACAAAATAAAACTAAAATGGTTTTTCTATTAACAAAAAATGTATTTATTTATTTATTTTTTCTTTTTGATTGATGAAATTAGATATAACCAAATATATAGTAATATTTATAAATTGCTCTTAAATAATTCTCACATATAAACCACCTGTAAGATCATCAAGATTGGATGAAAAGATTTGTGTTTAATTCTCCATGATAAAAATTAAAAATCAACCCCCAAACAAAAATAATACTAAAATGAGGATATAAGTAAGAAGACATTAATATATATATAAAGGAAAAGAAAGACACAGCCTCACGCATTATGTGTTTGATGGTGTTTCAGCAGCTGCCCCAGGCCGTGCATTTAGCAGCGGTTGAAGAGCTTTAACAACGATGCTCATATTTGGCCGAAAATCAGCTTCGTATTGCACGCACAATGCAGCAACAGCAGCCATCTGCAATCGAAACGATGAAAGAAATGCTTTAGGTGCAGATTTTTCGGTTCAACTCGTTGGCACAAATTAGAACATTGCTGGCAAACGTGCTAATAGAAAACAGACGTTAGTGCAAGTGATCAAGCATATTAATACCTTTGCGATGGCCTTGGGAGGATAATCGCCTCCTAGTCTTTGATCAATGCATTGCCTTACCTTGTCTTCACTAAGTTTTGGTGTAGCCTAATATAATTCAAAACTCATTAATCAGCCATGTCTGAAAATTTTAAGAGTGGAATACAGGCTGAATTATAACAAACTATGTAGCAGAAAAAATACCCATGTCACGAGACTTTGCTGACCGCGGGGTAAAGTATGATCAACAGGTTTTCTCCCAGTCAGAAGCTCCAGCAGAACAACACCAAAGCTGTATACATCACTCTTGACATTTAATTGCCCAGTCATTGCATATCTGTCAACCAAACGAACTAGACTAGTCAATATTCAAGGCTATATAGAATGATGACTTTACGATATTAAACTTTACAAATTTTGAGGTTCCAACGAGCAATTCATGATTGTTTTATAATATATCATGAAGAGTGAAAAGAACTCCGAATTACATACTCAGGAGCATGATAACCGAATGTTCCGAGTACACGAGTGGAATGAAGACGAGCTGCCATATCAGGAGCCTGATTAGATAAATCAAAGTCTGCAATCTTAGCAACATCGTCATCAAATATTAGCACATTGCTGGACTTAATGTCACGATGAATGATGTGAGGATCAGCCTTCTCATGTAAGTACTCAAGCCCTTTCGCAGCTCCTACAGCAATTTTTACTCTTTGTGCCCATGCCAAAACAGGACCTGGCTGAGATCCCTTAACACCTTTTCTCCCTGAATTGAAGGAATAAAAATAATGCGATAGTAACAGTAAGAAATGTAAATATTACAAACCGGAGATTCTGTTCTCAATAGAGGAAGAAACTTTAACTTAAATTTTATAATAGCATCACAAAGAGATCCTGATTCGAGCATCATTACACTCCTCAACAGTTTTCAACTTCGTGTAACTGGAACAATGAATAAGTGTTATCACACATACCGTGGAGAATATCATGCAACGATCCGTTAGATGCAAATTCATAAGCAAGAATACGGGAGTTCCCATCAACACAGTAACCAAGCAATTGAACAAAGTTTTCATGCTTCAACCTAGATGCCAGGGAAACCTGAAAATCACGAATCAGTTGAGACAAATCTTAAACTCCAAAATTACTATAGTCAAGATGCGGTGAATGCAATGAATAGCCATTAATCGAACCTGGGCTAAAAACTCATCATCGGGTTGCTTGCTTGCATCTAACTTTTTGATTGCTGCAGCCTGCCCACTTTTAAGAACTCCATAGTAGACTCTACCATATGAGCCTTCTCCAATCAAAGAATTTGCACCAAAATTATCTGTGACTTCTTTCAATTCATCTACCGGAATATCAGGGACTTCAATAGGCTGAACCTTCAAAGTTTGAGCACTCTTTGATGCAGTTTCAGATGAATGGTAAACTCCATCGTTTCCTGATTCATCAAATTCAACCCATATTACACCAATAAATTCACTAAAGCTAACAGAAACCATAGCAATCCATAGCATGCAAAAGAAAATATTGGAATAACATGTAACAGTTACAAGTAGTAAAATAAATTCGGTGGGAAAAAAGAATAGCAAATGAAATTCCTGCTAATAAAAATTTGAAAACATATAAATAAAACAAGTAAAGAGATACAGGTTAAATTTAACTGATTATGGGAACCAAAGGAGTTTATGCCATCATACCTATCATCTTTCATTCAACTAGTTCACTATATTGATAATGCAGAAATATCCAATGAAGTTCATGAAGATGCAACGTTATCAGCTTTGATGTGAATTTCAACCATCGGATTACCAATTACCTGCTGAAATTTTAACCATGTGTTGGCCTCCATTATCAGTGGTTTTGTGGATATTGTCCTCTTCACAACAGCCAAAACAACTCATGGTTCAATCCCTTGAGAATTATTGCTAATTTCTAAAATCCAAACATAAAAATTCAAGGAAACATATATGAGTAAGTGCAAATGTTAAACAAAAATGTTAAACAAAAGAAATAGAATAGCTTAACCACCACCAGGTTTTACAAGCATTGCAGGCAAAGAAGTTACAAACCAATGCAGCAAAATGCATATAGGCAGAGCACAAAGATTTGGTTAGATAGATGAACGTAAATATGACAAAAGGCAGGCGCGAAAAGCATTTGGTTTCTCCACTATATGTTGGTTTGTGGTTCATATATTAAAGCACTGCAAAACTTTTCATCATGTCTTAACTCTTACCATTTGTCTATGTGAGGAGTTTCTCTAGTCTTCTAAAACATATCACACATTTTGCAATCTAGTTTTTGTCTTTAATCCTAAACAGTCGACTCCAGAGCTGACTCTCAGTTCTTTTGCATAATTAGCATTTCCATTCAATCTGCTGGTCGAGGCATACGAACCCCCCCCCCCTTCCAGGATGCATTTGACATCAATTCCACAATACAAATTCAAGAGTTAAACCCTTCATTGGATCCTCCAAATGCAGCCAGGCATACGAAAATCTGAAGAAATCATAGATTATTCATGCTCACAAATGGCATACGCATGGAAACATATTGGAAATAAAGTTTGGTCCAGTTTTTAAGCCGCGACAACTGCTAATTCTAAAATGGCGTAAATCTACAGCTCTCACATTTTTTACACCTAAAAGTTTCCAGCACAGTTCTTCATTTCCAAGAAGTTTAAAACACAGCTACGATCACAAACTCTATTCAATAAGCTCTTTCGAGTACAACCAAACACAATACTCCAAGTCAAATCTTCTTATCAATAAAAGTTCAACCGCTCAATGAATCATAAGGTCAACTTCTCGGCAAGAATAATTCAACGCATAAAAAGCACAGTCAAACTCAAAAGTCAACAAACCTTGATCATAATTTTCCAAAATCTAACGATTTCACAAATCCTTAATTTCAACTAGTTACATTAATCCGCATGCATGTTAATCAATACCTCCTATCGGAATCAAAGAAGAACAGATAAAGAAAATAAAAAAATGAGTTAAAAAAATCATACAGAACAAAATGTTATGTCACCTAAAATTTGGTCGCCGACGAAGTGGAGCAAGCACTTATTCTCGGATCAGTCTAATAAGACACTGTCGGTATTACTTGAGCAGGAGATCCGAAACGACGACGCCGGCGAAAGGTGCGCACGTTAAGAGAATCGAGTGGTGCGTAGGATAAAAGGGAAAACAGGAGTCTTAATGACTTTATTGACAAAGTTGTTAGATTGAATTATTACAAGATTTTTTTTAATGAACGTTATTTATATTTTATGGGTAAATTTACCAAATATCTCAAACTATAATCCAAAATTCAAATTGGCCTCTAAACTCCAAAATATTTAATTGAGTACTTAAATTATTAATTTAAATGTTACATACTAACTTGGATTTGACTTGAACTATTCTTTTTGGTGATAGAAAAAATACGGCAATGTTACATCAGATTAAAAAGATCAAAAGTGTCACTCGCTTTGTCCTGTTGAAAATATCTAAGACTTCATTAGGAATAGAATTAAAGGTTTGTAAGTTTGATTTCCACGTAAGGCCCAACTTTGTCAAGTGATCTACAATTATATTGTCTTCTCTAGGTATATGCTGCAACCACCATTGTCTTTCAATTTTTAAAAATCGTCGTACCTTTCTAAGCACTGTAATACCTGAATCTTTCAATCTATTATCAGTCAAGACAATGATCACTTCTATATTGTCAGATTGAATTGTGGCCCGTTTGTATCCTTTACTAAGTAGGATGAAACATGCAAATAAAAATTTAGATATTTTTGAACTTACTGCATGAGCAACTTAGATTCAACTTGGTAAAGAAAAACAATTCTCATAAATTTTAATGACACTATCTATCTTTGATACGTTAGACCTAAACTATCCATATAATATTTATATATTTTTTTAAAATTTGACATTTATGATCTACATTAAATTTGAATCGATATTTGACATTGAAATTGAAAAAAACTTAATTAATGAAAAGACTTGATTCATATGGTAATATATTTTTAAGAGTAGAAGTTGATGTTAGACCGTTTTAAAACATTGATATAATTTGGGGGACGTATAGAAAAATTGACCCTTATATTAGTTAAAAATAAAATAAAATGGAAAATAGTGATTTTCGCCCCATGTTTCGGAAATTTAGATTCCAACTTTCAATAAATTCGAGCAAATTCACTGTCGTGTTGACTAGAGTGTGTACCTATATTAGGTCCACAATCATTTGGCTTAAAACAAAGGGTTAGAAAAGTAAATCCATAAAACTTTTATCTTTAGTACAAAGTGGTACCCTAAGGCCGAAACTGCACTCAAAAGATATAAACAAAAGCAGCTTTCCAAAAAATAATAATAATAAAGAAGAGAAGAAGAAGATTAACAAAAGAAGAAAAATATAATTAAAACAACAACTTAAAAGCAGCAGTGCAGAGCGAAACAAAGAAAAAGAATCAAAGCCAAATCTTCTTAGATGCTATCCTGAGCCTGACTGCTTTTTTCTTTTTTTTCTATCGTGCGCCACACATGGGAGGAGATGTAACCGGAGTAATGACCGCCGCCGCCATGGTTGCCGCGTCATACGGTGGAGGTGCGGCGGAACCTCAGTACGTTTCGGCGAAGACGTCGGTTTGGTGGGATATAGAGAACTGCCAAGTACCTAAAAATTGTGACCCTCACGCGATCGCGCAGAACATTAGTTCAGCGCTGGCTAAGATGAACTACTGTGGGCCCGTTTCCATCTCCGCCTACGGCGACACTAATCGGATCCCTTCTTCTGTGCAGCAGGCGCTTTCAAGCACCGGCATCGCACTTAATCATGTCCCCGCGGGTAACCTAATCAAAATCTCTAACTTCTTGTGTATCTTGATCATAATAGTAAATCAAGATTGAATCGTTGTTTCTTATTGACTGAATTGTGCAATGATTTGAGAGGCGTTCCTGTAATTTTATAAAAATTTAGGTTTCTTTCTAATAATATTGAGAACTGGTTTACTATGCTGATACTCTGATCTAGGGTTTTAACTTGTTATCTTGATCTTGAAATGAAAGGCTAAGATGTTTTGGTAAGAAGGTTGTTGACTAGTTGAGGTTTATACTTGAACAGGTGTGAAAGATGCGAGTGATAAAAAGATTTTAGTTGATATGTTGTTTTGGGCGGTAGATAATCCTGCTCCTGCGAATTATCTGTTGATTTCTGGTGATAGAGATTTTTCTAATGCGCTTCATCAGTTACGAATGAGGAGATATAATATTCTTTTGGCGCAGCCTATGAAGGCGTCCGCACCCCTCGTTGCTGCGGCCAAGAGTGTATGGCTTTGGATGAGTCTTTCGGCTGGTGGTCCGCCTCTTTCGAGTGGTGAATCGACTAAACTTGCTAATGGTCAGAATAGTTTTAACTCTGAAATGTCATATAATCCAATTCCTGAAATGGTTCAGTATAGTCAACCGATGATTTCTAGTTCTGAAAATGTTACCTTGGGGCAAAATGTATCTAATGCTGGGAGAAATGGTGACAACAAATACAAAGGGAAATATATAAGGAAAACCACAAATCAGCCAAGCATCTCAAGGGCCTCTAGTGTGCCAACAACTTCCATTCAAGAAAATATGAACAATGGTTATTCTTACCAGCCAGAGTATGCACAGACAAAGACATTTAAGAAAGCACCACACGAGTTCTTTGGTGGCAATGAGCCAGCTGTTTCTGCAAGCAAGTTTACTCCAAACCTTTTTCCTAGCAATCCTGACCCTTCAGGGAGTAACAATAGTAATTTCATGGGCGTTCCTCAGAATCCTCCTCCTCCTTCAATGAGGCCAATTAATCTTCCTCTGCGACCAGCTTTTGCACAAGATAATTTTCTACCCCCGAATTCACAAAATCATGGTTTCCGTCCAATACCTCCTAGAGTGGAGGGGCCTAGATTTCCGGGCCCATTCTCAAATATGCCTGATGTTGGCAAGTTAAATATCTCTGAACACTCCACATATCCTCAAAATCCTTATAATTTTCCTCATCGAATTGGAGAAAAGTTTAAAACAAGCTCTATCGAGTCAATGCCTAATCAAACTGGCATAAATGCACCACAAAGAAGCCATTTCCACACCGGCCAAGCAAGTCAGCATGATACTTACGGTAATAGGTATCCACGAGGTCCTGAATTTCCACCCCCATCATCCTCAGCAATTTCTAGTTCTATCAATGGCGCTTGGGGAGCTGAAGGACGTTCACCACCTTCTGAATATGTGCAAGGTCTTATTGGTGTTATCTTACTTGCATTAAACACACTCAAAAATGAAAAAATTATGCCTACTGAAGCCAACATTACCGATTGCATTCGTTTTGGAGATCCAAAACACCGCAATACTAATGTAAGGAAGGCTTTGGATAGTGCCACTGAGCAGCATATGGTATTGAAGCAAAGTTTAGGAGCAGTGCAGTTGTATGTTGGTAGAAATGAGAAACTGTGGAAGTGTGTCAATCCTATTGGGGGGAATCCTAATCAATACCCAAAGACAACGTGGGATGGAATACAAAAGTTCTTGTCATCCCCTGCCGGACGGTCAGCAATGATGGCTTCTCAATGCAGGTAATGATGCTTGATCTACTTGTCAGTGTCTTTCACCTGTTTCCCTTTCCTAGCTGTTGTTAGGTTTTACTGGGGTATTCCCTTACCTATAGTTTGTCATTTACATTGCAGATATGAAGCAGCTTTGGCTTTAAGAAAAGGATGCTTGGAAGAATTTGCACTAGGTGATGTTCTCCAAATCTTGAATATGATAATTGCCATGAAAAAATGGATTATACATCATCAGTCAGGATGGCAGCCAATTACAATAACCCTTCCAGAGGCTAGAACAGAAATAGCCACTGAAACTGCTGCTTGACCTTGTCAAGAGTGGTTTTGGTACTCAAAAGTGATCCAATGGTGGAGGAAGATCATAAGTGTGTTTAGGGAATTGGGAGTAAGAAACAAGGGTCGCTTTGGGGAAAAAAAAGAAATACAATCCTCAAGTATCAAGAAAAGTAAGGGCAGAATGTGATTTTGGGATAACTACAAAAGTAAGAATAGTTTTCTTTTTGTTATGTTATGTTTTTCTTTTTCTTCTTTTCCTTTTTAGTATTGGCCGGGAGACTAAAATTGCAGAGCTGCAGAAGGGGAAAAAGATTTAAGATAAAGCTGGAATTAGACTAGTAATTTTCAGGATTAGGAGCAGAGTTAAGTAACAAGTTTGTTCTCTGCAATCTTGAGCCTGAAGATTTTTTGTAGCCGTGCTTATTTGGGTTTGGTAATTTACAAGCAATCCCTAATACGTTTGGTTGTTGCTGGTATTACTCAATTAGCTATATGCTAAAAGACTTTCTTCTCTCCAGCACAATATGCTTAGAATTTTACTGCTTGGTATAGTGTCTTTTTGTTTCAGCAGTTTATTCCATCATACTCTTACGAAAATCCTTTGAAGATATACTGAGGCTTCCAGATCTTGTTGGAGAGATTCTTGGTCAGTTGCTGCATAACGGCGCGTAATATCGATAGATATGATAAAAAGCAACGAGGTGAAGATTGACATTTTTGGTCAAAGATTGGAAATCTAGACTCAGCATGGAAGTATGATCATGGAGACTTATTCCTGGCAATACAATGTAAGTTCTCTAAACATTTATGGGCAATGAACTGCATGGCATTAACTATCGATTAAGTAAATGTGATTGAACCTTGTGTTGTTTACTATGGAAATGATTGTACCTCTTAATGCCATTTAAATACATACTTGAAAATATTTTATACTGAAGTTAAACTTGGCTTTAGTAACTATTTGCATTTGGGGAGATACTGATGTTTGATCATGTAATTTCTTGGTCAAATCTAGCTAATTTGTTTTTGCCTCCGATGATCGGAATTACCTTTGTGGGAGATTGTCATTACTTGAGCTAGATTCTTAGGTCCTTGGAATGTTGTGTCACTTTCTTTTTAAGGGCCTATGGAGTTGAAATTTTCGATCACTTTTATTGTCGTATGCAGTTGCTCATTGGGCAATGCTCTTTGTTGGAGTAGTTGAAAACGATTTTCGACTTTGAAAATAAAAATTATCATAGGTTGCCTTCTAAATATAATGTAAAAAGGTCAAACTATATAAAAGATCCTTGTATAATTGATGCTTAAACTATGTTACAAATTCGGTAAAAGTTTCATGAAAGTTCTTATGCTAAGAGTTAGATTATATTGTCTCTTTTACTCACAAAATAGGCAAATTAGTTTTTGTACGTTGGATCAAAAATCAAATCAGTTTTTTCTGTTAAAAATTTCATTCGTTTTTACTATTAAAAATTTGTGTTGCTGATAGAATAATCAACTAATTACATGTGCTGAGCTAGTGTACTTCATTCTAATGGATGAAAATTTTATCAGAACTAGTTTGCTTTTTGGATCTAATATATAAAGATTAATTTGTTTTTTTTTTTAGCAGAGAGGACAAAATGTAGTAATTTGGTTCTTAGTATAAGGATTTGCATGGCACTTTTACGCTAAATTCTTATTTTGGTGTTTCTAAAGATTTATTTTTGATCGGAAGGGATCTTTAAACTATCAATTTTATTTCAATTTACCCAAAATGATATCAATTTCAATTTATTTTTTGAGCAGAGTGTTATTTGTGAAAATGTAGTATATTTAGAAAAAGAAGTTGCAGAATATGGTCCAACCGATTAGGTTATTGGTTCATCGGTCCAATTGACTTGATTTGATTGGTTAATTGATTTTTCGTCGGTTTAATTGATTTTTTAATTGTTCAATTGTTTTGCATCAGTTCTTGGTTTAATTGATTAAAGCCACTTCTCGGATTGATTTCTTGCTTGATTCTCGATGTAATTGGTTTGATCGGTTGATTTGGTTCGGTTCAAACAATACTAGTAGGAAAAATTAAGTTGAAAAAGAAAAGAAAAAATTAAAAAGAAGGATGATAAAGTATCTGAAAGGTCTTTGTATTATAGGGATTGTACTAAATTACTCATTATATTATTGAATAGATCAATTTAATCTCTATACTATTAAAAGTAATCAAATAAGTCTAAATTATAATAAAGTTAACCTTTACTCATAAAAATGCCATGAAAATTATTATTATTAATTACAATCCAATTTCAAACAAAAAATTTTATTTACATTACTATAAAAACTTTAAAAATGTTAATTCTGTTAAATAATAAATTATATTTTTTAAATTGTTAATGGTAGTTTTATTTTAGTTTATTTTTATTTAATTTTTTTAATAATATAGGAATTAAATTAATTCGTTTAATTGTAAAAAGATTAATTTGATTAAACCTCTATTATAATAGAGGGTACAAAAAACTGTGAAAACATCTTAAACTGAACTTTTAGACTTTTTTGCAAAACCTTTTCTTTTGCAAATAATATGCTATTTTTTTTGGTGGTTGAAGCACTTGAACCATTCTCGATTTTGAATTTTTAGACTTCTTTTACAAAATAAGCTTTATTTATTATTTGACATTATCTATAAAAAATTCAAAAAAATAATAACTCTCGTATAGCTTTTTTTAAAAAATATTTGTATATAAAATTTTAAGTTACTTTTACTATTTTAAATACAAAATATCTATTTTTACACCACAAAAAATTAAAATTAATTATAAATCACATATGAATTTGGTTTGATCCAAGTAATTTCATTTTTTTTTTTAATTTATATGTCAAAAACACCACAATTCAGATCCATCTTTTCTCATCCTTACGACTAGTACCAGAATTGTACCGACTTCGGACTACCATGCTCAACACTACTCCACAATGTGTTCTAGACGTAGACGCGCTGCTTAACAACTCGCTTTTCCATAGAAACAAGCACCGTAACACACCGCGCAACCGCCACGATGTACATTGTTGCCAAAAAGCAAGTACTACCAAAAATCCCTAACTATTTTAACTTTGTTGATTATATTTCAAACCCATTTAGCAGAAGGCAAGTTTGGGAATTTTGTGTAACACTTCCGTTGCAGTTTCCATATGGCTATGGAGCAACGGATACCATACTTCCCGTCTACATACGACCAAACTTCAATACTAAAAGTACGTCATTGATCATTCCTACTATTAGTGTCCAAAAAGTTGTATATAAACCAGATGCATGGATGCATGAACTTCAGACATTGGCTTAGAGAAAATTTTGCATGCCAACATTCAGACAGTTTAAGATCAAGGTAGAACTGAAACCTGTGCCAATACAGACTAGGGTTCACATTGGTTGAAGCTTCTGCATTGATTTCACGATAAAAACAGCACAATTTCCGGCTCAGAAACTTGGCCCACGAAGGGGAGGAATGGATTGTGAGGATGTTTCACTTTTTGCTTTTTACAAGTCCTGAGAAGATGGAAAATACAGACTATTTAGATCCTAAATATATGTAATATTCAGCCAAAAAGTGAATCTTCTCATCTTCCGAATGGTTACCTGGTAGGATTTAATCACCCAAGTTAAAGGGTTCCTAGAACAATTAAGACCATAAGGAATCTGAATCAAAACATGATTTCTTCTTCCCCCACAAGCCTTTGGTACTTCCGTTCTTACAACTTGTGAACATGTAGCTAAAGAAAGACACTGTCTAAATAGAAAAACAGTGAAAGAAAATATAGTTACTAATACTTTCGGAACAAGAAATCACCTGAAACGAACCTTCTCCCTCAGTGCCTGTGACAATCATAACATGGACTTTCAAGCATGAAAAAAAAAAAAATGTTATTGTCATGTTTTCACTCAACTAATGTAAATATAATTATATAAAGATAGAAGGTTTCCAACGAGGTTTGCAAACTCTTCAAGAATACAAGGCCTCTATGTAGGAGTAAGGATAAAAAGATAGTCCTAGAAAAGGTCAGTGAAAAGATAAAGTGTGAAAAATGCTAAAATAATCACCAAGAAGAGAGTTTTTATCATTGGCACAATACCAAAAACTACCAACCCATCAAAAGCTAAGAGATAAAAAAGATGAGTGTTGTGAGGATGCAAAGAAGAGGGTATATAATACCAATTTATGACCGATTGATGCAGGCACTATGCACTCACCTACTAGAGGGAATTTAGGATTTAGGATAACAGATGACCAACCTATAAAATGTAAATGAAAAGAAAGAGCTGCAATGTTTAAAGAGAATGCTGCAAGATCAAGAAGAGCAATTATCATCATTAAGATAACAGGAGTTTTAGTAAAGTAAATTGGAAAATGCCAAACAATCATGTACTAAGAGAGAAAAATAAAATTGGCAACCATAACAGAGTTAAGGAGGCTGTATAAGGTAGATGGTACCGATTGTGGGGATTGATGCAGACAGATGAGCTGACCCCTACTAAAGAATTGGCATCAAAAGAAAAGTAAATTTGAAATAATGTTGGTGAAATATTAATACTTCCAAAAGGATATATGGCACAACAAATTACAATATAAGAATCTGTCTTTTGACAACGCCAAATTACTTTTCTTTCTATTAATATCCAGTTACTGGAAATAGATATCTCATGGCTTACTCCAAGTTTTGATGAGCCACATTGAAGATAAAACTAATCCGTCAAATCATCATCAAGAAAATCAAGACCATCATCATCGGTAGTAACACCTCCAGCAGAAGGGATAACATCCAAAGGTTCAATAAAACCAGCTATTGTGACCATTTCTGTAGGTCTCTTTTCTTCACTCTCATGTTCATCCATATCATCTCCGCAAAATTGTTCCACCTCAGTATAGATGATCTCCTAAATTAGGAAAATTTATGCAATATAGCATTAAAAATTGGCAATTATTCTATTTCTCCACACTCTAAGTTCAATAAAAACAATTTAAATGGAAATGAAAGGTACCTCATCTTCATGCACGGCTAACTTCTCTGTCTCCACAAGCCAGTCATCTAATACACTTTCTAACATGGCACTATCAAAGGAAACCAACTCATCAGACTTCCTTCCTAGTTGGCGTTCTCTCAGTCTCAAGTTGTAGTGAACATAGGCCTGGTCATTCAATCTCTTCCGAGACAAACAGTTGTGTCTTTTGATGTGAATCTGATCAAAAGCACTCCAGTTATGCTCACACCCGATTGATGAACATGTCTGGCTCAGTATGCGTATGGCAATTCGTTGCAGCTCTAAGCAACTTATCCCATGTTGTTGCCACCATGAGGCTAATGATGAAACAACAATTAGCACAAATTTCAATAAACACGAATTTTGAACAGAAATATTAAAAGCAAAAAAAATTGAATTTATCGAATACAAGTTCTTGAACAAACGTCCTGATTGAATCACCTGGATCAAGTTCGCTTCTCGTACTTATGGCCAGATCAGTTCCAAAATCAGCTTTTGCTGACACAAAATCAGGTATCTGATAAATGAAAAGCAGGAGAGATAAAAATCCATAGTCAGAAAAGAGGGCCAGGTGGCTGCTTTCACAGCAAACAGTGTAGCCCAGTGGATAATTTGATCTTGGAAAACACAGGAAGCAGCCAAATGGCTTGGAATAAGTCATCAGTTATCATATTAGGTGTAAAATCTAGCAGAAATAAGAAACCATTACCTGCATGGATGCAGCAATCTTTTTCCCAGTGTCTGCCTCCAACCGAACAATACACTCATTTAGACCACGGATTACTTCAGGATTCTTCAGTAACACAAAGAAAAAGTTGAAATTAAGCACGGGAGAAGTACGCAATCAGGAATATAAGGGTCAAATCGCTGTATATATAGTTTAGTACCATCAAAAAATCTGGGCGATATCGATAGGATGGATTGAGAAAGTATGCAGCAACATAAAGAGGATGATGGAACAATGAACTCCAATTACTTTCAATCACACTCCAGAAAGGTCCATATTTACGAACATCGTCACCATGAATGGCTTTAATTGCAAGCTTTGTTCTACAGATGTCATTATATATAAATGGCATTGATCGGATTTTGTCACTACCTATCTTTTGAAGAACTTCAGCAACTGGTTCAAAGGATTTCTTCACATACTGCATTTTCTTCCAAAATGAGACATTTAAGACAATTTTTTCAACCTCTTTTCCTTCATCTGATTTGGAAAAGCGGGATGAAAGCCATCTATTCGATTGGAACATTCTCTTAAGACCAACTCTCTGGTCCAACAAACTCTGCAAAGTGAAAAAGTTAGTGCCAAATTTTGTAACAGCTGGCTGAAGAAGTTCCTGTCCCTTGGTAAATTCTTTCTTCATAAAATTCAACAACCAGGTGTTGTTATAAATAAACCTTGTCACTTTTTTTGCTTTATCTACGCATTCTCCCACCCATTTTATATTCACAAAATCCTCAAGCATTCTATCAATACAATAGACGGCACAAGGTGTCCAAAATAAATTTCTCCTTTTCTCTTCAAGCATTTTTCCAGCATTCCTGAAGCTCAAAGTGTTCCTAGTAATCACCTGCACCAATGGGAACAGCTCAGAAGAGTGCACATGCATACAGATATAAAAGTAAATTTCACAGAGAAACAAAAGTATAGATATATAACCTGGACTACATATTCCTCGCCAACCTCATCCACTGCTTTGTCTAACAACTTGAAGAGATGAACTGCATCTTCTATGATATCAGTTGCATCAACAGAAGAGAGAAAATAAACACCCCGAGGGCAAGAGACCAAAAAGTTTATCAGCATCCTCCCCTGTGCATCGTTCCAACTGTCAGCCATAACAGAACAACCAGTGATAGCCCAAGATGTCTTAAGCTCCACTAAGTACTCCTTAATATTAGCAATTTCCTCCTGAAGGAGACGACCAGATATCAGTCGACTCGAAGGACCTTGCAAACCTTGCCCGTACTGACCAACCAGTTCCAGCATTTTATGGAAATATGGAGAGTTAGCTGCATTAGAAGGGATTCCTGCATGATAAAAGAATTTGCAGATGGCAGATATCACTTCTCTGTGAGTTTTCTTCTCAAAGCCTGTTCTAGCCCTTGGTTGTTTGTAGTGTGCTGATGTCTGGCTTTTCAGTGACTTCAAAAATACTGAATCCAGTCTTGATTTTTTGAGTAGTGGTTCAGCACCATTACCACTACTACCAGGAGATCTACCTCTGACATTATTTCTAATATCATTGTCAGAAACTTTATCATCTATAGCCAATATATCCTTGCTTATGCATTGCAAATACCCCTCCTCCTCTCCACCTTCATCCTCATTATCTGAGTGCATGTAGAACGTGGATATCTCCTTGGTATCAGGTTTCCGATGCCTTCTGCCAGTTCGGTGCCATTTCATGTTTTCTTTGATTTTGAGATATACCTCTTCAGGTGCCTTCTCACAGTAGGCAACTTCTCCAGGGATCCTAGCAAGATGTTGCTTAAACCGATTGATGCCACCACTTATTATTTTTTCACAATAGTTGCATTTTACTCTTCTCTTCTTCTCATCTTGAGCAACACAATGCTCCCATCCTGGGTCTACATATCCTAATGACCGAAGAGGGGTAAACTTGATAACCAAGTTCTTGTCACCCATCACTTTCTTGCCTTTGTGTTTATAACTTGCCGAAGCATCTTCTCCATCACTGTACTCATTAGATTGGATACTTAGAGCAGCTTGTTCATAATCTAGTTGCCTCCGTTTTCTACCAGAACGACATCCTTCCAGATTTTTTCTCATATTCAAGCATACTTCTTCAGGAACCTTTTCACAATGAGTAACTTCACCAGACAATCTGGCTAAATGTTGCTTCAATCTAAATATCCCACCACTGACTACTTTCCCACAGTAGTTGCATTTAACCTTCTTCTTCCTTTCATCTTGAGCAGTTCCATGCTCCCACCCAGGATCAACATATCCTATGGAACGAAGTGGGGCCATCTCTTCAACCATTCGTTCAGTAGCACAAGAGCAGAAACTTCATATCACAAGGCTGTTCATGATTTGAAATAAAAAAGTTGAAATAAATAAAAGTAAACAGAAATTTATAAATCAACACTAGAATTAAATTTCAGCCATAAAGTGAATTTTCCATTTCAGAACACAGGAAATCCCTTTTGAACTGCAAATCACCTGTTGCATATCCCTCAAAGGTAGAGCTTGCTTACTTTATTCCTCAAAACATTGCATGAGTCCTATAAAGCAAGCCTGATCTAATTATCAAAACTTAACGGGTGAGTTGGTTAAACAAGTTATTAAGTTCCCTGTTAAACACCAACGTAATGATCAAAGTCATTTTGACAGCCAGAGGAGACAATATAAAATGGAAAGAAAGTATAACCTACTGCTTCCTAAGTTCAGACAACAAGTTATTAAGTCCTCATAAACATATGCTACCCTTGGAGAACGTTAAACAAGAGCTCTGTTCCCCTATGAGACTGTATAGCCTACTAGAGAGTTTACAAACCAGGATTTCATAGAAAACTCTTAAAAATTTTCTCAGAAGCATATAAGTAGAATGATTAGTTAATTACCAGACTCTAGCCAAGTGTAAACTTGTGCAATTTGACTAAAATGAAAATCTATGGGTTAGATTTCTTACAAGCATAAATGCAATTGAAATTCTTTATCAAAATGCAAAATAAATTATTAAAACATTCATTCTACTATCTTATATAGAAAAAATACTCACACTAACGTATCTAATCACTCACCAGAACATACCGTTACAAATCCTTCCTTGGACCATGGATTTAATCGAAACAATGTCTAAATCTCTAAGCTCTCTAGCTCCCTCAATGAACTTAAATAGTAACAAAAGGTCACAAGAAAGTTTTTTGAGGTAGTAGATTCTAGATACAGTAGAATTACTAATGTTCACTAAACAGTTATAGAAGCCCTCAAATCACCCTAACATCGTCCAAACCTTGCTTCCAAATCTACTTCTAAATTCTTAACCTATCTCCAACATGCTCCAACTGTTCCTTTTCATTTACCTAGAAAGCATGTCGATACATAAGCTAAAACCAATATTACAACAACCAGATTTTCCAAACCAAATAACAATATTCAAAGCCATCACCAACGAATTTGTGGACTACAATAAAAGCCTTTAAGGGAAAAAGAAGATAAAATGTTTAAGGGCATATCACTGCTCACCAACTTGAACTTAGACTCCGCCAAAGGCTTTTGTTGAACTGGAAACCAGTCAAGATGCAACTCCCATACTTTCTTTCTATAAGCAACTTTAATCTAATCGAATCAAAACAAAAAATCGAGGGAATTGGTTAGTGTAACTGATTGCAAGCAAGCAATTAGAGCTAGAAACTACAAACAGAAAAGCAACTCAAATTCATAAATTTCAATCCAAGTCAACAACAACAGCAATAAAAATGAGGTTAAAAAACCCTAAAATCAAGATTTAAGAACAAAACAAAAGAGGGGAAAAGGGAATGAAAATAAAAAATTTAAAAAATAATTAAAAAAAAACCTGAGTAGGGCAACGATTAGAGGAGAAACTCAGCAAGAGTCTGGCTTCATCACCCTGCATTTCTGTGAATTAGAGGGGCTGAGTCGCCTCATGTTTTTAGCTTATGGTGTTTTTTAAGGTTTTTTTTTTTAATATAATTTTAATTTTTTTGCTGGTAATATTTGGGAAAGTAATTGGGTGTGAAACGCTCGGATAGTTTACAGGTGTTGTATAGCTAATCGACGATCATCAAGATTCTCTGATCATTGATGAGATCGAAATTCCATCCCTTATATTGCTATCATGTCTTCTCTATATTAAATAAGAAGATGATGAAGCTTGAAATGATCTATAAACATAACTCTCTCATTGGTTTATTTTTTTAAACTTTATATAAGTAGTTCTTCAACCAATAAAAAACTTTATATAAGTAAAATTAGCGTTTTAATTATTAGTATTTTTTTTCACATAAGTAGATTTATTTATGAGTCAGATTATTTGCACAGTTCAAAATTTAGGAGGTTTGAATAATATTAAGTCCGAAAAATAGGTCTAGATAAAAAAATTAGACTCGTTTAAAATATAAATTGATCTCGGGCTTAAACAATCAATGCCAAAACTTGACCTGCCCAATTTTAAGTTTATAATATTTTATATTATATATTTTAAAATACATAAAAAAATATACATATATTAAATATATAATACTATTCTAATATGAAGATATAAAAAATTTCAATGAATAGAACCTCATGTTATGGCTTAATAGTCAAGGGTGTTCACCACTCTAGGTGTGGCCTCGATTCAAGTCACACTAGTCGAATTTGTTATTCGGGCTTTGCTCTATTATTGTAATTCAAAAAAAAAATTCAATAATAAAAAATGTATAGAAATATTAAATATTAAATTAATATAATACAAATATTTTAAAAAATTAAAAAATAATATGGACGAGCCTAAAATGAGCTTGAATTAGTCTTTTACAAAAATGGGTAGATTTAGGTAAAATTTTAAGCCCACATTTCAGACCTGATTGGGCTTGGGCAAACATAAAGTATGTTAATATCATGCTTAATTCTGGCCCGACCTGACCCGTGAGTACCTCTACACACAACTATAAAATATTACAAAATGATCACTCAAATATTAGTAAATTTCTTTTTTGATCACCCAACTATGAAAAGTTATAAAATGGTCACTCAACTATTCAATTTCGTCTTTTTTGGTCACCCAACTATGTTGAATTTTTTGTTGTTTCCATTTTTACATTAGCAAGTTGTGACTAAAAAAGACAAAATTGAATAGTTGAGTGATTATTTTGTAACTTTTCATAATTGAGTGACCAAAAAAATTCACTAATAGTTGGGTGACTACTTGTGTAGTTTACCCTTAATAAAAAAATATATCCCCCTTTGGCATGGAACAATTTATTATGTATAATTAAATTATTTATACTATTAATAAAATCTCGAGTTTGTGTCACAAATCAATCGAGCACCAACTCAATTAAAAAAATTACAAAAAATATTCATTTGGATTTAAAATAAATTATATTATTTGAGAGCGCTCCAATCTTTTTTAACTTAAAAAAATAATAAAAATTATACAAATGATGGATTTAAACTTATGCCAATACATCAGGAAAACTTTGAATTTACCACTCAACAAAAACTTTATTTTGATTTATTTATACATTTTAATTTTATTATGCACACGTGGTTTTTACATACATATGTGGTGATGGAATTTCTAGTATAAATAATTATTATTGATATTTAAAATTTAAATACAATTTATATTTTAACTAGTAAAGAAAATGCAAGGTGAATATATTTGTTAGGTGAGGGTTCCACTTGCACCAGTTTTATTTTTGTACTATTAATATTTTAATTAATTAACTACCATGTTTCATATTCCATTAATATAGTCCATGCATATCAAATTTGATTTAAATTAATTTTTTAACTATTTACTTTATATAAAAAACTTTCAATTTGGTATTTATATTATTTTTTTTATCAATTTAGCTCTTGTACTTTATTTTTATTATCAATTTGATCCCTATACTTTAATCCTGTAATCTCCATTACCCCAACCCAAATTTCTATTAAAAAAATTAAACTAACCAATAATGACACACTTCCATGTGTACAAAAATTCAATTTTACTTAAAAATTTTAAAAATATGAAAAAAATTAAAAAAAAAATTAAAATTCCCCAAAAGCATAAAAATTAAAAAAACCCAAAAAATATTAAATCTTAGAAAATTATAATAAAACTATAAAAAATCTTAATCTATCTTTGAAAATTATAATTTTTTTAAAAAAAAGTATAAGTATGCAAAACTTTAAAAATTAAAAAAATCATAAAAATTTTAAAAAAAATGTTTGCTTGGAATTTTGAGGTTTTTAGAAAATTTTAGAAATTTGTGGTATTTTTATTTAAAAAACTCAAAATTCCTTAAAAATATAAAAAAAATTCCCTAAAAATGCAAAAAAAAAAAACCTAAAATTTCCAAAAAAAATACAATAAATTTCTTAATTTTTTTCATAAAATTCTAATTTTTTATAAAAACCTAAAATACTAAAATTCCTATCAAATTCATTTTTTAAATTTTCTTGAAGTTTTGCAGAGTTATAATTTTAAAATTAATTTTATTTATAAATTTCAAAAATAAATTATGTTTTTTTTAAATTCTTATAATTTTATAAGTTTTTTTTTTGAGATTTTTTGTATTTTAATGATGTCTAAGTAAATTTTAATTTTTTGACACATATCATTGTTTGGTTTAATTTTTTTAAACGGAAAATCGATTTGGGGTAATGGGCTATACATAATGAAAGTACAATGGCCGAATTGATAAAAAGTACAAGTATCAAAGTGATATTTGCCTATATTACAAGAGCTAAAAGAGGTATTAATTTTATAAATTTTAATATTTTTGGGGAATTTTTTTTTGGATTTTAATGATTTTAAGTATTTTTTTAACTTTTTGACAACCAGATATACAGAATGAAAGTACAGTGGTCAATTTGATAAAAAAAATAGTACAAGTACCATAGTGGTAATTTAGCTATAGTATAGGTACGAAAATAATAAAGGTATTGGATCGGATTGAAATTTTACCTGCATGATAAGTATAATTATATAAATAAATTTAATGGTTGGATCGTTAAAATATTTATTATATAGATCATGCATGTCAAATTTGACATAAATTAAAATTTTCTAACTACTCGCTTTATGTAAAAAAAAACTTTCAACTGATCAATAAAAATTTTATATACAGTATTTTAGATAAAAATGATAAAGATATCGAATCAAATTGAAAACTTACATGCTTGACAAATATAATTATATTATAAATCTCAACGGTTGGACCGTTAAAATATTAATTACATAAAAGGATATGAAAGAGTGTAATTACACTGATGTAAGTGCATTTCTTTTTTATTAATACAAAAAATAATATAAACTGTATATATAAATAACAAATCTTAAATATACTTCAAATAAATTAAATTAAAATAGTAAGATAAATAATATAAACATAACTTAAAATCTACACCTAACAATTTATAAACACCTAAATCTTTCAAAAGAAAATTATAAACAACTAATAATATACATGTCGAAACGTTTATTTTTGGGAAAACAAATAGGTCTCGAACAATATTTTAAATGATCAAAAAAATGGGAGTCGTCACCAATCTTTTTATATGGTGTGATTAGATCACCACAAAACGTTTAAAATCCGTTTTGAAAAATATTTTAGTCTTCGAAATCCAGAAAATGAGTTTGGTAGTCGGTTACGTATGAGGAAGGATTAGCACCCTCACACGCCCAAAATTGGTATCATGTTGATCACTTTCGGGTCTTTGTTTGTTAAAAATTTAAAATCTCGAGCGAAGTTTAAAATACGTGGAACAAAACGTCCGTGTGTTTCGAATTTCATTGAGGCCGTGTCCAACACGTTAGGGCACGATATTCTTGGAATTTCGAAATTGAAGAACATTTTGAAAAGATTTAAAAGAGGATATTCGATCGCGTGAATTATACGAAAATCACACCCAACACGTTAAGACATGGTTTTTCGAAGTTTCCACACGAAAGAATATTGCTTCGTTTTTGTTTTAAAATTATTTGTATATTCTTTGAGAACTCAAAATTTCGAATTAAGTTTAAAATACGATCCTCGGACACATAGCTTATTTCATGTGATTTTCGAAAATTAGATTTGAAGAAGAAGTGCCCGTTTGTTTCAACTTTCGCGAAAAATTGAAGTCGTGTCCAACACGTTAGGGCACGACGTTCTAGGAACTTCGAAATTAAAAGGCATTTGGAAAGCTTGAAAGAGGATATTCGATTCGTGTAAATTATACGAAAAATCACACCAAGCATGTTAAGGCATGATTTTCCGAGATTTCCACACGAAAAAGGTATTACCTCGATTTTAAAGGTTTATTTGTATGTAAAATAATTTTGAAAACGAACATGTAAATTAAATATGAATGAGCAGATAATAGCAGAAGTTAAATAACACGAAACAAAATAATTAAGCAGATAAATAAATGCACAAAAAATAAATATAAAGTTAATAGAATACTAAATACGAGAGAATAATAATTATGTTCTGTGTATGAACATCGAAGAAAAAGGAAAAAAATAAAACAAACAGGGTAAAAAATGGAGCTTCGGAGAGTCCGGGATGAAAACGTAATTTTCGAGGAATTTGGGATCAAAATTAAAATTTTTGAAAAATTTGGGATTAAGTCAAACTTTTGGAAAATTAGGGGTCGAAAATGTGACTTTTGGAAATTTGAAGGCAAAATGGTAATTTTTGGATATTCGAGGGCAAAATGGTGATTTTGAAAAAGTTTAGGGTCAAAATGGTAATTTTGGAAAAGTTTGGGGGTCAAATATAATTTTTGGAAAGTTTAGAGGTCAAAATGTGATTTTTGAAAAGTTCGAGGGTCAAAATGTGATTTTTGAGAAGTTCAAGGGTCAAAATGTGATTTTTAGACAAAATAGAGACCTTATGCACAATAAACCCAGAATTTGGGACACGTGGCAACCTTTTATACATTCTGAAGTCAAAGCACCAATTTGAAAACCATTTAAAATTATTGGGCAGATTTTACAGTTAAATAAAACTTGATTTAAGGATGAAATTAAAACAAATCAAAAGTAGAAAGGACCAAATGCAAAATAAACCAGAAATGGGACACGTGGCAGCTTCTCAGGCTTTTAGAGAGTCAAGGGATTAAATTGTAAAGTGATCAAAATTTTTGGGTAAATTTAAAATAAATTAAAAATATAAAAAGGACTAAATTATAAAAGTGAAAAAAACGGAAGGACTGAATGGGTAAATAACCCAAATTTTAAAAACACGCGGATCCTGAGTTGGGTCGGGTCGAAGCTTCTGGAACGGCATCGTTTCATCCTTAAAAATCCAAGCCAAAACGGCAGTGTCTTGTAGGTAAATGGCCAAATTTGCTGAAACAATTCATTTTGCACCTTGTTTTTTTTAAAAACCCCTTTTTGCTTTTCATTTTTCTCTCTCAACCTTCCTCTGGCTGGCCCTATGTCCAATCGTTGGTCAATCGCTCCTCCGTCACTTCTCCATCGCGTGCGCCACCGTTCACGGTTGTCGGTGAGGTAAAAATACCTCTCTTTTATTTTTCTTCGTTTTAAACAGATCTGGGTTCAGATCTGACTAGATCGAACCCAGTCTTTTGAAAAAAATTGCAAAACATTCAATCTTCTCTTTTTGATTTTTCAGATCCGTTTTCCTTTTTAGTTTTTTATTTATATATATTTTTTAAAAAAATCTGTTTTAATATATATTTCTTGATTTTGCCATTTTTGAACCGTTCAGGGCTGCAATGAAGACGACGGCTCGGAGGGGCTCCGTTCACAGCTCCGATGGTGGCCGAACGGTTCAAGGTGAAACTTTTCAGATTTCGTTTTATTTAATAAAATTATTATTTTATGCCTTTAATATGTATTATATATTTATTACTTATTTATTAGATACTGCCAAATAAATACTAACAGACAACAATAATGATACAGTAAATAATATATACTAATACATACACAAAATATAAAAGGGCCTTTTTTAAAAAAAATATATTCAAAATAATAAATAAGCAATAACTATTTATGTATTTAAAATGTATACCTTATTAATACGGAATACGAGAATGCCTAGTAGTTTGTTCTCTGCTTGATATTAACTGCTTTTCGTTTTTTGATTTGCAAATTCTTTTTGCTTCTATGTTTGTTTCTCAGAAACTTGTAAATGTGTATTAATTTCGAATGTAAAAAAAAAAAAACCCCTACAACCGATTTTCATTTCAGCTTTATAGCCTCAATTACAATGATTCTGTTTTGTTTTTCTCAAATAAATGCCCGTCTCTACTTCTTTTGCAGGTTGCAGTGGCGGTGGTTGCAGTCCAAGTTGCAAGGTGGTGTTGCTGGTAGCGATGCTGACGTGGTGACTCCTGGTTGGAAGGGAGTGAGGCAACAGTTGCAAGTGGCTTAACAGATCAGGGTTTTGAAAAACTTTGTAAAATTGGGCCTATTGGGTTGTAATCTGTTGGGCCATGTATTTGGGTTAGGACAAGGGTTTGAGTGTTTGTAATTTGGACATTATTTATTTAAATTTAAAATAAATTTAAACTTAAAATGGGTCTAATTTGGGCCCGGACAAATTGGACTTACAACAATACAAATATGAATATATTATACAAAAGAAAATCTACACACATTTATAAAAAGTTTGACTTGTCAAGGAAAGAAAAGAGGGGAAAGGATTATATGAAATAGTGATGGAGCTGAAAATTTATTTTAGAGGGTTAAAATTAAATTGTATATTTTTACGATAGTAAAAATATAATTTTATCATTTTAATAGCTTATATTTTTATAATTTTTAAATGATTAAAATCAAATTTTTATCATTTTTGGAGGTCAAAGTACAATTTACCATTACTAATTTAAAATTTTATAAATTATAAAGGGCTTAAATTAAAATTTTACCATTTTAGAGGGACATGACCCTCTTGGATCTCCACTACACTCCGTCACTGGCCACATCATTTGTATCCCTTTTTCAATAGTTTAATATCACATCAGTATTTTCATCCTGAAAAAAAATAAAATCAAAATGGAAATCTTGAAATTCAAGATGAAATTGTTAATATGATATTAAATTATTGAAAATAGATAATATAACTATTTCATACAATCAATTTCATACAATCTTTTTAGAGAAAAGAGAATGGAATTAAAAGTTGTATTCAACAACTAATATTTAATGTATCCCTAGATCACAATTTAGTTGCTTCCAAGTCAATCTTACTCAATTCAAAAGTCAACCATTATATTGTAGGCATAAGTGTAAAAAAGAACCCCCAAACTTTAGGGATTTTTAGATATATGTCCCTATACTTTTTTTTATTTCGATCCTCAACGTAACAGAATTTTGTAAAACGAACCTTATTGAAACGGTAACCGTCAGCTGATCGTTAGCTAATAGCCAGTCAATAAATATTGTACATGTGGCATGCCACATAAGCGCACGACGTCATCTATTTAACAATTTTTTTTTTCATTTTGTTTCATCTTCTTTCTTCTTCCCTCTTTCTCTTTCCCCTCCCCCAATTTTTTCTCTCATTTTTTTTTTGCCAAACACCAATTTTCTTCTTCAAAACTCATAATTTAACACAATAAGTCGTTAAAAATAGGTTGATCTCTGAAAAAAAAATCCCAAATCATCTCAAAACCCAATTTAATACAATTTTTTTTCATTTTGTTTCACCTTTTTTTTTCTTCTCTCATTCTCTCTTTCTCAATTTTTTTCTCTCATTTTCTCTCTTGCCAAACATCATTTTCTTTTTCAAAACTTCCCCACAATTTAACATTAAAAATGGGTTGATGTCTGAAAAAAAAATCCCAAATTATCTCAAAACCCAATTTAATACAATTTTTTTTCATTTTGTTTCATCTTCTTTCTTCTTCCCCTAATTTTTTTTTCTCATTTTCTCTCTTGTCAAACACCATTTTTCTTCTTCAAAACTCTCCCCAACTGTTGGCTATCATTTTTTCTCTTGCTAAATACCATCTTAAGCCTATGCCTTCAGCCAGTGAACGAGTTTAAGAAAATGTTAATCTGAGATCGTATTATCAAAATAATATAGGGGTCAAAGCATGCACAAGTACTAAAAGAATAAAAGATAGATTACTTTTTAGGAATTGGTGTGCTCCCTGTCTTTCGTCGATAGCTTCTTTGCGCTTAAGCTACTACCTATACTATAAATAAGATAAGCTTCAACCTGCTCTTAGATGGAAAAGATAGCAAGCAAGAAAAGGGAATCAAAACCTTTTCCTTATATACGATAGCACCAAACGTGCCCCTGACGCCTTTTTTTCTCTTATTGCAATTGTTATTGATACTTCTATAGCTTCTTTTTCTGTCACAAGTCATTCTAACACTTGCTTCTTGCTTTGAAAGTTGTTATTTCTTTTTGAATTTATTGAATTTTCTGCTAAATTTTGATTTGGGTTTTTTTTAATTTGTTTGTTGGATTAGTGTGTAGCATTGTGTTGATTAAATTTGAATATCTTTTTCTTTTGTTTTAGATTTATGTCTTTTATGCTTTTCTTGGTTTTTTTTTTTACGTTAATGGATGCAATGTTAATTCAATAATAAGATAAATCTTAAAGTTTTTCTTCCTTGATTTTGTTTGGCTTCTAAGAATCCACAAGAGAAAAAAACAATGATATTTCAATGTGTCATTCTTAACTAATTTTCCCAAAAAATTTCCCTTTTTTTATTTAATTTTCTTATTTTTATTGAATTTTAAAATATGTGCAGATCTTTATTATAGAAGAAAAAACTGCTCCTAACAATAACTTTGGGTAATGGCAAAGCTCATCAAGTGACTAACAATGGCGATTTAAGCAAACCCTTCAAAATGGGAGAAGTTTTGAGGAAGAAAAATGGTGTTTGGCAAGAAAGAAAATGAGAAAAAAAATAGGGGAACAGAGAAAAAGGGAAGAAGAAAGAATTACGTACATACTTTCTTAACTCTTTGACAAGGCACACACATTTTACACACATAGGCGCTCAAACCCAAAACTCCTAAGATGAATAACACCCTCTTTTCCACTAGAACCACTTGTTAGGTTCATTGGTATAGATTCCTAAATCAAACATATATTTTATTCAAAACTTAAAAGGTGTTTCACTTAAATTGATATACATCAAATCTCAATCCATATAGTTGTTTAATATTTTCTTTGGATATTTTTAAATTATGATTTAAATTTTAAATTGATTTCAAATTTTAAAATATTTTAATTAAATATTTAAAATATTAATATTATATCAAATATATCATTCTATAAACTTAAGGTATTTTAGGATGGATGTTCAATTACAGTGCGATGAGTTTAGTTTTTTTAGTATCTCATGCTACAGTATTTAATTTCACCGTCATCACTATTTTTATACTAACCATAGAATGCACCGCCCATCCAAAGCCCTTAATCATTACTTTGAACATAAAATGGGAGCTCAAATCAAATTTAAAAATAATTCAAAGAATGCTATCAAACTATAAACATGTGGGTACGTACTATATGAGCAAATTAAATTAAATGTGTTAAAGAAAAAATAGTCCTTTAAATTCTATTGAATTTTTTTTTAACATGTTAGATCTAAATTATCATTCTATTGAAGTTCTTATTAATATAATATTGATATATTGAGGATTTAAATAGAATTTTTTTAAAAGTTAGAACTAATTTAGAATCAAGATGATAATTTAAGACATTTGATGAAATTAAATTTAAGAAAAATAATAATGAAAAAATTCAGTTAAGTAGTCATCTTCTTCAAAAATAACTAGAGTTCGAATCATAATACTATTCAACATAAAGGTCTCTTTTCCAAGAATCTCACAAATTATATATATTTGGGTGGTTTGAGTCGCGCCACGCTTACCCTAGGAAGCATTGAGATATCAAAATGAATAAGATATGTTAAACAATATCATATTATCCCTCGGTAAAAGTACTATGGAGGTCATTGTAGTAAGAGTTAGATTATATTTTGTCCCTTCTACTAAAAAATGAATAAATTAGTCCCTGTATATTAGATCAAAGAGTAATTTGATCATTTTTGTTAAAAATTTTATTCATTTGTTTTGTTAAAAATTGACGTGACTAACGGAATAACCAGATAGTGACACATGAAGTGCTATGTGTACCTCATGTTGACGTACAATGACCAATTTACTTTTTGATATAATATATAGGGATTAATTTACATTTTTTTTAACATAAAGATAAAATACAATCCGACTCCTAATACAGAGAACTCCATGGTACTTTTATTGTTACCCTTCTTATCATCCATCCATGGATTTTAACTTGAAATCATGTGATGCAATGATAGAATTTGGATCGTCTTTTTGTTTTCCAACAGGAAATTGAAGCAATTACAACCTTAAGCTCTGCTCAAACGACCTTTACTTAGCTGTCGTCATGTCTTCCCAGTTGCAGATTATTAATATTTTTTCATTAAGCGTCATGAAATAGTCAAGATCTTATGTCGTACTCCATTGTTCTCCTGCAATTTGGACCTACAAAATAATCCTAAAATCTCATTGGTGATGCGTATGTCAACAGAGAGAAACAAAAGCCGTGACATCCTGTGCAGACTTGGTTACAGTTGACATTGGTTTTGTCCCTACCAAATTTGTAGCACAAAAAGAACCTATTCAAAGTATCGGACAGACATCAATTATTACAAGGTTGCAACTAATATGTTCTTTGTAAAAGCTGCAACATTGCTTTCAGATCATATTTACATAATTGCATCCCATGGCTCTGAAGGCTAGGAAGCTACAAGCCTACAACTACCAATGGGACTGGTATCAGTGAGGAATTTATCTCGTCCAAATCTTGGTTTGAGAAGTTTGTGATCGTGAATTTGACAAGTTGTTTATCATTGGTATGTTCTGAACCGTGGCCTTTGGTTTTGGATCTGTTATGATACTTGTTATCACCGATTCAAAATTCGAATGGATTTGAATTGGATTTCATCGAGCTCGCAAACTAAGCTCGCACCATAATGTGTGCTTGCAAGATGGATACCCATATTTTCCTGCGAAGTCATATGTGAGATCGCATATGAGATCACACAGACACATGTTAAGTCTAGAGTAGGATACATGTTGATATATGCATGGAATCTATTTAGTATGTCATATCAATGAGCAATACTCATATCATATAAATAGACAAACACCATCATCTAATAGGGATAGAGAAAAATACTCAATAGGACCAATGGTTCGATAGCTTAACTATTATTTAATTTCAGAGGATGTGAAGTTTCGATAATAAAATAAGGGTGTTTGTCGGCTGACCTGATGGAATACCAAGACGCCTGTTTACCCGCGGTTAGTATAAAAATAATCATGACAATAAAATTAAATATTTTAATAATATTATAGCGTGAGACAAAAAAAAAAAAAACTAAACGCACAACACTAAAAATAAACGTCCATTTAAAGGGACCCTTAATATTAAATATTGAGTTGACACTTGTTATCAACACTTCATTAGAGAAGGTCTCATCACTCTCATTAATTTCAGCCACAACTTCATATCTCATCAAAAACAAAAATTGAATTGTTATTTAATAAAAAGTTATATAAATCAAATCAAATCAATTGAGTTAATTTTATAATTATCTTTCGTCACAATATCGTTTTCAAATTTTAAATCCGAGTCTTCCTCAATATAATATGCCTTATTAAATCTCAAGATAAATTTAAAGATTAATTGTATTAAATCATTAAATAAGAGATCATTTCTTCCAGCATTGTAATAAAATGCATTGGTTAACTTTTAAAGAAAATTAGGCTAAAAGTGATCCTACCCACAAAAGTCGAAATTTGGAAAAGAAAAACGTGAAAAAGAAGGTTGATTGGGTTTAAGATAAGATGATGTATAGATTCTTTTTCATTGTTAGGTTTATATTCTAAATCGGTACTTAAATTTCAAAACTTTTTAATTGAGTGTTGAAATATTAATATTGTATTAATCAAAGTCTTTTTGTTAAATTAGTTGTCAATGAAGATATTGAATATCAATTTCGATCTAACATAAATCGTATTTAAAACATGTGGATCGAATTGTAAATAGTATATACTTGCCATATAGACAACTTAGATATAATGTGTTAAAATATTATATAATGACAACATTGTTGGAAAAAGTAATCCCAAACCCCAAATATGGATCGTAAAACGAACATGCATAATATTCAAAAAAAAAAAAGATGGTGACAAATAAAATTTAGTGGGCTATTTTTTTTGACACATCAAATTTAAATTGTTCACATAGAAAGTACATACGTGATTACGATTTGATTAAGATGTTTTAAATAAACTTCACATCATATCAAAATTGATTTTAAACACTTAAATTGATGAAAGGACTTAATTAATACAAACTCAATACGGCTGACGACTCAATCACAACATTTTGAAGTTCGAAAACTACTTTAAAATCTAGACTATACTTCGAGTTTATTGAATGGAATTAACCCTTAAAAATTAAAAATTAAAATTTACCCAATGAGAATAAAACTATGCAAAATTACTCTTGTTGTTTTACATAAAAAGATGCTATATTAATAATTAGATTAATAATTTGTGAGAAAGATTCAAGTTAGCCTTTTTCGGGCTCAATTGAAAATTAAAGTTTGTTATAGAATGTTAACAGAGTTGGGCCTACGAGTTAAAAGCCTAAATTTGGCAAAGCTCTTTCTTGGTATCCCCGTTACGGAAATTTGTTAAGGTAAATGAAAAATTAATAAATGTTTCTTATATTATCTTCAAATATTTTTATTATATCTCGGTCTTCGAATTTTTTTTCATTTAAGTTTTTTAAAAAATTTAAAATTTAAATTAGTAAAAGTGAAACTGTACTTTGACTCCTTTAAAATGATGAAATTTTATTTTTATTATTGTAAAAATTGTAATTTAATTTTGATCTCTAAAAATATTTTCAGACTTCACACATGATTATATGTTGTTTTTATTAAATCTGCTAATAATTTTTTTAATTATAAGCTAATTTTTATTTCATCTATCTAGCTATTTATATAATACCAAAATGATAAAAATATAACTTTACGAAACTCGTAGCTTTTGCTAGGATAAAACTACAAGCCATGCTCAGACAGCCAGACCCACGAGTAGACTCTCAAGAGAGATCCCTCATAAGAGTCTCTCGACTCGCAACTTGCCTGACAAAGAAACCCACTCATTAGCTGTTACATCCCATTTGAGATAACCGAAAACAAATATCATAACGGCACTTTACCAAAGCATATGGCACCAAACCAGTTGCCACTGACTTACCAAAAGCAACTCGACATATGACATCTCGGAATAGAAAACAATATGTATATAAGGCCCGAGGCGTAAGAAAAAGACCAAGCAACATGCACCTCTACTCTCCCCAGCTTACCTCTAGCATCATCATCTCTTTCTACTCCGACAACTCTTGGCTCTGTCCTAAACAAGATCAACTTTCCATCTTCACTACCTACTTATCCTTAGTATCAACAACATTAACTTCTTAAATAAAAGGGAGCCTAAAAAGACAGAAGATGTAAAAGGATTAGGTTTCGACATGTGCTTTGATTCCTAAATTAACGACAATATGTAGAGATGACAGAAAGCAGTTGGTGTTTTTTCCCCTTCTTTGCTTGCTGGTTTCGAGCTTGATGACAAATCTAAATCACGTGAGATGGAAACGACAGAGTTTTGGTTGTATGTATCTAGTTGTCACTTATGTACTATTTTTCTAAGTGCTTTCAAGCCCAATGATGAATGTAAACCATGGGTTTAATTTTGAATTCTGTTGATACATTAGATTAATGAATCTAGAGATGAAGGAGATATTATTAGAATTTGATTATTATAATTTTTAAAAACTCCATTTATTAATAAACACATAAATTAGACATATTATTTTTTGTTAATTTATTGCATATAAATTATTGGTTTACTTTTTTGTTAATTATTTATATATAAATTTTTGAACTATTAATTTTTAGATCAATGATTTAATAAAAGAGTGTTCAGTGTTATTCAATTGGATCAACTTTTTAATTTACATAAAGTAGAAAGATCAAAGGATTCATCTTCATAAACATGAAGGATACTTTAGTTCAATAAAAATCATTATAGGTTTACTTTTTGGATTTTGATGAAGTAGAGAGATGAAATTTCATAATTATATCAATGTGTTTCTAATACATGAAAAGATCTAGGAAGGTTGGCAAGGGCTCCGACTCTTTTAAAATAAAAAAAATTTATTTAGATTTTTTATAATTTATAAAATTTAAAATTAGTAATGAAAAATTGTACTTTAATCCCTCAAAAAATGATAAAATTTGATCTAATCATCTAAAAATTATAAAGATATAAGCTATTAAGATAACAAAGTTGTATTTTTACTATTACAAAAATATATAATTTAATTCTGTTCCTTCAAAATTTTTGACTTCACGCCTATTACCTTAAGTCATATTTTTGGATCCGTTTCTGTTTCAATATATTTATATTTAGAAGAAAAAGTGAAAAAAAAAATGTCAGTGCCAATGAAGCTTTGCCTCAAAGACAAGTAATTGTGTATGAAGCTGTCTCAAAGAAAAAGTTGAAGAAACTGTGAAAAAAATTATTTGGATTTTGTTTCGTAAATTCGTAATGTAAAATAAAATAAAATTATTTTTAATAATTTAGTGATTTAAATGAAAACATTTAAATAATTTATTAATTATTTTGTAATTTTTAAAAGTTAAATAATCAAAATATAAATTTATTAATAGTTTAAAATGTGGTTTACCCTAAATGTGATGAGATGCACATGCTCCAGCTCCAGTGCATCATGATGATGATGATGATGAATTAATTGGAAATTCTGTGATCAATGATGTTATTTGCTACATTCCGTGAACGTTAAACATCTGTTTCGTGCGTTTTTAGACATGATATAATTTGGCAATATAACTTTAGATGCTTCAACCACATGTATTCCACTTTGGACCACTCTACTTATTACTAACCCCCAAAACTAAGTATGTGATTATGTCAAAACCTTCCACCATGGTCCCATATCCAGCTTTTGTCAAACCCCCCATAATTTGGATTTTGAAATCACCAAAATAGAATTGAAAAAGTGATCACAACTCGGGTTTAAATCTTGTGGATAGTAAATATAACATTGAGAGATATTTGTTTCACGTTTAAATGTTTGATCTATTTTGACTTTAAATTTAGTTAATGTTAAGAAGGTTTAGTTTCTTAGGGAAAAGTTTTTAAAGTGACATTTCAACAATAAAGATATTGTTTTTTAGGGGAGGATTTTGCCCTCTTTCCTTGGAGAGCCACGTATGGTTCACAGAGAAGAGATGCTTTAATCATACGTGGATGTACGATTACCTACCAACTAGTCAGAAGTGGCCTATATTCCATAGGTCAGGGGTTCGAATCTCACCAAAAGCAAGATGCTCATGTCGTGTCTTGATGGGTGGTCGTACATCCACATACGGTTGAAGTTCCCCTCTCCATGAGTCGTACATGACTCTTCGTGAAGGGGGCAAAACTTTTTCCGAAAACAACATCTTCAATTGTTGACGGGTCGGGTTGACATCCCTGAAAATAATACTTCAAAAACTTCTCCTAAAAAAACCGACAAAATATTAAAAGATCTTAATAGAAATAAAAATTCAAAAAGTTATTTGGTAGGTGAAATATTTCACAATAAATAATAGGATAGTGGGAACCTTTGTTTCAAGTTAATTAGTCAATATCTAAGGTAGCCAAGATTACCGCAAATAATTCATTTCTTTACAACCTCAAATTAATTGAATGCACTTAATTAAAATTCAACTCGGACAATTTTTATAATAGAAGGGTAAAACCCTAATAACAATATAATTAATACGATTTAAATTTAAATTATACTAAAGACAATGAACACTATGATCATCATGTCAACACGGATTTAACCTGCGAGCTTTAAATTACTATAAAAACAATAATATCAATTCAATCAACTCTTCGATTCCAGCTTTAAATAATGGAAACCTGTCTATCCTATGCACTCTAATATACTCTCTTGCTCTTATAGAGAGATTAAAAAATAAAGAGAAAAACAAACAAAAAATGAATCTGAATAAATAAAAAAAATCATAACAGAATAACATCAAAGTCACTAAGGATCCATTCTGCCTCTTCATCTTTGTCACTAACAAAAATTTCAGTGCCCATATCGATAGATGTCCATCTTCTTTTAGCTGGAGGGGTATTCGGATCCTGAAATAGAAAACAATAAATCTTAAACCCTAAACCATCAATGAAATCATTCCACAATCAAACAAGTACCTGATAGAAGTAAAGTCTAGTAGCTAGGCCACCAGTGTCAAGCACCCATGTTCTTGGATCCCCAATCCAACCTTGACCCTTTTCAGTTGGGTAGCCATATTCACCCCATATAGGGTGAGGCAACAATTGAACAATCTCTTGTGCTTGAGGATTGCTGTATGGATCACAAAGACTAACAGGTTGCTCCAAGTGCTTAGCATTGCCAGGAGCACAATAGTAGTGGTAAGCTCCATATGGGAAATGGGCTGTGTCATTCCTTAAAATCTTTGTGTTGCTAGGAGTAATATGGTATGGTGGGCAATTCACCAATGCTGTGGGACTACACCAAGCTGGTACATCAGGGTTGATGATCATCTCACTATATCTTGTAACATCAGTCAGCACATCACCATCACAAGGCTCACCATTGTTCTTCCAACAACTGCCTATGTCAATGAGGTAGAATTGGCTCTTGGGTCCACCTCCTTTTTTGATTTCTAATGAGAACTTGACTTTAAAATTAGATCTTGGTAGCTGAAAGTGAACCAATTGGTCATTTTTCCTTTTAAAAATTGAGGGACTATGTATGTCAAACAAGGATGCATATGAATCAAAAGTAAGCAAGAGCATTGATTTGGTATGAATTAGTTGTAAAAGTAAGTAAAATGTCTGATTTTAAATTCTAAAATAGAACCAAGGATTGTTTTCAAACTTACAGTGTGGAGCATTCCTCTTGTTTCATAATGGTATCCACCAGAGAATCCTTTGGTTGCATCAGCTCTAAGGTAAAGCATCAACCATGGATATTTTATTGAAGTCTTGAGCCTATGCTTAAATACCCAACTTCCAGAACCAAGCTTTTTCTCCCAAATCACTTCATAAAAGGATAAATTTGTAAGACCTTTCCCAATATCCAAATCGTAAGTTCCATTGAACCATCCCCTCATTGTACCATCACCCAACAGTTGTGTAGGTTGATGGTTCAAAGTGGGTTGATTCATGCACCCTTCTCCAAAGCAAGGGAAGTTCTTTGTAGTAGTAAAAGGAGGTTTGGGTTTCCCATTTTCAGGACACAAACCGGCATTTGTATCAAAGTTTCCATTTTTCAACATAACCATCCAAAATTGCCATGGCTTTGAACTGTCTGAAACTTCGCATAAAGAACCCAGATACAACTCCTTCTCAACTGCATAAAGATCTGGCTGATGCATTGCTTCTGTAGATAATCCTTTAAATGTTTTGCCTATTCCAAGCTTGTTATCTGCCTCAGATACCTTGTGTAACAGGGTTGAATCTGACCCATTCATAAAAATTTAGAACACCAAATAAACATTACAAGCAAAATTCATGGACAAAATAACTTTTTCGACACTTACCTGAAACGTCAAAACAATCAGCAGCTCTCGGACTCCCCATGCCAGGTGCTTCATGGGCAACTTCATTGCAGAAGTTCCAAGCTTCAAAAGCTACCCTCAAACCATTTCTTTTCATTCCTGGATCACCAACTGCCGACATTCCATCTGTATTTACTTCCCTCTCTGCATTCTTATAAAATCTACCATTAACTCCACCTAAAAGCAAATTTACACCTACAAATATCACTAACAAATACTTCCCCATTGTCTTTCCCAGTACTACCTCTCTACTCCTTTTTTTTCCCCTATAAATAGGCAAAAAGAAAGCTAATCTCTTTACTAACTATCAGGCGTAGTAGGATTTTGACGGTATCTTTAAAATGTTTGGTTGCTGTTGTTTTCACTCCTGCTTCCTTTTCCTCTTTAACTGTTGCTTTAAAGGTTAAGCAGATACAGCTTAAATGACTTGCAAGTAAAATCTGTCTTACTTTTATCTTTTAAAAAAGCAATGAGATGCCATGTGTTAATAATATTGGGAGGTTATCTGAACCCTTGTTTGCCTCGTACAGGATATTTATTGTTTAGTGTAGTTTGAATTCGAATTGCATTAGTGATTTTATTGTTAGTATATTATTCTTTTTTAATTTATAAAAAAATAGGGTAATTATTTGATAACCACACTATATAATTTTAACACTAATATTTGTGATATCAAGTAAATAAATTATTAGTAAGTTTATATTTTAATAATTCAATTTAAAAAAATTACAAAATGATTATTGAATTATCTGAAATTTTTTTATTTAAGTGATTGAATTATTTGAAAGTTTTTATTTAAGTCACTGGGTTATTAAAGTTTTTTAAAAAGTCTAGCTAGCAACCTCTAAGCAACAATTTAACGATTGGTACAATGGATTAGCATATATCGACAAGTAGAAGAACATATTTTAGATTCAAGCCGATCTGAATGGTCAGTATCGGAGACCGTTGAAAAAAACTATTTAAATTTTAATTTGTAAATTTGTGATATTTAAAACTATTTAAAAAAACTGAACTATAAAAGAGAAGTGAAAAAAAAAACTTTCGATTGATGCAAACATTACAAACATAAAAAATATTTAATTTGATTTTATTCATATTTATTTTGTGATATATGTTCTCAGTGGTAAATATATTTAATACTTGCTTTTCAAATTTTTTGAACATTCTAAATGTGTTTTAAATATTTGAATATTATTAATTTAAATATTCAAAGGCTTTTTAGTCCAATAAAAAATAGATATAGAACCTCATATAATGAGTTGATGGTTAAGAGTATTCACAACTTTAGATGTGGTCTGGGTTAGGGTCATATTAATCACGTTGATTGTTCAAGCGTTGTCTTGTTATTATAATTCACAAAAAAAAAAAATTGATGTAAGATTCGTTTAAGCATGTAATTTTGAATAAAAATATTTAAATGTACAAATTAATCATATTTGTTTTTATTGATATAGTGCTTATAATTATCCATAGTCACTCTTAATTCATAAATAAGAGAATAATGTATTTCGGCTTGCTCAAACCCACGTTTTGCTTTGACAACAATGCCTATATCAATCGATAATTAAATAATTTTTTTTTGATAATTAAGGAAAAAATTCAATGTAATATGAATAATGAAAAAATCATATAGATTTCATTGCCAAAGAATAGTGCATATAAGAATCTTAAAAGATGTATTTTCTAGAAATATTAACTTAGTCTTCATTAAGAATATAAGTTGATATATATATATATATATAATTGCCAAATATTTGTACAAATCAAATTGAGATAAAATTGTTAAATGAAATATAAAATTTATTAAGAAAAATATAAAAAAGTATGTAATTAGTAAATAGAATTTTTTCAAGTTTGTAACATTATTATAATTTTTAAAATATATTAAGGTTTAAATATATTTTTATTAATTTTAAAAAAATCACTGATTGTTTTAGGGTTTAGGATTTTTAAAGAGTTTTAAATATCTTATAACGTATTTAATTTTTAATAATATTTTTAAATAGTATTCAATTTTTTAAAAATATTCATAGTATTTATAAAAAATAAAATACGGATAAATATTTTTAAAATTAAATGAATATTTAAACAATATTTAATTCTATTTTAAAAAGTTTTTTTAGTAGTATTTGTTTGTTTTCAAAACTTTGTATAAATTTAATAATTTTTTTTAAACATTGTCATATTTTATTTTTTAAATTATGAAATTTTATAAACTCTAATATTTAATTGTGAGACTGTTGACGCAAGCTTTATTTGACAAAATCATGTTGATATTACAAACATTATGTTTTGAATAAAAATCATTTTAAACAACACTTGATAAAATTATACTTCAAATTATTTCTAAAATACAAAAATGTCAAATTTATACTTAGAAAATTTTTTCAAGGTCAAGTAAATTAAAAAAAAAAATACTTCAAAACAATTTTAAATAAGTTAAAATAGTTCCAGGGCAAAAAGTATCGATCCACTATCAATATTTTTTGTCAAGTGTCGATAAATTTATGGAAATCGATACCAAAATAGGCTACTGACTTGCAAATGAATTACCAAGTATCGATGCGGTATCGATACCTCTTTGTTAGGTATCAATAAATTTTTAAATGGTATCAATTTTGACACATTTTTCAGCATCGATATGAAATTAGCATTTTGTCATTTTGAGGTATTCATTAAATATCAATAACGTATCAATACCTTTTATTTTATTGGTTTTAACGGTCACTGAATCAAGGCATCAAATGTTAAAATTATCGATACTTTTTCAAAATAATATTGATTCCTTTTATTGCATGTGAATTAAATGCATTGGTATTTTCATCCTAATAGCTCTATTAACTTCCACAACAATTCCAATGATTGGAAATGAATTAGAAGGTATAAATATCATCTTCCAAAAGTCCTACAACAAAAAGAAAGAATATTCAAGCAAAAAGATCAATCAAACAACCTTTGTGCCAAATGTTGAATTATAACTCCTATTTCAAGTCAAATTTGATAAAGAATCTTTCAGTTAAACTCTTTTTATTTGTTTCAATTAAACTCTGTTTATTTGTTTGAGTCAAACTCTTATTAGTCTAGATTATTTTATTTGACCTAGGAATTTAGCCTATAAATAGACTCTTTTATAACCTTAGAAATACACCCATTAGATTTTAGAACTTTTAACACTTTTGAAGAATTTAGTATTTACGTTTTGAGAGTTCTTTGTTTTTGGGTTTTCGGGGTTTAGTTTTTATCTCCATCTTTTGTACTCTTCATTTTTTTGCCATTATAGTAAAATTATCTTTTGCCCGTGATTTTTTATCCTCTTCGGATGGGTTTTTTCACGTTAAATTTGTGTGTTCAATTTCTCAATTTATTCCGCTATTTTTACTTGTTCGTTACTTAATCGGGTTGATTCTAATAAGTGATATCAGAGCTAGTTTAATTTCTGCAGATCAACCCGTTTAGAGATGGCAGCAACAAGGTTCGATATTGAGAAGTTCGATGGTGTCACAAATTTCAATTTATGGCGAGTTCGAATGATGACAATTCTAGTTCAGACTAGCTTGAAAAAGGTCGTTACCGGGAAAAAGCCCGAGAATCTAGATCAATCAGAATGGGAAGAGCTTGATGAAAAGACCTTGCCTGCAATCCAGTTGTGCCTCGCGAATAGGGTATTGCAAGAGGTATTGATGGAGAAGACCTCATCCGCCTTGTGGAAAAAGCTAGAAACTCTTTGTGTGACTAAGTCTCTAGCTAACCGTTTAGTGTTGGAACAACGTCTATTTACGTTTTGCATGAACGAAGGTGAGCTTCTTAGAGATCACATCAGTCAATTTATTACCCTTTTAAATGATTTTAGTAATGTTAAGGTTCAGATTGATGATGAAGATCAGACTATGCTATTATTATGTTCTTTACCCCTTTCATACAAGTCTTTCAAGGAGATCCTGATTTATGGAAGAGATAAACTTTTGTTCGAGGATGTGAAGGGTCATTTGTTAAGTAAAAACAAACTTGACAATGAATTTAGTTCAGATAGCAAGGCAGATAAGCAAACTTCCATTTTGGTAGCATCAAAGAAACGAGACAAAAGGTGTCACTATTGTAAGAAATTATGTCACATCAAAGCAGATTGTTACAAACTGCGAAATAAAAGGGCTGCTTACGAGGAAGATTTAGTTGGTGCTAATTTGGCTGATGAAAGTGGTGATGATTTCTTGTTAGTGCAACGAGCGAAAACTCCAAGCTTACGTCCGAGTGGATCCTAGATTCAGGATGTTCTTTCTACATGTGTCCTAACAAAGAATGATTCTCCACATATAGTTCAGTTGAAGGTAGAGTTGTGCACATGGGAGACGATTCATTCAGTAAGGTAATCGGTATTGGTACTGTTAAAATTAAGATGCACGATGGTACGATTAGGACACCATCAGATGTCAGGTATGTACCTGATTTACGAAAGAATCTCATCTCCTTAAGTATTTTATGCTCAAAAAGTTGCAGAATCAACATAGAGTCGGGTGGCATTAAGGTGTCTCATGGGTCTCTCATTTTGTTAAAAGGTAAAAAGACTTGCAGTCTTTATATTCTGGAAGCTTCTACAGTGACCGGTGAAATCAGACGTCCCTCGTCCGTTACGGAGTTGAAGTCAACTTGTTTGGAGCAGAGGCAACTTAGTCATAGGAGGGAAAAATGTATGACTGTTTCATTGAAAAAAGGTTTTCTTTTGGATGCAAGTTTTGAAAATTTAAGGCACTGTGTTCGTGAAAATCAGACCCGAGTTAGTTTTGATTTGGCAGTGCGCAAGTCGAAGGCTAGAAGACTTCCAGCTTCTAAGTATAGATTCGACTAAGTTAATTCCCTGCATAGTTTAATATAGGCTTGTGGCGGGCTTTGGCAAAGATGACATTGTGGAAATACGAGTTAATGTTGAGATTTGTTGAATTATGACTCCTATTTCAAGTCAAATTTGAGAAATAATCTTTTAGTTAAACTTTGTTTATTGGTTTTAGTTAAACTCTTATTAGTCTAGATTATTTTATTATTATTTGATCTAAGAATTTAGCTTATAAATAGGCTATTTTACAATCTTAGAAATACACCCATTAGATTTTAGAACTCTTAACACTTTTGGAGAATTTAGTGTTTACGTTTTGATGGTTTTTTGTTTTTGGGTTTTCGGGGTTTAGTTTTTATCTCCATCTTTTGTACTCTCCATTCTTTTGCCATTATAGTAAAATTATCTTTGCCAGTGATTTTTTATCCTCTTCAGAGGGGTTTTTCCACGTTAAATTTGTGTATTCAATTTCTCAATTTATTCAGCTATTTTTACTTGTTCGTTGCTTAATCGGTTCGATTCCCAACACCAAATATTTCCATGCTTTTCTTTATGCACTTGTGAGCTTTATTGCTATTCTATTAGCTGAAGTATTTTTCTTTGTAATTGAGCTTAATTTGCAAACACCTTGATCTTGTAAAGATTATTTCTTTGTTTGCTTCTTTGTATCTCTTAGAGAGAGTTTGTGTCTTTAAGGTTTGAGTAGAAATATTTGGAGAGTTTGTAAGATTAAATCTTGTCCACAAATATTATCAAATTAGTGAATTTGAGAAAATCCTTAATTATTATCAAATGATTTAAAACAAAAATTTATCCATAATTTAGTGACTAATAATGTAGTTTACCCAAAATTTTATTTCATGGTTTCTGGATAAAAAAATATTTTATGGGTTTTTTTCTCTGATTTTTTTAAATTTATATCATATAAATTGGCATTGAATTTTGTATTGAAGTATTAGATATCGATTCAAATTGTAATAGGATATTCACTGAAATATCAAATTGTTTTTAATCAATTGTACATAATTTTGATTGATATAATAAAAAATTAAGCCCTCAATGTTAAATGTTTTATTAATTTAATCTTGACTTAAAAAAACTAAAAAATATATAAAATTTTAAAAATCTAAAAAAATTAAAAAAACATATAAAATAACTTTAGTTTTTATATGAAAATAAACAAAATGTGTAAATTTAGAAAGTTAAATTTATTATTATATCAATTAAAATTATATAAAATTGACAAAAAAATTTATGATTATTTATCCTCAAATGCTCACTTTCGAAGGTAAAATGATTAAATTACCAAATTTAAAACTATTTAATAATAAAAGAATCTTACAAGAATACTATTATCAAATATGAATAAAGGTGACCCATATGAATTGAATTTCTACTATCAAATTTGAATTGAATTTCTTCAAAAACCCTAACCCTAAATCCTTTGAGTAGTCCTTTCTGAAGACTTATAAAAAAACTAAAACTAAATTGAAAAAAGTAAATATAAACCCTAAATCCTAAAAAAAAAAATGAATGAACACTAAAACAAAAACTAAAACTTAATGAATGAAAAGCTATAGGAGGATAACATCAAAATGGCTAAGGGACCATTCTGCTTCTTCCTCTTTATCACTAAGAAAAATTTCGGTTCCGATATCGATAGACGTCCATTTTCTTGTCGCCGGAAGGGTATCCGGATCCTGATAGAAGTAAAGTCTACTAGCTAGGTCACCAGTGTCAAGCACCCATGTTCTTGGATCCCCAATCCAACCCTGACCCTTTTCAGTTGGGTAGCCATATTCACCCCATGCAGGGTGAGGCGACAATTGTACCAATTCTTGAGGTTGAGGGTTGCTGTATGGATCACAAAGTTTAACAGGTTGCTCCAAGTGCTTAGCATTGCCAGGAGCACAATAGTAGTGGTAAGCTCCATATGGGAAATTGGCTGTGTCATTCCTGAAAATCTTTGTGTTGTTAGGAGTAATATGGTATGGTGGGCAGTTCACCAATTGTGTGGGGCTACACCAAGATGGTACGTCAGGGTTGATGATCATCTCACTGTATCTTGTAACATCTGTCAACACATCTCCATCACAAGGCTTACCATTGTTCTTCCAACAACTGCCTATGTCAAGCAGGTAAAACTGGCTCTTGGGTCCTCCTCCTTTTTTGATTTCCAATGAGAACTTGACTTTGAAATTAGTCCTTGGGAGCTGAAAGTAAACCAGTTGGTCAGAGAGTGACTATGTATGCTAAAATGTTTGATTTCAAAGAGAGTATTTCAACTTACAGTGTGGAGCATTCCTCTTGTTTCATAAGGGTACCCACCAGAGAATCCTTTGGTTGCATCAGCTCTAAGGTAAAGCATCAGCCATGGATATTTCATTGAAGTCTTGAGCTTATGCTTAAACACCCAACTCCCAAAACCAAGCTTTTTCTCCCAAACCACTTCATAGAAGGATATGTTTGCAAGTCCATTCCCAATATCAGCATCCAAATCATAAGTTCCATTGAACCATCCCTTCATTGTACCATCAGCCAAAAGTTGTGTAGGCTGATGGTTCAAAGTGGGCTGATTCATGCATCCTTCTCCAAAACAAGGGAAGTTGATTGTAGTATTAATTGGAGCTGGTTGGGGTTTCCCATTTTCAGGGCACAAACCAGCTTTTGTGTCAAAGTTGCCACTTTTCAACATAACCATCCAAAATTGCCATGGCTTTGAAGTCTTCAAAAATTTCCATGGTTTTATACTCTTTGAAACCTCACATAAAGAACCTAAATACAGTTCTTTCTCAATTGCATAAAGATCTGGGTCATACATTGCTTCTGCAGACAATCCATTGAATGTTTTACCTATGCCAAGCTTGTTATCTGTCTCAGATACTTTGTGTAGCAAAGTTAAATCTGACCACATTTATAACAAAAAAAAAATTAGAACACCAGATAAACATAAATAAAACAAAATTTATGAACAAAATATTTTCTTTTACTTCTTAAAATGTCAAAACAATCAGCAGCCCTGGGACTCCCCATGCCAGGAGCTTCATGAGCAACTCCATTACAATTGTTCCAAGCTTCAAAAGCTACTCTCAATCCATCTCTTTTCATCCCTGGATCACCCAGGGCCGATATTCCTTTATGTCGTCTACTCCATGGGACCTTGAAAAACCTAGCATTAACTCCATTAAAACACAAATTCACAGACAAAAACAAAACTAACAAATATTTCTCCATTTTCATTGTGAATGTTAAATTTTTTGTATCTGTACTCTACTATTTATAGGTGTAGTATAGGAGTTGACTCTGTAAGATGTTTGGTTTCAGTTTCTTTGTTCATTTAGACTTCTATATTTACTCTGAAACAGGGATTGGGTGAGGTGGCATCACTATTTCATCCAATCTCTTCCCCTGAAACAGATATAGATTAAATAATTTGTAAATAGAATCTCTGTCTATTTCTTCTATTTACTCTCAAATATATATATTAAATAACTTGTAAAATTGGAGCGAACTCACGTATACAAATTTATCTGTTATAATTATAAATAGGATAAACTACAAAAATAATCACTTTTATTTGTCTTAGATTATGTTTTAATTACTTATGTTTGAAATGTTACGTTTTAGTCACTTACGATATTTTTTTGTTAAGAAGTGGTCACTCTGTCGTTAAGCTCCGTTACATCTCTAACTGCAATCCTACGTGGCAGTTCAAATGTGTTTTAAATTCCAACTTTGATGCCCAACTGGGGCGAGAATATGTTTTTAATTAAATAAATTTAATTAATGAGAAATTTTAAATTAATTACACATTGAAATGGAAAACAAAAATTATTCATCTCTTTTTTCTTTTAGTTTTTTTTTTCATTTTGACTGAAAAACTATTCTCATCTTAATTAAACATCCAAATTGGCATTTAATATTATCACAATATGCATACCAATCGAGTTAAGACTCAATCAAAAATTATTTGATATTATCATATTAGAGGTTATTTGATATTATCACGTTAGTTATTAGCAAATAAAGAAGTTTAAATTGGTTAGAATTTATAATTCTATAAAATTGACGTAAAATTCACTTAGCATATAATAATTTAATTTTTGTCGATCTGTTTTTAAAAAAAAAGATAATTAATGATTTAAATTATAATTAATGAATTAAATTGGGATTATTAGATCTAATTGATAGAAGTTACTGACAAGGCTAATAAAAGTAATTGAAATTATTTATAATTCATAAAAAAGTAATAAAAAGGTCTTAATAAATAATAAATTTTAATATAACTTAATGAATTATTGGAATTTACTTTATCTACTTAAGATTTCTTTTACCCAGATTTTTGATCTTTTGGGAAAAAAAAAAAACTACCATGATTACCACATCACAAGTAATTGAAGTTAAAATTAACTAGAGTAATCGTTGATTTGCACAATTGATCATTGCACATGAGAGTAACTTATAATTTGCAAAAAATGATTGTGCGTTAAATTATGATGGCATGTCTCTAAATTAAAATTTAGACTAGAAAAATGTACACGTTTATTGATTGTTAATCCGTATTGGCTTTTGGCCCCTTAGGGAACGTGCCATAGGTCACTATAGCCCTCGTGGTGAAAAAATAAATAATGTTTATGGTGTTAACAATTAATTTAAAATAAAAATTATTAAAAGATAGAGTGATTAAATTTTAAATGTATTAAAACTACATTGACTTAGCACCTATTTTAAACTTAATTTATCACAAAAATAGTGGGTGCAATCCCACAATTAGTAGGTTGCTTCATTATTAAATTATATTATAATTTGTTATTTTTTTAATAATTATTTGGTGCACTGTCAATGGAGTTTAAAAACTCCACAAGCAGGAGTGAAATGTTGTCATGTGTTTTGAGATAATATTAAAAAAATAAAAATAAATTAAAATAGTGGAAATTATGTGGTACACTGCCAACGGAGTTTTTAGACTTCACAAGCAGTGTCAAGGGTTGACAAGTAGGGGTAAGTATTCGATTGAATCGAGTCGAATCCAGTAAAAATATTCGAGTTAGTCGAGTTGACGAATCCTATTTTAGCAATCGAACTCAATTCAAAATTTTTTCGAATCGAGTCAAAAAATTTCGAGTCAAATTGAGTCGAGTTAACAATTCCTATTATTTATACTCAATGTTGCTTTTACATGGGTTGATTATTTAACTAGAAGATGAAGTACAAAACTATTTAACTACATATATAATATAATGGTTTTACCTTTTAACTTACTGGGTAAACATTTATCAAAAAGATATAGTTTTGCTTTTTAACTTAATGGTTTTGACTTTTAATTTTAAAAAATGTAAATATTTATCAAAACGACATAGTTTTGCCTTTTTTATTTGGATTTTCGGATAACTCGAATTGTATAACTCATATTCGAGTTAAACTGAAAATTTTGATTTTTTATTCGAATAGATCCGAATAACTCGATTAACTCGAATAACTCAAACTATTTAATTCAAAATTTGAATTTTTATCGAGTTTTTTTAATCAAATCGGATTTTGCTCACCCCTATTGATAAGTGCCCTACAGAGGTATAGTAATGAAATGATCCAATTTTCAATGGTATCGAAAAATGCAGTTTCAGAATATCATTTTTGTAAACCGAGTCCGTAAATATAAAATATGAATATTTACGGGATTAATATGAAAATATAATAAAGTTCGGTTAAGTAATTTAATCGAGAAAATGGTTAATTAAAACTTAGGGACTAAATTGTAAAACTCCAATCGTTATTGAGTTTTAATTTAAAAAAGACTTAAGGACTTATATAGCAATTATTCAATGGACCAAAATGATTATTTAACCATTATTTATCATGATTTGGTGGATGATGATGATGATGATGATTATTATTATTATTTATCAAAAAACTAATTAATTAAGATCAATTAAATTAAACTAAGTTTAATTTTAGTATAAAAGCTAAGGTGAGTGGATGATTTTCATCTTCTCCATTTCATCCACCTTCCACTTGAAGAAACAAAATAAACAACTTCCATTTTTTTAAGCTTTAAGCATTCGATCATCAAAAATTTTAAACTAATCAAGTCTTTTTCTTGTAATTTTTATAGATTTATGATCATGAGAACTTGATTTAGCTAGCTCATTTATCCTTTTTTTTTTCAATTGTTAAGTTTTTACCAAGTTTTTATTGTTGAGAAATTGATGAATTAGGCTTGAATTTGATAGGTATTAAGCTTAGATTATGATAAGGACTAACCTGTAAAGCTAAATAAGCTTGTTAGTTAATTTTGCAATATTAGAGACCAAATTGAATAAATTGAAAACCTATCATGAAATTATATTATGAATAAAAAGTATGTGATCCCTAATGAAAGAATATGAAATTGGATTTCAATCCGATGCTAGAGATAGAAAGATACACAAATCTTGAGTATATGAACTAAATTGAATAAAATGAAAAATATGCTTGGCTTTATATTTGAATGTGGATTGAATGAAATATAATATTGTTTTGTTTATTGAACTATCAAACGTCGCTAAAGACGGCATCGGGCCATAAAGAGCGAAAAGAAAGATGAGAGCCCTAGACGATTAACCATGATTTCGGTTTGTATTTTTATAATTTGAGATCATACTATTTATATGCATATACATATTGATTGCATGACTAGCTATTGAGGTAAGATTATGACTTCTTTCATGAATTGAATTGTGTTGATGATATTGAATGATATTGAATATCAAGAATTTGGATTGAACTAAATATATTATAAAAGAGTGTGACATTATTGATATATGATATGTAATATGAATTATATTATATGACATTGGATATATATGTATATGAATTGTTGAAGAAATGTGATACACTGAGTTTAAGTGAATATGGTATGAAACTTTGATATATTGAGAATTGAATTGAGACGAGAATAAATCGTAAACGGGTATAGCAAGAGCTTGATAAGATGTAATTCGAATTGATGAAATGGATTGTGATTATGATATTGAATATATATATATGTTGTAATTGAATTATTGGTACCCTATTAACTAGGGATGAGCGTTCGATCAAATCGAATCGAATGAAAAAGTTTCGAGTTAATTAAGTTGACGAATCGTATTTTATCATTCTAACTCGATTTAAAATTTTCTCGAATCAAGTTGAGTGTGATGGGATTCAAATCGAATATATTTGTTCGAGTTAAATTTAAAAAAAAAAAACTTTGAGTCCTTGTAACCAATAGCACCCATCGTAATCAAATTTGTCAACTGTAATCAAATTTGTTATTAACTTTCATCACTTCATAATTTATTTATTAATCTTTTACATAGGGTTAGCTTCTTTGCTTGCTTAGTTGCTTCAATTATCTTCTAATTCTTGTTACTATTTATTTTGAAATTAAAAATATATTAAATGTAAAAATGTGATTTTTTAATAAAAATTATTTTAAAGATAAAATGTGAAATTGATACCAACATAAAATTTTAACACAAATATTTTATGGTATCATTAATAATTTAATTTTAATATAAATATTCAATATTATTAAAAAATTCAATAATATAAATAGTACAAAATGTGAATTTTAATTTAATAATATAAATAATAGATATAAATAAAATTATTACTATTTAGGTTTGAGGATTTTTTTGGATGATTTTGATTTTTTATTTGGGGGTAAAAGGTGAGAAGTAAAAGTTTAGGGGGAAAATAAAAAGTTTTAGAGGTTTTGGAAAGTAAATTTTTGAGGGAAAGTAAATAAGGAAATAAAATTTTGGAGGGAAAATATTAAAAAAAAATTGGAGGGGGGGAGGAGGAATAGTTTTGGTGTAGATGGGACTGGGATGGGAGAAGAGTAAAAGTTTTAGGGAGAAAGTGAGAGAGAGTAAAAGTTTTGGGGAAAAATAAAAAGTTTTTAGGGTTTTTGGGAAAACAAATGGGGGGAGTAAAATTTTGGAAGGAAAATATTAAAAGAAAATGAGAGGGGGGGGGGGAATGAGTTTGGGGTAGATGGGAAGGAGTGGGATAGGAGGGAAGTAAAAGTTTTGGGGGGAAAGTGAGAAGGAGTAAAAGTTTTTGAGAAAAAAGTAAAAAGATTTGAGGTAAAAATGTAAAATATTATAGTTTAATATTCGATTTATTCGAATTATTCGAGTTATTTGAATTCGAAAACTTAACTCGATTCGAACTCGAAATTCAAAAAAAAAATTCAAGTTGACTCGAATAACTCGATTCGTTTAACTCGAAATTCAATTTTTTTTTCGATTTTTTTGAGTCGAATTGAGTTTTGCTCACCCCTAGTTGACATGCCATTATTACTTCGGTTTTACTGATGAGGTGTGGAGCGCATTATTACTTCAAACGTTTGGTGAGGTGTGGAGCACATTTACTTTGGACGTTTTGATGAGGCATTGGGTGACGTATTGGTGTGTTGGTTGGACGATTTGTGTACCCGTCCCGAGTTTGAATCAGGTTAATAGCGGTTAAAAAGTATGAACTCCATAAATGATAATGAATTGAAATGATATAATGTTATGGTGCCACAGGTACATATATATGATATGTGATCTACGATAGCATGTGAAAGATCATGCGTACCAGTTATACGAGCTTGAAGGGTCAATATGGTATTAAGTGAATCAATAGACTCAGTACGAGAATGAATAATGGTATGAATGAACATGTCCTTAATTAGTAGTAGAAATTATTGTATGATTTGGTCATTTTGAATTCTGAATTGGTAATATGGTTTGACTCATGTATATAACTTGTTTAAGGTACTTAAATGAAAATGGCATACAAATGGAGATGACTTAAATGGTTAAACTAGTTGTGTAATGTATATGCATATAAGATGTTAAAAGTTAGAAATGAGTATATTGGAATGATATTCTTGTTGATATGTTTGGAATTGAGATAAATGATTGTTTGTGTAGGTGTTATAAAATAATATCGAGACATTTTGAAAACAGATGTTCATGTCGCGACTTTGAGCCCTTAACATCATAATAAGATCAAGTCAATGAGTTATATTGCGACCCGCAACCCTTGAAGCCACGATGTCAACCCAATAATTTAAAAACTTTACAATTTGGTCCTTATTCGACGCATAGTCATCTTAAGAGCTTTCGTAAGTTTGTATAGGACCCAAAAATTATTGTATATAATATTTTGAATGAGTAATATAATTAATAGCTTGTATACACAGTTGAATTGAATCGTAGTTGATCGTAGTTGTTCTGGTAACGAATGTGGCATCTCGTAGCTAGGATATATTAAGGTAGACATTAAGTAAAATACATATTAAGGTAGTTAGTATCATAACAGTAGATATATTATTTTTTTATTGATACTAGTATATATTGATCTACACCACATTTCAACCGATATATTTCGATTAGTATAGAAAAAATTAATTGGCACACATTGATACGATTAGTATCGACCAAAATTTAATATTTTACTCAAATTTTCAATGAAAAATTGGCTGATTCTTTAAATAAAATTTCTCACTAAACTCCAACCAAATTTATTCCGACATAAATTGAGTAAACACTGATCCATATTTTATTATTTGATATAAACTCAAAAGTCCAAAACTGGCTCATAGCCGAATTATAATTTGATTATTTGATGTAAGCTCAAAAGCCCAATGTTTGAATAGAATTAAAGGTTTTAGTATGTTAACGAATGAAAATTTGTCATGTCATTAATTGATTGTGCTTGTCACATCAGCAAACACAATAAAAAAACTTATAAAATTGTATAAAGGTTACAAAAAAATAATTTTTTCATAAAAATTGATTTTTTTTTACAATTTTTGAAAATTTAAAATACTCAAAAAAATCAAGAAAATGTAAAAAAAAATTAAATAATTATAAAAGTTTGAATAATTATTTACAGGTTTATAAAATTTTATAAAGTATTGATAAAATAAAATATCTTTTGAACTTTTTATATACTTTCTTGAATTTATTTTTTATTTTGAAATTCTTTAAAATTTTAAATTTTTATGAATTTTTTAATATACTTTCTTTAATTTTTTTTAATTTCATATATACTTTTTTAGTTTTTTTGTAATTTTATAAAAATTTATATATTTTGTCTTTTTTTTGGAAAATTTACGAAAATTGTTTTATTACACAAAATAATATTTTTTTATAATAATATCAAACTTTTGGAGAACTGTTTTATTACACAAAATACTATATAGGTAATGAGAAATTGTGTAACAGGGTAATATATATTACAAGATATGTAATAAATACTATAATTGAGTTTTTTTTTAATAGCACATAAACCTTTCAAGAAATGTTCTATTACAAGATATATTATGTAGGTAGTAAGAAATTATCTGATCGGGCAATATATATTGTTGTTACCTTAAATTCCTTGTTTGCATAAAATGAAAATTACAATGGAAGTACTAGACTGTAATGGTCATTACGGCTTGACTTTGTCAAAATTATGTAAATAAAATACCAAATAACGCCAATGATTTGTTTACGTAGTTTAGTTTCCTTATTTTTGCGGAGCCTAACTCAATGAATAATTTCACTATCTTTGTTCACAAATATAATAAGTGATTAACATTTTATCATTCCTCAAATATAGAGATCTCACCTCCAAATCCTCTCATTGAGAACTTGGATAGTAAACACTCAATAAAGTTTATACTAACAGTTTGCACTCTCTCACAAAAATAGTTATTCGATGAACAGATTAGAATGCACTCAATAAGCTCTTATACAAAACCTAGACAAGCCTTAAAGCATATATCAAATTCGGCTTGCTAACATAAAATCTAAGTGAATACAAAGTAACTCCTTGAAAATAGCTATTACAATTACAACATTTAAACCACAATCAATCAAATATCTGATTTTCAAAACAACAACACAGTCTTGATCGATCCTCCACATTCCAAAGTCACTCGAATTCAATTCAATCTTCAAATGCCAAGGATTGGTTTTCATATATGGATTAAAGTATCTTCAATAACATAACATAGGTCCAAAGATTTTCTTCATTAAATTACCAAACGAAATAGAGCATGTGTTTACTCCATCTCAGTGGTAGTATACAATTGGTACTGTTGAGTGCCACTCAGTATAAATCAGCTCATCTTAGCTCAACATATACATTTGGTACTTTTTTGTAATAACCCTAAAATCTTAAAAGGTTTTTTTCTTTTACCCTCGTCTTTGCAAATGATTCCCTTGAGACCATCCATAACACAATCATAAAACGTTAACCCATATGCTTCTCCAATATGCAACCGAGGCATGAAATTAGTGTCGGATCTAGAGTCTTAAGTGTAGTATATTCATTTTGTATATTTATATTTTTCGAATAAATTAGTTTAATACGAATATCCATTAAATACATTAATATTATTTGTATATCGCTCTCAATGATTTTGTACGCAAAGCAAAATGAAAGTAGATATTGACTCATTGGTTATCTAACGTTTATTAATACTAAATGGTATTAGATGGTTGGATCCTAATATGGGAAGACAACTTGTATTAGTAGATGAACCTAAACATGTATTTAATCTAATCGAAAATGAATAAATCAATCAAAAGATTAATATGCCGTCTATCAAATCTAATTGAAAATATGTTTTTATCTTGATCATTAATTGCGCCTCAACATGCGTGCACCGAGATAAATAATCAATACGCAATTTAAGGAATTAAAAACGACTTATCAACAAATATGACATGTTAATTGTAATATTTATAAATGTTATAATGAAACCTTCCGAATATTTCAAAAATCTAACCGAATGAATTAAAAGAGACATAGACATAGGTCTCCACTGTCCAATGCAGAAATACCTAATCACTGAAATGGAATTCCTGTCTTCCAATCCTTGCAACCGTTAATAAGAAAGTGCTTTAAAGCCATTAGTCTAAAGGGAAATAGTGTGGAAACATAATTATTGTAATTGACTTAACTCTTCTTTTGGAAATTTTGTGCATTTAAAAATTAAGATATTTTTCATATTCTTTTAAAATTTACGATTGTTTTTTTAATAATATAATTTTAAAATTTGAATTTATATATTTTTTAAAAATGTAATATATTTTAAGTTTAACGAGTGACTCCAATAAATAAGAGGATGATATTCCCACATTCATGCATTCATTCATTTTTCCCTCCTAATAGTGGATGTTGACATTCACTTACTCCCCTTAGTGGTTGGTGATTAGATGAGAAAATTGTGGAATTAGGTTACACTATGTTAAAAGTAGGTAATTGCATTGATAAGAGAAGTTTGTGTGATTTGATTGAATTAGGTTATGGTTGATTTTCTAAAATATTTTTAAATTAAGTCCGAATGTAAATAAATAGAGTTGTTAATAGATTAAGCTATTCGATTCAATCGAAAAATTTATCCAAAAATAAAAAAATTTGAACAAAAATATAAATTAAAAATTGGATTAGAGAAAAAAATAAGATCTGTTAAAAAATAAATCGGACCTCATATAAGATTTGGAAATAATTAATACTAAAATTGTAAATGAAGTCAATAAAGTGTTTGGAAATATTGTTTTCTGCTTATTGAATTTGAAAACACAAAAAGAGTGGAAAAACTAAATTCATTATTATTTCTATTATTAGTAAGTTAAAATATGCTCTAATTTATGTATTTTTTGCACATTTGAATTTTTTTATATATTTATTTTTAAGAATTTAGTCTTTCTATTTTTAAATTTCAAAATTTAAACATTTTAATTAAAATCGTTAAAATTCTTTTGCTAAATTCGTTGACGTGGCATTTTGAAATAAAAAAATAACTCATTTGATAACCATGTAAAAAAAATGACATTGTAATGATTACTCATTAATTTTAGAAAATATTGTAATTAAGAGCATTCTTTCAACTTTTCATTCAAATTTATCTTTTTTTAATTAAATTATAGATACTACAAAATATATGTAAATAAAAAACACTAGCAAATAAACCCAACGAGTGGCTCCAGTGGTAAAGAAGATGTTATTCATCCTAAGAGATTCGGGTTCGAGCACCTGTGTGTGCCTTGTCAAAGGGTTAAGAAAGTATGAACAGATACTACCATGTAAAAAAAAAATACTAGCAAATAAAAAATAGAAATAAACCCTCAAAACATAAACACAAAATTCATCTGAAAGCTTGTAAAAGTTAATATCTAAAAGTATTATGGGTTATTTTACTAGGGTGAAAAAAAAGACCTATTTGTAGGCTAAATTTATATGTCAAATAATATTAAAATAACTTACACTAATCAGAATTTAAGTGAGAAACTAAAAACATAATTTAATTGGGAGAAGAAAAACTGAAAAATACGAGGCATACCTCTATAGTAAAAGATAATAGAAAATTTGCATAACTAATCTTTGAAGAGGAAAGGATTGTATGAAGTAGAGACATTACATCACATCCTGTATCTCTTACCAATTATTTTATGTCATTTCAATATTTTTTTCATGTCATTGACACATCATTTTGATGATTTTTAACCTAAACCTTAGACCTAATACCGTTGGCCCTGGACTTGTACCTTGGTTCTAAGTCTTGGGTTTAGGGCATAGAGTCCATGGTCAAATGTCCAAGGTCTAGGATTTTAGAGTATAAGGTTCAAGATTTAGAGTTTTAGGGTTTAATGTTTAAGATTTAAGGGTTAGGGTTCATGATTTAGGGTTTTAACGTACAAAGTCCAAGATTTATGGTTTAAGGTCTAGAGTCTACGATTTACGGTTCAAGGTTCAAGGTCGAGGTTAAAAGAATTATCAAAATAACGTGTCAATAACATGAAAAAAAATGAAATGACATAAAATAATTGATAAGAGATACAAAATGATCTGACGTCTTTGTTTCATATAATTATTTCCCGAAATCATACACATACTCACGTAATTAATATCTAGTTACATTTGATAGTAAAAAAAATTGCTTCAAGTTTCTCTATCATTCAACGTAATTTTTGCAAACTACAATAAGGCTTCATAATAAACTAAGAATGATGGACTACTTCAATGAACTTCAACACATCCATACCCATCAGTAGAAATATACCAACTAATTCAAAACAATAGAATTATAGAATTAAAATTAACTCAAAATAATAATTAAATTATTAAATAAAATTATTTGAATAATAAAATAAATAAAGCATAAATATAAATGATAAAACCTTATTTTATTTTTATATTTTATTTTTTTAACAAATAACGGAATTTAAATCGTAAAACCTTTCGAATCAAAGTAGTTTGGGTTGAAGCAAAATGGTTTGAATTTTTGGTTAAAGCAGATTGGTAGAAATATAACAGCAAGAAATATGTGTGTGTGTTTATCTCGTGAAAAGATATAAAGTTTGGTTTGACTTCACATTTTCCATAGGCGCCCAATTTGGTCTTAAAATATAAATTAAACAATTAAATAATATATTTAGGGCGTAAATTTTCATTTTTTTTAAATAATATTAAAGAAAGGTGTTTAATACAGGAGCGTAATTAGGAGTTGGTAGGTTCCGATCTGTTTTAAAATGATTTTTTTATTTAGGCTCTTTAAAAATTTTAAAATTTTAATTTAATAAAGATAAAATTATAATTTAACATTTCTAAAAATGATAAAAATTTGATTTAATCCTTTAAAAGTTATAAAAATATAAACTATTAAAATGAAAAAATTACATTTTTAATACTATAAAAATTAGACTCTCTAAAAGAGTTTTTGATTTTAACCCTGATTTAATATAAAATAAAATGGAATTAGGTGCATGTTATTAAAAAGGGTAAACTACATCATTAATTATGAAACTATGGATAAGTTTTTGTTTTATTCACTTAACTTAAAAAAATTACAATTTGATCATTAAATTATTCAAAAAATTTCATTTAAGCCACTGAACTATTCAAAAAAATTTATTTAAATCATTAGGTTGTTAAGTATATTTTTTAAGTTTTGTTAGCGAGCTCCAAGCGACGATTCGACGATCAATACAGTGGATTAGTATCCATCGACGAGTGGAAGAACATACCTTAGATCCAAGCTGATCTGACAATCAGTGTTAGAGATCGGAGAAAAAAATTATTTGATTTTTTGTTCGCAAATTCGTTACGTCCAAAGTTGTTTCATGAAAAAACAAATTGAATCGTAAAAGAGAAAAGGAAAGTGAGATTTTGATTAGTGCATGCAACGTGAATAGAGAAAGTCGTATAGTATCCACTTCAACAGCCCACTAACTTAAATGAAAATTTTGAATAGTTCAATGACGAAGTTGTAAATTTTTTAGTTAAGTGACCAAAATAAAAACTTATCCATAATTTAGTGACAATAGTATAGTTTACCCATTCAAAATTCTGCATTTTTCAAATATTTTATTTTCTTTTCTTTTTATTTTTCAACTCTATCAAACAATGGAAAGAAAAAAGTAAGCACAACTCTTTGAATGTATTCATCTCTTTTCTCTTTTACGGTTCATTTTATTTTTTCACGGAACAACTCCTCAAGTACATCCAAATGTATTTATTTCTCAATATATTCTTGTTATACTTTCACTCTTCGGACATACTCTTCGAGTGCTCACTTCTCGAAAAACTCCTCAAGTACAACTCTTCGAACACAATCGTCACATCACCCCTTGACTATGTATCCACATGGGCATTGCATATTAACCGTTGCTTCTTATGTCAACTGCCATGTTCCATTTGAAGTGATTAATAATGTGTTTAATCGTTGCCCTACCTAAACCTATAATTGCAAACCACTTGGTCAACTTACCTTGGGCTGACCTATGAAAAAATAACATATGGTACCTCAAGATCATAGCTAAAGGTATATAAGCCCTTAGTCAGGACCAAAAGAAGGATCTCTCCCTTCTTTCTCTCTTCACTCTCTCCCTTCTTCCACCAGTCAACTCCATAATCGTAGCAACTGAACCACCATATGTGACGACTCTCTGCCTTACCCTAAGTAAAGTGAACTGTCTTACATCACCATCACCCCGCCTTGTCTAATCTTAGTATCAACAATTCTAATTTATTTAATTAAAACTTAAAGGGATAGATTAGGTAATTTAAAAATACATAATAAAAAATTACTTTATCCGTGTGTCACATGTAGGTAGTAATTTTGTCCCACGAGATAATTTATAAATATGTTGCTCCCTAAAATTGACTATTCATCCCTTTGAAAAATTGGAAAAATCAAAAAGTTGGATGAGCACTTAGTTTTTTCTTTTTACCTTTTTACCCCTGAATTTACATCTCTTGCATCAAAAAGTTTGAAAATCTTATGTTTTTTTTAGTTAATAATGCATAAAGCAAAGATTGGACGGATATATTAAAACTACTTCAGATTAAGACATTGAATAATTGTCATCAGATTTAGATTATCTCCTCCATTTATTAGTTGATTGCACCTTTATATAATAATTATAATATATAGTGTCTTCACACCTGTTTGATACGAGTTCAACCCATATGATTTTATTCCTATATTATATTGTATAAAAAAATTAATTATAACATATAGTTAAAAACCTATTTCCACGTCCCAAAGATAGTGTCTCAACTTTTACTATATACAATTACTAATTTTAATCTTACATTTTTAGAATTGCATTTTTATGTTCGGATGAAGATTATTACCTTAGGTTGATATTACTAGCGGATTGAGAAGATAATAATAACAATAATTTTATTTGATATTTTTGTTTGTTTCACTTAAAAGTATTTGATTTTAGAACAATAAGATTTTTTGAAGTTTTAATTTTTTTCGGACACCTGTTTTGTATGGATTCCAACCGTATTATTCTCATCCTCTACTTTTGATATTGTATAAAAAAAATTAACATGTTCTTATCCAACTATAAACTTTTTCTCAATTTTTTTTAAATATATATAAAAAATCAATAACATAAACTCGTTCAATTCATACTTAAATTGACATAAATTTGAAATATCTTGAATCTTAAATGATTTAAACCCAAAATGATTTAAGCAATTTCAAACCTGAAGTAATTAAAACTCGAAATGATCTGAACTCATTAAAATTCACTTTAAAAATTCAACCCTCAAACTCAAATTAACTAAACTTGAAATTGATCAAAACCTAAAAAGTTTGAACTCAAAATTAACTCGAATCGAAATTACTTGAAACATTTAAAATCAAAATAACTTAGGGTGTGTTAGGGAAATCCTTTAAAAACATGCGGAAAATCCACCTAGTAATTAGATTACAATATAATTACTTCTAATTACATATGTTTGGCAAGTTTGTTTTACCTTATAATTAGTAAATTCACTGAGTTAAATGTAATTGAAGCACCCAATTACAATTTCAAATTAGTAGTCTTGATTATTATAATTTTTTTTTAAAAATATATTCATTTTTTAAGATATATTACACTCCACGAAATGAATATGTTTATGAAAAAGCATTCAATAATTAAATTTGGGTGTCATTACTTGTAATCACATGTTTGAGTAATCATTATAATTAGTATATCTTGATTAATTGAGTTTAACCGGAGAACTCCAATTAAACACTCCAATTTATAGGAGAGTGAGTGTTAACATTCGTGACTTCCAGTTTTTTAAAAATAAATTTTATTAAAGAATAATGTAAGAAATTAAAATATAATTACATTATTCTAATTAAACACTGAATTAAATTTTTTTGTAATATTAATATTATTAGTTTTATATTTTTTTGCAAATATTATGAGAATTTTTTTTAAAAATTTTATTATAGATTCTGATTATATTCATTTTTTTAAGATAATATTTAAAACTATAGATAATTCTTTTCATTTCATAAATAAAAGGATAATGTGTTTCAGTGCACTCGAACTAAGATGTGATTATTAAGCTTCTATAATTTTTTAATCCAAACACTGATTTAACTCAAAAATTGATTCTATCCAAAATCAATTCAAATAGTTAGGTCTGTTGCCATATATGTATACTTTAAATCCTCTTGAATATCATATTAATCAAATTTATTAATATTGCTTAGACAATAACTGTGAATAATTAGGTATACTGTAAAATAAAACATTTGACGATTTGTCTTGAGAGTCTTCAAGTGTCAGACTTTGTTCTTTCTTTGAAATTTTAATGATTTAATTGGTACCAAGTGTGATTATCGTTTTCATAATTCTTATTTCCAGTGGCAGCAAGTCATAAACTTTCAAAGGAAACCAATATAAGTATACATGTCTCTATACAGCTCAAAACAGAGAGAAAAGCCAAAGACTGAGATTTTCGTTTTTTCATTTCAGCTGCCCTTTGAACTTGGGTTATGTAAATGTTTCTCAATGACTACTTTTTCATAATTTTTAGTGATTTTGGGGATTTGGGTTATGCATAAATGATGGTTCTATCAATGGTATGTTCTTCATTCAGTGTTCAAATGATGGGTAAGCTTTCAGCTTTTGATGCCAAAAACAGGGGATTGGTATTGTTTTTTTAATATGAATCATGACTGCCGTATCTGGGTTTTTCTTTGTTTCTTTTTTGGCTCATGGAATAAATTTAACCAAGGTGCTAAATTTATACGTCCTCAAGAAAGTTTTTATTTTGTTAATTTAATGTGAACTGATTTTTTTACTTCAAGGTGTCTTTTTTATTTCTTTCCTGGGATTAAAAGAATGATCATAATGTTGTCTCTGCCTGGTTTTCTTTGTAAAAATTTTTATTCTGGTTTTTTAATCTAAATCTGTGGAATCCAAAAACTGAGGTGTTTGTTTTAGTTGCTTATAGGATAAGAAATCCTTTGAATCCTCAAATGTTGTACCTTTAATTCATTGCTGCAGCTGCAGTATAAATTCTGAAGTTGTGGAGCATCAACGAAATTAATATAGCTTGAGAAGCCATAACAATGGCTACTGAGAATGGCTTTAATGGTGATACCAACTTGCACAAGGCCAGCACATCAAAAAGCCAGGAAACCAGCAAAGGAGATGAGAAAACCAACACTGTTCCGTTTCATAAATTGTTTGTATTCGCAGATTCAACTGATATCTTGTTAATGATTGTTGGTACAGTCGGTGCGGTCGGGAACGGTTTATGTATGCCCCTTATGACAATCTTATTCGGAGATCTTGTTAACGCTTTTGGACAAAACCAGACTAATAACCAAGTGGTTCATGTGGTCTCAAAGGTATAGTTATGTCTTATAACTTGTATGTGTTTTTTAGTTCTTGAAATGAAGGCATCATTAACTAGATTCTTGCAAAAATCATAGGTTTCTTTGAAATTTGTCTACCTCGCGGTTGGGGCAGGGGTGGCGGCATTTCTTCGTAAGTAAATCTCTTGTTTTGAGTACTTTATGTCTCATTTTAACCAGAGATTGAGGAAGCTTGGACTTGTTTTTTTCAGAGGTGAGTTGCTGGATGGTCACAGGCGAGAGACAAGCTGCTCGAATAAGGGGCTTGTATTTGAAAACCATATTGAGACAAGATATTGCTTTCTTTGATGTTGAAACAAACACGGGAGAGGTTGTTGGACGTATGTCTGGAGACACAGTTCTCATACAAGATGCCATGGGAGAAAAGGTATATATCGAATCAATGAACATGTCCTATGGAAATCATCATATAGAAGCGATCATCGAAATGTTTCTGTATTTGTTTTGCAGGTTGGGAAGGTTTTACAATTGCTGTCCACATTCTTTGGAGGTTTCATTATAGCTTTTGTCAAGGGATGGCTTCTAACTCTTGTCATGTTGTCATCTATCCCTCTCCTTGTAATATCTGGTGCAACAGTGGCTGTCATTATATCTAAGATGGCAACTCGTGGACAAACTGCTTATGCTAAAGCCGCCACCGTTGTTGAACAGACAATTGGTTCAATAAGAACTGTATGTTCTACATAAAACACAGTTATTGTTTTTTAATATATGACCAATTGTTTGATCGTATCCAGGTTGCATCATTTACTGGTGAGAAGCAAGCCATAAGCAATTACAACAAATTTCTTGCTACGACTTATAAATCAGGTGTTCATGAGGGAACTGCTGCTGGACTCGGTCTAGGTGTAGTCTTGTTGATCATATTCTGCAGTTATTCTTTGGCTGTATGGTTTGGTGGGAAGATGATTTTGGAGAAAGGGTACACTGGTGGTGATGTAGTTAATGTGATTATCGCTGTATTGACCGGTTCAATGTAAGTGAAAACTTTAAATTTCGACTTAATTATGATGCATGCTTCATAGTTCATCGGCTGAACCCTTAATGGTTATGGATGTTTAAGGTCCTTGGGGCAGGCATCACCATGCATGAGTGCATTTGCTGCTGGTCAAGCTGCGGCATTTAAGATGTTCAAGACCATCAATAGGAAGCCTGAGATTGATCCATACGATATGAGTGGGAAAGTGTTGGAGGATATTCACGGGGATGTGGAATTGAGGGATGTTTATTTCAGTTATCCAGCCAGGCCAGAAGAGCAAATTTTCAGTGGATTCTCTCTTTCTATTCCATGTGGTACAACAGCTGCTTTAGTTGGAGAAAGTGGAAGTGGGAAATCAACTGTAATTAGTCTTCTAGAAAGGTTTTATGATCCACAAGCCGGTGAAGTGCTTATCGATGGCATTAACCTCAAAGATTTCCAACTTAGATGGATTAGGGGAAAGATTGGCCTTGTTAGCCAAGAACCTGTGTTGTTTACATCAAGCATTAAGGATAATATTGCATATGGAAAAGAAGATGCAACCATAGAAGAGATACAAGCCGCGACTGAACTTGCAAATGCTGCTAAGTTCATCGATAAACTACCTCAGGTTCTAATCCCTTGTCTGAATAACATGATTGTTTCTTGATCGTATCATACATTTTATAAAAGATATGTCAACTTTGAACTTCATATGTAGGGGCTAGACACCCTGGTTGGAGAGCATGGGACTCAGCTTTCTGGTGGACAGAAGCAGAGAGTTGCAATAGCAAGAGCAATTCTAAAGGACCCTCGGGTTTTGCTTTTAGACGAAGCTACGAGTGCATTAGATGCAGAATCTGAAAGACTGGTACAAGAGGCATTGGACTGCATAATGGGCAACAGGACTACAGTCATCGTTGCTCATCGTTTGAGTACTGTGAGAAATGCAAATACGATTGCCGTAATTCATCGAGGAAAGATGGTTGAAAAAGGTAGGTTAAAACTATATCTTACTTGAATTGTTTTAACTTGTTCATAAAGGAAGTTATGTTGTACAGAACAGCTAGGAAACGATGCAAAAATGAAAACAAACTTAAAAGCAATTTGAGAATTCTTGATTATATCAACCTGATTCATAAGCACATGAGTATGCTTATTTATACAGCAAAATCTAAATACTTCATAAGATAAGAACTAACCTCTAACTGATTTCAGCATACTAACTAACATTAACTAAAACTAATTGAACTAACTGATTGAGTTGATTCAATATGTTGAGGGATGCATTTGCTTAAGCACTATTGTTAATAACATTTTTGTGAATCGATCAGGGTCACATTCAGAACTACTCAAGGATCCCGGGGGAGCGTACTCTCTGCTTATTCGATTACAAGAAGTAAATAAAGAGTCAGAACAGGTAGCAGATGCATCAGAAGTTACCCCAGAATCATTTAGACAGTCAAGTCTGAGAAGATCAATGAAGCGATCAATCAGTAGGGGATCATCTATTGGAAATAGCAGCAGCCATTCTTTCTCTGTATCCTTTGGTTTGCATACTGGAATCAATGTCAATGATTCTGCAACAGTAGATATCGAAGACCTTTCCAAACAGTCATTAAAGGAGCCTCTAGAGGTTCCTATCCGTCGGCTAGCTTACCTCAACAAGCCAGAGATTCCTGTTCTCCTACTTGGAACTATAGCCGCGGTTGCCAATGGTGTCATACTGCCAATTTATGGTTTGCTGATTTCCCATGTGATCGAAACATTCTTTAAACCACCAGATGAGTTGAAAAAGGATACGAGATTCTGGGCAATGATATTCATGGCCCTTGGCCTGGCATCATTATTGGCATCTCCAGCAAAAACATACTTTTTCTCCATTGCTGGATGTAAACTAATCCAAAAAATCAGATTAATGTGTTTTTCGAAGGTGGTTCACATGGAAGTTGGTTGGTTTGATGAACCAGATAATTCTAGTGGTTCAATCGGTGCAAGGCTCTCGGTCAATGCAGCCTCAATACGTGGCCTAGTTGGAGATGCACTAGCTCAGATGGTATCAAACCTTGCATCAGCCATTGCTGGTTTGGTCATTGCTTTTGCTGCAAGTTGGCAATTGGCACTTATAATGCTAGGACTAGTCCCTTTGATAGGATTCACTGGATATTTTCAAGCAAATTTCATGAAGGGATTTAGTGCAGATGCAAAGGTATGCTCAAAACTATCGACCTCGATATCTAATGCAATATGTTATATGCATATAATTCATTTAGATGTAAATATAAATGGTTACAGATGATGTATGAAGACGCAAGCCAAGTTGCTAATGATGCTGTGGGGAGTATAAGAACGGTAGCTTCATTTTGTGCAGAGGAAAAAATGATGCAACTCTATAGCAAGAAATGCGAGGGTCCATTGCAAACAGGGATTAAGCAAGGGTTGATTAGTGGATCAGGATTTGGATTGTCATTCTTTTTGATATTTGCTGTTTATGCTACCAATTTCTATGCCGGAGCCCAGCTTGTCAAGCACGGTCACGCAACATTCTCAGATGTTTTTCAAGTGAGTCTAAAATCCAGTTCTCTATTGGAACCATTTTAATACCTATTCACTATGTATGTAACTATGAGACTGTGACTGATATCTATTTTTGCAGGTTTTCTTTGGTTTGACAATGGCAACTATTGGAATTACTCAATCAAGCTCCTTTGCTCCTGATTCCAGCAAAGCCAAGTCAGCTGCTGCTTCCATATTTGCAATTATTGACCGTGAGTCTAAGATAGACCCGAGCGATGAGTCCGGGACAACACTAGAAAACGTGAAGGGAGATATCGAGCTTCGTCATGTTAGTTTCAAGTATCCATTAAGGCCAGACATTCAAATTTTCCGAGACTTGAGTTTGTCTATCCATGCTGGCAAGGTAACAAAACAATCCATTTGTCATTTCATAGAGACTAAATCATACATATGTTAATGTCAACTCTTTTTCAGACTGTTGCTTTGGTTGGAGAAAGTGGGAGTGGGAAATCCACAGTGATTTCATTATTGCAGAGATTTTACGATCCAGATTCGGGATATATCACTCTTGATGGCGTTGAAATCCGAACCCTCCAATTAAAGTGGTTGAGGCAACAGATGGGGCTTGTTAGCCAAGAACCTGTTTTGTTTAACGAGACAATCCGTGCCAACATTGCATACGGAAAGGGAGGAAATGCAACCGAGGCAGAAATCTTAGCTGCATCGGAGTTGGCCAATGCTCACAAGTTCATAAGTTCACTACAACAGGTTAGAACATGATAACAAAATCCGGGTTTAACTCAGTGCATTCATACAATCACTTTCTAATCAATTATCATATAGGGTTACGATACGGTAGTAGGAGAGCGAGGTGTTCAATTATCAGGAGGACAAAAGCAAAGGGTAGCCATTGCACGAGCCATAGTTAAAAGTCCGAAGATACTTCTCTTAGACGAGGCAACAAGTGCATTGGATGCCGAATCAGAGAGGGTGGTTCAGGATGCATTAGATAGAGTCATGGTGAACCGCACGACAGTGGTGGTTGCTCATCGGCTGTCGACAATAAAAAATGCAGATGTGATTGCAGTGGTTAAAAATGGTGTGTTTGTAGAGAAAGGAAAACATGAGACTTTGATAAATATCAAAGATGGTTTCTATGCTTCTTTGGTTGCACTTCACATGAGTGCTTCCACTTCATAAAACTATTTTCTTTGCTGGTAACCATAAGGATCATTTTCTTATTCTTTTCTCTGCTAGCAAATCTGATCTTCATAGAACTATAGGTGCTTGTACTATAGGTTGAAATGTCTATTAGAAAATTGAGGAATTTAACTTTGAAGCAAACTACTAAATTTACTTGATTGATAATTTGGTCTTATTATTGCATATAATATGGGAATAAAATATCATGAAGTCAATGAATCTAAGATGAATTATTGTTCACCATTTAATCCTTTTAATATTTTTATAAATTTCAAGGGTTTCCTTAGCACATGTGTTTAGATTTAGGACATAGATTAGGCATCTGCTCACTAGCAATTTTTTAAGCCTAGGGATCGTTGGAGTATGAGGTCTATCCAACATTATTGGACTTGGTTCTACGAAAAGACTCCTTCTCTTTCCTTAGAGCTTCCAATCTGATCTTCTAAGGGTGCATTTTGTTATTAGAGAGGCAACATGTTATACCCTACTATGGCAAGGACGTGTGACAGATGGGACAGCTTGGTAATGACCTTCCGTTGGATGCAACTTACGAGCAACTTTCTGCTTAATGCTTTTTATGGTGAGTCTCCATTCAAAACCATTCATGATCAGCCGTTGGTAATGACCTTCTTCAAGAAAACCCATGTGTATCCCCTCAGCCTTCTCCTTCCTCCTCATCCTCCTCCGCGGTCCTCTTATCTTTACCACCTTACCTCCTCCTTTATTGAGAGTTTTTATTAACACACCAGTCAGGCTATTCCTCAAAACTGAGGAGGTAGTGTCTTCCTATAGGAGTAATGATTGGTTCTGGGAGAGTTGACCTTTTCAAAATTCTTGCTTACTCCAGTATTTGCCTACAACATTTCTGGTATTGGATTTGAAAAAGATTAAGTTGGGCTTCTAACTGCTGAAAGTTTGGTATAGGTTTCGTATGGTCAAATCATTTTTTAAAATAGATTTTAACATAAAAAAACAAATCAAACCAATTTTAATTCAGATAATCGATTAAACCAAACTAGTTTTGATTTGACCGGTTTTTTCAATTAATCAAGTTTGAATTTAATATTATTGGGTTGAGTTTAGAGGATTATATATATTATAAAGAAGGGTGACAAAGGCCAACCCTCTCTTTGATTCGGTCAAAATAATTGACTTATTGATGAAGGAATGATTATATGTAATTGTAAGTAATAGATTTATTAAATATTGAAAGTAAATCTTAACTTGTAAATTCCAATATTCGATATCAATTAAAAATTATGATAAAGGACGATTATTCATTATTTTAAATATTAATAAATAAAGAAAATATCAAGCGATGCTCAATTTTTTAAGAAAAATATATTTAACATTAACATAAACATAAAAATTAATATATAAAACTATCATCAAAATACGGATTGAATCTTAGCTCAATTGGTGTGGACATTATTATCAATGTAGGAAGACGCAAATTGAATGTGCTGAAATACATTATCTTCGTATTTATAAGTTGAAAAAGATTATATATAATTTTAAGTATTATATAAAAAAACATATAAAATCAAAAAACTATTAAAAAATAAAACAATTATAAGGAAAAAGTAAAATCAATTCAAAATCATGTACGTCTATATCACTTAAAATTCAAGATTTAGACTTTGAATAATTGTTACTAAAGTATAGATTAATACCTACTTTGTTTAGTTGGTTACCCCTTAATTTTTATAATAATTATAATATTATGGGCAAAAATCGAATATAGTGTCTCCACTTTCGAGTATAAATCCTTTAGACATCATAAGCTAAATGTTTAACTCCGAAAGTAAAAAATTTTCAAAAAGTATGTTGTTTTTTAATTTATCGATCTATCTTATTTGTTTAAGTCTAATTTTAATCGGGTCCAACATTTAAATAAAATTGGACCTATTTTTAAATTTTAATTTTAATTTATTTTAAATTTAAATTTAATTAAAAATTTTAAAAAAAGAGAGTCCAAATGTCCATATTACATTCAAATACAAGCCCAATTGTCTAACCCAATTACATGACTCAAACCTAAACAAAAACCCTAAAGTCAACCCACTTGCAGCTATTGCCTTCCCCTCTTCCAACCAGGAGCTGCCACGTTAGCATCGCCACCAGTAACACCACCCTTCAACTTGGATTGTCACCACCGTCGTTGTACCTACAACAAACAAGAAGAAAAGACCGGCATTTAGTTGAGAAAAACAAAATACCATGATTGTTAAAATCGATTATAAAAATTGAATTCAAAAGTATTTGTAAGGGCTTCTTTTTTACATTGAAAATCAATACAAAAACAGAGATATTCGAAATCAAAAAACAAAAATACAAAGTAATTCGAAGCAATAAGTAGTTACAAGATCAATTCGAAGCATCCAAACTTTCGGTATCCTCAAGGTATAGAACATATATTTATTGTTTGTTTAATACCAAATTTTCAAAACCCCCATATTTTAAAAATGTATTAAATATCATTATTCACTTTCATTTATTGCAAAACGTTTTTATAATAACTAATAATAACTAAATATAATATTAATAGTAATAATAAATAAAATAAAAAAGAAGTCAAAGGGTTTCACCTGGATTTGAAGCGTTGTTAGAGCCGTGAACGGAGCCCTTCGAGCCGTCGCCGTCGTTGCAGCCCCGAACGTTGTCATTATCACAGTTTCAAAAATGACAAAATCAAAAAATATATATTAAAACAGATTTTTTTAAAATATATATATAAATAAAAAACTAAAAAGGAAAACAGATCTGAAAAATCAAAAAGAGAAGATTGAATGTTTTGAAATTTTTTTAAAAGACTGGGTTCGATCTAGTCAGATCTGAACCCAGATCTGTTTAAAACGATATTAAATAATAAAAAAAGGGAGTTGTTTTTTTACCTTCTTGCCACCATGGATGGCGGTGAGTGTGACGGAGGCACGACGCGCGTGCGACTGTGTGACGACGGAGCGTTTGGTCGGACGACGTCGGCGATTGGAACGGCGACGAGCCCACAACGGAACCCTAGACTGAAGATGGGAGTGAGGGAGAGAGAACAGAGAATATGATCTCTGATTTTTTTTTTAAATGAGAAAAAAAAATGGAATGCTGGTTAAAAATTGGAATTTATAGCAATTGTGAAACGCTGCCGTTTTGAGTGTGAGTATTTGGTGCCAAAACGACACCGTTTTGCTTGACCCGATCCATGGCCCGACCCGCTTCAGGGGATCAGCGTGTATTCACTTTAAGGGCAAATTACTCTTTTGGCCCTTTTGTATTTTTCAGTTGTTTCAATTTAGTCCTTTTTACAATTTTACTTTATTATAAATTTACTCAGAAATTTCAATTGTTTTTCAATTTAGCCCTTTAATTTTTTTTGAAACTCAGGAGGCTGCCACGTGTCTCTTTTTGGTTTATTTATGCAATTAGCCCTTTTCATTTTTATTTTGTTTCAATTTCATCCTTAAATCAATTTTTTATTTTATTCTAAATTTACCCAGAAATTTTTAATTGTTTTCAATTTTGTCCTCTCACCTTTAAAAGCCTGAGAAGTTGCCACATGTCCCATCTTTTTGATTTTATTGCCAAAAAAGGTCCCTAAACTTTCTAAAAATCATATTTTAACCCTAAACATTTCCAAAATTATATTTTGACCCTTAAACTTCATGAAATATATATTTTTCCCTCAAACTTCTCAACAATTACATTTTTTCCCTCGAACTTCCAAAAATCACATTTTACCCCACACTTCCAAAAATCACATTTTACCCTCGAACTTCTCAAAAATTACATTTTTACCCCTGAACTTCCAAAAATCACCATTTTGCCCTTTAGAATCCAAAAATTACTATTTTTCCCTCAAATTTCCAAAAGTCACATTTTCAACCCCCAATTTTCCAAAAGTTCGACTTTAATCCCAAATTTTTCAAAAATTTCAATTTTGATCCCAAATTCCTCTAAAATTATGTTTTCATCCCGAACTCTCTGAAGCTCCGTTTTTGACCCTGTTTGTTTTGTTTCTTTTTTCTTTTTTCTTTGATGTTCATACACGAAACTTAATTATTATTCTCTCCTATTTTGTATTCTATTAACTTTATATTTATTTTTTTGTGTATTTATTTATCTGCTTAATTATTTTGTTTCGTGTTATTTAACTTCTGCTATTATCTGCTCATTCATATTTAATTTACATATTCGTTTTCAAAATTATTTTACATACAAATAAACCTTTAAAACCGAGGCAATATCCTTTTCGTGTGGAAATCTTGGAAAATCATGCCCTAACGTGTTGGTTGTGATTTTTTCGTATAATTTATACGAATCGAATATCCTCTTTCAAGCTTTTCAAATGCCTTTTAATTTCGAAGTTTCGAGAATGTCGTGCCCTAACGTGTTAGACATTACTTCAATTCTCCATGAAATTGGAAACAAACGGGCACTTCTTCTTCAAATCTAATTTTCGAAAATCACATGAAATAAGCTATGTGTCTGAGAATCGTATTTTAAACTTAATTCGAAATTTTGAGTTCTCAAAGAATATACAAATAATTTTAAAACAAAAACGAAGAAATATTCTTTCGTGTGAAAATCTCGGAAAATCGTGTCCTAACATGCTGGGTGTGATTTTTTCGTATAATTCACGCAATCGAATATCCTCTTTTAAATCCTTTCAAAATATTCTTCAATTTTGAAATTCCGAGAATATCGTGCCCTAATGTGTTGGGCACAGCTTCAATGAAATTCGAAACACACGGACGTTTTATTCCTCGTATTTTAAACTTCACTCGAGATTTCAAAGTTTTAACAAACAAAGACCCGAAAGTAATCAACGTGGTACCAATTTTGGGGGTGTGAGGGTGCTAATCCTTCCTCTCACGTAACCGACTCACGAACCCGTTTTCTGGATTTTCGAAGACCAAAATATTTTTTAAAACGGATTTTAAACGTTTTGTGATGATCCAATCACACCAAACAAAAAAAGATTGGTGGCAACTCCCGATTTTCGATTTTTAAATTATTGTTCGAGACTTATTTGTTTTTCAAAAAAAATAAATGTTTCGACATTGTTATTAGAGAGAGAAAGGAAAACATGTTCTCTAGGACGCGTTTTTATTCTCTCTTTTAAAAATATGCCTTGTAGGACGCATTTTCTTTTCAACGGTAACTTTTTCAAAAACTAAAAAGGGTCTAACAACCATAATTTTTCCGATTGAATGCTAGATCTTTAGATTTGGTAGATACAAAAATGGGCCTAATTTCGGTCTCACAAATTTGACTATTGTAATGGATAACATCTCTAACTTGTCTACTCATCTTAAATCAAATAGTCCATTCCACATGTTTAAAACCGAAAAAAATAGTAAAAAATATTGTCCTCATCACCCAGATTAAAAGACCTACACATAATTTAACGAATTATCTTTGCTTGGATAACAGTGTAGTTATGAAATTCAAATTTTTCATGACAACCCTCTTCTCCTAATGCCAAGTATCCTTGTGGAAACAATTTGCTTGAAAGGTCGGTATGGAAACTCAAAGGATGTATGGAGTTTATTTTGTATAGCTCACACCTCAAGGCACATCAAATGATTCCAACAACAACGTGCCATGAGAATCACGGGTTTTTGAGGTATATAGTTAAAGTTGAAATTTGTGGGGGGAGAAAACGTTCCCTCATAGCGACATTTTCAACAAGGCAGCAATTCATGGAATTTCTCCCGAGTTTTTCAGCGTTTTCTCTCTGGCCGTTTCAACCCCAAGCCAACTTGATTGCTTCTGCCTCTAAGCCCTTGTAACTCGAGATTCCGGGTATAAATTCCATAAGTTGCCTCTTACTCCCCTTAAGTATTGAATAGAGATGAATGTTCAAATAAAACCTTTGAGTCAAGATTTTTTATCTCTATCGTTGTAATAGGGGTTTTTAACGTGATTTGTGGTGACTTTTTTTGTTGTTGTCAAAGAGTCTGTATCGAACTCTTGTTTCTTAATCCACTTTGAAAATGTTCCGACAAAAAATAAAACTTCAGTGTCATATTATCTCATTTTAATGGAATTCAAATTTAAAGACCAAATTTAAAAAAAATTATCGAACCCCAATACTAATATCAACCAAGACAATTTTAGAGACCAAGATAAAGTTACCAAATTTAGATATAAGTTTTGCTTTTATATTATTTGTTTGATGATTTCAAATGTTTCAAGTGTGATAAATTACTTAAGTTGCCCCTTACTCCCCTTAAGTACTGAATAGTGATGAATGTTCCAATAAAACCTTTGAGTCAAGATTTTTTATCTCTATCGTTGTAATAGGGGTTTTTAACGTGATTTGTGGCGACTTTTTTTGTTGTTGTCAAAGAGTCTGTATCGAACTCTTGTTTCTTAATCCACTTTGAAAATGTTCCGACAAAAAATAAAACTTCAGTGTCATATTATCTCATTTTAATGGAATTCAAATTTAAAGACCAAATTAAAAAAAAATTATCGAACCCCAATATTAATGTTGGAGCCCAATTTTGACCGGGCTTAAATAGTTGGATTAAGCTTTTGGGTTTTGAACAAGATTTAAATTTATGGTTAAATTTAAATTTATTTTAAATTTAAATGTAAAAACTTAAATTTGCTTTAAATTTAAATTTAATTAAAATTTAAATTAATAATAAAAACCCAAATAGAAAGTCCAATTACAATGTCCAATTTACAAGTCAATTGGCCCAATTGAGCCCAAAATTTTACAACCCAAGTGACCCAAAACAGAGACAGAATCAGCTCCAATTTGTACTGACCGATCACCTCAGCCAATCAGAGACCGTCACGTCAACAAGGTCACAGCCAACTTGCTCTGCTCACCAGTAACTTGCTCTGCCACAGTCGGTTGCCAACTGCTCCAACCACCATCTGCTACCACCATAGCTGACCTGCAAAAGCAAAGAAAAGACAAGTCTTTAATGGCATACAAACAATTTAGCATGATTGTAAAATCTGGTTATAAAATCAGATTCATTTCATTGTAAAGGGGACTCTTCTGAAAAAAAAGAGAGAAGGAAACACGAACCCATTTCTGCGAGATCAATGTAATTACAAACCCTTTTTGAAATTCAATGCAAAAGAGTTCATTTTGATTACATTCGAATAGAAGAAGAAAACAACAAAACTCAAGTCAGATGCCAAATTTCAAACATCAAGTGACTAAGGTATGATTCCAATATAAGCATATAACTGTCATGCACGAATAGAATTCCCAAGTATTTATCATTTGTAATATACATAAATGAATTTATTAAACTTACCTACTGTTAATTAATGCTTCAATTAATTCAAATGTTTGACTACATGTAAATACATCTGCATGCATTAAAAGATTACTGCTTATATTAATTGCATTTATCCGTTTTCAAAGCATACACTAAATGTATACTAAGTATTAAATAATTTCATTAACATCTTTAATAAATTTTTAGTAATAATAAATAAATATTAATAATTAATAGCAATGTAAATGAAAAACGAAAGGTCTGAACAACTCCCTGGCCACTGTCGCCGTCGGAACCGTGCCGAGCTTGCATCCGACCATCGCCGGTCCTTCGTCACGCGGACATACAAGGAACCCAAACAGATTTCAAATCGGGAACCAAAGATTTTTTTTTTTTAAAAACAAGAAACAAATACTAAAGAAGGAATAACAAATAAATGAATATTTTTGAAAGGGAAATAATTTAAAAAAAAAAAGGAATGTTTTAAAGATTACCAGATCTGAAAATCCAGATCTTGATTTTGAAAAGAAAAAATGAAAGCTTGAAAGCTGGGCTTTAAAAGAAAACAAGAGAAAAGAATGGTTTTGAGATGAAAAACAAAAAGGAAGAAAAGGAGAAGCTTACTCGATCGGATGGCGCGTGGGAGGAACCGCGACGATGGCAGCGCGTGGACGGAGAAAGTGGTTGAAGCGTTGATCGGCGATCGATGGCTGGACGGGCTGGGGTTGATCGGCCATGGTGAGATGTGAGAAAGAAAGAAGAGGAAGAGAAGGGAAAAAGAAAGCCTTTTTTAATGAAATGAATAAAATGTTTTTTTTTCTTCATAATATGGTAAAAAGAAATCCACCCCCTTTGCTGTGCGGTTTTAGCCCACAGGATTTAGATTTTTTTAACCAATGGGGAAATTTCCCCTTTAGTCCTTTAACATTTTTTAAATCTACAATTCAGTCTTCTTTATACTTTTAATTAATTATAAATTGGTCGGATAATTTACTTTGATTTTCAATTTAATCCTTCAACATTTCAAATGCATCAGAGGCTGCCGCGTGTCACTAACTTGGCATATTTATGGATTTAGTCCCTCTTATTTTTAATTTGTTTTAATTTAGTCCCTAAATCGACTTTTATTTAATTACAAAATTTGCCCAGGAATTTTTCTAGACTTACAAATTAGTCCTTTGACTTCTAGATGCCTGTGGGGCTGCCATGTGTCACCATTTCTTTGGTTTTATTATTTATAAGTCCCTAAACTATCCAGAAATTACATTTTGACCCAAAAACTTCCAAAATTACCATTTTACCCCTAAACTTTCCAAAATTTCATTTTAAAACCTGATTTCACCAAAAATTACCGTTTTACCCCTAAACTTTCTAAAATTCCATTTTAACCTTGATTTCACACAAAATTACCATTTTACCCCCGAACTTTCCAAAATTCCATTTTTAACCTCGGTTTCACCAAAAATTACCATTTTACCCTCGAACTTTCCTAAATTCCATTTTTAACCTTGATTTCACCAAAAATTACCATTTTACCCTTGAACTTTTCTAAATTCCATTTTTGACCCGGTTTGGCTAAAAATCACCGTTTTACCCTCGAGCTTCCAAATCCCATTTTTAACCCCGATTTTTACCAAAAATTATCGTTTTACCCCAGAACCTTTCAAAATCCCATTTTTTTAACCTTAAATTTTCCCAAAATTACATTTTTGCCCCCAAGAGTAATTACCATTTTGCCCCCGGGTATCCAAAGGTCTCGTTTTCAATCCCGATTGCGTCGTTTTTCGTCCTCATCAATATTTACATTTATTTTAATCATTATGCACCTGCATCTTACATTTTTACATTTTGTTCATATTGTTTCGTATTTAATTTCTCTTATTAATTGTTATTCGCTATTTAAACTTACATATTCATTTTCAAAGTGATTTCAAAGATGAGGCAATATTCCGTTCGTGCGTAAACTTCGAGAAATCATGCCCTAACGTGTCGGGTGTGATTTTTCGCATTACCCACACGCATCGAATATCCTCTTTTAAGGTTTTTTATACCTGTTAACTCCGAGATTCCGAGAACATCGTGGCTTAACGTGTTGGTCATGATTTTAATTCTCCGCGAAAATCGAAGTAAATAGGTATTCCATATTCGAACCTTTTAAACTATGTGTCCGAGGATTGCATCTTAAATTCAATACGAAATTTTCAAATTCTCAAAATATATCTACATATATAGATCACAAATAATTTAAAAAATGAGGCAATGTCCTTTCGTGTGAAAACCTCAAAAAAACTGCGCTTTAACGTGTTAAGTGTGGTTTTCGTAATTCATGCAAATCGGGTATCCTTTTCAAAAGTTTTCAAAACACTCTTCAATACAAAGGATTTTAAGACCAAAAAATAATGTTCTTTCATGTGAAGACCTCGAAACACCATGCCCTAACGTGTTTGGTGTGATTTTCGTATAATTCACACAATAGAACGCTCTCTTTTAAATCTCCCGAAACATCCTTCAATTTTGAAATTTCGAGAATATAGTGCCCTAATGTGTTGGACACGACATTTAGTTCTCATAGAGGATCGAAATACGGGGACGAATTTTCCTTAAAAGTTTTCCTCTAAAATATACAAAGCTTTCTAAAATAAACATTGCATTCTAAACTTTACTTGAATTTTCATTAGTTTTCATAAAACAAGACCCGAAAATAATCATGTGGTACCAATTCTGAGCGTACGAGGGTGCTAATCCTTCCTCGTGCGTAACCGACTCCCGAACCTATTTCTTTGGATTTCGAAGACCAACTTTTTTTAAAACGTTTTTAAACGTTTTGTGGTGATCCAATCACACCCGAAATAAAAGATTAGTGGCGACTCCCTTTTTACTCCCTATTTTTCCAAATTTTAAAAATGATTTTTCGAAGCCCCGTTCTCGAGGTGGTTTCGACAGCTTGGCGACTCCGCTGGGGACTTTTCAAAATAGACGAGAGTCAAGCCAAAATTGATTATTTTCGGGTCTTTTTTTGAGAACTTTTAAACTTTGATTTTGTTTAACATGTGATCCTCGACATCTTTGTGTGGTATTGTACTGTGATATTGCTAGTGTAATTTTGCATTTATATGTATTGTGATACTACCCTTTAAGGTGGAAGCGGGAAACTACTCCTTCGTGAGGTCTTCACCTTCGTGCAGGATAGTGAATCGCTTTCGGGGTTACAAAGTACCCTTATTTTCGTGAAGTTTTCACTTCCGTGCAAACATGCGGGAAATGCGTCCCCCTGAACCGAATTCGTCCGTATGAGCCTGTAATGGGTGAGGATCGAGGAATCTGCTGGTTTGGGTACCCTTTACTTTAGAACCTAAACTGCATATACTGAGTCGTAAGTACTCGCCCTAGACGGAGTTAGGCCGAACCTTTAGCATTTACCCGAAATAATTGTTTAGGTTCTGTGTTATGTAACTTGTATGCTGATTTTTATCATCACATGTTGCTAACCGTGTTTTGTTTTGTCTCTTTTCTTTCTGTTTGCATTTGCATCATCATACAAGAAAAGGTGTTGATATAAATCCGTTTTACCGACTAGGCAGTTTCATCATGGGGGATAGATCTTTTAATAAGGTGGAAATAACATGGCTTTGCGCTTATGGTCAAAGGAAAGCACAAAGACAAAGAAGATTTAGAAGATCTGAAGGAAGATTATGCAAATTCAGATCAAGATCCTTGAAAGGAATCAAGAAACAAGTCAGGGGTACTTTTGACAAGCTCAGAGACAAGTTCGAGATAAAGATTATACAAATGATGAAAAGTGGCTGATCACAAGCGAGCATTAGTCATCAAAGCTTATGAATCAAGATCAAAGCAGGGATGAAATTGGAAGACCAAAGCTCTAGGCCATATGGCAAAGTCGTATGTAATTCGTTTATGTGGAGAATTTTGTCCCCTAGAGAAGTTGCTCTAATGGAAAGTGGACTTTAGAATCAATGCCTTTTTCTTATGCATACATGCATTCATAAGCTGCACATTTTATTAACTTGTACATAATTCCTTGAGAGCCTACCTCAAGTAAGATTGTGCCAATCCTTCAGTGGTTACTTGAGCAAGGTAAGAGACACGATTATATTTTTTGCTTTTAATTGCAAAATATTTTGAGTCTATTTGCATTGCATTTTCATAAAAAAGGTGTTGATCCATGGTTCTGTTAGCAAATGGAGAACTGGTCATAAGAAAGCGGATTCTTTGATAAGGTTTAAGTCAACGTGGTCGTGCATATATGGTCAAAAGATAAAAGGATGGGCTGTCAAAGGAGTGCATGTCAGGGATTCAAGATTACACCAAGTACATAAAAGCCATAACAGTTTGCTAGAGCTGAAAGGAACATGGAAGACAAAATGAGGCAGATGTCCAATCATGAATATTTTGACTTACTTGATGCTAAAAGGACTAGGTAACGGTCTCGAGCTCTCACTTAGTATTGGAGTTTAATTTCTAATGGTTTCGCACCTGGATGACATGATGTCCACGATAAAAGAGTATATCATTCTTAGTAAAGCCTGCTTCAAACATGATGAATATCCTTACTTGCTTAGGGTTAAAGTAGAGATGTACCTTTTTCGAAGTCCTAATACAATACTGGGATTCAACTTAGTCGCTTCACCTTCAAAAACATGGACATACTGTAGGAGAATACATTATATCGCTCAATAACGCAAGTTGATAAGGCCGACTCTAAAAGAGCGAGCATAAGATTGCAGCTTTGATCAGAGAAAAAGGGGATAACAAGTGTATTACCCCGCGAGATAGTACACTCAGATGCAAGAAAGAATGATGGCGTCTTCATCTCAAACACAATTGAGTTAGTCGTCTTTCATAAAGTACCGGGGCACGTAGAGGTCACGGTTACAGATTTTGACAAAAGAGTCACTCATTTCCTAGCAATCTTAGTCACTAAGCACTTGTTGAAGAAGGGGAAAAGAAAGGTGTGTTGATTCACGACTTTTATTAGTCCCGGGGCAGTGTGAGAAGTCAAAAAAATCTTATCGAGAATTCTTTGAAGACTACTTTCTGTTGACGGGATTTGTGCTTGTTCAAAGACAAGATGACATTGCCAAAGATGATGGAAAATAAACGAGAAATGATCTCAGCACTCTCAGGGGCAAGTCCAAGATAAGGGCCCATGCTGCAGGCAAAAAAAAAAACTTGACTTGAATGCGAGAAATGGCTAGATGCTCGACGTTTTGAACAAGGAATCAGGGGCGAACCAAAGCAAAGATTAGGACTTTGAGCATTAAAGCACGACCATACATGCTTCTGTCTAATGTAAAAGAATTTGCTTTCTAGTAAAGTTGTCTAACGGAATGGAACCAAGAATCAATGCCTTGTTGCATGCATTTTATCATTTCATGTGCATTTGCATTTCGTGCATTAAATAAAATTCCACATGATTGAAACACTCGTGTGAAAGAGAGTTATCTACCTTAAATAAAAACCAAGAGGAAACATGATAAATCAAGATAAGGAATGATAAAATTGAAAAAAAGTCATGTGAAGAATGAAACCTATTGAGAGTTCGCCATACTCTCGAGAGTGTTTTGGACAAATAGATTGTGGAGGAGCTTCCTGTAGTCTTTAGGACTTTTCCAAGAAAATATTCAGGACACGCTTATCACTCTAAGTCCGAGAGTAATAGGGATCCTTTTATAAAGGGCAAGTGACCACCATCTTTTATTTCAATAAAAATGGTGCATTATTTTTGTCCCATTTGGCAAACACTTTACCATTTTTTCCATTCGTTCATACCATAATTAATCATTCTTTCGTTCAATTATTCTTTGGATCCGCTTTTTGTCTTTATGCTGGGTCCCTTGATATCAAAGATACGAGCAACATTGCTATTGACTTAAACCCTTTTGAGTGAGACATGAGTTCAGAAAAATTCTGAGGCTTTGAAAATGATCAGGAGTGTAACTTGTCTCCCGATCTGCTATGGATGTTTGAGCAAGACGTGAACCAGACATCATCTTGAAGAGTCGTGATTTTAAGGGAGAATCGAGACATGAGTCTTTGTAAAGACAAGGCAAACTGCCTCGAGAATCCAAAAGTCTTTTGCATGATTCTATCAAAGCATGCCAAATTTAAGCAACTGATGTCGTGACACATAGACTCTCATAAAGGAGGAATGCAATCGAATTCAACAGAAACTTAAAGAATTGAGGCTCAACGTGTGAAAAAAATCAAATCAAAAATAAAAAAGAGAGTAAAAAAAAATCAAAAAAGAGATGGGTCAGAAATTCGCAAAAGGCATTTTAAACCCAAATAAAAAAGGAAAAAAAGAAGAAGAAGAAGAAAGGGTCAAGATGAAAACCCGCAAAGGGCATCTTGAAAAAATTTTCCACGTCATGGCCTCTTTCTATGTGAAGTATGGGCATCAGCGAGACAATTTTGCAAACGAGTTTCTAATGCGCATCAATTCGCCCTCATTGAAAATGAGAGATTATGTGTCGATATGGAATGCCAAGAAAGGATCATATCTAACGATGACTTGAACTTGAGCAACAACACGATAGCAAAGTCTGCAGCCAATTCAAGAACAAATATCACGACTCAACACCACATCGCCAAGAATGGAGCATTGGCGAAGAACCAATAAAGACAACAAAGGATTGATTGGATTCATAGCAGAGAGCTACAAAGACTCGACATGAGAAATCACCATTCATCTTCGAGACTTATCAGGCTTCTATCAGAGCGTCCACTAAGGCAACATTGTTCTCACTAAAAGGAAGGTCGTCCTACCAATTAAAGGCAATTTTCTTTCCCTCCAGATTTTGTTAGAGCCAATAAAGCAGAATGGATCTGATCCAAATAAAGTCAAAAATCCTAAAAGTCGTGACCAGATGACAAGGGTTTACGAAAAAGAAGGATTCATTCTATAGAATTCCACGAGAGATCTCTAGTTTTAAAAAGGATCTTTCTTGCAAAAAACTTCTAAGGAAAATAGATGTCAAATTGGGAAAAGCCCCATGAGACAAAGAAAGACTCTTTGAAAAAGCTTTGATTTTGATGAACGGCAAAGACATGCCCAACTTCGTGAACTCAGATACAATGAAGAAAAAACAAATAAAAAAGGAGAAAAATGAAAAAAAAACAAAAAAAGAGAAAAAGAAAATAGAAAGGAGAGGTCGAGGTGAAAACTCGTAAAGAGCATCTCGAAACCTAAGGAGATTTGAGTTGAAAACTTGAAAGGGCAGCTCAAATTTGAATAAGAAAAAGGGGGCATGAAGTGGTCTTCTCTCTCAAAAGTAGCAAGGTGGAGAAACTTTACACCTTGAAGCATTGACAAAGTACTCTAGTTTTATGAACACATGTCAAGCTCAGAATGGTCTTCGCCAAGTCTGCTCATTGAAGCTCATACTTTGATATTTGGGGCACCTAACTCCATCCTTTGTTCACCTTAGGTTTGCAACTTTTGACCAATACATGTCATTTTTAATCCATTTGTGAGCTATACCTTCATGAAATTCATTCGTCTTGCGATCATGTCTAAGCATTTCCACATCAAAATAATGATCAATGAACCAATAACCTTTTCATTCATGCAAACTTTAACCCTCGATCAAATTCAATTTCATCCATTTCGTAACCCTGATCAAGCATGTTTGCATAACAGCCAATGGACTAATCTTTTCATCCATGTGAACTTTGCCTCCGAACGATATACTTTGCTCACTCTATATTCGACATCTTTTGACTAATATGGGTCACTCTTTTCAGGCAAGCTTTGCCTCCAATAAAATTCATCCATCTAATCCTATTCTTTGCTCATTGTGTGACCAATACATTTTTAATCTTCATGTGAGCCTTGCCTCAAATAAAATTTCATTCGCCTTGCGACCATGCTTAAGCAAAATTTTGCACCAAAATTGTGATTATTGAACCAACGATCTTTTCGTTCATACGACCTTTTGTTTGCAATCCATTTCAATGTCATCCATAGCCTTGATGCAAGCATCTTTGCATTTGAAATCATGGTTAGTGGTCAACAATATAAGGAATAGAAGGATTTCTGCATATTGTCTAGAAAATTTTTAAATATTACAGGAACCTGAAACAGGACCACTAGTTGGAAATAACACGAATCCGAGGGATAAAAGGGTTTTGAAACAAATAGTTCAAAATACGACCACCTCTTTAGGTTTCATGTCAAAGATACCATACTAAAAAACATGATAACACGTTGGTGATAGGACTTAGACAAACGACGAACAATGTCGACCTAAAGACTAAAATAAATCATTTCTCAAAAATAACATTTTGCATTCATCATTTTAGGAGCATTTGACTCATCCTGATCATCGCATCCTAAACAATCTGGCCTACTTAGAGGCCCATTTGAGCATATTTTATAGGTCTCAGCACCACGAAACTCAACAAGGAAAGGTCCAAGTCGCAACGGCAGATCGTATACCTCAAAAGCATGGAAGGGAAAGATCTAAGACCGCAATGGCAGATCCAGTACCGTAAAAACAGAAAAGGGAAAGGTATAAGTCGCAACTGCGGACCGTGTACCTCGAAAGCATGGACCAGAAAGATCTAAGACCGCAACGGCAGATCCAGTGCCACAAAGATACAGAAGGGAAATATCTAAGCCCGCAACGGCAGATTCAGTATCGCAAAGACAAAAGGGAAATGTCTAAGTCACAATGGCGATACATAAAGAAAAAATCTAATACCGCGATGGTGGATTCAGTACCATGTTTGAAGAGAGAGGTTTGAGTCGCAACGACGAACCCAGTACTTTAGAAGCATGAAAGGTCGAATTTATGACGATGAAACTTTTACCTTTAAGTCAAGATGAAGTTTCAAATGTCAAAATTTTATCCTCTTAAAGTTATAGTAAAGTTGGATAATGAATCTTCATCTCTCTGGAGTTATAATAAGAGCAAGATGAATTTTCAAATGTCAAATTTTTTTATCCTCTTAAAGTTATAGTAAAGTTAGATAGCAAGTCTTTATCTCTCTGAAATTGAAGTAAGAGCTAGATAAAGCATCAGATCATTTCCTATCCTCTTGAAATTGAAGTAAAGCTGGATATCAAGTCTTCATCTCTGAAATTGAAGTAAGAACAAGATCATTTCCTATCCTCTTGAAATTGAAGTAGAGTTGGATAACAAGTCTTCATCTCTGAAATTGAAGTAAGAGCAAGATCATTTCCTATCCTCTTGAAATTGAAGTAAAGCTGGATAGCAAGTTTTTATCTCTCTGAAATTGAAGTAAGAGCTAGATAAAGCATCCAACATCATTTTCCTATCCTCTTGAAATTGAAGTAGAGCTGGATATCAAGCCTTCGTCCCTCTGAAATTGAAGTAAGAGTAAGATGAAGCACCAACATCATTTTCCTATCCTCTTGAAATTGAAGTAAAGCTGGATATCAAGTTTTTATCTCTGAAATTGAAGTAAGAGCAAGATCATCTCCTATCCTCTTGAAATTGAAGTAGAGTTGGATAACAAGTTTTTATCTCTGAAATTGGAGTAAGAGTAAGATGAAGCACCAACATCATTTTCCTATCCTCTTGAAATTGAAGTAAAGCTGGATATCAAGTTTTTATCTCTGAAATTGAAGTAAGAGCAAGATCATCTCCTATCCTCTTGAAATTGAAGTAGAGTTGGATAACAAGTCTTTATCTCTGAAATTGAAGTAGGAACAAGATCATTTTCTATCCTCTTGAAATTGAAGTAAAGCTGGATATCAAGTTTTTATCTCTGAAATTGAAGTAAGAGCAAGATCATCTCCTATCCTCTTGAAATTGAAGTAGAGTTGGATAACAAGATTTTATCTCTGAAATTGAAGTAAGAGCAATATCATCTCCTATCCTCTTGAAATTGAAGTAGAGTTGGATAACAAGTCTTTATCTCTAAAATTGAAGTAAAGTAGGATAGCAAGTCTTTATCTCTCTGAAATTAAAGTAAGAGCAAGATGAAACCTCGACATCAAACCCTACTTTCGAGGATGCAGCAAGTCAGATAGCAGATCCCATTTTTCTCGCAGTCACAGTGGATTGAAATAGGACGGCAAGTCAAGTGTTATCAATGTGAAGTAGCCAACGATGGAGCCGAGATTCAGTGAAACCTGACAAAATTGGGCCTCCTTTTTAATCTTTGCTCTATTCCTGTTACACAACAACGAGCAAAGAGGGGTAGCTGTTGGAGCCCAATTTTGACCGGGCTTAAATAATTGGATTAAGCTTTTGGGTTTTGAACAAGATTTAAATTTATGGTTAAATTTAAATTTATTTAAAATTTAAATTAATAATAAAAACCCAAATAGAAAGTCCAATTACAATGTCCAATTTACAAGTCAATTGGCCCAATTGAGCCCAAATTTTTACAACCCAAGTGACCCAAAACAGAGACAGAATCAGCTCCAATTTGTACTGACTGATCACCTCACCCAATCAGAGACCGCCACGTCAAGAAGGTCACAGCCAACTTGCTCTGCTCACCAGTAACTTGCTCTGCCACAGCCGGTTGCCAACTGCTCCAACCACCATCTGCTACCACCATAGCTGACCTGCAAAAGCAAAGAAAAGACAAGTCTTTAATGGCATACAAACAATTTAGCATGATTGTAAAATCTGGTTATAAAATCAGATTCATTTCATTGTAAAGGGGACTCTTCTGAAAAAAAAAAGAAGGAAACACGAACCCATTTCTACGAGATCAATGTAATTACAAACCCTTTTTGAAATTCAATGCAAAAGAGTTCATTTTGATTACATTCGAATAGAAGAAGAAAACAACAAAACTCAAGTCAGATGCCAAATTTCAAACATCAAGTGACTAAGGTATGATTCCAATATAAGCATATAACTGTCATGCACGAATAGAATTCCCAAGTATTTATCATTTGTAATATACATAAATGAATTTATTAAACTTACCTACTGTTAATTAATGCTTCAATTAATTCAAATGTCTGACTACATGTAAATACATCTGCATGCATTAAAAGATTACTACTTATATTAATTGCATTTATCCGTTTTCAAAGCATGCACTAAATGTATACTAAGTATTAAATAATTTCATTAACATCTTTAATAAATTTTTAGTAATAATAAATAAATATTAATAATTAATAGCAATGTAAATGAAAAACGAAAGGTCCGAACAACTCCCTAGCCACTGTCGCCGTCGGAACCGTGCCGAGCTTGCATCCGACCATCGCCGATCCTTCGTCGCGCGGACATACAAGGAACCCAAACAGATTTCAAATCGGGAACCAAAGATTTTTTTTTAAAAAAGAAGAAACAAATACTAAAGAAGGAATAACAAATAAATGAATGTTTTTGAAAGGGAAATAATTTTAAAAATAAAAATAAAAAAGGAATGTTTTAAAGATTACCAGATCTGAAATCCAGATCTTGATTTTGAAAAGAAAAAATGAAAGCTTGAAAGCTGGGCTTTAAAAGAAAACAAGAGAAAAGAATGGTTTTGAGATGAAAAACAAAAAGGAAGAAAAGGAGAAGCTTACCCGATCGGATGGCGCGTGGGAGGAACCGCGACGATGGCGGGGTGTGGACGGAGAAAGTGGTTGAAGCGTTGATCGGCGATCGGTGGCTGGACGGGCTGGGGTTGATCGGCCATGGTGAGATGTGAGAAAGAAAGAAGAGGAAGAGAAGGGAAAAAGAAAGCCTTTTTTAATGAAATTAATAAAATGTTTTTTTTTTCTTCATAATATGGTAAAACGAAATCCACCCCCTTTGCTGTGCGGTTTTAGCCTACAAGATTTAGATTTTTTTAACCAATGGGGAAATTTCCCCTTTAGTCCTTTAACATTTTTTAAATCTACAATTCAGTCTTCTTTATACTTTTAATTAATTATAAATTGGCCGGATAATTTACTTTGATTTTCAATTTAATCCTTCAACATTTCAATGCATCAGAGGCTGCCACGTGTCACTAACCTAGTATATTTATGGATTTAGTCCCTCTTATTTTTAATTTGTTTTAATTTAGTCCCTAAATTGACTTTTATTTAATTACAAAATTGGCCCAGGAATTTTTCTAGATTTATAAATTAGTCTTTTGACTTCTGTATGCCTGTGGGGCTGCCACATGTCACCATTTCTTTGGTTTTATTATTTATAGGTCCCTAAACTATCAAAAAATTACATTTTGACCTCGAAACTTCCAAAAATTACCATTTTACCCCCAAACTTTCCAAAATTTCATTTTTAACCCTGATTTCACCAAAAATTATCGTTTTACCCTTGAACTTTCTAAAATTCCATTTTTAACCCCGATTTCACACAAAATTACCATTTTACCCCCGAACTTTCTAAAATTCCATTTTTAACCCCGGTTTCACCAAAATTACCATTTTACCCTCGAACTTTCCTAAATTCCATTTTTAACCCGATTTCGCTAAAAATCACCATTTTACCCTCGAGCTTTCCAAATCCCATTTTTAACCTCGATTTTCACCAAAAATTACCGTTTTACCCTAGAACCTTCCAAGATCCCATTTTTTTAACCCTAAATTTTCCCAAAATTACATTTTTGCCCCCGAGAGTCAAAAATTACCATTTTGCCCCCGGGTATCCCAAGGTCCTGTTTTCATCCCGATTGCGTCGTTTTTCGTCCTCATCAATATTTACATTTATTTTAATCATTATGCACCTGCATCTTACATTTTTGCATTCTGTTCATATTGCTTCGTATTTAATTTCTCTTATTAATTGTTATTCGCTATTTAAACTTATATATTCATTTTCAAAGTGATTTCAAAGACGAGGCAATATTCCGTTCGTGCGTAAACTTCGAGAAATCATACCCTAACGTGTCGGGTGTGATTTTTCGCATAACCCACACGCGTCAAATATCCTCTTTTAAGGTTTTTTATACCTGTTAACTCCGAGATTCCGAGAACATCGTGGCCTAACGTGTTGGTCATGATTTTAATTCTCCGCGAAAATCGAAGTAAATTGGTATTCCATATTCGAACCTTTTAAACTATGTGTCCGAGGATTGCATCTTAAATTCAATACGAAATTTTCAAATTCTCAAAATATATCTACATATATATATCACAAATAATTTAAAAAATGAGGCAATGTCCTTTGGTGTGAAAACCTCGAAAAAACCGCGCTTTAACGTGTTAATTGTGATTTTCGTAACTCATGCAAATCGAGTATCCTTTTCAAAAGTTTTCAAAAAACTCTTCAATACAAAGGATTTTAAGACCAAAAAATAATGTTCTTTCATGTGAAGACCTCGAAACACCATGCCCTAACGTGTTTGGTGTGATTTTCGTATAATTCACACAATAGAACGCTCTCTTTTAAATCTCCCGAAACATCCTTCAATTTTGAAATTTCGAGAATATAGTGCCCTAATGTGTTGGACACGACATTTAGTTCTCATAGAGGATCGAAATACGGGGACGAATTTTCGTTAAAAGTTTTCCTCTAAAATTATACAAAGCTTTCTAAAATAAACATTGCATTCTAAACTTTACTCGAATTTTCATTAGTTTTCATAAAACAAGACTTGAAAATAATCATGTGGTACCAATTCTGGGCGTACGAGGGTGCTAATCCTTCCTCGTGCGTAACCGACTCCCGAACCTATTTCTCTGGATTTCGAAGACCAACTTTTTTAAAACGTTTTTAAATGTTTTGTGGTGATCCAATCACACCCGAAATAAAAGATTAGTGGCGACTCCCTTTTTACTCCCTATTTTTCCAAATTTTAAAAATGATTTTTCGAAGCCCCGTGCTCGAGGTGGTTTCGACAACTAATATCAACCAAGACAATTTTAGAGACCAAGATAAAGTTACCAAATTTAGATATAAGTTTTGCTTTTATATTATTTGTTTGATGATTTCAAATGTTTCAAGTGTGATAAATTCCTTAAGTTGCCCCTTACTCCCCTTAAGTATTGAATAGTGATGAATGTTCCAATAAAACCTTTGAGTCAAGATTTTTTATCTTTATCGTTGTAATAGGGGTTTTTAACGTGATTTGTGGCGACTTTTTTTGTTGTTGTCAAATAGTCTGTATCGAACTCTTGTTTCTTAATCCACTTTGAAAATGTTCTGACAAAAAATAAAATTTCAGTGTCATATTATCTCATTTTAATGGAATTCAAATTTAAAGACCAAATTTAAAAATTATCGAACCCCAATACTAATATCAACCAAGACGATTTTAGAGACCAAGATAAAGTTACCAAATTTAGATATAAGTTTTGCTTTTATATTATTTGTTTGATGATTTCAAATGTTTCAAGTGTGATAAATTCCTTAAGTTGCCCCTTACTCCCCTTAAGTATTGAATAGTGATGAATGTTCCAATAAAACCTTTGAGTCAAGATTTTTTATCTCTATCGTTGTAATAGGGGTTTTTAACGTGATTTGTGGCGACTTTTTTTGTTGTTGTTAAAGAGTCTGTATCGAACTCTTGTTTCTTAATCCACTTTGAAAATGTTCTGACAAAAAATAAAATTTCAGTGTCATATTATCTCATTTTAATGGAATTCAAATTTAAAGACCAAATTTAAAAAAATTATCGAACCCCAATACTAATATCAACCAAGACGATTTTAGAGACCAAAATAAAGTTACCAAATTTAGATATAAGTTTTGCTTTTATATTATTTGTTTGATGATTTCAAATGTTTCAAGTGTGATAAATTCCTTAAGTTGTCCCTTACTCCCCTTAAGTATTGAATAGTGATGAATGTTCCAATAAAACCTTTGAGTCAAGATTTTTTATCTCTATCGTTGTAATAGGGGTTTTTAACGTGATTTGTGGCGACTTTTTTTGTTGTTGTTAAAGAGTCTATATCGAACTCTTGTTTCTTAATCCACTTTGAAATGTTCTGACAAAAACTAAAATTTCAGTGTCATATTATCTCATTTTAATGAAATTAAAATTTAAAGATCAAATTTAAAAAAATTATCGAACCCCAATACTAATATCAACCAAGATGGTTTTAGAGACCAAGATAAAGTTACCAAATTTAGATATAAGTTTTGCTTTTATATTATTTGTTTGACAAAAAATAAAACTTCAGTGTCATATTATCTCATTTTAATGGAATTCAAATTTAAAGATTAAATTTAAAAAAATTATCGAACCCCAATACTAATATCAAGCAAGACAATTTTAGAGACCAAGATAAAGTTACCAAATTTAGATATAAGTTTTGCTTTTATATTATTTGTTTGACGATTTCAAATGTTTCAAGTGTGGTTATCATTTTTTTTTTTTTTTTGTGATTGTTGTCTTCACTGTTATAAATAATAAAGTCCAAGGCAAGCTCATCAAATCGATCCAATTAAATTGCCGGAAACAGAATAAAATAAAAAACTTCTAGAAGAAAATATTAAAATTGAAAAAGAAACAAGGCATTTAAATACAATAAAATTAAAGTTAATAGATTTGTTCCAAATAAAGACAAAACTTGGCGGTCTCAATTGTCAATATCCCAAGTTGTAAGCCGTAATGAATGTGAACGTGGCTGGAAACGTGGATATATATACATATAGTCAAATGCATCACGCATCAATATTATATTATATCATTCAGTGGATACATCTAGAAAATGAGTTTGACTTCTGCAGGTTGCAGGAAGGGTTTATGAATCGAAAATGTTAGAATATAAGACCTAGAACTTCTCAAAAATTTAACTATAGTCCCTGTACTTTTATTTCAAGGAATTTAGGTTCAGTTTAGCATTGTTGTTGTGGTTGAAAAGTGTTTTAAAAAGCTCGGTTTGTAAAAATAATTTTTGAAAAATATTGTGAGAAAGTTTAGTTTTTTAATTTAAGGTATTTGGCATTGTTATTGAAATTGCGGTGGGGAGTTAAAATGTTCATTTTATACATGATTTTAGAAATTAAAAAATAAATTAAAATAGGTAATATTTAATTTAATAAATAAAATATTCAAAATTTGAAATACAATAACAAATGATATTTAAATAATTTATTATAATGATACTTATGTAAATTATTTAATATAATGATACTTAAAATATAAATTAATACAAAAATTTAAATACATTTTTTTATACCTAAAATATAAATTAATTTAAAATTTTAAATATCTTTTAAATAGTTAATACAAATAAGGATATTTTATAATTTGTACTTCGACGCAAAAGTCAAAAGTCAAAATATCTAAACCATAACTTTTTACATTTGGGTGAAAAGTTGTTTTTCACCGCACTTTCAACCCTAAAAGCCAAGTGTTTGGCTTTGCTATGAAAAAGCATTTCTTCACCTCAAAAGCATTCCGAACGTAAGGGTGTTCAAGTGATTAACCGAAGTAAATTAGTATTAATCGAATTAATCGATTTTTTTAATCTTTTAATTGTTAATCGAATCGAAATTTTTTCAAAAAAATTAACCGAATTAAAATATTTTGATTAATTTAACCGATTAACCGAAATTTACATGTTTTTATTTTTTTGATTAAAATAAATATAAAACATATCAAAATAAATCAATTGATGATATTGATTTGACTAGATTAATTGAATTAAAACTATATAAAATTTGTATTATTAATTATTAAGTTTGGTTAATTCAATTAATTACCCGATTTCGGATCAAATTAACTGATAATCGAACTTCTAAAAAATTATTAACCGATATCCGATCGAATTAGATCAGTTAATCGACCGATTAACCAAATTAGATCGATTTAATCGGTTAATTCGGTTTTAACCGAAATTTGAACACCTTTACCCAAATACATTCTTTGTAAGACCCTAAAAATAGGTCTAGTGATTTCGAGTAAATTTATCAGGTTTCTAATTTTTTAGAAAAATAATATTCCAAAAAATAAAAATATTTTAGAAAAATTAATTTTAATCATTTGTACTTCAAAACCCTAAAGCCTAAAATATCTAAACCTCAGCTTTTACATTTGGTTGGAAAAGTACTTTTCCACCGTACTTTCAACCTTAAAAGCAAGTGTTTGGCATTGTTTTTACGATTGGGTGAAAAAACATTTTTTTTTATCGTACTTTTGGCATTACTTCATGGTGGAAAAGCATTTCTTTCACCTCCAAAAGCATTTCCGAACGCATTTTTACTCTATTTAATTTTTAAATTTCAAATTTTAGATTCTATTGTTAATACTATTAAATTTTTTGGTGATATGATATATTGAAATAAAAAAATAGTCATTTGGCAGCCATATGCCTAAAATAAATGATATTGTAAATAATTTGAGTTTAACAAAATAATTTAAAGATGGTTAACAATTGAACTTAAATTTTGAAATATGAAAAGTAAAAAAATTAAATTTTTAGAAATAAAAATATAGAAACTAAATTTCAAATTTTTAAAAAGTACGAGGACTTAAGATAAATTTAAGCAATTGAAAAATAATGGAGACCTTTTTGCAAGCCAGAATGTACTTGTTGTTCAAGCAAAGAGCCAGGAAATAAGCAATATAAGTAAGCAATACATGTTTGTAAGCAACCCGAATTCACTCTTTGAGTGTTTCATTCCAAGTTTTCAACTGCCCCTTTTGGATTTTTGGTATGTAAAATGTTTCTCATTGACTCATTTTTTTTTTCATTTTTGGTGATTTTGTTGGGATTTGGGTCATGCTTAAATCATAGCTTTATCAATGGCGTGTTCTTCGATCTTCACTTCTTAATGTTCAAATAATGGAGCAGCTTTGTTTTAAAAAATTTTGATTCATTTAAAAAAAAAAAGCGAGGTTGTTGTTGTGTTACATCAAATAGTCTCAGATTTGTCTGTGTTTTTTTTTTTTCAGCTTGGATATAATTTTTCAAGTTGTTGAGCTTGAGGAGCTTCAACAATGGCTACTGAGAATGGCTCAAATGGTGATACCAACTTACATGAAGCCAGCACATCAAAAAACCAAGAACAGCTTAATGGAGAAAATAAAGAAACAGAAACAAACAAAAAGAAAGAAAAAACCAACACTATTCCATTTTACAAGCTGTTTGCGTTCGCCGATCAGACCGATATGATGTTAATGATCATTGGCACAATCGGCGCCATTGGAAACGGTTTATGTATGCCGCTCATGACAACCATACTTGGAGATCTTATTGATGCTTTTGGACAAAACCAGAGTAACGACCGAGTAGTTCATGTTGTCTCAAGGGTTGCTTTAAGATTTGTCTACCTCGCTGCCGGGGCCGGAATAGCCGCTTGTCTTCGTAAATAATCTCTCCTTTATATGTCTCAGTTATGTCTCAATTTATCCACAGACTAACAAAGCTTGGATTTGTTGTTGTTGTTTTTCTGCAGAGGTGAGTTGCTGGATGGTTACAGGTGAAAGACAAGCTGCAAGAATAAGAGGTTTGTACTTAAAAACCATATTGAGACAAGATATAGCTTTCTTTGATGTTGAAACGACTACGGGAGAGGTCGTTGGACGTATGTCCGGTGACACAGTTCTCATACAGGACGCGATGGGCGAAAAGGTATATATCGAAATCGATTAAAAGTTTGGTTGAAATCATTGGAATAATATTAACTAATTTGGTTTTTTCAGGTTGGGAAGTTTTTACAGTTGGTGTCTACATTCTTAGGAGGTTTTGTTATAGCATTTGTTAGAGGATGGCTTCTTGCTGTTGTCATGATGTCAGCTATACCTCTACTTGTAACAGCTGGTGGAACAATGGCTCTTATTATATCGAAGATGGTATCTCGAGGACAAGCAGCGTATGCTAAAGCCGGCACCGTCGTTGAAGAGACAATCGGTTCGATCAGAACTGTACGTTCTAACACAACATAGTTGTTGTTCTTGTTGGAAATATGTGACTGATTATTTGATATGGTTCCAGGTTGCATCATTTACCGGTGAGCAGCAGGCTATAAGTAAATACAGCAAGCTTCTTGTTACTGCATATAAATCAGGTGTTCATGAAGGGACTGCTGCTGGACTTGGTCTCGGTGTAGCTATGATGATCTTATTCTGCAGTTATGCTATGGCTGTATGGTTTGGTGGGAGGTTGATTTTGAACAATGGATATACAGGAGGTCAAGTAATTAACGTTATTGTCGCGGTATTGATTGGTTCCTTGTAAGTTAAATTTCGAATCTCGACATAATTATGATGCATGCTTCATAGTTCATAGGCTGAAACTGAACTCTTTGTGGTTGTGGATATGTTTAAGGTCCCTGGGGCAATCATCACCATGCATGAGTGCATTTGCTGCTGGTCAAGCTGCGGCGTTTAAGATGTTCGAGACTATCAATAGGAAGCCGGAGATCGACCCGTACAATATGAGTGGGAAAGTGTTGGAGGACATTAACGGTGATGTAGAACTGAGAGATGTTTATTTCAGTTATCCTGCTAGACCAGAAGAGCAAATTTTCAGTGGATTCTCTCTTTCTATTCCATGTGGTACAACAGTTGCTTTGGTTGGAGAAAGTGGAAGTGGGAAATCAACTGTAATTAGTCTTATAGAAAGGTTTTACGATCCACAAGCCGGTGAAGTGCTTATCGATGGTATTAATCTTAAAGAGTTACAACTTAGATGGATTAGGGGAAAGATTGGCCTTGTTAGCCAAGAACCTGTGTTGTTTACAGCTAGTATAAAGGATAACATTGCCTATGGAAAAGAAGGTGCAACCGTAGAAGAGATACGAGCCGCTGCTGAACTTGCAAATGCTGCTAACTTCATTGATAAACTACCTCAGGTTCTAATCCCTTTTCTGAAAAACATGTTTTGTATCACATATGTTTTAAAAGATATGAAAGGTTTGAACTTTGAACTTAATATGTAGGGGCTAGACACCATGGTCGGAGAGCATGGAACTCAACTTTCTGGTGGACAAAAGCAAAGAGTAGCAATAGCAAGAGCAATTCTAAAGGACCCTCGGATATTGCTTTTAGACGAAGCAACAAGTGCATTAGATGCTGAATCCGAAAGAGTGGTGCAAGAAGCATTGGACCGCATAATGGGCAATAGGACTACAGTCATCGTTGCTCATCGTTTAAGTACCGTGAGAAATGCAGATACGATTGCTGTAATTCATCGAGGAAAGATGGTTGAAAAAGGGTCACATTCAGAACTACTCAAGGATCCAGAGGGAGCGTACTCACAGCTTATTCGATTACAAGAAGTAAATAAAGAGTCGGAACAAGTAACAGATGTATCAGAAGTTAACCCGGAATCATTTAGACAATCAAGCTTGAGAAGATCAATGAAGCGATCAATCAGTAGGGGATCATCTATCGGAAGTAGCAGTCACCATTCTTTATCTATAGCCTTTGGTGTGCCTACTGGAATAGAAGTCAATGAACCTGAAGTAGTAGAAACCGAAGACTCTACTGAACAGTCATCAAAGTATCCAGAAGTTCCCATCAGTCGGCTAGCTTACCTCAACAAGCCAGAGATTCCCGTGCTCCTACTCGGAACTATAGCCGCAATTATCAATGGTTGCATACTTCCGGTTTACGGTTTATTGATTTCCCGTGTGATTGAAACATTCTATAAACCACCTCATGAGTTAAGACAGGATACAAGATTCTGGGCACTGATATATGTGGCCCTTGGCTTGGCAGCATTATTGGCATGCCCATCACGAACGTACTTCTTTTCGGTTGCTGGATGTAAACTAATCCAACGAATCCGATTAATGTGTTTTTCAAATGTGGTTCACATGGAAGTTGGTTGGTTTGATGAACCAGATAATTCAAGTGGTTCAATAGGTGCAAGGCTCTCGGCCGATGCAGCCACAATACGTGCCTTGGTTGGTGATGCACTAGCTCAAATGGTCTCAAACCTTGCATCAGCTGTTGCCGGTTTAGTCATTGCTTTTGCTGCAAGTTGGCAATTGGCATTTATAATCATAGGACTAATCCCTTTGTTAGGGGTCAATGGATATGTTCAAATAAGAGCCATGAAGGGATTTAGCGCCGACGCAAAGGTATGCTCGAAACTATCTAAAACCTGATACGTTTTTCAAGCATATACTTCATTTAGATTTAAATATAAATGGTTTTGCAGATGATGTACGAGGAGGCAAGCCAAGTTGCTAGTGATGCAGTCGGGAGTATACGAACGGTTGCTTCATTTTCTGCTGAGGAAAAAGTAATGGAACTCTATAGAAAGAAATGTGAAGGTCCATTGAAAGCAGGGATAAGGCAAGGGTTGATTAGTGGAGCCGGATTTGGACTTTCGTTCTTCTTGCTCTTTAATGTTTACGCCACCAGTTTCTACTCCGGATCTCGACTCGTTAAGAGTGGCAATGCCACATTCTCGGATGTTTTTCAAGTGAGTCATTTTAAGACCTTATATATTCACAATGTATGTCCATGTGATACTGAGACCAGTACCGAATTTCGCAGGTTTTTTTTGCTTTGACAATGGCAACTGTTGGCATTTCTCAATCAAGCACCCTGGCTCCTGATTCCAGCAAAGCCAAGTCAGCTGCTGCTTCCATATTCGCAATTATCGACCGTAAGTCTAAGATAGACCCGAGTGACGAGTCTGGGACAACATTAGAAAACGTGAAGGGTGATATCGAACTTTCTCATGTCAGTTTCACGTATCCATTAAGACCGGACATTCAAATTTTCCAAGACTTGAGTTTATCTATCCCTGCTGGCAAGGTAACAAAACTATCCTTTTGCAATTTTATAGACACTAGACCATATATGTATATATGTGTGTGTATGTATGTTAATGTCAACTTTTGTTTTTCAGACTGTTGCATTGGTAGGAGAAAGTGGGAGTGGGAAATCCACTGTGATATCATTATTACAGAGATTTTACGATCCGGATTCCGGACGTATCACTATCGATGGAGTCGAAATCCAAACACTCCAATTGAAATGGTTGAGGCAACAAATGGGGCTTGTTAGCCAAGAACCTATTTTGTTTAATGAAACAATCCGTGCTAACATCGCATACGGAAAGGGAGGAAATGCAACGGAGGCTGAAATCATAGCTGCATCAGAGTTAGCCAATGCTCACAAGTTCATAAGTTCATTACAACAGGTTAGAACTCGATAATAAAATCCGAGCTTAACTCAATTCGTTCATACAATCACTTTGTAATCAATTACCATACAGGGTTACGATACCGTAGTAGGCGAACGAGGTGTCCAATTATCAGGTGGACAAAAGCAAAGGGTAGCCATTGCACGAGCCATAGTTAAAAGTCCGAAGATACTTCTCCTAGATGAAGCAACAAGCGCGTTGGATGCCGAATCGGAGAGGGTGGTACAGGATGCATTAGATAAAATCATGGTGGACCGCACGACGGTGGTGGTTGCTCATCGGCTGTCGACTATTAAAAATGCAGATATGATTGCAGTGGTTAAAAATGGTGTGATTGTAGAGAAAGGAAAACATGATACTTTGATAAACATCAAAGATGGTTTCTATGCTTCTTTAGTTGCACTTCATATGAGCGCTTCTACTACATAAACTGTTTGTTTTTTATGTAATCATAAAATTATTGTAAAGTATCAGCATTTTTCTTGTTCTAATGTATTGTATAAATTTACAATAAATTTATGGTTAAAAGCTGCCTGATAAATCCCTGTATTATAGGCAGGTCCCTATATCATTTTATCGTTTGTATTAAATTGAAATTTGTCCTTTTTAAAAGAACTAAACTGAAAATTTGCCATTTCTTGATATTTAAGTTTGAACCCAAGAGTTAATTTTCTTCTAGAGTTTCAAAGTGGAACAATAATCAAAATCCAACTAATAATTAAACTGGTTAAATTATCGATTTATCGGCATCAATTCAATCAATTTTTAACACAATTACAGCCTACAAAAAAGGGTCCAATTTGGAAAGGGAGCATGAAGCAGCAGACAACACGATTTCACTGCTGTCGAGAAAGCGTCATGGCTGATGGCAGAAATGAAATCCCATTTTCATATGTTATATTCTAGACGAAAACGATGGCGTTTAATTATTAATGGATACAACTTGGATTCAATTGCGGCAAGTGACAGCTAAATTTATTTATTTGTAAAAGGTGTCACACTCTACACGACCCATTTGCCTTTTTCAACTTCCACCTTTGAATAAGTTTGAGAATCCACAGCTTCTTTTTTTTTAAATATAGGTATACATTGCATAAAATAAAATGGCATCTTCTAGAAAGGGATCATTTGACTTTTTTATGTAGACAATATAAAAAATATTTAAATGCTAAAATAATATTTCAAATGTTATTATTTTTGAGCGGTGGAAAGTGAGAAAGTGACGACATCATCAATATTTTTACCGTCAATCATAACTCCATTATTAGTCCGTGATTGGTGTTGAAAAAAAATATATTTAAATGGTGGAAGAAGTATACATGGGTGAGAATCGAGCTGAAATACAGGCTGGAGGGATGGACGGCACATGTCAAGTGGTACCCGGGATGAAGAGTATTTGACAGGTGACACCCATTTTCGTATTTAATTATTTTCTTGAATTATTGTGATAAAATCATATAAATAATAAAAATACAAATCCAACTATATGTGAATTACAAAAACATAAAATAGGACAAATAATATGAATTACAAAACCTTAAATAGGTAAATAATAATTACAAAACCAAAATGTACCTTTAAAATAATACTTGTTACTGCCTCCTTTCCTTCCAAACCCACAGAATCAAACAAATAATAAGTATTAAAAAACATTAAACAAGTAAACTACAATTGCAAAAAAGAAAATAGAGTTGAGGGGATCATTACCCCTTTTATAAACTTCATTTTTTTCACCCAAGAGGCTTAAATCAGCCAATTCAAGTCGTCAGACCTTGTGATTGTGTGGTCACCGCCACCGCAAAGGGGTGCCACCTGACATGATACCTCCACCGGTGCTGCATAATAGGTTGCCTCCTCCAACCTTTAAAAATTATTTTTCCCAACTTGTATTTTACCCATATTTGAACTGCTATAATTTACATATAGGTGTCGTCTCTCCTACTCCATCCATCATTAAAATAATTTTTTTATTCCAATCTAATCATGGGCTAATTATGGGGTGTAAAGTTTTACACAAACAGTATGAACGTACACAGAGAATACATTTCTAAACTTTGTATATGAATTTATTATATGAAAATCACGTATATTGAAAGTTGATCACTCACGTATTTATAGCTACATAGCTTAGCTAAATCGCTGCTAACAACCTACCTAACAACTTACCTAACAACTTTCCATTCTGTTGCCTAGCTCTTAGACTTGCTAATTATACATCAGTCATTAACTCTAATACTCACCGAGGTTCTCCAACCTTCAAAACCTTTAAAAACTGACGAAATTTACAAAATAACGATGCCGACAACGGCTTGGTTAAAATATCAGCAACCTAATCACAAGCTGGAACTTCACCAATGACTAATGACCCAGCACTAACCTTCTCACAAACGAAGAATAAGTCGAGTTCAACGTGTTTAAATTTGGAATGTTGAACTGGGTTAGTAGCAACAGCAACAGCACTTGAGTTGTCACACTAAATAGTCAGAGTATCAACCGATTGCACATGAAGCTCAACTAACAAAGACATTAGCCAATTGACATCAACAGTGGCAACAGCCAAGCCCCAATATTCAGCTTCAACAGTAGATCGAGACACTACTGACTGCTTATTGGAACACCATGAAACCAAATTATCCTCAAAATATACACAATACCCTGAAGTATATCGCCTATCATCAAAATCTAATCCCCAATTTGCATCAGCGTAACCAACTAGTGACAACCTCGAAGATGGAGTAATAACCAACCCATAGTCGATAGTACTACACAAGTAACACAAAATTCGTTTGAGAGCAACCTAGTGTTCATTCGTAGGGGCATGCATAAACTGATAAATTCGATTCACAGCATACGCAATATCAGGCCTCGTAAGAACAACATATTGCAAAGTACCTACAACACTTCGGAAAAGACTAGGATCAGCAAGAGGAGTACCCACTGACTTCATCAAACAAGTGGAGCTAACCATCATGGTATGAACACTCTTGGCACCCAACATACCACATCGATCAAGGAGATCGAGAATATACTTGCGTTGACACAAGTGAAGAGCCCCACCAGACATCCGTGTGACTTCAATACCTAAAAAATAATGAAGATCACCCATATCTTTGAGTGAAAATTCAGCATGTAACTGAGTAAAAAAACTATCAATAGCAGACGAACAATCTCCAGTAATGATAATATCATCCACATAAACGTAAAACCCCAAAATTTCATAGGTAAATGCGCTTGAGAGAGAAGTGTGAGACCTACCTCCACAATATGACGATGTTTGCTTTCAACCACCCCATTCTACTCTGAAGTGTGCGGACACGTCACATGATGCACAATACCACTTTGTGTAAGAATCATTTTGAAAGCGCGATACTCACCACCCCAATCGCTCTGAAGTTGTTTAATTTGAGCATTAAATTGTGTTTGAATCATCCATCGAAATTGAACAAAACAATCTACCGCTTGCGATTTACGCTGAATAAGATACACCCAAGTAAATTGAGAGAACATGTCAACAAAAGAAACATAGTACCAAGAACCATTACATCCAACTGTCGCAAGACCCCAAAGATCCGAAATAACCAATTCAAGGGGTAAATTGTATACTGTACTTCCATTCTATTACTTAGCTCTTAGACTTGCTAATTATGCATCAGTCGTTAACTCTAATATGGGGATATGATTGGCAACAAAAACAATGGTGATGCCATCACCTTCAAACCCTTTACCCCTAAACATTATTCATAACATACTATTTTAATAAATAATAAAATTGAAATACCATTTTGATATTTAAATATTTTATTATATTATCTAAGTAAAAAAGTTGAATAATTCGATAAAAAATAATATTATTAAGAAATAACATAACTTTGACTTTAACACAATTAAATAGTTAATAGTAAAAATGATAACTTTAAATCTTTGAATTTATTGGATGAATGTATATTAGAGGTTCATTGTTATAGGATCATAGTTAAATTAATCCTTTTACTATTTGCATTAATTTTGTTATATTTTTTCAAGATTTTAGATATATGTCAACATAATAATTTATCGGAATAATTCTTTCTACCCTTATGTTGTTAGGCCCCTTTTGACCACTCATTCTCCTTCAAAGATGGCCTCAAGCCCTCAACCATTTGTTCCTCGACAAGGCAACTCGTTCAACAAATTACCTTATCAGACATTCGTTTTTTAGTTTTAAATATTTTTTTACGTGTGAACACACCTTAAATGTAGTAGGCCTCACCAAAAAATAACAATAACCTTGTACTATTTGGGACCATTATATCCACAACTCATATACATAATGTCAGTATGTCTACTATCCATTCTAACGGTCTACAATGTCACACGACAAGATAGAATAATCCCTCTTATAAATACCTTTCCAATGATGAAGAAAGGATTGACTTTTAAGCCTTAACCTTTACTCTGAGTAATCATCCTCCCTCTCTCTTGGCAGTTAGCCTATCCTTTTGTCCATTTTCGACTCTTCGCCTCTCTAAGTGAACAAGTCTTCTTAACATCACCATATACTTCTCTTGCCTACACTCTCTCTCCTACAAATTTATTTCATGTACTATTAAAATGAATCAAGTAAGGCTAAATTGGAATAAAAATATTTATTGCATAAAAAATATCATTTATTATTTCACAGAGTTAATATTTTTAAATTTTTATGGTTTTGTAAATAAAATATTTTGTTTGGAATTAGACTACAATTAAAAAAAAAATTCAAGACGTTTTCAAGACTTATAAAATTTTCTCAATTTAGTCAAGACATGCTAATTTAAGTACAATTTTCCAATACTTTAAATACCATATTCTTCTAGTCTTATCTTAAAAATCCAAACTTTAATTTTTCTGTTATAAAATAAAAGGACAGATAGTAAAGAACAAAGAGAATGGGAGAGCAAAAGAGATAGCGTATTTTTATTGATCAATAGAAGAGTATTATAATGCTTTTCCAAGGTCTATATTTAGAGATATATAAAGTATATATGGAATAGAACTCTAATTCTAATTACAACTAGAATTTAAACTTCATTCAAACTTATCTTGATTTTGATGGACATCCACTTATTAAAATATTTATAACACTCTCCCTTGGATGTCCATTGGTAAATAATGTGGCTCGTTAAAATCTTTACTAAGATAAAACCCTGTGGAAAAAAAAATTCCTAGTGAAGGAAAAAGAGTACACTTATCTATAATACGCATAACATGTTGCCTCATTAAAAACCTTATTAGGAAAACCCAATAAGACAAAACCTTAGTTAAGGAAAAAAGAGTACAATGCGTATTTACTCTCTCTCATAAAAATATCACATAAAATCTCATATTCTATGTATTCAATCTTGAATACTAGTCTTTCAAATGACTATTTGAATGTATTTGCTAAGCATTTATATCACCATTCTTTTAAAAGTGTTGAGTGAGGAAAAATTTGGGGGAAATATATTTTGATCTTTTCAAGTGTTTTAACAATAATCATAACAAACTTTAATGATGATTCTTCTATAAAAACACAAATAGGTATTTTGGATCATTTTATAATTCTCCTTCAACTACTATTGACTAAGTCAAATTTACTACATGTTCAATTATTTCAATTCATATAAATGAACAATTTCTCGATAATTTCAATATGCTTCTAGCATTCCAAACCTTCAAGGATTTTAATATAAACTTTACTATGTAGTGATTCACAAAAGGTTGTAACAACAACTATGAGACGCAAGTATGAGCTGCCAATTTAATAATATATCTAAAAGTTATTGCATACCCCACAAAAGAATATTATATCTTTTCATAATCAATGTCAGGACTTAACAAAAAACTTCATATTTTTATTTCGCCTTTGCAAAACTACTTCATTTGTACCCTTACTGGCTTTATACCTTCAAATTTTGGACTGTTGGTTCAAAAACTCCACAAATTTAATTCTATTTGAGTTGCATCTTTCTATTTTGATCAACTTATACCATATCTCTATTTTCCAAGAGATTTATTCAATATCCTCCTTTTATTTCATTGTTTCAAAAATAATATTGCATGCAAAACCAATATCGATCACTTTTATTATTGATTCGATATTTTCTCAAATTGACATAACTTATCGAGATCTCTTATTTTCACTATTTTAATATTCAGTTTCAGGTACCTGAATCTCTTCTTATTAGTTATGTTTTGGGTCTCTTCTAGAGCACCCGCCTTCACTGTATGACCATCTAAATTTTTTCCTTTTATGAAAATTTCCATGTTTGGAACTTGAGTTATTCTTGTTGAACTCCTGGTTCAAATTACTCTCCCCCTTAACTCATTACAAGTTATTAGTTCTCTCCCCCTAATGTCGAGAAATTTATCAAATCAAAATAGTAATCACAATCATGTCATAATTGAATCTCAAATACATTTAATAAATCATAATAAAAGGAGGCCCATAATTAATATATATTTCCAACTTTCTTTGAAGATTCACTTATCTTTGTACATTGTGGTGGAGCAATTGAAACATATACGCACATACAAAAATTCAAATATGAGAAATATTTAGCTTTTGACCTAAAATCAATTGTAATGAGGAGTATTTAAAACTTATTAGCTTGATGCGTACAACACGTAAATCAACATAATCTCATGTTGAAAGAGAAAGTTCAGTTCTCGTAAGTAATAATGAGAGGCATTCAATCAATAATTTCTCTAAATCATTATGCGCATAAATAAAAAACTTTTACTAAAGTTTTTCAAACTCAATAAATAAAAGACTGAGATATAAACTCATCAATATTAGCAAGATGAATTGTTTTAATTGCATGATCTGAAATTAATTATTGAAACAATCTTGCAAACGACAGGTTGCTAGTTGATAACACATATGTATCTATTTTGTAGATACATTTACCAATCACTCATAGTGTGTCGGCCTCAATTGACGACTGAAAAAAAATAGTTAAATGAGAATCGTGCTGATAACGTGTTATAAAATAAAAGGACAGATAATAAAGAGCAAAGAGAATGGGAGAGCAAAAGAAAGAGCGTATTTTTATTGATTAATGAAGTGTATTATAATATTTTTCTAAGGTCTATATTTATAGACATATAAAGTATAAATGGAATAGAACTCTAATTCTAATGACAACTAGAATTTGAACTTCATCCAAATTTATCTTGATCTTGATGGACATCCACTTAATAAAATATTCATAACATTTTCTATTTAATTCTTTTATTTTTTAAATTTTATATAATTTACAATTTAGTCCTTATTTCAATATTTATCAATTTAATCACTTAAAATCATCCATCAAATTGCTTATAAAATCATTCACCCTTCACATCATGCATGAACATAATTTTTCATCACTTAGAACATAATAATTATACACACTTAATTTTTACAATTTCAAATCAAATTATACATTCAAATAAACACAACAGAATAATTGGAACAACTTATGCAAGCTTTCTCCTACATCCATCTTCATTTTCAACCTCCGTTGTTGATTTCATGTGAAAGGACACTCTTTAATTAGAGTTGGATGTGATTTCTCACTGTAATTTCAAATTTTCAAAAAATTTTAGGTAGAAATATGTTTGACAAGAAAAGAGCTAAATTGAATTAATGGGGATTTTAGATGAACGATATTTTTACCTATGATTGTGTAAAAATAAAGGTGACAGTAAAATTAGATACTGTAATAATATTATAGTTCGAAACAAAAAGTAGGATAAATGCACTGCATTACTCATTTAAACTCACACTAAATATTAATTTTTTTTCCTCTCCTCTCATTTTTCCACGCACCTCGCATTGGAGTTTTTATAGAATAGAATTATTTTTTCATATTTTTAGAATTTTTACATTTTTATTTAATATTTAATTAATTTTTTTAAGGGTTCACATTTAATCACATGATTTTAATCCAATGATATTAATTTCTCGCATCAAAATATCACACTTTTTATAATCTAAAATTAAAAGATCATATTTAAATGACTAAATTGTCCTTTAAAATATCTTTTTAATATTTAAGACACAAGGGTAAATAGTCATTTCACTCCTTTCCATCAACCGTTTGTTGGACACATGGCATACTTATGTGTCCTACGTAACTTTTACTTATGTAGATATTATTTATTCATAGTATAATTGCAATTAAGCCCTTTTCTTTTAAAATAATAAAATTACACTTTAATCATTACACTTTTCACCACATTTCAATATAGTCTACATCTCAATTTTCCAAATCCAACTATCAATAATATCTATGTCACATTCATAAAAAAAACATTTCTTAAATATTTGCCCTTTTTTTTGAAATGGTAAATTTGCATTTTAGTTCACTTTTCTCGAATTTTAATTTAGGGTGTGCTTGTTTAGCAGTAAAATGATTTTAGAAAAATGTTTTCATTATTTTTCTGTGTTTGTTTGATAGAAAATGAATTCCTACGGTAAAATATTCTCCAAAACACGGGTAAATAAGCTTTCATTTTGGAAAAAGTCTTACAGATTTTATTTCTGTAACACATTTTCCTTTCTCTTCACTTTCATCACAGTGATTAAACAATCGTTCCCCTTCCTCTTTATCCATCAGCCTCCACCTTTCCTCCTCAATTCTGTCCGTTGGTCTCACCTCCTCATCTCTATATCGTCATCTCTGTCGATCGACCATTGTCCTTACCAAGTCTGCATTTCGAATAAACCCTAAAAACTTAGCTTTCTAGTCCTATCAAGGTATATCACTATCTTCATCTCATCAAGTTTGCTTCATTCAAAATGGATTTGTTTAATTTTTAATTGAATTTACTGAATTTTAGAAAATCTGCAAAAACCAATCTTGTTATTTTTTTTGGTTAAAGAGGAATTTCACAGCATTTCTCATGATGGTTGTCAACCAATTTTTCCTTCTTCTTTCTTTTTTTTTTCCTTTGCAATCTCCCTCGCTCTTTCCCTTAGCCACAGCAATAGCAAAGTTTGTAAATTTATCATAATCTTCCCCTAAATCACAGTGAAAATGAAAAACACCATACAACTCAAACTAGCCATTTAGGTATCCAAATATGTAGAAAATTTGATTCTTTCTTCAATTAGGTGTTCGTGAGAATGCCATGAGATGTTTGATTTTTCAGTAAAATAGAACTTACCCTTTAATTTTTTGTTTCCTTTTCTTGTATTATTATCTGATTAAGATTCTCTTGTATAGGTACATCAGCTACTATACTATGTATATATTAACTGTATATATCAAGTTGAAGATATGAGGTTGTTTTTTGGCAACATAAGGAACTTCTTCTTTAACTGGGATGTTAAAGAACTTCAGCAAATTGCATTATTGGAGAGCAACAAAGGAAGGGATATCACATTCTTTAAACATGTTTGTATCAGTCATGAATTATTGAATTGAGTGTTTTGGCTTTTTTTATTGAATTATTATCATTTCCTAATTCTCTTGCTATAATCAAATAAATAGTTGCTCTTTTAGTTTATACAAGAAGTTGCTTGCTCACTCATTGTTATGGTGCCTTTAAAAAAATTATTTATGTCATTCTTTTGAGTATTCAATGATTTAATCATCTCTCTTTTTTACAAAGTTTACGATTAACAAGTAAAAGTTCATATTTGAAACTATTAACCATCTTTGGTAGGGAATATGTTTTTGAAAGACTGTAACAAAGCTCCAAATTACAGAGTTTCTTCAAATGTCTATGCAAATATGGTGGATTATGCCTAAAGGGTATACATGTAGGTAAAATTTTATTTCTTTGTTTAAATTTTAGAATAATATCTTTAGTGTTTTAAATATATTATAAATAATGTTGTTCTTTTGTGAGAAACATTAGGAATCATGTGATTAATTTGCAACAATGCAATTATTCTTTTGTAAAAAGGGTATGGACATTGCTACTTTATATGAGGTTTATGATGATAATGTAGGGATCAAAATCTTAAGGGCACAATTCTAGTTGGATTCACATTTAAATCAAATGGAAAGATTAGTAGTCATCTTTTAAAGGGTTTTGTAAAACCCCAATTTTGATCGGGCACAAACCAATAACAAATAAAAAAACCTTTATTTAAAAATTCCAAGTCCTTTTACAAAAATTAATCAAAAAAAAACAAAAAACAAATACCTAAACCCAAATCCCTTTACAATCCAAACTAAATTAACCCTAAACCCAATCTAAAGCATAAAATATTGAAAATTAAGGAAACCCTAATATGCTAGTTTCCTCTCTAACCACCGCTCCCCTTCTTTGGCCACGTCGACCACCACGTCAGCGGGCACACGAACCAAGACCCGTGCCCCGAGGTCAGATTTGACTCGTCCTCTGCCTCATTCACCGAAACGGCAAGTTTGGAGACTCTCATCATCGTCGTTGACCTCTCTTTTGCCACCATGATGCCTACAAAAAGAGGAAGAAGACAAAGAAGATAAAAACAAAAAGAAAAACAAAATATATGTAATGTTGACGCGGCTATAAAAGCCCTAAAAAACCATTGTAAGGGGGGATACGAAAAAGAGAAATAAAATAAAAAAAACAGCAAGAAAAATTCCACAAATTGCAAGCAAAACTCCATCTTTGAGTTTCGAAATATATACGTCTTTATTTTATTTTATTTAGTTTGAAATACACAAAAAAATACCTAAAAAAGAGAAGGTTTTAGGGCTACCTTCAACCACTTCGTGTGTCGCCATTGTGGGGAGATCTCAACACCACCGAACTCTTCGAACACCGTCAGAGGGACGAAGGTACAAAGCTTTCAATACCCCAAGGAAATCGAAGGGTTTTTGTTTTTTTAGGGGCTTTAGGAGCGGGTTTTCAAAGATCCAACCCCAGATCTGACTCCGAGGCTTTAAAATAACAAAAAAAAATTTTAAAAAAATTTTGACCACCGTGCCCGACGGTCGTTGGCACCGATGGTCGGTGACTCACGGTGTCTGGTGATGGCTTGGACAACAGACTGGTGATCGGGGTGGAGAGAGTTAAGAGAAAAGAGAGGTTTTTAAGAATTTTTTTTTAAGAAGAGAATGAGAAATGAAAATAAAAAAAATATGGTTTAAATAGGGCACGAAAACGGCATCATTTTGGCCTAAGTGCTTAGGCCCCAAAACAATGCCGTTTTGGCATTCGACCCGCACCGACCCACAGGGTCTACTTGTTTTTGAAAGAAGGGCAAATTACTCGTTTGGTCCTTTTGCATTTTTATTTGTTTTAATTTAGTCCTTTGTGTTATTTTTAATTTTATTTCAATTTTACCCTTTAATTTCATTTCAATTTTAATTTAGTCCCTTAACTTTCGGAAGCACAAAAAGCTATCACGTGTCAAATCTTTGGGTTTATTACCCATGAAGCCCTTATTTTATTTAAAAATTATGTTTTGACCCTTAAACTATCTAAAAATTTAGATTTGACCCTAAACTTTTCATAAATTCAAATTTGACCCTAAACTTTCCAAAAATTAAGTTTTAACCCCCAAACTTTCAAAAATTTGGATTTAACCCTCGAACTTTCTAAAAATTTAAATTTGGCCCCTAAACTTTTTAAAATTTCATTTTTGACCTTGTTTTTCCTTATAATCATATTTTTACCCTAAAATTTTCATTTTTGCTTTAATTTAATCTTTTATTCTTCATTGCTTCTAAAATTAATGCCATTTATTTATTTATTTATTTTATTTTTCGATAATTTTGACTTGCATTTTCTTTCGCATTGTGTATTTTGTTTATTTTTATTTTTATATATTTGTTTTGTGTATTTATTATTCATGTAATTGCACCTTCTTCGTGTTATTCAATTTTGTCATTAATTGTATATTCGTATTTAATTTACATGCTCATTTTTAAAAATAATAATAATAATGAAAAATATTTAATCAAATTTTTTTTTCAATTTTCTTCAAAAAGACATAAATATTTACAAAATTGAGGCAATGTTTCTTTATTTAGAGAACTCGAAAAATTGTGCTCAAATGTACTGGGTACAATTTTTCTTCGAACCTAAGTAATTGAATATCCTAATAAAAAATCAAGGTAATATTCTTTTATTTTAGGGAAGTCGAGGAATTATTCCCTAACGTGTTGGGTATGATTTTTCCTTGAACCTAAATAATTGAATATCCTATTCGGAATCAATTAATGCTCAATATCCTGTTATTTTAGGAGACTCGAAAGATTGTGCCCTAACGTGTTGGGTATGATTTTGCCTTGAACCTAAGAAATCAAATATTTCATTTAAACATCTCATTCATGCATTTATGGATTGCATTTTAACTTTTATTTGAGTTTTCAAATTTTTAACAAATAAGACTTTTAAAAAATCGACTAGGCACCAATTTTGGGCGTGTGAGGGTGCTGATCCTATCTCACATGTAACCGACTCTCGAACCCGTTTTCTGGATTTCGAAGACAAAAATATTTGTTAAAATAGATTTAAAATGTTTTACGGTGATCCAATCACACCAAATAAAAAAGATTGGTGGCAACTCCATATTTCGATTTTAAAAATATTTTCGAGACTTTTTTTTAAAAAAATAGTTTCGACAGTTTGGCAACTCCACTGGGGACAAAATGAGAGAGTCAAGCCAAAGTTGATTATTTTTGGGTCTTTTTGTTTAAAACTTTGAAAAAACTTGATTTAAATTGATGTGTGATCCTTGCTTTTTTCTATGAGATATTGTAAATACTAGTATATGCTCGCATTCATTTACATCTGTTACTACACCCTTTAAGTGAAAGTGGGAAGCTACTCCTTTGTGAGGTTTTCACCTTCGTGCAGGATAGTGTATCGCTTTCGGGATTACATCCGTACCTATGTTTTCATGAAGTTTTCACTTCCATGCAAACATATGGGAAATGTGTCCCCTTAAACCGAACTCGTCCGTATGAGCCTATAATGGGTGAGGATCCAGATATCCGCTGGTTTAGGTACCTTTATTCTTGGACTTAAACCGCATATAGTGAGCCCTAAGTGCTTGCCTTATGATAGAACTAAACCAAACTGTTAGCAGTTTCCCAAGCCTAGGTTCCTTGTTTTATATCTGTATTTCGCTACCATACTAACTTGTTTCCTTTGCTTTTGCTTTTTGCTTTATTACATCTTCATATAAGAAAGGGTATTGATTTAAGCTCGATTACTAAATAGAAAACTGGTCATAAGAGAACAAGTTTCTTGATAAGGTAGAAGATAATATGGTCGTGCGTATATGGTCAAAAGAAGGATGACAAAAAAGAAACCGAAGGTTTGCCAGACGATTAAGACAGAAATGAAAATCTCATAAGAAGTCAGACTTTGACTTAAGTACGAGAAACGACTAATCACTTGACCATTCAAGATTGACATTTTAGACCTAAAATCGGAGTCAAACTAAGGCGAAGTCAGATGATTTCCTTGCGAAGATTAAGACTTTTGAACACTAAGGCACTACCATATAAACATCAGCCTTGTGTAAAGAAATTGGTCTTCTAGTAAAGTTGTTCTAACATAATTGAGCTAAGAGTCAATACTTTTCTTATGCATACATGCATTCATAAGTATCACATTTTATTAACTTGCATTTAATTCAATGAAATGAGCCCTAAGAGTCTACCTTAAGTAGAACAGTGCCAAACCTTTAATGGTTACTCGAATAAGGTAAGAAATACGGTTATATTCATGTTTTTTTGCAAATTATTTTCAAGTTTTATTCCTGTATTAATCATACTAACTTATTTATTTTAAATCTGCTTGCATTACATTTTCATCTAAAAAAGGGTGTTGATTCATGTTCTATTGCTAAATAGAGAATTAGTCATAAGAAAACGGATTCCTTAATAAGGTAGAAGTCAACATGGCCGTGCGTTTGTGGTCAAAGAAAAAATAACAACAAAAAGGTGATGGTCTGTCAAAGGGGTACATATCAGAATTTTGGGATTACACCCAAATAAATGTAACCCATAACAGTTTGCAAGAGTTGAAAGAAGTATGAAGGACAAAACAAGGCAAATGTTCTAATTCGAATATTGCAATCTACCTTATCTACTCAAGGTTAAAGTAGATACGCACCTTCTTTCGAGCCCTAACATAGTATCGGGATTCAACTTAGTTGCTTCACTTTTGAAAACATGAACATAAGGTAGAAGAATTTGCTACGTCGCTCTATTGCCCGAGGATTCAAAATAATAAGGTCTATTCTAGATGAGCGAGCATTAGGTTGCAATCCTGATTAGGGAAAAAGAGGATAACAAGTGCATTGCTTTGAAAAACTTGCAAGACATAGTACATTCAGATACAAGAAAGAATGTCGACATCTTCGCCTCAAACACGTATGAGTTAGTCGTCTTCCTAAAGTGTTGGGGACAAGTAGAGGACGCGGTTGCAGATTTGTTTGATCGACTTGACAAGAGAGTCACTCATGTTCTAGCAATATTAGCCATTAAAAGTCTGTCGAAGAGAGGGCAAAAAAAGATTTACGGGTGCACAACTTGTGCTAGTTTGGTTCAGTAGCCATTTTTGGAAAGCGAAAAAGGTCTCTTATCGAGTATTCTCTGAGGACTACTCTTCGTTGAAGGAATTTATGGCTATCCAAAGACGAGAAGATATCGCCAAAGAAAATTGAAAATAAATGAGGAATGACTCCAAGTTCTTAGGGGCAGGTTTGAGATAGGGACCATGTTACGAGCAAGGATTTGATCCAAGTATGAGAAGTGTCTAATCACTTGCCGGCCTTAGCCATCCAAGCCGACATGTTGAGCCTGCAATCGAAGTTGAGTCAAGAAAAAAGCTTAGTTTGGCTTCTTAAGAAGAATTAAGGCTTTGAGCGTTAAGGTACGACCATATATGTATCTGCCTTATGTAAAGAAATTCGTATTCTAGTAAAGTTGTTCTAACAGAATTGAACTAAGAATCAACGCCTTTGTTGCATATGCATACATGAATTCATTAGCATTTTCATTTCATTGCATAGAAATAAAAAACCTCTACATATCTAAAACAATTGTATTAAGAGAGTGTTAACAACTCTAAATAAAAACTACGAGAAAACATGATAAATCAAGATAATGTGTGAATGTTGAAAAATTTGAACAAAAGTCATATGGAGAGTGAACTCATCGAGAGTTTATCCTTATGCCCTTGGAAGTGTTTTAGACAACTAGACTGTGGAGGAGCTTCTTGTAGTTTTTAGGACTTTTCCAGAGTAATATTCAGAATACACTTATTGCTCTAAGTTCGAGAGTAATAGGGATCCTTTTGTAAAAGGGCACATGATCACTATCTGTTATTTCAGTAAAAATGATGCATTGTTTTTGTCCCATTTGGCAAACACCTTACCATTCTTCTCATTCATTCATACCGCAATTAATCATTCTTTAATTCAATTATTCTTTGGATCCCCTTTTGTCTTTATGTTGGGTCCCTTGATATCAAGGACACGAGCGACACTGTTGTTGACTTAGAGCCCTTTTGAGAAGGAATGTGTCGAGAAAAACCTCGAGATTCTGAAGATGATCAAGAATGTACCTTGTCTCTCGATTTGCTATGGATGTTTGAGCAAGACAAGAATCAAATATTACCTCGCCAAGAATCAATGGAAATTATGAGTTTTGGGAATGAAAATGAATAAGAGATAAAGAGGGTAAAAATTGGGACATGTATCTCTACAAAAATAAAGTGAGATCCCGTAGAGTTGCTTCGAGAATTCAAAAAGGTTTTTGCATGGTCCTATCAAAGTATAAAAGAAGAGCACAATCCAGTTCAATGGAAACTTCAAAGAATGAGGCATGACACACTATTAAAAGAGCAGATTAAAAAAAGAAAAGAAAAGAAAAGAAGAAGTAAAGGAGAAGAAAAGAAAAAGGAAGAAAAAGAAAGTCAAGATGAAAACCCGCAAAGGGCATCTAGAAAATTCATATATCTCCTTCACCTCTTCACGTCATTTCTTCTTTTTAAGTGGGGCATGGATGTTACCGAATCAAATTCGTCAAAAGCTTTCAATGGGCATCAATTTATTACTTCACCAAATGGTTCATATACCAATCAGCGGTTAAGCAAATTCTTGAAAAAGAGATTATATGTCGATATGAAAAGCCAAAAAGGGTCATATCCAACGACAACTTAAACAACGACACGATAGTAGAAGTCTGCGGCCAATTCGAGATTAAGTATCACAACTCAGCACCACATCGCCAAAAAGTGAATGGGACAGTGGAGGCAACTAATAAGAACATCAAAGGATTTATTAGAAAATAGAAGAGACCTACAAAGGCTTGGCATGAGAAGTCAGCATTTACTCTCTACGCTTATTTGAACATCCATCAGGACCTACATCGGGGCAACAACTTTTTTAAAGGCAGTTTTATCTCTTTGAAGTCAAGATTCTTTCTATCAAAAGCAGAACAAAGCCAATCTGGATTTGATTAGTTAAACATTGATTGAGGAAAGGAGGCTAAAAGCCATCCGTCAAGATCAGATGAACCCAAAACGAATAACAAAGGCTAATGATCCGCTCTAGAGAATTCCACAAGAGAGCTCTAGTTTTGAAAAGGATCTCGCCTACAAAAGACCATCGGGGAAAATGGATGCCAAATTGGGAAGGGCTTTATGAGGTGAAGAAAGTCTTTTTTGGAGGAGATTTGACTTTGACCAATATGGAAGGCAAATACATGCCCAACCCCGTGAACTCGGGTTCGGTGAGGAAGAAATTTAACCCAAAAAAATAAAAAAGAAAAAAAGAGAAGAAAAAAAAATGAGAGGTCGAGGTAAAAACCCGTAAAGGGCATCTCGAAACCTAAGGAGATTTGAGTTAAAAACCTGAAATGAAGGCTCAAATTTGTAAAAAAGAAAGGGGCATGAAACAGTCTTCTCTCTTAAAAGTAACAAGGTGGAAAAACTTTACACATTGAGGTATCGACGAAGTGCTCCAGGTTTCATGGACACATATCAAGCTCAGAATGGTCCTCATCAAGTTTGCTCGGTGAAGCTTATACTTTGATATGTGGGGCACCTAACTTCATTTTTTGCTCACCTAATGTTTCGCAACTTTTGACCAATGTTTGTCATTTTTAATCTTTTTATTCATGCGAGCTTTGCCTTCAATAAAATTCAATTTTATCCACCTTACAACCTTGTTCAAGCACATTTGCATTAGTTAGTAGACTAATGATTTTTAATCTTTTTATTCACGTGAGCTTTGCCTTCAATAAAATTTAATTTTATTCACCTTACAACCCTGTTCACGCATTTTTGCATTAAAATGACGGTTAGTGGTTTAACAATATAAGGAATAAAAGGATTTTTGCATATCACTCTGAAAATTTTCTAAATAGTACAGGAACTTGAAACAGGACCACTAGTTGAAAATAACCAAACCCGAGGGTTAGAAGGGTCTTGAAACAAATAGTTCAAATTATGACTACTTTTTTAGGACTAAAAATAAAATCATTCTCAGAGATGACATTTTTGCATTCATCATTCATACCCATCTGGTTAGGAGCATTTGACTAATTCTGATCATGGCATCCTAATAATCTAGTCTACACAAAGGTCCATACAAGCATATTCTACAGGTTTAAAGGAAAAGATTGAAGCCGCAATGGCAAATCTAATACCCTGGAGATATGGAGGGAAAGGTTAAAGCCACAATGGCGAATCTTGTACCTTAGAGACATTATTAGAAAGATTGAAGTCGTAACGACGAATCTTGTACCATGGAGATATGGAAGGAAATGTTGAGGTCATAACGACGAACTTTGTACCTTAGAGACGTGATGGGAAAAATTGAAGCTGCAACAGTGAATCTTGTATCATGGAGATATGAAGGGAAAAATTAAAGTCACAATGGCGAACCTTATACCTTAGAGATGTGATGAGAAAGATTGAAGTCGCAACGACGAATCTTGTATCATGGAGATATGGAGGGAAAAGTTGAAGCCGCAACGGCGAACCTTATACCTTAGAGATATGAAACGAAAGATTGAGGCAGCAACGGTGAATCTCATACCCTGAAGATGAGAAAAAGCAGATTGAAGCCGTAAAGGCAAATCTCAAAGTTGCAAAGGGCTAGATTGAAGCTGCAAATGTGAATCTTACGTCCCTAAAGCTAAAAAGGAGTAGATTGAAGCCGCAAACGGTGAATCTTCTACCTCGAAGTTGCAGTGGATCAGATCAAAGCTGCAGAAGCAAGTTTTATCTCTCTAAAGTTACAATAGAGTAAAACAAAGGTACCATACAATCTCTTACCCCGATCATGGGACAGATTGAAGCATCCAATCTATTATCTTAATCAGAGGGCAGATTAAAGACAATCCAATCTTTTACCCCGATCATGGGGCAGATTAAAGCATCCAATCTTTTACCCTAATCAGAGGGCAGATTGAAGATAATTCAATCTCTTACCTCGATCATGAAGCAAATTGAGACATCCAATATTTTACCTTAATCAGAAGGCAGATTAAAGACAATCCAATCTCTTACCCTGATCATGTGACAGATTGAAGCATCCAATCTTTTACCCTAATCAGAGGGCAGATTGAAGACAATCAAATCTTTTACCTTGATCATGAGAAAGATTGAAGTATCTAATCTTTTACCCTAATCAGAGGGTAGATTGAAGATACACCAATCTCTTACCTTGATCATGGGGCGGATTGAAGCATCCGATCTTTTACCCTAATCAGAAGGCAGATAGAAGACACACCAATCTCTTACCCCGATCATGGGGCAGATTGAAGCATCCGATCTTTTACCCTAATCAGAGGACAGATTAAAGACACACCAATCTCTTACCCCGATCATGGGGTAAATAAAAGCATCTGATCTTTTACCCTAATCAGAAGGCAAATTGAAGATATCATCCAATCTCTTACCCCGATCATAGGGCAGATTGAAGCATCTAATCTCTTACCTTAATCAGAAGACAGATTGAAGATAATCCAATCTCTTAGCTCGATCATGGGGCAGATTGAAACATCTAATCTCTTACCTTAATCAGAAGGCAGATTGAAGATAATCCAATCTCTTACCCTGATCATAGGGTAGATTGAAGCATCCAATCTCTTACCTTAATCAGAAGGAAGATTGAAAAAAATCCAATCTCTTACCCCGATCATGGGACAGATTGAAGCATCAAATCGTTTACCCTAATCAAAGGGCAGATTAAAGACACATCAATCTCTTACCCCGATCATGGGGCAGATTGAAGCATCCATTTTTTACCCTAATTAGAGGGAAAATTGAAGACACACCAATCTCTTACCCCGATCATGGGGCAGATTGAAGATACCATCCAATCTTTTACCACGATCATAGGGCAAATTGAAGCTACCAGAAGTGAATCTCAATCTCCCTAAAGTTGTAGTGGAATAGAATAAAGCTACAATAGCTAATTTTATCTCTTTGAAGTTGCTTTGGGGCAAGATGAAGTCACGACGCTAAATCCTATCTTCCTAAAGTTGTAGCGAAGCGGATATAGTAAAGTGAGTAACCAATAAAGCGAAAGAGTGGGCTCTTGAAGAAAGGAAGCATAAAGAAGTGAAGATTCGGCAGGATCGGGCAAAATTGGTCTTTCTTGGAGTCTTTGCTCCATTCTCGTTACACAATAATAAGCAAAGAGGGGCAGCTGTAGAACCTCAATTTTGACCGGCCCCAAACCAATAACAAATAAAAAAACCTTTATTTAAAAATTCCAAATCTTTTTACAAAAATTAATCCAAAAAAAACAAAAAAAATTACCTAAACCTAAACCCCTTTACAATCCAAACTAAATTAACCTTAAAACCCAATCTAGAGCCCAACCTAAAAAAACCCAAAATGTTAAAAATTAGAGAAACGTTAATATGCTAGTTTCCTCTCTAACTGTCTCTCCCCTTTCTTGGCCATATCGACCACCACGTCAGCAGGCACACGAACCAAGACCTGTGCCCCGAGGTTAGATTTAACTCCTCATCTGCCTCATTCACCGAAACGGCAAGTTTGGAGACTCCCACAATCGCTGTTGACCTCCCTTTTGCCACCATGGTGCCTGCAAAAAAAGGAAGAAGACAGAGAAGACAAAAACAAGAAGAAAAACAAATATATGTAATGTTGATGCGGATATAAAAGCCTCAAAAAACCATTGTAAGAGGGATACGAAAAAGAGGAATAAAATAAAAAAACAGCAAGAAAAATTTCATAACTTGCAAGAAAAACTCCATCTTTGAGTTTCGAAATATATACATATTTATTTATTTTATTTTGTTTAGTTCGAAATACACAAAAAATACCTAAAAAGAGGGTTTTAGGGTTACCTTCAACCACTTCATGCGTCGCTGTTGTGGGGAGATCTCGACACCAACAGAAGCTTCGAACACTGTCGGAGGGACGAAGGTAAAAAGGTTTCAAAACCTCAAGGAAATCAAAAGGTTTTTGTTCTTTTAGGGGCTTTAGGAGCGGGTTTTCAAAGATCCAACCCCAAATCTGACTTCAGGGCTTTTAAAACAACAAAAATGATTTTTTTTTAAAAAAAATTCGACCACTATGCACGGTGGTCACCGATGCTAGTGGCTGGTAACTCACGGTGGTTGGTGATGGCTTGGACGGTAGATCGGTGATCGGGGTGGAGAGACTTTAAGAGAAAGAGTTGAGAGAAAAGAGAGGTTTTTAAGAGTTGTTTTTAAGAAGAGAATGAGAAATGAAAATAAAAATAAAAATGTGGTTTAAATACTACACTAAAACGACGCCGTTTTGGCCTAGGTGCCCAAGCCTTAAAATGACGCCGTTTTGGCATCTGACCCGTACCGATCCGGATCCGACCCACAGGGTTTGCGTGTTTTTGAAATAGGGGCAAATTGTTTGTTTGGTCCTTTCGTATTTTTATTTGTTTCAATTTAGTCCTTTGTGCTATTTTTAATTTATTTCAATTTGACCCTTTAATTTCATTTCAATTTTAATTTAGTCCCTTGACTTTCGGAAGCACAAAAAGCTGCCAATTGTCAGATTTTTGGGTTTATTGCCCACGAAGCTCCTGTTTTATTTAAAAATTATGTTTTGACCCCTAAACTTTCCAGAAATTTAAATTTGGCCCTTAAACTTTTCAAAATTTCATTTTGACCCTGTTTTTCCTTATTTTCATATTTTTATCCTAAAATTTTCATTTTTGCTTTAATTTAATCTTTTATTCTTCATTGCTTCTAAAATTAATCTCGCTTATTTGTTTATTTTATTTTTTGATAATTTTGACTTGCATTTTCTTTTGCATTGCATATTTTTTTATTTTTATTTTTATATATTTGTTTTTTGTATTTATTATTCATGTAATTGCACCTTCTTCGTGTTATTCAATTTTTTCATTAATTGCATACTCATATTTAATTTACATGATCATTTTTTTTAAAAAATAATAATGAAAAATATTTAATCAAAATTGTTTTTTTCAATTTTCTTCAAAAAGACATAAATATTTTCAAAATTAAGACAATGTTTCTTTATTTAGGGAACTCGAAAAATTTGCTCAAACGTACTGGGTACGATTTTTCTTCGAACTTAAGTAATCGAATATCCTATTCAAAAATCGAGGCACTGTTCTTTTATTTTAGGGAAGTCGAGGAATTATGCCCTAACGTGTTGGGTATGATTTTTCCTTGAAACTAAATAGTTGAATATCATATTCGGAATCAATTAATGCTCAATATTCTGTTATTTTAGGGGACTCGAAAGATTGTGCCCTAACGTGTTGGGTATGATTTTGCCTTGAACCTAAGTAATCAGATATTTCGTTTAAACATCTCATTCGTGTATTTATGGATTGTTTTTTTAACTTTTATTCTAGTTTTCAAATTTTTAACAAATAAGACATTAAAAAAATCGACTAGGTACCAATTTTGGGCGTGTGAGGGTGCTGATCCTTCCTCACATGTAACCAACTCTCGAACCCGTTTTTTGGATTTCAAAGACCAAAATATTTGTTAAAACGGATTTAAAATATTTTACGGTGATCCAATCACACCAAATAAAAAAGATTGGTGGCGACTCCATATTTCGATTTTAAAAATATTTTCAAGATTTTTTTTTTCAAAAAATGATTTCGACAGGTTTAAAGTTCAATAAATTTTTTACAAGGCTAAAATCAATTTAATGGTGATATTTTTGCCCACTATTTAAGTGAAGTTGACATGTTGGTGTTCATGGAAGGTTTGTTGCAACATTAATCCAAGGGTAGGTTTAAAAAGAAAAAAGGTAAAATAAAGGTTGGTTTGGTGAATGATGTGATATTAAATTAACTATTAACAGAAAGCGAAGAGATCATGTAAAGTTAGTGTTTACGGTTTGTTAGAACTGTACTTATTGTTATTTTTTATAGAAGAAAGCACTTACTCCAATTCTTCTATTTTTTACCCACATATAAATAAGTGAGAATTTGTATCTAGAAGGTCTACAAAGGTATTGGAAGAGGATACTTTTAAGCGAGTCTTGCACCACTGAGATGGTCCTAAGTTCCATCTTGAGCTCTTAGTTTCTCAAGTATTGTGATTATTCTATTTTATGCAAGTTTTTTTTTTCCAATTAAATTCTTTTAATGGTGGTTCATGAGTTTCATGTCATATGTTTCCAGACTTTGGATCTAATGGACCTTGGTGAACAAGCATGCTCCCCTAAACAAAATGCTAGCTGAGTGCGAATGTAGTAGTGGGATTTGAGGTACACATTTTTGGAGATTTTTCATAGAGTACAAGTTGTAATTGTTAAGTCTAGTTAGTCAATGGTGTTGTGGAAAAGTAGGAAATGGCATTAGCCATTGTGAAAGATGCATTGCACTTCTGTTGCATTAGATTCTATGAATTAAAATTCTATAAATAGATTTGCAAGATGTCAAAGATAATGTATGATGGTTAATATTCTAGTTTAATAATTGAGCAATATTATCTATTTAGTTTGATGTATTTATTTATAAATAAATCATTGTTTTAGATGCAAAAAATAATGTAAAATATAATTATATATATATATAAAATAAACTCAATTAAACAATAAAAATATAATAATTTCTCAAATGTATATATTTTTTATTGAAAACAGTTTTTATGAAATATTTTCAGGAAATCTATCAAATAACATAAAATATTTTACAAAGATTCATCCAAACACCAGAAAATATTAACTTTCCAGAAAAATAAGTCATTTTTCAAAAATCATTTTCCGAAAATTATTTTCAGTGAAACAAACAGAGCCTTAATATATATTATATATTTAAAGGATAATGTAACATGTAAACTAGATGGGTCAAAAAGAATATTGAAATAAAAATAAAATAAATATTTAATTTTATTGTACTAAAAATAAAGAAAAGAGTATTGCCATTTTATTTATTTTGTCATATTAATTTGGTTAATCAATCGAATTAATCAAAATTATTTTGGTTCAATTTTGAAAAAAAATAATTTGGTTAATATTATTTTGGTTCAATTATTTTGCCCGGATAATATTACTCGTCCTGTTTGTTCCTATGTGTGGCGGTCCATTTAAAAAATTTGGGGTTCGTTCCGTGAAAGGGTGATATGGAGTGTTGGGAATGGAAAATCAGTGAGTTTTGTTGTTGATAAGTGGGTGCCACGGTTGGGGAAGTTTCAGAATTATCTGCTTCTTGGAAGAGTTATTGCGCCACAGTTGAAAGTAGTTGATTTTGTTACGCATGATGGAACAGGAACTGGTTGGAGTTGGCAAATTATTTTCCAAGAGACATTTTAGAGCACATTTCAGCGTGTTGCACTCCTAATGGATCTCTTGGGGAAGATTCTTGCTTGTGGAAGCCTAGTAAAAATGGAAAATATTCTGTAAAATCTGCCTATGGGAGTGTTACAGGGGATGCTGGTTTGTTGAAAGACAATAGGTGGCAAATTGTTTAGGACAATGCTCTCCCACCAAGGATCAAACACTTTATTTGGCTGGCACGACGTGCGCGAAGGAGGTTGGCTGACTCTGAGCGGTATGAACGGTGCGGGGCGGTTCAGGAATCTCTCATTCACGTTTTGCGTGACTATCCCCTAGCTGTAGCTGTTTGGATGTTGCAGGGTAATATTTCTGTCCACCACAGGTTCTCCGAAATGGATTTTGATGATTGGTTGCTGACCAATTTGAAAGGTCAAAACTGGATAGGGTCTAGTGGTCCAGAAGCTGCCTGCCATCAAATTTGGGGTCTTGTGTTGGATGTTGTGGAAGCAAATAAATTCATTCATTTTTCAAAATCAGGTTGGTCATCCATTGGACATTTCCCGATCTGCTGATTGTATGGCTACACATATTTGGGATGCTTTGGTAGGAAGATTTCTCAAGTCCCTGCTGTTGAAAGAGTGTTTAGATGGCAGCCTCCTGTTGATGGATGGATCAAGCTGAATGTGGACGGTGCAGCTGCCAGAGACGAGAGCTGGTCTGCTGCAGGTGAACTGTTTCGTGATTCTTTAGGGGGCTGGTTAGCGGGTTTCAAAGGTATATTGGCAGGGGTACGGCATTGAACTCAGAATTATGGGCGATATTGCAAGGCTTGGAACTTGCGAGATTACGTGGTTTTGCAAAGTTGGTTGTTGAAAGTGATTGTTCGGTTGCAATTGATATGTTAAAAGACAATTCTGAAGGGGCTCCATCAAATACTACTGTACACAAGATCAAAGAGATTTCTCACCATCTTACTGCGGTTGAATTCCAGTTTGTGAGGAGACATGGTAACCTTGTAGCAGATTATCTTGCCAGAAGTTGCATCTCATCTGAGTTTGGAATTCGGGTTATTAATTCAGTTAATTTTAAACGGTAATACTGTCACTGCTGATGAATAATTATTTTGAATGAAGGCACTTGGATGCCTTTTTTATCATAATTTTTTTTGATTAATTCGATTAATGATAGTTTGGTTTGGGTATTAACTAAACTGATCATTTGAGCATCCCTAATTAATATTTAAAAAAATAAATCTCAAAATTAAACATGAATTTTGATTCAATATGCACTGTTATATACGAACTTTGATTTTGTGTAATTTTATACATGAAGTTTTAAAATGATCTTATTTTCCAAAAATGGCTAGAAAAATGAACGATATCGATATTGCATATATACAAACAATTATGTTTATTTAATATTAAAAATTGATGTATTTATTTTTAAATGTGTGTAATTTAAGCAAAATCAAAGTTTTATGTATGCATTCGAACCATAATCAAATTTTCATATGTATAATTGTACCAAATCAAATTTCAAGTATCTAATTGCATATTAAATCAAAATATATGTATAGTTTGAGATTTATCTCTTCAAAAATAATTTTTAAAATATTTTTTTACAATAAGATCCCAATTACGATTGGGCTACCTAACAAGCTGGAATACAAGCCTAAAACTTGAATAATATTTTTTTATTTTACAAATAGTTTTAAAAAATTGTTGTGTTTTTTAATATTTTATTATATTACTTGTCAACCCCGTGACTTATGGGAAAATATTTGGCGCACTGCCAATGAATTTTTTAGACTTCGCAAGCAGGATCACGGGGTTGAGAAGTATTCTATAGAGAAATAGTAAAATATTAAAAAACACATGATAATTTTTTAAAATTATTTGTGAAATAAAAAAATATACTGTGATTGTACAAAATACTAACCCATTTATTTATCTAGGGGTGAGCAAATCTCGACTCGACTCGAAAAAATTAAAATAAAATTCGAATTTTGAGTTAATTGAATCGAGTTATTCGAATTATTCGAGTAAACTCGAATAACTCGATTCGAGTTTCGAGTTCGAGTCGAGTTGAATTTCACAATTCGAATAACTTGAATAATTCGAATAATAGATTGGTGTAAATACCTTTTTGGTCCACGTTAACTTTGAAAATAAACAAATTGATCTCTCTCAATAAAAATTAAAAAAAATTCAAAATATTTATAAAAATTTCAAATTTTATATTTTAAAAAAATATATAAAAATTTAAATTTTAAAAATATTCTAAAATAATAATTTTGGGACCTAATTAATGATTCAAATTTATCATACTCAAGTATCTTATTTTTTATTATTTTGCTCTGAAAATTTTTCCAAATATATATGATTTTAAATGCATGTGCTCTAATATGAAATTAGTTATGTTATAATAATATTTTTATTAGACATGTTTAATTTTTTTAATTTAACTCGAACAATTTCACTCGATATGACTCGACTCGAATTTTATTGCACTCGATTCAATTAAAAAAATTAAATTAAATTAAAATGATAAGATAAGACTCGTAAATTTGATTTACTTAAAAAAATTTCACTCGATTTGATCAAACGTTGACCGCAACTTATTTTAAAATTTTAAAATATTAACACTTCTTGAAACAATGGTCGAGACTTTTTTTTTATTGGAACTTTTAAGGTCCAAATTGATACACTTGTGGGCCGAAAAAAAAAAGGGAAACTAAATGCGTTGCTATCGTCAAAACGGCAGCGTTTAATGCCTTAAAGCACAAAACAAAATATGTAAACTAGCCGTTGGATTATGAGAGAGTCCATTTTGTGATTACGAAATCCAGGGGCCAATAATTTGACACGTAGGAAATAGAGACGGCGTCGTTTAAATTAAGAACACGTCATGTCAACCAATCAAAAGAAGCTATCGAGCCAGCAGGGGAAGAACTCTATTATCATTTTAGTTCTTTTTATTAGGCCAAAATTTACAATTTAATCCTATATACTTTTATAATGTAAAAAGCTAGTCCACGTAAGTAAAATTTTAATTAATAATTAAAATATTGACATATAATTTTTTAATTCAAGTTAGATCGAGAATTCGTACGAATCGATTAAATTAAATTTTTTAAATTTTTAATAAAATTTTTAATTAGATTAATTGGATTGATCAAATCGATGAATCGGTGGTATGATTGATGCGACCATTAATTCAATTAAAAAATTGGTATTTTCAAAAAAAATAATAAATAATTAAATATGTAATTTTATATCATAGAAAATAAAAATAATTATAAATTAAATATTTATTTAAAAGTAATTATATCAAATTTTATTATTGACATTAAATCTCAAAAGTGAGGTATAGGGGTTATTACTTATTATGATTCCAAGTCTATGATAATTCAAACAAAAAGATTCTCCTTTCTTTCTCATTTTCCTCTCATATCAGGTATGATATCTCCTTAATTTTTTTATATTCCTAAAAACCCTAGATTTAATTCCAGTGTTGTTTTTTTTTTTTTTTAAATTTAGATTTTGGATTTTGGATTTTGGAAGAAAGGTATTGTATGGAAGTTTGAATTGAGGAATAAGATAGAGAGCTGAGTGATCAAAGCTCCCTCATTTTGGAAGGTGAATTTTATGGGTGGGGGATTCTTGATTCTTGATTGAATTCTTGCAAATTGCTTTGTTTTTTTTTTTTCTTTGGGTTCCCTTCGAAATCCAATCTTGGCTGTTGTTTGTTTACGGGGGTTTTATGGTTTTCTTTTGGTGAACACCGCATCGAAGTTTTTCGCAAAAGCTTGAATTTGGTAGGGCGTTACTTTTTTTTGGTCCCTTTGTTTCACTGTTCTTGATATTCAATTAAGAGAAAGCTTTCAATTCAATTGCAATGGCTACTCCGTCACAAGCTTCTCCTGGAGCAACTAATACTGATAAAAAGAGTCCAATGACTTCTGCTCCTCCCACAATTTCACCTGGTGCACCTAGATTCACTCCTCCAAATTTACAACAAGATCAGATCGCTTCCCCTCCGATAAAGAATCCGATTATGCTATCACCGGAAAATGGGGTCAAAACTGGAAGCCCTGTTCCCCATCTGAGTACTCCTCCTGGCCCTCCTGTATTTACATCGCCTGTCCGGCCTGCTGCCGTGCCTTTCCGAACCTCTCCTGCGACTCCCCAGCCGGTGGCTTTCTCATCAGGTTCATCTTTGCCCACATCTTCACCTCCCCATTTTTCGAATGGGTCAGCTGAGCTTCAACAGCAACTTCCTGGTGCTACGAAGGAATCAATGCCCGCAGGAGAGTCACCATGCGTTTTATTCTCAGCTCATAAGGTATCTTTTTGTTCTCAGTTTCCTGTGCTTTTGGTACCTAAGTCTCAATGTTCTTTTTTCAGATTTTGTGATTTGTACATATTATTAAAATTTACAGTCTATTTATCTTGCAATTATGTGCACTATTTGTATTTGTAATTTACTTGTCCTCTACTATCTATTTTGTATATTAGTTGTTGAAACACAAGAAGCTAGCAAATGTACCTAGTTTAGGCTTCGGAGTATTGGTTTCTCCTGGGAGGGAGACTTCAACGGGTCCTCAAGTGATACAACGTGATCCTCATCGATGCCATAATTGTGGAGCTTATTCAAATCTTTATTCCAACATACTAATTGGCTCAGGCCAATGGCAGTGTGTAATATGCCGGAATCTAAATGGAAGTGAAGGTGAATATGTAACTTCAAGCAAGGAAGAGCTCCGTAATTTTCCTGAGCTGTCATCTCCGTTGGTTGATTTTATTCAAACAGGGAATAAGAGGCCAAGTTTTGTACCTGTTACTGATTCCAGAACTTCTGCACCGGTTGTTCTTGTTATTGATGAATGTTTAGATGAGGCACACCTTCAGCATTTACAGAGCTCCTTGCATGCTTTTGTCGATTCAGTACCACCGACAACCAGAATAGGAATCATTTTGTATGGCCGCACAGTATCAGTGTATGACTTTACGGAGGAATCCATAGCATCTGCTGATGTGATTCCAGGTGGCACTTCACCAACACAGGAGACCTTGAAAGGATTGATTTATGGAACCGGTATATACTTGTCACCAATCCATGCTTCAAAAGAGGTTGCACACCTAATATTCTCTTCATTGAGGCCATACAAGTTGAATGTTCCAGAAGTGTCAAGAGATAGATGCTTGGGTACTGCTGTTGAGGTCGCTATGGCAATTATTCAAGGACCATCTGTAGATATGTCTCGAGGTGTAGTTAAAAGGCCAGGTGGCAATAGCAGGATCATTGTTTGTGCTGGTGGACCAAATACTTATGGTCCTGGGTCTGTTCCTCATTCTTATACTCACCCTAATTATCCTCATAGAGAAAAGACAGCAATAAAATGGATGGAGCGACTTGGTCGCGAGGCTCATGAACATAACATAGTGGTTGACATTCTCTGTGCTGGGACTTGCCCTGTAAGGGTTCCTGTGCTGCAGCCACTTGTAAACGCTTCAGGAGGTGTGTTGATTCTTCATGATGACTTTGGTGAAGCCTTTGGTGTAAACTTACAAAGGGCATCTGCCAGAGCTGCCGGTTCCCATGGTTTGTTGGAGATACGTTGTTCTGATGATATTCTTGTTACTCAGGTTGTGGGTCCTGGTGAAGAGGCAAATATAGACACCCATGAAACCTTTAAAAATGATATGGCTGTCTCTATTCAAATGCTGAGTGTTGAAGAAACACAGTGCTTCTCAATATCGATGGAGAATAAACATGACATCAAGAGTGATTATGTATTTTTCCAGTTTGCCATTCAGTACTCAAATGTTTATCAAGCTGATATAGCTAGAGTGATTACTATCAGATTGCCAACTGTGGATAGTGTTTCGGCCTATCTTCAAAGTGTTCAAGATGAGGTGGCTGCAGTCATAATTGCCAAGAGGACTCTGCTGCGAGCAAAAAGTTATTCTGATGCAATTGATATGCAGACAACAATAGATGAGAGAGTTAAAGACATTGCTTTAAAATTTGGGTCTCAAGTGCCAAAGTCAAAGCTTTATCGTTTCCCAAAAGAAATATCTTTACTACCAGAGCTTCTATTCCATCTTAGGAGGGGCCCACTGTTGGGAAGTATAGTTGGTCATGAAGATGAGAGGTCTGTACTGCGGAATTTGTTTTTGAATGCATCCTTTGATCTTTCTCTTCGCATGATAGCCCCACGTTGTCTGATGCACCGGGAAGGAGGCACTTTCGAAGAATTGCCTGCTTATGATCTCGCCATGCAGTCTGATACAGCTGTTGTTCTAGACCATGGTACAGATGTCTTCATTTGGTTGGTATGTAAATCGACCACCTTTTAGCTTTCTTATGCTCTATATCTGCTATATTCAATTTCTAGCTACTTTTGCTTCTATGTTGTCATCTCTGATTTACGGAGTCTGGTATGCACAGTCTGTCCTATACAGGGTCCATTTTTGCTATGTGATTGAATAGACATCTGTTAACATATTTAGTTTGATGAGAAGGGTTTGAATTGAGAAGTTCTTTGTGCTTTGCTAAATTCACAAGGTAAATACGGTCACAGATATGTTATCCATCTAACATGTTTATATTATTGATTCTCCATGTGTTTTACATGGTATGTTTATATCTGGAGACAGGTTGGTCAGGTTACTTTGTGTATAATCATCTTTAAAAGCTAGGTTTATTAAACATCTTCCTTTCAACTGTTGGCTTCAGGGTGCCGAACTTGCAGCTGATGAAGGAAGAAGTGCAGCAGCTTTGGCAGCTTGTAGAACATTGGCTGAAGAGCTCACGGAGTTACGATTTCCAGCACCTCGGATCCTTGCATTCAAGGTTTTTTTCCTTGATTGATCCCAACATTCTATTAGCTCTGCATTGTTGTGTCTTTATTTTGTTAGCCATTGACAGAAAAGAACCTAATGGTCCTATTTCATTTCAGGAGGGGAGCTCTCAGGCTCGATATTTTGTTTCTCGGCTCATACCAGCACACAAGGATCCTCCTTACGAGCAGGTAAGAGAAAAAAAATAAGGATCTCGTGCATTTTTGGAAACATTTCGGTATTAACCATCCATGATACTAATGCAGGAGGCAAGATTTCCTCAACTTCGAACCCTGACAACAGAACAACGGACGAAACTTAAAAGCAGTTTTATACATTTCGATGATCCGAGCTTCTGTGAATGGATTCGGGGTTTAAAAGCAGTGCCCCCAGAACCAATCTAAGAGATGTTTTAGGTATTTTTGCAGTTAAAATCCCTCCAAAAAAGGAGTCCCCAGAGAATTGCATGCAATCATCATTTATTCGGTACCATTCTGCTCTTTCTTTTTGTTCTTCTCCCTGTTGAAGGAATGTAATCTAACTCATTCATCTTTTCCCTTTTTCTAATCAATTTTTTCCCTTTCCTAGTTTCTTTTAAATACAAGATTTCCTTTTTTTTTTAAAGAAACTTCAAAGAATTAGGCTATATACTTGATTACAAGTTTGTTCTCTCATTCTTTTAGCTGAAAATGATTTGTTAGAGCAGTGCATGGTGTCATTTTTATACCAAATTATTATGCCCGAACAACTAACGCGACTAACGCGACTCGAACTCAAGTCATATTTGAGGCAGTGAACATCCTTGACCATCAGAACATCACATAGGTTTTACATAGTCGATATTTTAAGTAACCTTTTTAAACACTTGGACTCTACACAAAATGGAGAGGCAAAATCTATACTTAGGATAATACTAGACCTATTAAAGAGTCTATTGCTTGCCAATAAATGACACTACATCGATGAAGTTGACCTTAAAAATAATATTTAAAAATATTAAAAAATTCAAAGATAAAAATAGACTATAACATGAAGAAGAACTCAACTTTTTGAAATAGAAAAAAAAAATTGATTTATTCTATTTTTAGTTTCAACAGTATTTTTTTTTCTCAATTTCTAGTTTTTTATTGGTTTGAAATGATTTTGAGTTCGGTCCAATTTGATTATGAGAACATTGTTATAAACATTGTTAAAAACAATTTTGCCATTACATTTTGTCCCTATATGTAAAGATAGGATGAGTTTGGATAGACGGTGTGTTTATCATATATTAAATATATAAATAATAGCGGTGAAATTAAATATTATAGCGATATTGTAACGTAAGACAAAAAGTAAGTTAAACGTATCGCACTTACCGTCTATTCAAACTCATCTTAAATATATAAAATTAAAAAATTAATAGGGCTAATTACCAAACACCTCAGTTTATTGTCTAAATTCTAAATTGGCTTCTAAATCTTAAAATATTCTAATTAAATTACCAAAGTATCAGTATTATAACAAGATCTTTTTATCAACTTAATTGCCAATTTAGGCATTAAATAAATTAAATTATAAATTCATATGTACTTATCGCATGAATAATTTGAATTTGATGTGTTAAAAAAAATTATAAACCTTGTCTAAATTGTAAGAACATGCATGTTTTCAATATGTTCAACGTCAGATTTGAGCAAGCGATGTACACGTTTGCGAAGAATTTATTTTATACTATATTGATATTTTGAGGATTCAATTAGAATATTTTTGAAATTTAAAACCAATTTAAAATTTAGGCCATAGTTTGAGGAGGCCGATTGAAATTAACCCAAAAAATAAATAATAGAAACAGATTAGGCCATTAGGGATTTAGGAGCTGCTGACCCGTAATCGCGGCTGCATCCCGAGTTACTGAGCTGGTCCAGTTGTGAGTCGTAACGAGTGACGACTTTAATTTACCCGCTAAACGGGTTCCCCATTTCCCAGTGAGTCAAACTCGAAACCCAGGGTTTTACACACTAATTTATCAGCATCTTTCTCCCCCGCCGCCCGTCTTTTTTTATTTCCCTCTGTTTATCTTCTCATTTCTTCACTGTGTATAGAGAATAAGCTAAAAAGCAAATCAAAGCATCTTCCACCATTCTTTGGTAAGACTTCACATTTCGCCCCTTAGCTTTCCATTTTCATTTTGCTGTTTTTCCCACTTTTTTTTTTTTTAATTTGGCTTGCCCTTTTAATTCTTGAGCAATTTTAATTTTTTCAACGATTTTATGGTTACCCATTTGAGTTTTGACATGAATGCTTTGTACCCTTTCTTTAAAATGTCAAAGAACATTGCTTTTTGGACACTTCAGGAAAAATAACTCCCAAATCTCTGATCTGAAAATCGGTCAACGCACTAAAAGTAACCAGTAATTGCTTATTCACTAATCTAGACACTTATTCTCCAATGAATAAGATATTTTCCACATGCTTGAGACTGTAGCAATGTGTAATTACTACGGTAGTGGATTTATTTTGCCTTGATGGGGATACACAGTTTCTAATTCTTCTACTTTTATGTTTTTATGTGTGTTTTTACTTGAAGTTGAGCATATGGCTGGAGGGGAGCAGAAAAAGGGTGGAGGGGAGCAGAAAAAGGCTGGTGGTGGTACATTTTCCTTTTGGGGCTTGTTTTGGTTAGATTTTTATTATTAATGAGTGCATAAAGGTGTGGTGGTTTCTATGTTTGTGAATACTTTGTTGTTGTAGGAGGGAAAAAGAAGGAAGTGAAGAAGGAAACTGGTTTGGGTCTCTCCTTTACCAAGGATGAGAATTTTGGTGAATGGTACTCTGAGGTATGTTTTGTAGCAATTATGCAATGATTTAGTGCTCGTTATACTAATTTGGGATCTTAATGTCTTATTATATACTCATTTTGTCTTTTTTTAGGTTGTTGTCAATGGTGAAATGATTGAGTACTATGACATTTCTGGATGTTATATTCTTAGGCCATGGGCAATGTCAATATGGGAGAACATGCAAGTGAGTCGTATGATCTTTCTGTATTGCAGTTTATCTAGTAAATAACTAGAGGTTTTCATTGGTTATGGATGCTAATCCCTCTATCTTCCTTTCTTTCATTTCTTTTGTGGTTAACTTATCCACCATGTGAAATTGTAGACGTTCTTTGATGCGGAAATCAAGAAAATGAAAGTCAAGAACTGCTATTTCCCTCTTTTTGTATCTCCGGGTGTTTTGCAAAAGGAGAAGGATCACATAGAGGGTTTTGCTCCCGAGGTGAGAACTAAGTTCTTTTTTGGCATGATGACATTGTGATTGTGGAACATGCCTCAGCTTGAATTTTCTACTTTTCTTTAATCATTTTTTTGAAGTCATTTGAAACCAATTTTTAGGATCCTGGTTTAATCAGGTTGCTTGGGTGACAAAATCTGGTGAGTCTGATTTGGAGGTGCCAATTGCCATCCGCCCAACTAGTGAGACAGTTATGTATCCCTACTATTCTAAGTGGATAAGAGGACACCGTGACTTGCCTTTGAAGCTTAACCAGTGGTGCAATGTTGTTCGATGGGAGTTTAGCAATCCCACACCATTTATCAGGTAGTTTGTGTTAAACTCCGTTGTCTACTTTAGCTCTTCCATTTTGATCATACTTCCTTTCCCCCTGCCCTTCCACCTGGTGGATGGGAGATTCTATGCCATACATGTAATGAGATGCTAGTTTTCAGATAATTTTCTAATCTTGGGTCAATATTCTTAGCATTAGTTATTAATGTTCACAGATGTGTAGATTAATTTCTCTATTCTTTAAATGGCAAGCTAGAATTTTTATTTAAAATATTTTAGAATGGATTTTGCACTGCTAACTTGATGCTTGATTGTAGGAGTCGTGAATTTCTATGGCAGGAAGGGCATACTGCCTTCGCAACCAAGGAAGAGGCAGACACTGAGGTAGCAGTCTTAAAATTTTTACTTTTGAGAAGTATTTATAATTTTTACTTTTGAGAAGTATTTATACTTAGAGAGGTGAAGTTTGTGCATTGTGCTGTTGGAGTCCGATGGACTTGGTTGTGATCAGCCATGCAAGATTTCCATTTACTTTGACCTTCCCAATTCCATCTGGAAGAGAGAAGATAAATAAAGGGGGAAAATGAATGGAAATCTTGCATGGCTGATCCTTTATTCTTCCACATTTACCAACTGGCTTTTGGTTTAAAACAGCATTATTGCCTCAGAATTTCTGAATTAAGTATTTAAGTAAGCATTTCAGAAAGTTCACATGAGATTTTATTTTATAATCGTCAATAATGTTAATATATTTTTGCTGTTTGTTTTTGTAATGTGTAAATAATCAAATGGTTATAGTTCATTGCTCTTACAAGTTGCACTTTTATTGCCTTTTGAATTATCATTGAAGAATGTGCCTGTGCCTTAGAACCTTTTGTGTCCGTCCAAGTACGGATTGTTTTTGTGAATATATCATGGAAGGACTGATGTACTAAAAATTACATGCTGAGTTATATGTATTTTATTGTTGAATTTACTTTGTGCTTGTAGATTGTAGACTTTAGCTCCAGAATCTAACATGCAATATATTCTCATTTTCACATCATTTTTGGTATATTGTGCTGTTCACAAACCTGGAAAAACAGGGACTTATTAACCAACCACAGTGGTAAGCATGTCTGCTAGACCACTTTAAATCTATCTAAAATTTTGTTATACATCAGGTTCTTCAAATATTGGAGCTATACCGACGTATATACGAAGAATTCTTGGCAATTCCTGTTTCCAAAGGCAGGAAGAGTGAACTGGAGAAGTTTGCTGGTGGACTTTACACAACCAGCGTTGAGGTATAGTATAAGCATGCATGTAATAACAATTTGGACTAGTTATAACCAATAATAAATTGTCTGCTTGATCAATGTGCTTTAATCTAAAGTGAGGAGTTTTTGATCTGATCATGACATGATAGGCATTTATTCCAAACACTGGGCGTGGTATTCAAGGTGCAACCTCCCATTGTTTGGGCCAAAACTTCGCAAAAATGTTTGAGATTAACTTTGAAAATGAAAAGGGGGAAAAGTCTATGGTCTGGCAGAATTCCTGGGCATATAGCACTCGAACGGTAAAACAATTTTCCCTTTACTTTGAGTGGTCTTAGCATTTATTTGTTCAAGTTCCTTGTGATACCAACCTGCCATATATAGTTTGTTGTTTTAGGTGATACACAGACTTGCTAATCAAAAGAATCCCTAACCACTCATAATTTTCTTTAATTCTTCTCTCCTTATTCCTGCTATTCTGCTTATTATTTTTCCTGCCGTTTTTCTTTTTCCCTTTTATTTTTCAGATTGGGGTAATGGTGATGGTTCATGGGGATAACAAAGGCTTAGTGCTGCCTCCAAAAGTAGCAGCTTTGCAAGTTATTGTGATTCCTGTGCCTTACAAAGATGCAGATACTCAAGGTATCTTTGATGCCTGTGCTGCCATCGTGGCAACCCTCTCTGATGCTGGGATTCGTGCTGAAGCTGATCTTAGAGAGAATTACTCACCTGGTTGGAAGTACTCAAACTGGGAAATGAAAGGTGTTCCTCTAAGGATTGAAATAGGACCTCGAGACTTGGCAAATAATCAGGTGAATCCCCACCCCTTTTTCTCATTGCTGCTTTCCTTCTACTCTTTTATGTATTATTTTCCTATCATTAAACCAAAATGTGTTTTATTTGACAGGTGCGTGCAGTTCGCCGTGACAATGGAGAAAAGACTGATATCTCTAGAGTCTTTTTGGTTGAACAAGTAAAAGGAATGTTGGAAAAGATTCAACAGAACCTATTTGATGTGGCAAAACAAAAAAGAGATGCCTGCATTGAAGTTGTAAAAACTTGGGATGAGTTTACAAAAGCTCTCGGGCAAAAGAAACTGATCTTAGCTCCTTGGTGTGATGAGGAGGTATGACTTGAATTTGCAGAATCATTATTTACAGGGATCATGACGTTTTAGCATTTAATCGGTGTTGTTTTAAGTCTTATGTCTTACCCTTTATCTCAGAATTGCATCATTAATATGAAATATTTTCAGGCACCAACATGAGTTGGATCATATTTAAATCTCTCCAGGCATATGTTGCTAATGTTCTAAAATGACGTTTTATGTTTTGTATATATAGGAGGTGGAGAAAGATGTTAAAGCTCGAACAAAGTGTGAGATGGGAGCAGCTAAGTCTCTCTGTACCCCATTTGAACAGCCTGAACTCCCAGAAGGTACTTGATTCCATCTAAGCAGGCATTTCTTTTAAATACAATAGGATACTTTTCCTCTCTTATAATACTAGTGGTGATCTTTTTTTTTTCTATGAACTGTTAAACTGCCTAAAAATCTGAGTCTGTGAACAAACTGTGAAAATGATTGGAATTAGAGAAATAGCGGAGGATAAATGAAGGATTGAGTAAAAGCCAGAGCGGCTGGTGAGCTTGGTTCAGGCAAGCTCATATATGTGAGGAATCAAAGCTTCCTCTAGTTGCTATTGTTGTGAACAATGCAGTCTTTTCTCATTGAGTGAACTCTGAATTCCACCTTGCATTAGCATGGAGACTTGTATGGATGCAGTTCGATTACTTGAAACTTTTCATCTACAAAAGAAAAGAATGGGGGAAAAGGGAAATAGGATATTATATGTCTTGTATAATTCTTTATTCATCCAAAGGAAATATTATGCAGGTACTAAATGCTTTGCTTCTGGGAAGCCTGCAACAAAGTGGACCTATTGGGGAAGAAGTTACTAGGTTTATTCACTTTTTACAACCGTCTCCTTTTCATGGTTCTTTGCCTGATGTCAACGGTTCTGGTCATTGGGGCCATTTTAAACAGGGAAATTCTCAATTTGAAATTGTTATATGAAACTGATGAGAGGATTCAGTTTTTAATCATGTTAAAACTTATGTGGTTTGTCTTTTTCCTTTTTGGCAGAATTTTGCTTTGCTATAATAGATACACTGTTTTATCTGATGTTTATTACAATTTGCATACTTAGAATATATGGTCAATGTACTTGGAAAATCTTAAATTTCATGTTCTGGTTGATCTGGTAATGGCTTTGATCTTTTTTTTTTATCTTATTGCTGTCATTTCTTCTGGCTTTTGCAAGCACTGTATTATAGGGTGGCAGAGTCAAATATAGCCCTCTTTATTATAAAAGTGAGCAATATTGTTTTCTTTCTTACATTTAATTTTAAAGCAAAGCAAATAGTTAGAACTATAAAGAAATGTAACATTAAAAGAATGTTTGATTTATTGTGCTTTGTAGTGACAGAAAAAGTGAGCAATTTAGAATTTTGATGTTTATCCATTTTATTTAATAGAAAAAGTGACATGGCATTTTATCCATTTTTATTTAATAAATAAATAAATTAGTCTTTGAGTGAAATGGTTTTTTTTTGTTAAAAATTCATCTATTTTTACTGATTAATTTTTAACAGTGGACTAGTTTTTAGTTTTTAATATTAGAAATGGGTTAATAGAAAGGGTTGATTTGTTTCTAACCGCATAAATTGATTAATATAAACCAAAAAAAAAAATTACATTAATCTTTATTCTTTTAGAAATAAAAAGGTATAATGATTTATTTGGTCTTTTAATTTTATAAAAAAATTATTTTAATCTTTTGTTTAATTTTTTTTTTTTGTAAATATAATTTTTGCCTCTTTTAAATATTTAAAATGTAGAAAAGTTAACTTTGTTTATATGATATATACGTAAAAATTATTTAAAAAACTAAAAATAATTAAAAAATATAAAAATATTTTTAATTTTTAAAAAATTAATTAATTGTTAACATAGATTTTCGGTCAACAAAGCTTAATTTTTTTTATTTCTTTTTTAATGATTTGATAAGTAATATGAATTCAAAAAGAAGTTTAAAATAAATTTTTTATGAAGTTGGAATTCTGAATAAATCTTTATGCCAAATAAAAATAATAATAAGCGAATATGGCAGTCCGAACTCCGAAACAGTCACTGTTGCTGTTGGGGATGGCACGCAAACGCCACATGTTAACCATAAGTTTCAATAACTAGATTTTCTCCCTCACTCCTTCACCTTATCCCCTCCAACCGCTTCTCTCTTTCTTCATCGGTTAACGACTTAAACGATACATAAATCCATAAGCATCCCCTCTGCCCCATCTCTCCTCGAAAATGGCCACAGCAGCACCCATATTCGACTCCACCTTGGTAAACCACCATCACTCGCTTTCTGTTTCACCATTTACTTCCAATTTCATCTTCAACTACAGAAACAAAACCTACCTTTCAATTCCCCATGTGGGTTCTTCGTTCTTGAGTGGGAAGTCCCCTAGAGTGGTCCAAATTGGAGCCAACAGACCCAGACTGGGAACTAGGAGGAAGAAAAGGGTGGGTGTTACAGCTTCATTAGGGGGTCTTTTAGGTGGAATTTTTAAAGGGAATGATACAGGAGAGTCCACTAGGCAGCAATATGCTGCGACTGTTACGACTATTAATAAGTTGGAACCCACCATGGCTGCATTGTCTGATACTGAGCTGAAGGAAAAGACTTTTGCTTTGAAGGAACGTTCCTCTCAAGGCGAATCTTTGGATACTCTTTTGCCTGTAAGTTTAAATCATTTCTATGGTATAGATTTGGGATGCTAATAGTTTGTTAAAATAAAGAGAAGGAGCTTAAGGTAGCTTATTACCCCAACATACATGGCATCCAACTTTGTACTTGTGTTTTTGTTTGTTGCAGGAGGCGTTTGCTGTTGTAAGAGAAGCCTCCAAGAGGGTCCTTGGACTTCGTCCTTTTGATGTCCAACTAATAGGTAAAGTCTCATGTTCATATCTATCTCCTTGTCGAAATATATATTTGATGCTTATTGCTGGTTGCTACAAAAAATGCTTTAGTTGCACAGTGATCGACAGTAATCTATAGCTGAAAATGTTACTAGGACTGCTTTTAGGATCAGCCCAATGTTTCTTTGTCATTGATAAGTGGCCACTTCAATGTGTGAATTATAGTCTTGAGTTTTTCACTACCTGGTTATGGAAATTTTTTGTGAATGCTTGTAATGGAAGTTCCTTGAGGTATCTGAACTTTGGTCCTGTAGGTGGCATGGTTCTTCATAAGGGAGAAATAGCTGAAATGAGGACTGGAGAAGGGAAAACACTTGTTGCTATTTTACCAGCTTATTTGAATGCATTAAGTGGAAAAGGAGTTCATGTGGTTACTGTCAATGATTATCTGGCTAGACGAGATTGCGAGTGGGTTGGTCAAGTTCCTCGCTTTTTAGGGTTGAAGGTTGGCCTAATTCAACGTAGGTCTTGTTCTTTACTTGTTTGAATGTATATTTAACTTCACACTTCATTTTACTAAAGCAGTTGTCATAAGCTCAAGATTAGGCCAATCAGACCTCATCAATTCGAGTTGGATGCTGATTTATAACTTTAATAATCATTATAGCTAACTACTTATTTTTTCTTTTTTACCAGAGAATATGCCAAGTGAACAGAGAAGGGAAAACTACTTGTGTGATATCACTTATGTCACCAATAGTGAGCTAGGTTTTGACTACTTGAGAGATAATCTTGCCACGGAAAGTAATTCTTGCCTTATATGCTGGCTTTGTTTTTTGTTGCTTCGTTTCAATCAAGACATTATAGCATTTCTACTTAACTGACTGAACTTTTTTATTGTAAGCAGAGTGTTGAGGAGCTTGTTTTGAGGGATTTCAATTATTGTATCATAGATGAGGTTGATTCTATCCTTATTGATGAAGCAAGAACGCCGCTCATCATATCTGGAACTGCTGAAAAACCTAGTGATGCATATTACAAAGCAGCAAAAATCGCTTCTGCTTTTGAGCGAGATATACATTATACTGTGAGGCTGCTTAACTCTATTGTGTTTCTTTTTCTTCTAAAAATTAACACAATCTAGTTACTAGAGTTGTAAGTTCTACCAGAAGGTCCTGTTCTTAATTTGATTGTTACATCAGAAAAGGCTGCTAGAATAGTACTTAGAATATTGAGTTGGGGCCTCCTTGAATAAATCGTGTGAATATATAGGTATGATGATGATATTATTTTTGGTGCACTTAATCATGAATAAAAGTTAGCCTATTAAGAATCACTGTCAACAGAGATCCAAGTACATGAAAGAACAGGACTTTTAAAAGGCTGCTTAATTAAGAAGGCTGTTTATGCAGGTGGATGAGAAGCAGAAAACTGTTCTACTTTCAGAACAGGGTTATGAAGATGCTGAAGAAATTTTGGATGTAAAAGATTTGTATGATCCACGGGAGCAATGGGCATCATATCTTTTGAATGCTATTAAAGCGAAGGAATTGTTTCTTAAAGATGTAAATTATATTATCCGGGGCAAGGAGGTGCTTATCGTAGATGAGTTTACTGGTCGAGTTATGCAGGTAAATTATGGTTAACTGATGATATCACTTACAACCGAATAAAAGATTTTAGGTAAGATGTGAGATTAATTAGGACAAATAATTATATATAATATTACTGGTGTTTCCATCAGGGGAGAAGATGGAGTGATGGACTTCACCAAGCAGTTGAAGCGAAAGAGGGTTTACCTATTCAAAATGAAACTATAACTCTAGCATCAATCAGTTACCAGAACTTTTTCCTCCAGGTTGGATATCTTCTTCTCTCGAGTAGTTTGGCGAAACTCTTTTTGGAAATTTATATTAATTCAACTTCCCGGTGCCGATACATTTTCTATACAGTTTCCAAAACTTTGTGGAATGACTGGCACTGCAGCAACTGAAAGCACAGAATTTGAGAGCATATACAAGCTTAAAGTTACTATTGTCCCCACAAATAAGCCTATGATAAGAAAGGTTAGTTCTAGCTTGCCTTCCATGATCTTATATCTTTTATTTGTACTGCAGGTTTTCATTTGCAGATGGTGAGAACTGAGATATTGTCATTTTGATCCTAATCTCAGAAATCTGTTGCCTTATATTTAAGATGTTATCCTAATCCCTTTGCTCTTTAATGTCTTTCTCAGGATGAGTCTGATGTAGTGTTCCGGGCAACTAATGGAAAATGGAGGGCAGTTGTTGTAGAAATTTCTAGAATGAACAAGACAGGCCGTCCAGTGCTTGTTGGCACAACAAGTGTTGAGCAAAGTGACTCATTGTCGGAGCAATTGCAGCAAGCTGGGATCCCCCATGAGGTAAGCCCTTTTGAATTATGGATTCAATGTTAGAAACGAAGAATTACGGCTGAAATGTGCTTATTTAAGTCTTCTTTGTGTAAAGATGTATAACTTCGTCTTGTGCTTTGAGGAAAAGAAAGTCAAGCACTACGATGCCACTAAATGTATTTGTGTGAGATATTAATAAATTATTTGTTAAAGGTTCTCAATGCAAAACCGGAGAATGTGGAGAGAGAAGCAGAGATTGTAGCACAGAGTGGTCGTCTAGGGGCAGTGACTATTGCTACCAATATGGCTGGCCGTGGAACAGACATCATCCTTGGTGGCAATGCTGAATTTATGGCCAGGCTGAAGCTTCGTGAGATGCTAATGCCTAGGTTAATATTTGATATTCACTAATTTAGTTTTACTTGCAATAGTTCTTAAGTTACTGCAGCCTCACACTACTTGCATAATGGAAACTGGTCTACATTGACATTTAAAGTGTGTAAATGTTGCAGAGTTGTCAAACCAGCTGGAGGAGTCTTTGTATCAGTGAAGAAACCTCCTCCAATGAAGACATGGAAGGTTTTATTCTCATTTGCAATATGAAAATATTTTGGTATTGGTAGATGAATTTAATTTAGATTAGGGTTGCTATTCCAGGTGAATGAGAAGTTATTTCCGTGCAAGCTATCCGACAAGAACACCAAGTTAGCCGAGGAAGCTGTAGAGTTGGCTGTCAACACTTGGGGCAAGAAATCTTTAAGTGAACTTGAAGCTGAAGAGCTGCTGTCTTATTCTTGTGAAAAGGTGTACTACATATGGCAAGAGTTTACTTTGCATATTATCCGACATTTTCACTTTTAACCTCCTTGTACCTGTTAAGAATCATTGAATCCATTGATATACTACGAAATAGTATCTGTCAGATACGCTATAAAACGATAGTCATTGTAGTTTTGTATTCACAGGGACCTGCTCAGGATGAAGTTATAGCCAAGCTACGAAGTGCATTTTTAGAAATTGTAAAGGAATATAAGGCCTACACTGAAGAAGAGAGGAAACAGGCTGTGGCAGCTGGTGGGCTTCATGTGGTGGGGACAGAACGTCATGAGTCACGACGAATAGACAATCAGGTTAATTGGAAATACATTTATAAAATTTTTATTTGTTGTTTCAAAAAGAAACAGAAGAATCCTGATTCATTCGGAATACATGAAATATGCTTCTGTAGTGTATATTGTATTCAATTTTAGATTGCATTTTATGTCCATGCAGCTTCGTGGAAGGAGTGGCAGGCAAGGGGATCCTGGAAGTTCTCGCTTTTTTCTAAGTCTTGAAGATAATATCTTCCGAATTTTCGGAGGGGATAGAATTCAGGTTTGCTCTGTGGTTGCATTTTTCCCATTTTGAGTTTGTTAATCGATGTGCTTGTTAAAACATTTTCTGGCAAATACTTGAAGGGTTTGATGAGAGCTTTCAGAGTTGAAGACCTACCGATTGAATCCAAGATGTTGACTAAGGCACTCGATGAAGCTCAGCGGAAAGTGGAAAACTACTTTTTCGACATTCGTAAACAGTTGTTCGAATATGATGAGGTCTTAAACAGTCAAAGAGACCGTGTCTATACAGAGAGAAGACGAGCCCTCATGTCAGACAATCTCCAATCTCTTATTATTGAATATGCTGAATTGACAATGGATGACATCTTAGAGGTGAAGATTTATGATCTTTTTGGCTAATACTCTCATTTATGTCTATCCAGGTTCTAATCAGTCTCGGGGTATTTATTTATTTATTTTTATTTTTATGATAAATAGGCAAATATTGGTTCAGATGCTCCAAAAGAAAGCTGGGATCTTGAAAAGCTCGTTGCAAAAGTTCAACAGTAAGAGTCGACTTTATTCTCTATGTTTGATGTTCGAAAAGAGGCAAATACTCGACAGGATTGTCACCGGAATTCTGTCTAATTGCAATTATCTTTCTATCCTACATCATTTTTCGAGTTTCAGAACTAGTGTTTACTCTCATGCACTTCAAAATACAATACTTGCGCCGAAGGGTTTAGGATCCTGTTCATCATACTTGTATACCGGTTCTTCCTCGTGTTTTATGCAGAAACATACTAACTTTTCTATGCATACTGCAATAATTTCAGGTACTGCTACTTGTTAAATGATTTGACCCCAGATTTGTTGAGGAGCGAGTGTTCAAGTTATGAGGAATTACAGGATTACCTTCACCGTCGTGGTCGAGAAGCATATTTGCAGAAAAGGGTCAGTATATCAGCCATATTAAACAAATCTAAGCCTTCTTGATTGCTTTAACTCTTTTTTTTTCATTTATTTTGTGCCTACGCAAAGATTCAAGCATATTTTCCCACATAATTTTGGATTTAGGATATGGTGGAGAAGCAAGCAGAAGGGTTAATGAAAGAAGCTGAAAGATTCTTAATCTTAAGCAATATCGACCGTCTGTGGAAAGAACATTTACAAGCCCTTAAGTTTGTACAACAAGCTGTAGGCTTACGCGGATATGCTCAACGCGATCCACTAATCGAATATAAGCTTGAAGGGTACAACCTTTTCTTGGATATGATGGCACAGATACGTCGAAACGTAATATATTCGATATATCAGGTGTGAACAAAACTTGTTATATGGTTTATCCACCATCACATAAGCATCTCAAGCTTACTTGGTTTTTTTTTTTTCCGGTCACAGTTCAAACCGGTGATGGTAAAGAAAGATGAGGATGATAGATCAGACAAAGTAGTTACAAATGGTACAAGTGGTAATAAAAAACCTGACCCGGTTGGTGCAGTAGAGTCATCTTCATCAACTGCCAGTGCCTAGTGTTCTCATTGTGTCATTTTCTTAGAGGGAAAGTGAGAGATTATTATAAGTGCTGTTTTGTTGCAGTCCTATATAATTGAGTAAAGATTTGATTTGTATAGATTTTCAATTTTCAAAAAGGAAAGAAACATGTCCAGTTTATTGAACCATAGAAAATTGCATAAAAATCCAACATTTTTTTGCTATGTAATATTTATGAGAAGTTTGTACAGTATAATAATCGATGTCTTCAATTACAAACTTCGTCAAATTTTAAGATATATATTAATTATTCTTTTAGTAATATGTAAAACTAGCAAGTTGATACGTGATAATATATTTATCGTATCAGATTTTGAAAATGATAGAATTTAATGGATTTAGCGGATTAGTGTTTGGTCAATCCAAATAGGAATAGAAAATGCCATTTATGCATGGGGTGTAGTTGTTAAAGTTCACCACTAACTCAATTAGTGGCCTGAAATCTTGGGCATATCAGCAAATGAAATATTCAAATTAATTTCAATAAAGTTGTTGAATGGTTAGCTAAAATTATAGTTTAATATCTAATTGTGATTTTGTTGTTATCTTATTTTTTAGCTAAATTTGTTGTAGTTTTAGTATATATAAAGGATGTAAGTCAGTAAATAAAAAGTGTCTTGAGTTCCTTGTTTTTCATTGAGTTTTTGTATACAATTCATAAAGTATTATTGAGTGAGGTTTTTTTGGTTTTTTCACAGCAAATCTTCCCATTTAGTTTAACAATGTGGTATTTGAGCTAGGTTCGTGAAGGTAATCATGGTTGATTTTTCAGTTGTTGGAGCAATAAAAAAGCTTAATAATCAAAATTACAACACGTGGGCAACATGTATGAAGTCTTACTTGCAGGCTCAAGATGTGTGGGACATTGTTAGCGGAGATGAGCCTTCACCATTACCTCAAGAAGCTAACAGCCTGAAGAGGTGGAAGGTCAATGCAGGCAAGGCTATGTTTGCAATTAAAACCACTGTAGAGGAAGAAATGTTAGAACATATCAGAGACGCTGACACACCAAAAGAGGCGTGGGGCACGTTGAAAGAACTTTTCTTACGAAAAAATGACACAAGGCTGCAAATCTTAGAGAATGAGTTGTTATCAATGAAGTAAGGAGATTTAGCAATCAACCAGTACTTCACTAAGGTAAAAACCTTATGCCGTGAGATTTCTGAACTTGATTCTAGTTCTCGTATTGCGGATTCTAGAATAAGAAGAATCATCATTCATGGATTGAGACCGGAGTACAGGAGTTTTGTTGCTGCAATTCAAGGGTGGCCAACATAACCATCGCTTGCAGATTTTGAGAATCTATTGACGGGTCAAAAGGCTTTGGCCAAACAAATGGGTGGAGTCTCAATCAAAACTGAGGATGTGGCGCTTTTTAGTGGAAAGAGCAAAGAAAAGCCCAAGTATAATGTCAGAAGCTGACCAAGAAAGAATGATGGCAAATCAGAAAGTCATCATGGGAGTTCTCAATTTGGAGAAACTCAAAAGTGTAGCAACTATAACAACCGATCCAACCATAGGAAAAAGTTTGATGGTGATTGCTATAATTGTAGCAAAAAGGATCACATGGCCAAAGACTATTGGTCCAAGAAGAAAGTTGTTGAAAGTAATGCAGTGACATCTAAAGGAGATATTCAGAGTGATGATGGGTGGGATACTGAAGCATCCTTTGCTGTGGAAAAAGAAGACTTGGCACTTGCAGTAACAACTTCCCAGAAGATTGACTACAAGAACGACTGGATTGTTGACTCTGGTTGTTCTAATCACAAGACTGGTGATCAAGAAAAGCTTAAAGATGTTGCAGCGTACAAAGGAAATCGTGTGGTGTTAACGGCTAACAACTCAAGGTTACCTATCACCCATGTTGGTAAGACAACTATCGCACCTCGATTTAGTTCTGATCCAATATCAATTCAAGGTGTTTATCGTGTGCCTGGCATGAAGAAAAATTTGTTATCTGTGGCACAATTAACATCTGCAGGTCATCATGTTTTGTTTAGTCCACAGGGTGTAAAGGTATTCGAAAATGTGTCATTTTTATTGATGGGAACACCAGCCATGGAAGGGAAGAGAATGGAATCTATCTATGTGATGTCGGTAGAAACTGCTTATGTGGACAAAATAAACAAGAATGAGACGACAGATTTGTGGCACGCAAGGCTTAGACACATCAGCTATCACAAGCTTAAAGTTATGACGAAGAATTCAATGTTAAAGGGTCTTCCTCAACTTGAAGTGCGAGATGATACCGTTTGTGCAGGATGTCAATTTGGTAAGGCGCATCAGCTACCATATGAAGAATCTAAGTACAAAGCAAAGGCTCCGTTAGAGCTAGTTCATTCTGATGTATTTAGGCGTGTCAAGCAACCTTCGATTAGTGGGATGCGCTATATGGTGACTTTTATTGATGATTTCTTAAGGTATGTGTGGGTTTTCTTTATGAAAGAAAAATCAAAGACATTTTCCAAGTTTAAAAAATTTAAAGAAGTAGCTGAAGAGAGGTTGGTAGAAAAATTCAATGCTTACGCACAAATAATGGCAGGGAGTACACATCAAATGAGTTTTCTACCTATGTGAGAAATAACAAGATTCGTCATCAGTTCACATGTTCCAACACGCCACAGCAAGACGGAGTTGTCGAGAGGAAGAATCGACACCTTGCTGAGACATGTCGGAGTATGCTTCATGCAAAAAATATACTTGGAAGGTTTTAGGCTGAATGTATGAAGACCGCTGCTTATGTCATTAACAAACTTCTAACACCAAAGCTTGGTTTCATCTCACCCTTTAAGGTACTATGGGATACTAAACCTGCTGTTGGTCATTTTCGAGTTTTTGAGTGTATTTGTTATGTATTTGTTCCAGGTCATTTAAGGATCAAGTTCGATAAAAAAGTAATTCGGTGTATCTTCATTGGATATGATAATCAAAGGAAAGGATGGAGGTGTTGTGACCCTGTGACTGACAAATGCTACACATCACGCAATGTAGTGTTTGATGAAGCTTCTTCTTGGTGGACTCCACAACAAGTGAAGTTGCCAGATTCGAAAGTAAAGAAAGATCAACCCCAAGAAAAAATAAAGGAGCAATTTTTTGAGATATAACCAAGTCTTGCAGCTAATGAAAAAATTAGAGACAATGAAGTTGTTGAGACAACAACAAATCCTTGGCGAAATGGTGTTCATCAGAGGTAGGAGGGCGAAATCAATCCAGAGGGTAAAGAAACTTCGCAGCCACAACTTAGAAGATCAACCAGATTTCGTAGGCAAATTCCAAAGTATGCTAATATAGCTGTCGCGGAGGAAAAACCTTTGGTTGAGCCAACAACTTATGAAGAAGCATCTCAAGATTCTGAGTGGGTAAAAGCAATGGAGGAAGAGATTGATGCATTGGAACAAAACTAGACTTGGGAGCTTGTGCCACGTCTACCAGGTGTGAAACCCATATCTTGTAAATGGGTTTATAAAATAAAGTATCGTCCTGATAGATCAGTTGAGAGATACAAGGCTCGATTAGTTGCAAGGGGGTTTTCTCAACAATATGGATTGGATTATGAAAAGACGTTTAGTCCGGTGGCAAAGATTGTTACTATTCGAGTTCTCTTGGCTCTTACTGCTAGCAAAGATTGGAAATTATGGCAAATGGATGTGAAGAATGCTTTTTTGCATGGAGAGCTAGATCGTGAAATTTACATGAACCAGCCTGTTGAAACCACCCCGAAAGCGAAAGTTTCGAAAAAAATTTATTTTAGAATTTGGAAAATAAGGAGTAAAAAGGGAGTCGCCACCAATCTTTTATTAGGGTGCGATTGGATCACCACAAAACGTTTAAAACGCTAAAACGTCGGTCTACGAAATCCAGAAAAATAGGTTCGGGAGTCGGTTACTCACGAGGAAGGATTAGCACCCTCGTACGCCCAGAATTGGTACCACATGATTATTTTCGGGTTTTAATTTGTGAACCTTAAAAACTCGAATAAATTTTAAAATACGATCCTCGAATGCATGAGTTATTTTAAAAGAAGTTAAATTTTCGTTTGGAAGTCTCGCTATTTCAAAATGATCGAGGAAGAAAAATTACACCCAGTAAGTTAGGACATAATATTTCGAGATCCAAAAAATAACGAGCTTCCCTTTGCAAAACTTTTTAATTTTGAAAAAAAGGATATTTGATTATTTCGATTTAACGAAGGATTGCACCTAGTGAGTTAAGGAGCAAATTTTCGGAATCGAAGATAAGAAACATCGCCTTGGTTAAAGGTATTCGATTATTTCGGTTTGAAGAAAAATTACACCTAGTGAGTTAAGGCGCAAGATTTCGAAACGCGAAATTAAAGAATATTGCCTTGATTTTAAAATTTTGTGAAAGCGATTTTTTATACAAATCATGAATGAGCAATTTCATAAATTACACGAAGTGAACATGAATACAAAGTACGGGGCATAACAAATTAAACGTAAATATTATTAAAGAGATGATGCAATCGAGATTAAAACAAGACTTTTTGGATACCCGAGGGTAAAATGGTAATTTGGGTTTTTAGGGGTAAAATGGTAATTTTGTGAAATTGGGGGCTAAAAATGGAATTTGGAAATTTTGGGGAGTAAAATGGTAATTTTGGTAAAAACAAGGTCAAAAATGAAATTTTGGAAAGTTCGAAGGCAAAACGGTAAGTTTTGGTGAAATCGGGATTAAAAATGGGATTTAAGGAAGTTTGGGGGTAAAATGGTAATTTTTGAAAGTTTCGGGGTCAAAATATAATTTTAGAAAAATTTTGGGGTCAAAATGTAATTTTGGAAAAGTTTTAGGGTTAAAATGTAGTTTTAGAATAGTTTTGGGGTCAAAATGTAATTTTGGAAAAGTTTTAGGGTCAAAATGTAATTTTGGAAAAGTTTTAGGGTCAAAATATAATTTAGGAAAAGTTTTGGGGTTAAAATGTAATTTTGGAAAAGTTTTAGGGTCAAAATGTAATTTTGGAAAAGTTTTGAGGTTAAAATATAATTTAGGAAAAGTTTTAGGGTCAAAATGTAATTTTGGAAAAGTTTTAGGGTCAAAATACAATTTTGGAAAAGTTTTGGGGATCAAAATGTAATTTTTGGACAATTTAGGGGCTTACAAAGCAATAGAACCAAAAACAGGTGACACGTGGCAGCCCCACAGGCATCCAGAAGTCAAGGGACTAATTTGAAAATCTTGAAAAATTTTTAAATCAATTTTGTAATTAAATAAAAGTTAATTTAAGGACTAAATTAAAATAAATCAAAAATAGAAAGGACTATATGCATAAATAATCCAAAACATGACACGTGGCAACCTCTGGTACAGTCAAACAGTCAAAGGACTAAATTATAAAATAATTAAAATTACAGGGCAAAATTGCAAATAATTAAAAAATGTAATAAGGACTAAATTGAAGCAAATAAAAATGCGGAAGGACCGATTGCGCAAATATACCATTTTCTAAAAACACGCGGATCCCAAGGGTCCGTGGGTCGGATCCGGGTCGGGTCATGGGTTGGTATAAATATATTATTTAGGTTAAAAAAAATTCATTTCTTCCATTTTTCTGAAATTCCACTCCCTTTTCTCTCCATTCTTCTCTCAAACTTCCCCACCTCCGACCACAGCCAGCACCAGCTGTCTAACGCGCGTGTGGCGTCACGCGCACAACCGATCACCGTCCGACGCTGCGTTCGCCTGGTCTCGGATATCCACGCGCCTATGCGACACCCCGCGCCGCCGGGATTTGAAAAGGTAAAAACTCAATCTTTCATTCTTTTTTTTTTTGTGTTTCCTTTATTTCATTTCAAACCCAGATCTGAACTTTTCAGATCTAGGGAATAAACCATTTCTTTTTTTTTTGAAAAAAACTTCTTTTTTATTTCTTTTCAAACCCCCCTTTTTTAAAAACCCCAAAAAAAGGTTTGATAAGTTGAAAATCGAGTTTTGTCATATACACCCTCAAATCTGTTTTGGTTCTTTTGTTGTTCTTTATAAAAATGTTTCGGGTCTTAATGTTCTTTTCATGTTTTCTTTTCAGATCTGGGCGATACGGGTTGCGGACGGCGGGTGGCCCTAGCTCGGCTCCGGCGACATCGAGACTCCAAGGGCCGCCGCCGACTTTGGCAGAGACTAGACCAGGGGGTCTTCTGTCTCTTCGTTTTTTTTTTTTTTTTTTAATGAATTAATATTATTAATTAATGCTACTATTACCAATATTATTATTATTCCTATAAATGCCATTATTAATACTTAATACATGCATGTATGTATTTATTAATTATTAAAACACTATACTAAATAGTAATAAATGGCGATAACAGTAGGCATTTATTGATTGTATGTGAAATGTAAAGGTTTTTTTAGTTTAGTTTCAGAACAATAAATGAGAAGAGAACATGCGTGTATTTGGGACTTATACCTTGCTGATTTAGAACACGAGAATGCTTGTCGATTCTTCTTTGCTTGCTATTGACTCTAGGTTAATGATATAATGCTTATATTTGATTTTTTGAGAATCTGTGACAAAAAAAATCCCCCTTTACAATGAATTGATTCTGGTTTTATAACCAGAATAACTATGATGCTATTTTGTTGTTTGCTCTTAAATGCCTTCCTAACTTCTTTGCTTGTTGCAGGTTCTTCTTGGCAATGGTGATGGCAGGGCATGGTGGAGCAGGTGGAGCTGGTGGGCAGTAGCAGAGGCACGTGGGGATCAGATTTAAGGTCTGATTTAGTTCTAGGCATTGGGCCTATTTGGGCCATTGTAATTGGGCCTTTGATTTGGGCCTTTGTAATTGGGCCTTTTGTAATTGGACTTTAGACTTTAACTTCATTTTTTAGTTTAAATTTATTCCAAGTTTACCAAATTTAAATTTAACACAATTTAAATTTAAATTTTAAGATAAATCCAAATTTGTAAATAAATTTAGAATTAACTTAAACCAAATATAAAATTGGAAGTCGATCCAAAGTTTTGGGCCCGGACAAATTGGGCTTCAACAGCTGCCCCTCTTTGCTCGTTGTGGTGTAACAGGAACAGAGCAAAGACCCAAGAGAATGCCCAATTTGTTGGGCCTCGTCTTTTTGGCACTCTATCTTCAACTGGTCCGCCTTTCGTCCAATCTTTGCTGCATCCACTCTTCTACTCCTTTGACGTGGTAGCTCCATCCTGCTTTAGGGTGATCTTCAAAAAGTCAAAATTTACTACTATGACTTCGCCCCATTCTCTCGAGATTGGAATTTGTCATGGTAGTCTTTGAGTCTGATTTCATTGACCCGGTCTTCTTCTTTGGGTCTCATCTGGAAGATGACTACTTCGTTTATTTTGGTCCACTTCTCTGGACCTCTTTAGGAAGCTAACCTTTTTATTACGTCGACCTGCTTCTCAGTGTCTCATTAGGAAGCTGAGTTCGAAGATTTGCTCACATTGAGCGTTGAGTTGGTGCTTTATCTTACTCTTACTTCAATTTCAGAGATAAAGACTTGATATCCAGCTTTACTTCAATTTCAAGAGGATAGGAAACGATCTTGCTCTTGCTTCAATTTCGGAGATAAAGACTTGTTATCCAACTCTACTTTAATTTCAAGAGGATGACGTTGCTCTTATTTCAATTTCAGAGATAAAGACGTGTTATCCACTCTACTTCAATTTCAAAGGGGTGACGTCGCTCTTACTTCAATTTCAGAGATAAAGACGTGTTATCCACTCTACTTCAATGACATTGCTCTTACTTCAATTTCAGAGATAAGGACTTGATATCCACTCTACTTCAATTTCAAGGGGCTGACATTGCTCTTACTTCAATTTCAGAGATGAAGACGTGTTATCCACTCTACTTCAATTTCAAGCGGACTGACGTTGCTCTTACTTCAATTTCAGAGATGAAGACGTGTTATCCACTCTACTTCAATTTCAAGAGGATGACGTTGCTCTTACTTCAATTTCAGAGATGAAGACGTGTTATCCACTCTACTTCAATTTCAAGAGGATGACATTGTTCTTACTTCAATTTCAGAGATGAAGACGTGTTATCCACTCTACTTCAATTTCAAGAGGATGACGTTGCTCTTACTTCAATTTCAGAGGTAAAGACATGTTATCCACTCTACTTCAATTTCAAGAGGATGACGTTGGTCTTACTTCAATTTCAGAGGTAAAGACGTGTTATCCACTCTACTTCAATTTCAAGAGGATGACGTTACTCTTACTTCAATTTCAGAGGTAAAGACGTGTTATCCACTCTACTTCAATTTCAAGCGGATTGGTAATGATCTTGTTTGGTTTGATTCATCTTGACTTCTAGGTGGGAGGTCCATCGTTGTGGATTCGACTCTTTATGTTCGCAAAATGCTAGGTTATTTGTTGTAACTTGGAACTTTTCCTTTCAAGTCGCCGTGATGCGGGATCCTCTATCACGGTCTTGACTTTTCCATCGTGCATCCTATGACGCTGAGTCCTGCAGAAAATGCTCAAACGGTTCTCTGCGTAGGCCAGACATGTTTAGGATGTTATGCTTGGAAATGAGTTAAAATGCTCTTATCCTAGCATGAATGTGTATGATTTAATGTTTGAATTTTCCAAAGATTAGTCTTTTCTATTTTGAAGCCATCCCCTGACATTTCCTTGAATTCAACCTGGCAAATATGACATTTGGATTGCTTCTTTCATGTTTTAAACTCTTTCAACTGGCAGTTGTTTAGGATTCTCGTGTCTTTTAGGAAATTCCCAAAATAATTCTCGTGAATCCTTTTTTTTTATGACCTTTTATCCATTATCTTAATATGAAGATACCTTGGACAATATGGAAAAGAAATGGGATCAAATTTGGAGATTTATTGGCTATGATATCAAACATTTACAAAGAACAAATAACGACCAAAGAAAAGTATTAGACCTAGATATCAGCTATGAGTTTCCTCGATCCAAAGATCATTTTTCCTCGATCCAAAGATCATCGATGCCTCAAGATGTAAAATATTTCCATTTTGCCACTTTTGAGGGAGCAATTGGTTGTCCTTGTTTTGTATTTGAGTTGCTCTTTTCGAGTTTTCAACTCAAAACCCCTTTGGTTTCGGGATGCCCTTTCACGGGTTTTCATCCTGACCTCTCCGTTTTTTTTTATGTGTAATATTTCTTTACTGAGTCTGAATTTACCGAGTTGTATAGTTCTTTGCCATCCATTTCAGTCAAAATTAAAGCTCCTCCAGAGAAGGCTTTCTTTACAACGTACGGCCCTTCCCAATTAGGCATCTATTTTCCTCGAGAGTCTTTGTGTATTGGAAGTATCTTCTTCAAGACTAGGTCTCCCTCATGGAATTCTCTAGGACGAACCTTCTTGTTGTAAGCACGCATCATCCGTTTTTGGTACATTTGACCATGGCGGATAGCCTTTAATCACTTTTCCTCAATCAAATTTAACTGATCATATCTAGCTTGAACCCATTTCGCTTCATCCAAATTCAACTCTGACAAGACTCGGAGGGAAGGGATCTCCACCTCAATGGGTAAAACAGCCTCCATTCCATATACAAGTGAGAATGGTGTTACCCCAGTAGACGTTCTGATGGAAGTCCTATAAGCAAGAAGGGCAAAAGGTAGTTTTTCATGCCAATCTCTATAGGTTTTTGTCATTTTTGCGATAATCTTTTTGATGTTTTTATTCGCTGCTTCTACTGCTCCATTCATTTTTGGGCGATTTGGGGACGAATTATGGTGTCTGATCTTGAATTGCTCACAGACCTCTGATATCGTGCTGTTGTTTAAGTTTAATGCATTGTCTGATATGATCTTTTCAGGCATCCCATATCGACATATGATCTCCTTTTTCAGGAACTTGCTGACCGCGGACTTCGTAACATTAGCATAAGAGGCAGCTTCTACCCACTTGGTGAAGTAGTCTATAACCACAAAAATGAATCTATGTCCATTAGAGGCCTTTGGCGAAATTGGTCCAATAACATCCATGCCCCACATAGAAAAAGGCCACGGGGATGTCATGACGTGCAAAGGTGAGGGAGGCATATGGATCTTGTCCCCATAGATCTGGCATTTGTGGCATTTCTTAGCATAGTTGATACAATCAGTCTCCATAGTCGGCCAGTAGTACCCAAATCTCATGATCTGCCTAGCCATTTTGAATCCATTCGCGTGTGTTCCACAAATCCCTTCATGGACTTCTTCTAAGATCTTTTTAGCCTCGATTGAGCCCACACATCTTAATAACACCTGATCCTTTCTTCTCTTATACAGGACCTCTCCATCTAGTACATACTCGTTTGCGAGCCTTCTCAATGTCCTTTTGTCATTATCAGTAGCTCCCTCGGGGTATTTTCGATCCTTCACATATTGGAGAATGTCTTGGTACCAAGGATGCTCTTCTTTTCTTTCTTCTTCGATGTCACAGCAATGGGCTGGAGTTTCGTAGATGCTCATTTGAATGGGCTTCATATCCTCTGGTCTATTCACTTTTATCATCGAAGCTAAAGTGGCCAAGGCATCAGCCATTTGGTTTTCCTCGCGTGGGAGGTATCTGAACGTGACCTCGTCAAATTCTTTGATCAGTTCGAGGATCATATTTCTATATTCAATTAATTTGGAGTCCCTGGTCTCCCATTCTCCTTTGAGCTGGTAGATTACCAATGCTGAATCTCCATAGATTTCTAAGACCTTGATCCCTCGATCTATGGCTGCTTGGATCCCCATGATACATGCCTCATATTCTGCCATATTATTTGTGCAATCAAAGTCAAGCTTACTGGTGAAGGGATAATGGTCTCCTTCTGGTGACACTAAAACTGCACCGATCCTATTACCCACAGCGTTTGAAGCGCCATCGAAATTCAATCGCCACGAATGCTTGGTCGTAGTTTCCTCTTCGGTATTCGCGACATACATTAACTCCTCATTTGGGAAGTCAAAATTTATCGGCTCATAGTCCTCCAAAGCTCTACTGGCTAGGAAGTCTGCAATTGCACTTCCTTTAATTGCTTTTTGGCTTACATAAACTATATCAAATTCTGACAACAGGATCTGCCATCTAGCCATTCTCCCATTTAGCGCAGTTGACTCCATCATGTACTTTAGAGGATCTAGTTTCGAGATTAACCATGTCGTGTGGTATAGCAAGTATTGTCGCAACCTTCGGGTAGTCCAAACTAGTGCACAGCATAATTTTTCTATTGGAGAGTATCTTGTTTCACAGTCAGTAAATTTTTTACTGAGATAGTATATGGCCCTTTCTTTCCTTCCCGTCTCGTCGTGTTGGCCCAAGACACATCCCATAGAATTCTCGAAAACTGTTAAGTACAAGATTAACGGTTTGTTGGGATTCGGTGGTACTAGTACGAGAGCGTCAGACAAATACTGCTTAACTTTATCAAAAGTTCTTTGGCACTGATCATCCCAAACGCCTGGGTTATGCTTTCTAAGAAGGCGAAATATTGGGTCACACTTCTCTGTTAACTGTGAGATAAACCGAGCGATATAATTCAATCTCCCAAGAAAACCTCGAACCCCCTTTTGCGTACGCGGCGGGGGTAATTCTTGTATGGCTTTAACTTTGTCTGGGTCTATCTCGATCCCCTTTTAGCTGACCACAAAACCCAACAATTTTCCGGACGTAGCCCCAAAAGTGCACTTGGCAGGGTTCAATTTTAGCTGGAACTTCCTCAACCTCATGAACAATTTCCTCAAGACATTCACATGTTCCTCCTCCGTTCGGGACTTTGCAATCATGTCGTCGACGTAAACCTCAATTTCTTTGTGCATCATATCATGAAACAATGTCACCATGGCTCTTTGATATGTTGCCCCAGCATTTTTGAGTCCGAACGACATCACTTTATAACAAAATGTTCCCCACATTGTGACAAAGGTGGTTTTCGCCATGTCTTTAGGGTCCATCTTTATTTGGTTATATCCGGAGAAACCATCCATGAAGGAGAAAAAGGCATGCCCCGCTGTATTATCTACCAGAGTGTCGATGTGTGGCAGCGGAAAGTTATCTTTTGGGCTGGCCCTATTCAAATCCCGGTAATCTACGCACATACGTACTTTACCATCTTTCTTGGGGACAGGAACTATATTAGCGACCCATTCCGAATATTCAACTACTCGAAGGAAACCCACGTCGAACTGCTTTCGGACCTCTTCTTTTATTTTAAGCAACACATCAGGTCGCATTCTGCGAAGCTTTTGTTGAACGGGTTTGCATTCTTCCCTTATTGGGAGCTTGTGGACCACGATGTCGGTGTTGAGCCCAAGCATGTCTTGGTAGGACCAAGTGAAGACATCTTTGAATTCTCTTAGTAGCTTAATAAGATCTCCTCGTGTTTTCGCCGAGATGCTGGTTCCGATTTTCACTTCTTTATTCTCCTCTTTATCCCCTATACTTACTGTTTCCACCACCTCTTTGTGGGGCAAGATTTGCTTTTCCTCCTGTTCCATCATTCGTTGCAATTCAGGAAATATATTACAATCCTAGTCATCTTCAAAGTCCTGCGATTCCTCAATGCACATATCTTGCTCGAAATGAGGTTCGGAGTCAGTGTCACTCATATTATTGATATCCCAAGATCTGTAAAGAATGAGAATGGGCTAATGAACAAAATAAATTAAAGAATGGCTGTTCAACGTGATTATGGGTGTATATATTCAAGAATGATTTATTTATTTATTCAGGATTTGAAAAGAAAAGAATAAAGAAATGGTTGTCAAAATGTATTTTCATTTAAGATGATGGATAAAAACTCAAAAGCCCTTTTGCAAAAGATTTCTACCATTCTTGGGCATAGAATGATAGAAGTATGACGAGTATTACTTTGAAATGTTCCTAAAAGCTACGGGGAGCTCCTCTTCCGTCTAATTGTCCAAATTACTCCCAGGTGCATACGGACATAATTGAAGCGAACTCCTTTCTTCAGCTTCTTCGGAAACAGCATTTACGCTCAATTCCATCACCAGTCTCTCAACTCTTTCTTCCTTAAGCCTTAACCCGCCAGAAACGAAAGTTTTTGAAATATGAGGGAAGGTCATCGGTCTCCAACTGATTTCTTCCCCGGCTTGTCGTGCTCTTCTTATGTCTCATTTTCGCTCTACCTCTTTCTTCTTTTCTTTCAGATCCGGCTTGTACCCTAGCCCGAAACGGTCTCATTTTCCAAATAGCGACGGTGTGTAGATTGCTCTTTGAAGGTATTTTCCGAGCCTTTTTCTCGATAATGCTCCTTTTCCAATCGTCAAACGCAATCCCATCTTCGTCGTTTGCGACAATTTAGGTTCAGGAATTTTACTTCCCTCTCCAATGAATGTGGCATTGACAAATTCCAACGAACGAAAAGAGCATTCTATTGCCTCCTCATCCTTGTCTATGTACGGGGCATCATTTGTTACAGACGCAACAATATCCTCCTCGGTATTAATTGTAACCAACCTTCCGTCGGTTACCAGCTTGAGCTTTTGGTGAAGTGAGGACGGTACTGCCCCTGCTGCGTGAATCCAAGGTCTTCCTAATAAGCAATTATAGGAAGGCTTGATATCCATCACCAGGAAGTCAACCTCGTAAGTATTTGGGCCTATTTGCAATGGTACCTCAATCCTACCCATTACCTTTCTTTCGGTTCCATCAAACGCTCTGACTATATTGTGGCACGTCCTCATGTCGGAGCTATCGATGGGTAGTCTCTCGAGAGTGGCTAACGGTAGAACATTTAAAGTTGAGCCGTTGTCGATAAGCACCCCGGGTAGAGTGTACCCTTTACAGCGAGTGGTAATATGTAACGCTTTGGTCGATCCCATACCTCCAGATGGGATTTCATCATCGTTGAAGAAAATGAAATTATCGGCGCTGATGTTGTTAATCAGTCGATCCAGCTTGCATACCGATATATCCTAGGTCACGTAGGTTTCGTTGAGCGCCCTCATTAATGCGTTACGGTGTGCCTCTGAACTCAACAGTAACGCCAAGATAGATATGCGTGCGGGCTGCTTATGTAATTGTTCAACTACGCTGTATTCGCTGTGTTTTAAGAATTTCAGGAACTCTTGTGCTTCTCTTTCTGCCACCGGCTCGTTTATCGGTTCCAACTTATCAGTCACCTTTTCGGGTTCAACTGCTATAGCTTTCCCCTTGGTAGCTGTTCTCTCCTCCACGTTGTAAGTTTTACCGCTGCGTGTGACTAGGTTTACGTTTTGCAGCTGCTCATCCTTGGGTGCCACAATGTCGCACCCGTAATTCCAGGGAACTCTTTTACTGTCTTCATAAGGAAACGGTGCGGGTTTCCGTATGACAACACATGGTGTTTCTCGTCTTCTCGTCTCAACTCCCTTGGATGTGGAGATGATTATTATCGGGCGATCATGTTCATGTTTCTTCTTTCCTTCGGAAGAGCAAATGTCCCCTATCTCTTCTCCCTCTTCGAAAAACTCCAATTCCTTGCGGTCCATCAGATTTTGCACTAGAACCTTGAACTCCGTACAGTGCTGAATCTCATGACCTTCAGCATTATGGAAATCACAATGGTTCTTAATTATTACCATCCTCTCGCTGTCTTGTACGATCATTCCTCTAGCCACCAGCTGATGCCATATCCATCTTATGGGGGATCTGACCTCTTCGATGTGAGCTTTAATCTTTTTCCTTTCTATACCCGTAATCGCGTTTACCCCTTGATCAGAATGGACGGGTAAAGGGTTTTCGGCCACATTAGGTCTCGATGGCTCGTCGAATCTTATTTTCTTCATCTTGATTAATTTTTCCACCAATTTCTTGAAGGTGAAACAATTTTCAATGGAATGCCCAATCACTCCTCCATGAAATTCACATTGGGCGTTGGCATCATACCATTTTGGAAATGGTGGCGATACGGGCTCCGTGATATATGGGGCTACCACGTGTTGATCATATAACTGCTGATAGAGGTCTTTGTATGTTACGGGAATTAGAGTGAACTGGATCTTCTCGGTAGTCTTCTTCCAGTTTGATTCTATTCTTGGTGTACTCTAATAATTGTCAGCAGGAGGTTTTGATTGCGTCATCGTGATTAGTTTCGTATAAGTTGGCCTGTATGTGTTTACATTATTCACCCCGGTTTCCTTCCTCTTTGGGGCTACCCTCTTTCCATTGTCTCCTGCGTCGATTTTTTCGCTTTTAACCGCGCTCTCAATCATTTCTCCTGACATTACTATGTCTGAGAAACTCCTTGTAGCATTACCCACCAAGCGATCGAGATACGGTGCCTTTAGTGTGTGGACAAAAAGCATTGTTGTCTCCTTTTCAGTTAAGGGTGGTTGTACCTGGGTGGCTATATCCCTCCAGCGTTGGGCATATTGCCGAAAGCTTTCACTTGGTTTCTTCTCCATGTTCTGCAAGGTAATTCTGTCCGGAGCAATATCAATAACATGGCCGTATTGCTTCATAAAAGCTTGGGCCAAGTCTTTCCAGGAATTAATCTTTGTTCGGCTCAGCTGGTTGTACCATTTTGCAGCGGATCCAACCAAGCTATCTTAGAAACAATGAATTAATAATTTTTCGTCGTGGACATACCTTGTCATTTTTCGACAGAACATCGTAATGTGTGCTTCTGGGCAGCTTGTCCCGTTGTATTTTTCGAATTCGGGCATCTTGAACTTTAGGGGTAGGACCAGGTCTGAAACCAGACTTAGTTCTTTGGCATTAATCCCGCTGTAAGCGTCAATCTCCTCCATTGCTCTAACCCTGTCTTTCAGCCACTTGTACCTTTCTTCTATCTGTTTAGATACTTCCATTTTGGTTCTTTTTGCCTCCATCGTATCATCGAGGTCGGGGTTGATGGGATTCGCAGCGGTTTCTCCCGGGTTCGATCCTGATCCAACTTGGTAATTAGTTTGGCCTAAAACACCAATGGGCTGAGGTTGCGTCCGAATAAAGACAGGTGTTTCTCGCGGGTTGGTTTCTAGCGGGACCTGATGGTGTATGGGTGTAAAGCCGGGAGGATATTGAGGATCCTCATTTTCTTCTCTCGGGCCTTCAGCGGGACCTTTCCCTTTATCTGAATCTCGTAACAGCTGGGTTAACTGATTAATTATATTGCTTTGAGATTCGATTATCTGGTCTCTCATGTCCCTTTGGACTTTTTCTAGCTGGTCTTGTAATTGAGCTTGCATCTGCTCTTGCATTTCCTTTTACAATTGCTCTAACCTTTCTATCCTCTGATCCATGGCTCGTCGAGTACCGTAAGGGTGTGGTTTCTCTATTTTTCCGATTTTAACTGTTTCAAATTTCATTTAATGAGATTTACTGTGTTTAAAATATAAACATGTGATGCGAATGAATGAATGAATGCAAAAGAAAGGTATTAACTTATAATTCACTTTCCATTTAGAAAATTTTGTTTAGACAACAAGTTCCTTTACATAAAGTAAATTACATAAATGGTTTTGCCTTGATGCTCAGAGCCTTTACTTTCTTGAGGAGTTCTGCTAACTTTTGACCTCGTTTTGTCTTTATCTCATACTGTATACCCAACTCTTCTGCTTCTGATGCCAATTCTTGCACATGTTCGGCTACTTCACGAATCTTATTTAGGGCTTCATCCATAACATGATCTCTCTTGCTAACTTCTTTCTGAGCCTGCTGGAGGTGCTAATCGCTTGTTTCCAACGTCCTCTCCAGAATCTCGGTCTGTATTTCACTATTCTATAAAGAGGCTTCTAGCTCTTTTACTCTCTTACTCAGTCTCTCAATCTCGACTCGATTTGCCTTCAACTCCATTACTGAGTTTCGGCTACGATGCCGACGCAGAGATTCTTCTAATTCTCGCACGCGTGCTTTTAGTTCGGTCACCTCAGCTTGGCTTTTTAGAAGGCTACTCTTTATGGCATTTTCTTGTACCTGGGCATCTTGGAACTTGTTCATCCAGTGGCTTGTCTTATTCTTTTCTTCGCGAATTTCGTGCTGCCACTGTTCCGAGGTCTTTCCTAAACCGGCAGTCCTCATAGACAAACGGAGTTTCTTATAATCTTTCTTTAAGCTACTGAGGTCCTCTTCGGCTTTGTTCTTACCTTTTCTCAATTTCTCTGCCTCTAGCTTTTGGACATCAACATCCAACCCTAAAAGCACTTTTTCTTCTTCCAGCTTTTCTATCATCTTTTCCATCTTCGCATTCTTCCTTTCGAAGTCTTGTTTAATTATTTCAAGTTCCGTTGGGACAACTTGCAAGTGTTCTTCTATTGGACGGACAATCTCAGGATTCGGCACAAGAACATTATCGTTGACCCTTTTGTTCCTCCACCAATCATATTCTACAGTCGTCATGGGATTGGCGCCGAATGCTTTCATTCTTCGGACTTGGTTCCATGCATTTGAAATTTCTCGAACCCTTTTCTTGTTATTTTCCCCTCGGTATGCAAATTCGCACTGGGCTAACCCTTGAGTCGCTGGTATGAACTGTCTTGATCTATATTGCCTTGTAACTAGCAAAGGGGCGTATCCCGTTGCTCCCTAAATTCCTGCCAATGGGACCCAGTCAAAGTCTCCACATCGGTACAAGATCTCGTCTGGAACGAACCATGGTGCTCGCCATTCAATGTCCTCATCTTTAAGACTTTGGAGTATGGCCATCCATTTTTCTTCTGTAAAATTCTCTTGTCTTTGTATGGCCACGAAGTCTTTCAACGGAGAATAATCTTTAGACAAATACTGATAGGAGACCTTCTCTATTTTCCAGAAATGACTGTGAAACCATACCGTTAACAGTTGCGCACAGGCAATAAATCGACCTTCTCCTTCTTTTCTGCACGCATTTAAAGATCTGAAAGTTTCTGCAAGTATAGCTGGGACAGGTGTAACCTTTTTGCTCAACCGATCGAACAAGTCTATCACCGCATCTTCTATATGCCCCAAAGCTTTTGGAAAGATGACCAAACCGTAGATACTTAGGGCCAGGATGTCAATCTTCTTATTGGTATCCGGATGGGCTGATATCAAATCTCGCAAACTTTTCCACGTAATGCATTTATTATCTCCCTTGACCTTAACCCGAGCTGCTACCCATTGTTCACTCATGCCGGTAATGTTCATCAACCTTTTAACAATAGTTGGGAGATTCGGTGCTCTGGAGTAGGCCTTATCTACTGAGATTTTCGGGCAGCGAAGTAGAGTGGTGTATTCTTCTATGGTCGGCGTCATGTCTACATTCCCGAAGGTGAAGCAACTGTAGGGTGGATTCCAATGCTGTGTCAATGCTCGGAAGAGAAATTTATCGACCTTAACCTCGAGCAGATACGGTAAATCGCCATATTCTTGGTAGAAAGTCTGTTTCATATTGTCGTCCCAACTATCCCATATTTCTTTCAACTCTTGTACATTGTTTTGAGCCGTGCTGATTCTGGTATAATCCCAAAGCTCTGATTCGTACCCCTCCACTAAACTATCTCCTTTTTTGCGCTGAGTCTCCTCCGACCACATTCGCACAACCATGTTGTCCTCCACTTTATCAAGGTACTTGTTTTCCATAATTAATTCTCTTATCGGTAACCGAATTTGCGTCTATACCTCCCTTTTATATGAAAATGCAATGCAGTGCAAAAAGGGGACAAAATAAACAAGTTAGCGGTGTTAATATCAATATGCAAGTAAATTATAGAACATAAAAAGTTTGTATCGAAAGGCTGCTAAAAGGTTGAACGTAAACTCCTTCTAGGACATGTTCTTACGGCTCACTATATGTGGTTTAAGGCTCTAAAGAATGGGTACCCAAACCAACAAATTCCTCGATCCTCACCCATTACAGGCTCATACGGATGAGTTCGGTTCAGGGGGACGCATTTCCCACATGTTTGCACGGAAGTGAAGACTTCACGAAAACAAGGGTACTTTGTAATCCCGAAAGCGATCCACTATCCTGCACGGAGGTGAAGACCTCATGAAGGAGTAGTTTCCCGCTTCCACTTAAAAGGGTAAAGTCACAATGCACGTGGATGCAAAATTACACTAACAATATCACACAGTAAAATAACACACAAAGATACCAAGGATCGCATGTTAAATAAAATCAAAGTTTAAACGTTCTCAAAAAAAGACCCGAAAAATTATCAATATTGGCTTGACTCTCATTTATTTTGAAAAAGTCCCCAGTGGAGTCGCCAAGCTGTTGAAACCACCCCGAAAGCGAAAGTTTCGAAAAAAAATTATTTTAGAATTTGGAAAATAAGGAGTAAAAAGGGAGTCGCCACCAATCTTTTATTAAGGTGCGATTGGATCACCACAAAACATTTCAAATGCTAAAATATCGGTCTACGAAATCCAGAAAAATAGGTTCGGGAGTCGGTTACGCACGAGGAAGGATTAGCACCCTCGTACGCCTAGAATTGGTACTACATGATTATTTTCGGGTTTTAATTTGTGAACCTTAAAAACTCGAATAAAGTTTAAAATACGATCCTCGAATGCATGAGTTATTTTAAAAGAAGTTAAATTTTCGTTTGGAAGTCTCGCTATTTCAAAATGATCGAGGAAGAAAAATTACACCCAGTAAGTTAGGACATAATATTTCGAGATCCAAAAAATAACGAGCTTCCCTTTGCAAAACTTTTTAATTTTGAAAAAAAGGATATTTGATTATTTCGATTTAACGAAGGATTGCACCTAGTGAGTTAAGGAGCAAATTTTCGGAATCGAAGATAAGAAACATCGCCTTGGTTAAAGGTATTCGATTATTTCGGTTTGAAGAAAAATTACACCTAGTGAGTTAAGGCGCAAGATTTCGAAACGCGAAATTAAAGAATATTGCCTTGATTTTAAAATTTTGTGAAAGCGATTTTTTATACAAATCATGAATGAGCAATTTCATAAATTACACGAAGTGAACATGAATACAAAGTACGGGGCATAACAAATTAAACGCAAATATTATTAAAGAGATGATGCAATCGAGATTAAAACAAGACTTTTTGGATACCCGGGGGCAAAATGGTAATTTGGGTTTTTAGGGGTAAAATGGTGATTTTTGTGAAATTGGGGGCTAAAAATGGAATTTGGAAAGTTTGGGGAGTAAAATGGTAAATTTGGTAAAAACAAGGTCAAAAATGAAATTTTGGAAAGTTCGGAGGCAAAACGGTAAGTTTTGGTGAAATCGGGATTAAAAATGGGATTTAAGGAAGTTTTGGGGTAAAATGGTAATTTTTGAAAGTTTCGGGGTCGAAATAGAATTTTAGAAAAGTTTCAAGGTCGAAATGTAATTTTAGAAAAGTTTTAAGGTTAAAATGTAGTTTTGGAAAAGTTTTGGGGTCAAAATGTAATTTTGGAAAAGTTTTGGGGTCAAAATGTAATTTTAGAAAAGTTTTGGGGTTAAAATATAATTTAGGAAAAGTTTTAGGGTCAAAATGTAATTTTGGAAAAGTTTTGGGGTTAAAATGTAATTTTGGAAAAGTTTTGAGGTCAAAATGTAATTTTAGAAAAGTTTTAGGGTTAAAATACAATTTTGGAAAAGTTTTGGGGATCAAAATGTAATTTTTGGATAATTTAGGGGCTTACAAAGCAATAAAACCAAAAACAGGTGACACGTGGCAGCCTCACAGGCATCTAGAAGTCAAGGGACTAATTTGAAAATCTTGAAAAATTTTTGGATCAATTTTGTAATTAAATAAAAGTTAATTTAAGGACTAAATTAAAATAAATCAAAAATAGAAAGGACTATATGCATAAATAATCCAAAACATGACACGTGGCAACCTCTGGTACAGTCAAACAGTCAAAGGACTAAATTATAAAACAATTAAAATTACAGGGCAAAATTGCAAATAATTAAAAAATACAATAAGGACTAAATTGAAGCAAATAAAAATGCGGAAGGACCGATTACGCAAATATACCATTTTCTAAAAACACGCGGATCCCAAGGGTCCGTGGGTCGGATCCGGGTCGGGTCATGGGTTGGTATAAATATATTATTTAGGTTAAAAAAATTCATTTCTTCCATTTTTCTAAAATTCCACTCCCTTTTCTCTCCATTCTTCTCTCAAACTTCCCCACCTCCGGCCACAGCCAGCACCGGCTGTCTAACGCGCGTGCGGCGTCACGCGCACAGCCGGTCATCGTCCGACGCTGCGTTCGCCTGGTCTCGGATATCCACGCGCCTATGCGACACCACGCGCCGCCGGGATTTGAAAAGGTAAAAACTCAAGCTTTCATTCTTTTTTTTTTGTGTGTTTCCTTTATTTCATTTCAAACCCAGATCTGAACTTTTCAGATCTGGGGAATAAACCATTTCTTTTTTTTTGAAAAAAACTTCTTTTTTATTTCTTTTCAAACCCCCCTTTTTTAAAAACCCCCCAAAAAAAGGTTTGATAAGTTGAAAATCGAGTTTTGTCATATACACCCTCAAATCTGTTTTGGTTCTTTTGTTGTTCTTTATAAAAATGTTTCGGGTCCTAATGTTCTTTTCATGTTTTCTTTTCAGATATGGGCGATACGGGTTGCGGACGGCGGGTGGCCCTAGCGCGGCTACGGCGACATCGAGACTCTAGAGGCCGCCGACGACTTTGGCAGAGACTAGACCAGGGGGTCTTCTGTCTCTTTGTTTTTTATTTTTTTTATTTTTTTAATGAATTAATATTATTAATTAATGCTACTGTTACCAATATTATTATTATTGCTATAAATGCCATTATTAATACTTAATACATGCATGTATGTATTTATTAATTATTAAAACACTATACTAAATAGTAATAAATGGCGATAACAGTAGGCATTTATTGATTGTATGTGAAATGTAAAGGTTTTTTTAGTTTAGTTTCAGAACAATAAATGAGAAGAGAACATGCGTGTATTTGGGACTTATACCTTGCTGATTTAGAATACGAGAATGCTTGTCGATTCTTCTTTGCTTGCTGTTGACTCTAGGTTAATGATATAATGCTTATATTTGATTTTTTGAGAATCTGTGACAAAAAAATTCCCCCTTACAATGAATTGATTCTGGTTTTATAACCAGAATAACTATGATGCTATTTTGTTGTTTGCTCTTAAATGCCTTCCTAACTTCTTTGCTTGTTGCAGGTTCTTCTTGGCAATGGTGATGGCAGGGCATGGTGGAGCAGGTGGAGCTGGTGGGCAGCAGCAGAGGCACGTGGGGATCAGATTTAGGGTCTGATTTAGTTCTAGGCATTGGGCCTATTTGGGCCATTGTAATTGGGCCTTCGATTTGGGCCTTTGTAATTGGGCCTTTTGTAATTGGACTCTGGACTTTAACTTCATTTTTTAGTTTAAATTTATTCCAAGTTTACCAAATTTAAATTTAAAAATTGATTTAAATTTAAATTTTAAGATAAATCCAAATTTGTAAATAAATTTAGAATTAACTTAAACCAAATATAAAATTGGAAGTCAATCCAAAGTTTTGGGCCCGGACAAATTGGGCTTCAACACAGCCTATTGGATTTGAGAGTAGAAGTCATCCTAGCTATGTTTGCAAGTTAAAGAAGGCGTTATATGGGTTAAAGCAATCGCCGAGAGCATGGTATGGTAAGATTACTGAATTTTTAACTCAAGCTGGTTATGTTATGGCTCATGCAAATTCTAGTCTATTTGTCAAAGTTAGTGAAGGGAAGTTGGCAATAGTGTTGGTGTATGTGGACGATTTGATAATCACAGGAGATGATAGTGAAGAAATCCACCAAGTTCGACAAAACTTGTCAGTCCGCTTTCAAATGAAGGAACTTGGCCAACTTAAACACTTCTTGGGGCTAGAAATTGATAATACAAAAGAAGGCATGTTTCTTTGTCAAGAGAAATACGCAAAAGATTTGTTGCAGAAATTTGGAATGCTCAATTGCAAGACCATCACTATACCAGTGGAACCAAACACCAAGTTTTGTGCTCATAAAGGGAAAGACTTGGAAGACAGGTTGATATATCAACAACTTGTAGGTAGTCTCATTTACCTAACCTTAACTCGACTTGATATTTCTTATATTGTTGGGGTAGTGAGTAGATATATGCAGAATCCCAAGAAACAACACTTGGAAGCAGTTCGATGAGTTCTAAGATATGTGAAAGGTACTCTTGATTATGGTCTTCTATATAAGAAAGGTGAGGTTTACAAGCTAACTGGTTATTGTGACGCTGACTATGCAGGGGATCACGATACACGTCGATCAACCACCAGCTATGTATTCAAGCTTGGTTCAGGGATAATTTCTTTGTGTAGTAAAAGACAGTCAACTGTGTCTTTATCGACAATAGAGGCATAATATAGAGCAGGAGCAGTGGCAGCCCAAGAAAGTACATGGTTAGTGCAACTTATGGAAGATTTGCACCAAAAAGTTGATTATGCAATACCTCTCTATTGTGACAATCAATCAGCTATTTGTTTCATGTAAGGACCAAACATGTGAAGGTACATTACCATTTTGTTAGGGAGAAGGTGTTACAAGAAGAAATTGAATTGTCTTATGTCAAGATCGATAACCAGGTTGCAGACTTGTTCACGAAAGGCCTGAGTACAACTAAGTTGGAAAAGTTTTGCTCATAGCTTGGGATTGTGAAAAGGTTTGGAGTTGACGTTGAGGGGGAATGTTAAAGTTCACCACCAACTCAGTTAGTGGCCTGAAATCTTAGGCATATCAGCAGATGAAATATTCAAATTAGTTTCAATAAAGTTGTTGAATGGTTAGCTAAAATCATGATTTAATATCTGATTGTGATTTTGCTGTTATCTTATTTTTTAGCTAAATTTGTTGTAGTTTCAGTATATATAAAGGATGTAAGTTAGTGAATAAAAAGTGTCTTGAGTTTCTTGTTTTTCATTAAGTCTTTGTATACAATTTATAAAGTATTATTGAGTGAGGTTCTTTTGGTTTTTCCACAGCAAATCTTCCCATTTAGTTTAATAGTAGCTTGGTAAGGTTTTATTCCCTCAGCCGAATGATATAATTGTTATTTTAGGCCCTCCAAAATATAAAACTTTAATTTTAAGCCTTTATTAAATGGGAAGATTCAAATTTTGACCCTTCAAAAAAATAAATAATTTAATTTAAGTATTTTTAACACAATACTTTTAGCTTTGATTTTCAAAATTTTATAATTTTATCCTGACTTCCATAAACAAAATTCATGATTTTACCCCTATCTAATAACAGAATCTAACCTAAAATTTACAAACCATATCAAATGCAAATAGTTTTAGATTATTTCAAGTATTTCAATTAATCAAATTATTTTTGAATCATTTTAAATTTGAATTATTTTAAAATTTGAATTTTTAAATCAAAATCAAATTCAAAGGATATAGAAGTAATTAGCCATTGGGTATTTTTTTTTCATCATCAACTAATTTAAGGAAACATCAATAATTCATTCAATTTTATTAGAGAATGTGAAAATAGTTATGTGACAGTATAGCACTGCTTATGCTTTGTTAAAAGTACGAGTCTTAATCAATAAAGTGAAGTTCATTATTCAATATTGTGTGTATTCTTTCTAGTTTATGTATTGAGAGTAATATTATTAAAAAGCACATGAAAAGGGTGATGGTTAAATTAAACGATTTGTGAAGCTATCTTTCACATTGGGACAAAAAAAAACCATTATTATATTGTATAGATAAACTATGTTAATAATCATTTAACTATTAAAAATTTAAAAATTTGTAATTTAAGCATTTACGTAGTTAAAATCACAAAATGATAGGTTAATATGATAGTTAACAAATTTAACCCCAAAAAACCATGTCTCTGTAGTTTTATTTACGTCTTGAGTCCTTCATGAACATCACCAATTATGTGAGTAATATATTAAAATAACAAACTAACATGACATTATACACGTGAAAATATGCTTGACTCATCAAAATTTGAGGTAACAAAACTTAATAAATTTAATAACTACATTTGGTTAGGATTAAAATTTTAAAATTCTAAAATTACAAACACTTAAACTAAATTTAAAATATAAATACTAATCTATAATTTAAGCAAAGTATAGGGTCTAATATCAAAATTTGACCAATTTTTTCCTTACAATTTGTCGGTAACAACTAAATATATTAAATTGTTTTTCTTGAATAAAGATATAATATTAATTACATTTCATGTTTGTTAGTATCTTCTTGTCTGCCAATTTTGTTCTGAATCTGAAAATTTGACTAAAATAAATTTTGAATTTCGAAAATCTAAATGGATTGGATGTTAAAAATTTAATAAATTAATTGATATTGTTGTTATAATAATATTAAAGACGTGAGTTTAATACACTTAAATTTGTAATATTGTCTACTTTATAAATTGAGGAGTTATAAATAATTTAAGTATTATTTATATAAAAAAAAAATTAAACTCGAATTATCCCAAAAAGATTGTAAACTCAGAAAACGATTTTGCCTAAAATAACTCGAATTCAAAATGACTTAAAAAAAACTTGATCTAGACTCGAAGTGACTAATATAAGATCGGGGCGCTAATCCAAAATTTTTTTTAACAGGGGTGAGAATTTAATTATAATTTTTTTGAGATTAAAATATAAGTTTATTATGTATTAATTTATAGCTTCATTAATTTTGAAGAGGTTAAATATATTTTTTAGTTTTAGGGAGTTAAAAGTGAAATTTTTATTATATGTTAATTTATAATTTCTTTATTTATAAGAGGATTGAATTGAAATTTTTTTATTTTAAAGGGTCAAAATACAATTTCACTATATTAATTTATAATTTCCCTATTTATAAGAGAATTAAATTAAAAATTTTTCATTTTCAAAATTTCAAATCCCTACCGACCTCTTTAGATTCGCCTATGATGTAAGATAATTAGAACTCCTAATAATCTAACTTGAATAGCTCAATCCTCAAACATTGGCAACGACCTAAATTTTTCCATAAAATATACATGAAAATTTTCATTTTTACTAAACTTGCATTCCAAATAATATTAGTTGTGAATGTAAGTTCACACGATAAAAGTATCACGGAGGTCTTTATATTAAGAGTTCAATTGTATTTTATTTTTTTCTATTAAGAACTGGACAAATTAATTTATATACATTAAATCAAAGAGTAACTTGGTATTTTCTATTAAAAAAACCATCCATTTATATTGTTAAAAAATAGCATGGTCGATAGAATAACCAAACATTATCACATGGCGTGTCACGAGTACCTCATACTAATGTATAGAAACCGATTTTTAACGATAGAATTGGATGAAATTTTTAACGGAATGATCAACTTTCTCTTTGATTTAATGTACATAGATTAATTTACCTATTTTTTAACAGAAAAATAAAATATAATCCAACTTTTAATACAAAAGTTTCCATAATACTTTTATCGAGTTTACAGTAAAAAAAAAGAAAAAAGGTAGGTATTAGTTATGAGAGTGATGAAGAGTTCTCTCATTCATGTCCCCTTCTTTAACGACATATTTTCTTATTTCATTAAATTACAGTTACTCCTTCATGGCCATGACATGAATTTAGCACAGGAAATTCATCACCTACTTTTCTTTTTCTTTTACTGTTTCTCTTTTTAATTATTTATAATACTATTAAAAAAGAAAAATTAATCTATCAATCATAATGCTTGAAAGTGTTCCCATAATTTGGTCTGTATATATATATTGAATGTTATACCTAATAAAGTTAAATAATCGAAGTTCTGCCCAATTAAATATAATTTGTTTTAGGTTTCATTTAAAGAGTTTTAAGTAGAAAATCTTCCTGATCGAGTTATCTGTTTAAGTTTAAAGGTTTGTCAGAAATTTGAAAGAGTTTGGGTAAAAATATGACTTGAATTAATCTTTTACAAATATGAATAAATTTGAACAAGCATAAAGTATGTTAATATATTAAAGTAAATTTGTAATTATCTCGATATGAATCAGATGGATTTTCTTTAAATTTGACTTAATTATCATATATAAAAAATCATCCTAATTCGTCTCAAACTCGATGTCAAATAAAAAATCCGATCCTATCAATTTGGGTAGAGTTAGAACCCATCAGATGCGAGTTTTTTTTTACCATTCTTGAATCAAACCCGGACTCATGAGCATGGTTCCACCAAAGGTGGTCCTTTGCTCTTACAGAGCCAGTGGCATTTGAGTTCACTATCATCAAGCCCACTGGTTTGAACCGCTCGGCTGCCATAGCCCACAGCACTGTTAGGTTACCTCTTTTAACGGCTCAAGCCTATTTCCTGTCAATCTATCAAAGCAATATGTTAAAAACCATTCACCAACTCAAAAAAACTTGATCTCCATTAAATAAAATTTCGAGTTTAAAGTTTAAATTCTGTAAAGAAAATCAGCATAAAAAACATTTGTTCTGAAATTAATCTTACTCGACTTCAAATCTAATTAAAATTTAATATAATTATCGAATATCAAACAACATTAAAACATTAAAGAACATTGATCTATCTTCGTATTTGTTGTAATTCTTTGTCTGTTTGTTGTTTTGTTTTATAATTATGAATAAGTTATATATATAAAGGAAATAACTTTATACCCCAACAAGCTATTGATTTAATAACGAGATATGATCTAATGATAAGATGTTGTAAGTACAAAAATTTAAATTCGAACTCAAATAACTTCATTCCTTCAATTATATATATAAAAAAGGAAATAACCTTATAAAACCCTGTTTTGAATGAATTGAGGAGGGGTCAAAAATTACAATTTTTTTTCATTTTTTACTGATTTTAAGAACTTAATTGAAGCCAGTAAGACAGTTATCACAGGAGAAAGTCTCTTACTATATAAAAAACACCCATCCTATTAAACAAATAAGGCAGGAACACACTGCAACAAAAAAAAAAGCTCTACCCTTTTGTTTATCTGAATCTTTAAAGCTCATTTGCAGCCACTCCATATGTGGTTTTTGGAGCTTGCACTTGTTTTCAGCTAGTTCAAAGCTTCAACTTTTCTGGGTAATCCTTCATTTCTTCTTATAACTGATTATCAGTGAGTAAGAAGAACAGAGAGGGAGTGTTAATGGAGCAAATGAACACATAAAGAGGGACCCTACTGCTTAATTTTTGGCGAGCAGCGACAGTCACTTTCAATCATTTTTTTTTCTCTTTGAGTGGTGGTAGTGGTTCTCTCAATGACCTATCTAATCACCCATTTTTCACACACTTTGCCTTATCACACTAGCTAGCTAACAGGATCTTATTCTTGTTCATATGAAAAAAAAGTTATAAGAAAGACAAACCCTTCCTTGATTATTCCCTTTCCCTTTGTTTTTTTTGTTTTGATCAAATAAAAAAGGGGAGATCTTTTTAGTTTAAAAGACTGGTTTTTGTGGATTCACTGAGCTGTCTTTGCAGATCTCATTCATATGAAGAGCTCTTTTAGTGTGAGTTCTTTGATCCTTGCTTTTCCTTTTGACTATCTTATGTTCTTGGACTTTGAAGTAGATCTGAACATAAATGTTCAAAATGTGTTATGAGGAATGATAGTTTTGGCTCATTTTGGGATCTAAATGAGCAAATGGTTCTTCTTCTTAGCTTGTTTTCTGAATGTAATTCAATTTTTATCTCTTTTTTGTGTTAATCTGCTAGTTTTATGGCATGAAATCTGCTCATTTATTATCCATGACTGGGTTGATAAAGTTATTCCTTCACTACTTTTGCATGTTTCTTCTCATCCACCTATTGTCAGGCATCTTTTGATTCACATTGCTGTTAATCTAGCTCTCTTTTTGTGTTTTATTTTCAACTCTATGTTTATTAAGTGTTCACACTTGTCTAAATTACTTAAATCAGTAAATTTCCCCTATCTACCTATCAAGGTATAGCATTCATGGTTGATTTTATATGCATTTGTTTTCAGCTGGTGTATCTGCATCTAGTACTTGCATTTTTCAGTCATATTGCATGGGCTGTCAAGGGCAACTCGCTTTGCACACAGACCGATATGGGGGAGATTCGACCTCACAGTGTCACCATTACTGAATTCGGTGCAGTTGGAGATGGTGTTACTCTCAATACAAAAGCCTTTCAGAATGCCATCTTCTACCTCAATTCATTTGCTGATAAAGGTGGGGCCAAGCTTTTTGTCCCGGCTGGCCGGTGGTTAACGGGAAGCTTCGATCTCATCAGTCACCTAACTTTGTGGTTAGATAAGGATGCGGTAATTCTTGGATCAATGGTAAGTCCTTAACTTACTTCAAAAGAACATTTACCTGTAGGACATGCTATATGTAATGAACGGTTATATGCTTTCAAACATGATTCATGATCATCAATTCTCGACTGCTAGTCTATTTGATATCTTGATGTAGGCATTTCTATCTGTCATCTTAAGCTACCACTGGAGTTTCGTTCTTATCACTTTTCATATAACAGCATAGCTCCTGTTGTTTCAGAATTCGGATGATTGGCCAGTTGTTGATCCTCTGCCATCCTATGGCCGAGGTAGGGAGTTACCTGGTGGAAGGCACCGAAGCTTAATATATGGTCGCAATTTGACTGATGTAATCATAACAGGTTAGGAACATTGATGAGAAATCATCTTCCATAAGCCTTTTATTTCTTCTATTGATGCCACAGGTTCTTCAAGCAGGTGATAATGGCACTATTGATGGCCAAGGTTCTGTTTGGTGGAACTGCTTTAGAAGTAAAACTCTGAACTATACTCGGCCCCATCTGGTTGAATTAATGAACTCAACTGGCGTTTTAATCTCGAACTTGACTTTTTTGAATTCTCCATTTTGGACCATTCACCCGGTTTACTGCAGGTTAGTGGTCTTCCTATGCTCTTCTTTGAATGTTGTAAGCAAATTGTCTATGACACCAGTTTTAGAACAGAACTATCAAAGTATGTCGACTTTATTTTCTCTATTTACAGCCATGTCATAGTCCAGAATGTCACAATCCTGGCTCCTCTGGATTCACCAAACACAGACGGGATCAATCCAGGTGAGTTCTTTTTAACTTTTCCCAGTTTGCCAAGTTAACCTTTAACTCTTTTTCTTACTGTACGATCAAATGCATCCAGATTCTTCGGATGATGTTTGCATTGAAGACTGTTACATTAGCACCGGTGATGATCTAATTTCCATCAAAAGTGGGTGGGATGAGTATGGCATTTCATTTGCTCGTCCCAGCAGAAATATTATCATCCGCCGGCTTACTGGACACAACCGAAACGGCTCCGGGATTGCAATTGGAAGTGAGATGTCCGGAGGTGTTTCCGAAGTTTATGCAGAAAATATCTATTTTTTCAATTCAAGCACCGGTATCATATTAAAAACAGCTCGTGGAAGGGGTGGTTACGTGAGAAACATCTATATATCAAATGTTACTTTGGTTGGTGTAGACACAGCGATATTCTTCAATAGTAATTTTTCTCAGCATCCAGATGAGTTTTATGATCCAAATGCGCTCCCCGTGATAGAAAGGATTACTTTTAAAGATGTCATAGGAGATAACATAAAAGTTGCAGGCCTCCTCAAAGGCATAGAAGGGGACAGTTTTCGTCATATTTGCTTATTGAATATTACTCTGGACGTAACCACCAAGTCTCCATGGAACTGCTCGAACATTCAAGGATACTCCATGTTGGTTTCCCCGGAAACTTGCGAACCTCTTAAGGAAAGTATCTACCCCAAGCATTATTCAGATTGTTACCTACTACCGAACCATCTGCGGAGTTCAGGTAATCAAAACAAAGGTTCTTGGTTGTTTTCATGGTAAATAGTGGACATATAGCAACCCTCTTTCATGAATTTTGAATTCTTTACTTCCAATTTTGATTCTTACCATTTCTCGAAACAAAACAGCCCGTCACCTCGCCAAGGAAACGTTTCCCAACATAAGAAGTTGATTGGAGTAGCTGATTTTGTGGTGGTTTAGCTTGTGAGATAGTGTTGAGAGATTGTTTATTGTAAACTTTTGTGTGTAGTAGCAAATAATTGGGTGATCTTTCTTCTTCTTTTTTTGTCCTTTGGCTTGTGGTATAGTCAGAAATCTCAACATGTTAAAATTTTGTTATTCAAAAAGTTCAATGAAAACAGAATCATAGAAATATTTACATAAAAATGTGTAAATGTATTGCTTGTGTTGCCTTTATTCTGATTGTGGGACTATACAGCCTGTTTCCTGGAAAGTCGTACCCCTTTGTATGAAAGGGAAAGGCCACTTTTCATGCTTTGGAAGTATATGTGAAGCAAGTTCCCAAGTTAAGGTACCCACAATAATGACTTGATATCCCCATTTCCTTGTTTTTGTAAAACAGTACAAGATTCTTTGTATTAATGCATGTGCTTAGTTTGGTCCTAAGTTGTTCAACTGTATTTGTATTCATCGATCTAAAACAAGTATCACATTGTTCGAAACGAGTTCAAAAACGAAAAAATTAAATAAGATGTTTCATCAAGAATGCACACAAACAACCAGATAAATCTTTGTTTTTTTTCATCTTGGAGATGCTTCACTTTCATCTTTCTTTATGACAGAACATAAAACTTGCCTCGAAATGTATGTTTCAAGCTCCCTGGAAACCTCGGTTAACTTCAAATCAAAATTGCTTCTATACTTTTGTTTTGGTGACGGTGATGGCACAGCAGAAAGCATACTCGGAGAGCCAGAAAATCGACGCCTCGGGCTTGAAAGTCTTCCTGGTGAACCTGGAATTGTACCTTTAGAAACTAGAGGTGTTGCAGCTGTTCCTGAATTGGCCATTTTTCTTTCAGGGTTCATTAATGGGCCATGTTTTGTTTCTAGTGGTAGTGGCTTCAATGCATCAAGCTCCACTGCTGGCTTTTGTATCATAAGCCTTTGTCTAGCCTTATCTGCAGCTAGAAGAGCTTTGTCCCGACTAAGATTTATCAGTTTCCATGGATCAATGCTTACATGGAACCCTTGTTTCTTGCTGGTTGAGGTGGAAGCTTTAGGATCTTCATCAATTCTTATGGACAATCTTGGGGGATCCTGAAATTGAACTCACACCTGTAAGATGATGACACTGCTGAAATTCTTTGGATAAAATCAAGTTTTAGATATCTTGTATATACCTGAGTTCTCAGTCCTTTGCATATGAACCTCGATAAGAATGTTGTTTTTTCGGGTGAATCAAAATCAGAGCTGTCATCCGACGAGACATCGGAGTCGTCGAAAGGGTCCACTGTAAATTGGTTCTCTTCTTTCATTGCCAATATATAATCATATGTTCTCATTCCCTGTAACAGGAATCAACACATTCAATTGAGAGCAATGATACAGCAAAATATGCCACAGTTGAGAGCATGAATTAACAAGCAACCAAATGGTCAAATTTCCTAGCACAGGCTAGGATTTGAGATCATAGGCATGGTGATGTATTGTGACATGCTCATACTTGTTATAATTACCAATGTGGTACACCATGAAATAGACACAAAATTTCCTCAATTTCACAGCTTCATATTGCAAGTGTTGAAATAGCCATATGATTCAAAGATATTTCAATGGAGTGATTATATAATGATTTTCGCCTACCAGAACTCTATCTTTTACTGCAAACTGACCACATGGAAATTACCTCATTTCATGTGCATAAACTTACAATGGAGATGTTGAAGGAAGAATGTGATGGGGAATCTTATTTTGGTCTACTACATTATGTGTTAGAAACTAGTCAAAGAAGGAAGCATCGATTGAACCACAGGTGAACTAACAAAAAATACTAGATATCAAGTCTTCAATTGACACCAATCTCGTGTTTGATCCTTGGATAACACCTAACCCTTCCTTATTTTACTTACCTTTCTTATCAGAACTACATGAAAGAAGAAAAGTTGTCCCATTGCAGCTGATCCATAAACAGTAAACAAAGCCAACAAAACCTGTAACATTTCCAAGAGTTGAGACAAACCCAAACCAGATTTTTTGCATTCAAAATCAACTCCAATAAAAGAGATTTTCCAATGTGGAAAAGAGATAATAATATTTACTGTTATAGTGGCAAGAACTTCTCTAGGGAATTTTATGTAAAGCCTTTTCTCCAGCTCTGGCTCTATTCCCTTCTTGTCCGCAAAGCACCTAATAAATATAGCAACTGCAGTGCCTCCTTCTAGAATCAGCTATTGTAACAGTAACAATTAATTGTTAGGACAATAGAATTAACTTAGAATTGGAAGCCTGTTTGGAGCATTTGAAGGACATAGAAAAGCCATACCATTAACAAGACAAAAATCATTAGAAGAATGAATGTTGTATAGTTTCTTTTGCCTACACAGTTGTTCAACCACTGATATATAACATAAAAACAAGCAAATCTATATCAATAAACATAAATTGCTTCTCAAATTACACTGAAAACTTAAAAAGGAAACAAAAAATGACAGACCAAAATTGGCTCTTACCCTGCAATGATGATCAAAACCTTCAACACACCGGTTGCAAGTCCTACAATGCTTGCTATGTTTTTTCACCTAAGATAAAGCATAGAAGAATGTAACAGATTTTTTCCGGTGCAATCAATCATTATAAGCACTAAACTAAATACATTCTTGCCGTTGTGCCAAGCCCTCATTGGTGTAAATGATAAATGCAAGTAGTGATTTTTTTTGTTTTGTTTGGAAAGCTAGAAAAAGAATGCAAACCTCAAAATCACATAGAGAACAATAAGAGATATTATCATCCTCTTTAACATCAGGTGAAACTGCATCATCTTTCATGACAAGGGGAAATGGTAACAATGGTTCCATTTGGAAATTGGTTTTCCATGGATCCAAATACTTCCTCCTTATAAAAGTCCTTAGAATCTTCTTCTCCAACCTCCTAAAAAACCTTACAACAATCTGGGTCAATATGAACCCATAATTTAGCTTCAAAATCCCTTTAGACTTCCCTTTTTTCTTCTTCTTAAAGCTGGTTTTATCAGTAGGATCAATAGCAGTACACCTAACAAACAGGAACATAACTGAGAGTGCCTGGAAATGGAAAAAAAAAAATCAAACCCCATTGAAAGTTAGCTATAAGAAAAACACGAAAAAAAAAGGGGTTCAAATTTTTGGTTTATGAAGAACATTACCACAAAGGAAAAGATCGTTGTGATAGTGATTTCAGCTATTCTGTTCCCAAGCAAAAGCCCTAAAAATGTATAAAATGCCACAACTAGGAAACTATACACTGCCATTCCCACCATCTGAAAAAAACCCAACAATTTCGATTTCAATCCAAAAAACCATAAAAAATCCAATACAAAAAAATGGGTTTTTAAAATTTATTTACCTGTAAAGGATGGAGAGGTCGCTGCCAACCATGGCGTCTCATGATCCTCATCATTCTCTTAAAACCTTCTTCTTCTTTTTTCAATTTTTTGAATACAAAACTGAAATAACAGCAGGTTTTTTGGGGGTATTAAATTAACTTAAATAAATTCAAGCTACTTATGAAACAATCCCCAAATCCATGGTATATGGTTTCAAAGTTGAAACTATGAATTTTTTTATTTGTTTGTTTAGTATCAGCTTTAGTGAATATATGTTGGCTCTTTAATCCCCTCAAACGGTCGATTTTTGGTAAGGCGATTTGAAATTTGAATTGCGATTGTAGATGTAAAATCTAGCCTATCATCAACGGCTGTAAATCATCACCGCCATCATCATAGTTTCTTTTCAGTTAAAATGGGGGGCTATAAGTCTCTGTATTTTTTAAAATTTAGAACTTTAGTCCTCTTACTTGTATTTCTAGGAATTTAGTCTCTTTACATTTCAAATTTCAAAATTCATGGTCAATTGTTAACTTTTTTAATTTTTTTTTTGTTAAATTTGTTGTTGTGACATTTTGAAATAAAAAACTTCTCACTTGATAGCCATATAATTAAAAAAAAGAAACTAACCTGAATTTAACAAAAAAAAAATATTAACCATTGAACTTGAATTTTGAAATTTAAAAAAAAAAGAACTAAACTCTAATTTTTAAAAACTATAGAGACTATAGGCATATTTTAACTTTTCTTTTCCATGATTTGGGCCGTTCATGGGGTCCATTGCATTGGTATTTTACTAACATTCCATGGGCCTTCCAGCTGTAGTTTAGATTTTGAAAATGAAATTTTGGAAAGTGTTAGTAACTCATTAAAACTCATTTTAGAGGTTTTGTGAAAACATTAGACCCAAATTGTTGGAATGAAGGTTTTCGAAATTGGGTTGGTGGTCGAATGTATTAGATTATTGATTTTTAATTAAATCAGTTTATTTAGTTCAATCGAATAAATAATTAAAAAATTTAAAAAATAGAAAAAATTGGTTTAATCGATTCGCTGATCAATTGTTTCAATCCATTATTTCGGACTAGTATCTTTACTAATTCACAATCAAACTGGTTTAGTTATGAAAATAGTGGTTGAAATAATTGAATTAATCTAAAACTTCAAAACATTTTAATTGAATATATTATTTTACATTTAATTGATTCTCAAGTAAAACATCATGTCTTAACTTAATTTGCATGGTTAATGTCACATTTTTATATATTAGCACTTTTAATTATCTATGCTTAGATTTTATATGATTTAGTAATTCATAATTAATTTGAGGTTTCGTGACTTTAATTAAATGCATACGAGCTTGGGATGCAAGTTCGAGGGCTAATGCAAGTGAAACGAATTACCAAAAGTGAGCAAAATGTGGATAGTCAAAGGAAAACATGTGAGCTGCCACTCAAAACCACGAGGCCTCGACAAGAATGGACTTGGCGCCCCAGCGCGATTCCTATAGGCCGTAGCACCAAAGCTTTCGCTTGAAGGTTTTCCTTACCATTTTGAATCCAAATTTGAGGCTATTTTCGACCTTTTTCAAGGATTAAAGTCCCAGCTAGTATTTTAGCCTTAAATTAGGTAAAATAGATTTTATAAATAAGATCTTTTAGAGGGTTAGAAATGTTGGAAAAATACGATTGTAAAAGAAAATCGTTAGCATCGATTGGAAAATAAATCAAGCGTAAATAAAATAAAGAATCACTATGTCTTGAAAGAACCACTGCCTTAGAAACAAATTCACCTTGATTGGTGTAATTGTCTAGTGAACATTGCCCTGCCAAAGTTAACATAAAACTTCAATATTCGTACACCCGAATAAGGAAGGTTGAACATAATTGATATTGCTCTTCTCTAAGAAATCGAGAAATAAGATAAAAATAAAGCTTTAAAGTTGATTGGAAAAACCTGGCCAAAATAATCACACTAAGTTCAATTCCCAAGAAAAGTTGGAAGGGTCACAGACAATTCTACCTAAAATCTAATCTCCTAGATAGAATTTCGTCTAATGTAATTTTAGTAAGATGCAAAGTTTTAGAGAAAAGAAAGATGAGAAAATTGAGAAGAATGAGAGAAACTCTGATTTTGTTGCTTGTGAAAAATGAGGAGAAACGCCTCCTATTTATAAGATTTTCAAAGAGGAAAAATGATCCAAAAAATTTAACGACCATATTGTAACGATCAAATTCCATGACCATATCGTAACAATCAAATTTTAACAGTCATATTATAACGGTTAGATTCCAAAGACAATATTGTACCAGCCAGACTTTTGCATTATCAGCATTCCCCCATTAATGCAAAAAAAAATGGAAATTTTTGTAAACATGGAAAAAGATGAAATGTGAGAAGAGCAACGACGAAATTAGCTGCTTAAGCACTAGTATCTTGTGGATTTGAACTAGTACGTAGTGAAATGAGTGATTCTTATTTTTAGCAAGTGAACGAATCTTGAACTTGTTAAGATAGGGGTTAACTTATGACACATGACTAACCTCAGATCCAATTGATGTTCCGTGATAGATCAACAAGTTTAAGCCAATACACTTCAGGATGCTAGTAAGTGCTCTAGAAAGACTGCTCAATGTCTTTCATAGAAGGTGACTAGTTCTTCACACTTACGTAGGTGATTTCATCAAGTCTATCTCAACATAGACCACCCGAATCAAAACTATGAAATCATTAAGAGCATTTAATAATCTTATCCAATTTAAATTCAATGAATTCATCAAGTCTGTCTCAATAGGATCACCCAAACTCTAGAATATGAATTCATTAAGAGTAATAAACTCAACCTCACATGTCTATGAATTCATCAAGCTTGTCTCAATAGGATCACCCAAACCCTAGTGTAGAAGCCCAATTTGTCCGGGCTGTTAAAAAACTCATATTTATTTATTTATTATTTTATAAATGTAAATAAATAAATAAATAAATAAAATATTAAAATAAACTTTATTATTTTAAAACTCCAAAATTTACAAACAATATCCAAATACCCCCACTAGCCCAAACATATTTTTTTTTCTACAAGCCCAAATATTAAATAAAAAAACCAAATACAAAACCCAAACTCAAAAGAAAAAACCCAAAAAAATCAAACCCTAAAATCTATACATAAGAAACCCTAGCCCCTCCTTTGCTCCAGCTGCCGCCGTCGCCGTCGCCGTCGTCGTCGCCCCCGGATCTGGACTCCACAATCCGCATGTCACACGATTTATACCGAAAATCCAAAAATTTTGTTGTAAAAAGGGTTATAAAAACCTAACAAAAAATGTATTTGACAAAAAGATAATACAAAAAGATTGATACGAAAAATTAAAAAAGTTGATAACAAATATTTTTTCCAGCAACCAAAGTATTTGTATAGATCTAGCATCAAGCAAGATATTTATTTTGTTATTCTTTTAGCATTTTTTCGAAACTAAAAATATTTTTGTTCTCTTGTTCAAAATACAAGTAAAAAAGGATTTTGAGTTTTTTTTTTACCTTTTGAATCGCCGTTCTCCTTGCCTCGCCACTGTGAATCGTGGAGAATGAAAGTGTTCGGCACGAACCCCATGACAACTATAGAATATGATTGGTGAAGGAATACAAGTATCAATGATAACATTCCTGTACCAAACCCAGAAGTTGTTCGCCCGATTGAGGAACACTTGCAGGTTGTCCCCACAGAACTAGAAATTATCAAACAAGATTTTGAGAGAAAGAATTTTGAAATGGAAAAAATAATAGAAAAATTGGAAGAAGAAAAGGTACTTTTGGGATTAGATGTTGATGTTCAGAAATTAGAAGCAGAAAAATTGAGAAAAGGAAAAACAAGGCCGAAGAAGATCTCGATAGCTTGAAGAAAGACTATAAGAAACTTCGTTTGTCGATGAGGACCGCTAGTTTGGGTAAAACATTAGAACAATGGCAACGAGAAATCCGTGAAGAAAAGAATAGAATGAATCAGTGGAAGAACAAGTTTCAAGATGCCCAAGTTTAGGAAAATGCCATGAAAAGTAGCTTGTTGGAAAGTCAAGCTGAGATAACTGAGTTAAAGGCCCGAATAAAAGAGTTAGAGGAATCCCTATATAGACATCATAGTCGAAACTCGATGGTAGAACAAAAGACAAGTCGAGTCGAGATCGAGAGGTTGAATAAGAGGGTGGAAGAACTGGAAGCCTCTTTGCAAAATAGCGATATACGAACCGAGATTCTTTAGAGGACAATGGAAACAAATGAATGGCATCTTCAGCATACTCGGAGACAGGTTCAAGAAAGGGATTATGTTATGGGCGAAGCTCTGAATCAAATGCTGGGAGTAGCTGACCACTTGCAAACACTAGCCATTAAAGCTGATATGTTAAGTGTGCAGTATGAGACAAAGTCAGATCGGCGTCAGAAATTAGCTGGACTTCTCAAGAAAATCAAAACTCTGAGCATTAAGGCAAAAACGTTTATGTGAATCGGCTTTATGTAAAGATACTTGTTATCTAGTGAAGTTTTCTAATAGAATTGAATTTTAAGTCAGTACATTTCTTTTGCATACATGTAGACATAAGCATCGCATTTCATTAACATGCATTTAATTCCGTGAAATATCCCTGATTAATTAATTAATTTAAATTGAAACAGTCACATCAATAATCATTGTAAATCCACACCATTATAATACTCGCAAAAAAACCAAAGCCATGGAGCAAAGGCTAGAAAGACTTGAGCAAAACCAAAGAGAGATGCAGGAACAAATGCAAGAACAGTTACAGGTTCAAATGACAAGAATGTATAGGGATATGGAAAATCAGTTCATAGAAGCCCAAAGAAATTTGATGAATGAATTGGCCCAAATGAGGCAAAACGGGGCTGACAAGGGAAAAGGTCCTGCAATAAACCTAACCGAGGAAGACGAAGATCCTATTAATCCTCCAGGTTTTATGCCCCCTCATAACCAAGCTTCACTGGAGGCACAAACACGGGAGGCGACTGTTACTATAAGGGCACAACAACATGCCACTAGTACATCAAGGCTAGTTAATTATTCAGTAGGATCGGGATCTAACCCTAAAGATAATATCGCGAATCTTAGTGTCCCTGATTTTGATAAGATAATGAGAGCCGATCTTCTTAGACAGATGGAGGAAAAACATAAGCGATTAGAGGAAAAGATTGAGGTGATATAAGGAACTGAAAACTTTTACTGGATAGACGCTAAGGAGTTAAGCCTGGTCCCAGATTTGGTACTCCCTCCCAAGTTTAAAGTCCCAAAGTTCGAGAAGTATAATGGAACAAGTTGTCCCGAAGCTCACATTACCATGTTTTGTAAAAAAATGGTAGGATATGTTCATAACGACCAACTGCTCATTCACTGTTTTTAGGACAGTTTAGTAGGGTCGACAGTTAAGTGGTATAACCAGCTAAACCAAGCAAAGATTCACTTGTGGAGAGATTTGGCGCGGGCTTTCTTAAACAATATAGCCATGTAACAAATATAGCTTCTGACCGAATTACACTACAAAACATGGAGAAGAGATCGAATGTAAGTTTCAGATAATATGCAAAGAGATGGAGAGATGTGGTGACTCAGGTGCAGCCACCATTGATAGAAAAAGAAATATCGATGTTATTTGTTAATACTCTTAAGGCACCCTATCTTAATCATCTGTTAGGAAATGCCACCAAAAGTTTCTCTAACATGGTCATGTTAGGGGAAATGATTGAAAATGCAATTAAAAATGGCAGGATAGAGGCTGAGGAGAATACCAAGAGGCTCGCTCCCAGAAAGAGAGATAATGAAGTGAATAACGCAAGTGTATACAGGACGAACTGCACAAAGCCATTCATGACAGCACAGCCTATAGCCCCGATGAGCAACTATCAAAATGCTCCAAAATAAAAGTCAAGCTCGAGACTGAATAGGGAAAGAGTTCAGTACACTCCCATTCCTATGTCATATGAAGAACTTTACCAAAGACTATATGACGAGCATGTAGTATCCCCGCACAATGTAAGGCCATACAAGCCCCCATTTCTAACTTGGTACAATACAAAATCTCAGTGTGAATATCATGCAGGAGTAGAGGGGCATTCAATTGAGAATTGCCTTACCTTCAAGGTGCGAGTTGAGGGACTTATTCAGTAGGGAATCGTGAGATTTGATGAACCAACGAGACCAAACATAACAAGGAATCCCTTATCCAATCACTCGGACCAAGAAGTGAATGCAATAATGGAAGAAGGAAGCTAGAGAATCAAAATGAATGTCGAAGAAGTCAGGTCACCACTTGAATGGGTGTGGCGTCAGATGCTCAAAGAGGGATCAATCGTAAGAAATAGGGAGAATATGATATCAAAGACTGTTAACTACTGCGAATTTCATGCCATTAAGGGGCATAAGATTCAAAACTGTGTTGAATTCAAAATTTTGGTGAAAACATTACTGGACATAGAGAGTTAGAATTTTTCGAGGAAGGGGAAGAGGTTAAAAATGTTTACGCCTCTGAAGAGAGAGTAGCAAAGGCCTATGGGATTAATTGCCCACTGGTGATTATTTCTAAACCCACAAGTAATGCGGCAAGAGAGCAAATGACACCGCGCATCATTATACAAAAGCTAGTGGCGTTTCCCTACAAAGATAATAAAAGAGTCCCATGGAACTACAATTACAAGATAACAATGCCAAGGGAGGAACAACTCAGAAAGGACGTGAATCTCATTACTTACAGTGGAAGGTGTTATGATCCAGTGAGCAAGGAAAAATAAATAAATAAAGGGAAGACAGTAATGGTTGAGCCCAAGGAGAAAAGATTAATAATCCCGAAACACCCATAAATAAGCTTGTGTTAGAGAAAGAGGCAAGAAATTTTTTAAGTTCCTAAGACATGGCGAATATAGTGTAGTGGAACAGTTGCACAAGCAACCAGCTCTGATATCAATTTTGGCATTACTTTTGAGCTTAGAGGCCCATCGAAGCTTACTGATGAAAGTACTAAATGAGACATATGTGACAAATGATATTTCTATCAGTAAGCTGGACCGTTTGGTCAATAATGTGAGTGCAGATAATTTTATTTTCTTCAGTGATGATAAGCTACCAACTGGAGGAATGAGATCCACGAAAGCCCTACACATTACCACCAATTGCAAAGGATACACATTACCCGGAGTACTCATAGATAACGGTTCGGTTCTAAATGTGTTACCATTGACTACTCTGAAGAGACTACCGATTGACAGCTCTTACATGAAGGGATGCAACAATATAGTGAGAGCGTTTGATGGTACTAAGAGGAAAGTGATGGGCAAGATCGAAATACCTCTTCAAATTGGACCGAACACATACGAGGTGGATTTTTTAGTGATGGATATAAAGCCTACCTATAATTGTTTGTTAAGAAGACCGTGGATTCATTCAGCTGGGGCAATACCTTCTTCGCTGCATCAGAAGTTGAAATTGATAAATGAGGGGCGGTTAATCACAATCAACGCTTGGGAGAAAATTATTGCATTTGTAACAAGTGATGCACGTTATGTCGGAACAGATGAAGAGGCTGTCGAATGTTCCTTCCGCTCATTAGAATTCGTCAATGCAACCTTTATTACTGAAGGAAGCAAGGTCCCTATGCCTAAGTTATCATCGACTACAAGGATGGGTCTGCATTTAACGGTTGAAAAATGGGCGTTACCTGAAAATAGGCTAGGAAAATACCTCCAAGAGAGAGTCAGCGTGCCGATACTGATAGAAAAATGGAATTGTTATGGCTTGGGATATAAACCAGGCTCAAGGCAAAAAAAGAAAGAGCTAGAAAGAAAGCAAGAAAGAAGGACGGTAAGATTGTTCGGAGGAAAGATTTCGTGGGAACCCATGGTCTTCCCACACATATCTAAGACATTTATTTCGGGAGGAGTAATCAACCAAGAAACAGGGATGGAAAAGAAGCAAGTGATAATCAGGACTGAAAGAGTCGTGAAGGATCTAAGCGTCAACGTTATATCCGATGAAGGAAAAGGAAGGAATCTGTCAAGAATCGATCCATGCGCACTTGGAAGCGCTCTGAATAATTGGACTGTAGAGGAACTCCTTGTAACTTTTAAGATTTCTTCAGAGTAATGCTTAGAACACACCTATTGCTTTAGGCTCGAAAGCAATATGGATCTTTTTGTAAAAAGTGCCCATGATCATTATTTAGTTATTTTAATGAAAATGCATTTTCCATCCTAAATGGAAAATTTTTCGCTAATTATTCTTTCATTCTATATTCAAGATACAAAATTGATCATTCTTTAATACATACATTCTTATCCAATTTGACAAACATACTCATACTCATACTCATACCATACAGTCATTCTTTCGTAAATTTATTCTGTTCTTTGGACCTTCTTTTTTACTCCATTGATAGGTCCTTGAATATTAATAATATGAGTGACCCTGATGCTAACTTACAGCCTCGTTTTGAGCAAGATATGTGTCTAGAGGAACTTCAGGACTTTGAAGATGATCAGGATTGTAATTTATCTTCTGATTTGTTAAGGATGATGGAGTAAGAAGAAAAACAAATATTGCCTCATTCGAAACTAGTGGAAGTTATCAGTTTAGGGAACGAAGACGAAAAGAAAGAGGTGAAAATTGGGACAAGCATCTCAATAGAAACCAGAAAAGATCTTATCAAGTTGCTTCAAGAATTCAAAGATGTCTTCGCATGTTCTTATTAAGACATGCCCAGCCTAAGTACTGATATTGTGGTACACAGGCTCCCCATAAAGGAAGAATACAAACCTGTTCAACAAAAGCTCCGAAGGATGAGACCTGATGTGTTATTGAAGATAAAAGAGGAAGTCAAAAAGCAGGTCGACGCCGATTTCCTCCAAGTAGTTAAATACTCAGAATGGGTAGCCAACATAGTCCTTTTTCCTAAAAAAGATGAGAAAGTGCGTATATGCATGGATTATCGGGATTTAAATAAAGCTAACCCAAAGGACAACTTTTCATTGCCTCACATCGACACCTTAGTAGATAATACAATAGATCACTCCTTATTTTCATTCATGGACGGTTTCTCCGGGTATAACCAGATAAGGATAGATCCTAAAGATATGGAGAAAACCACGTTTGTCACATTGTGGGGAACATTCTGCTACAAGGTGATGCCTTTTGGACTAAAAAATGCAGGGAAACTTATCAATGAGCCATGGTGACTTTATTTCATGATATGATGTATAAAGAAATTAAAGTTTATGTCGATGATATGATTGCGAAATCCCGAACAGAGGAAGAACATGTAAAGATCTTGAGAAAGCTGTTTGTGAGGCTAAAAAGTATCAACTAAAGTTAAACCCAGCTAAGTGCACCTTCGGAGCCATTTCGGGCAATCTGTTAGGCTTTGTGGTCAGTAAAAAGGGGATTGAAATTGATCCAGATAAAGTCAAAGCCATACAAGAGTTACCACCACCCAGTACGCAAAAAAAAGTTCGAGGGTTCTTAGGGAGATTAAATTACATTGCTCGATTAATCTCAGAGCTGACTAAGAAATGTGATCCCATCTTCCGTCTACTTAGGAAGCATAACCTAGTTGTATGTGATGATGAATGCCAGGAAACTTTTGACAAAGTCAAGGATTACTGATGGTATTACAAATGACATATATTTTCTCTCTAATTTAGTGTTTTAATTATCTCTTTTGTATCTCATTTAGCATGCATCTTGAGCATTTCAACTTAGTTTTTACATTTTTTAATTCATTACTAGTTAGTTTAATTTCTTGTTATTTTTATCTGTTTTTGTACTAATGTCAATGCAAGCAGTTCGATATATTGCACCTTAGAATTGTCAGCGCAGGAACTCAGTCTTAGAGCTTAATGATGGAAGAAGAATGTAACCACCAGATCAGCTTGGAGTTGCGACCAGCGGTGTCGCCGCACTGAACATGAACTCCGAATTGGTAAACTCAAGCTGAATTCACATTTGGAAGCACCAGTGCAGAAGCATCATAGATGTCGCCGCAATAATGGTTTCAAATTGCGTCCAACTATGCAATGACAATCTGCAGATCTCTGAAGAAAACATTAAAACTGCGTGAGTGCATAGTTGTACTCTAACTAACTTTGACAGCTGCAAAATCTAGATCTTTTTCTGAGAATGGGAGGATGAAATCTGTAATTTCTTGAGCCTATAAATAGAAGAATGAAGAATGAAGAAATCATTAAGAGCTAAAGGATTAAATTCTATAAATTTTGTGTGATTTTGAGATTTGAGTTGGGAATTGGGAAGCTGATGAAGCAAGTATGCAGCAACTTCTGATGAGAGGTGCTTTGTGCTGGGCAAGAGGAATGATTAATGAGCAGTCTTAGTAATCTAGAGATAGTAAGCTTCGATTGTACTCTTTAATTTTTCTTTTGACAATGATGAATTCTAATGACATTAAACGAATATGAGAGTATCTTTTGGTGTTAGATTATCTTGACTCTTATTTAATACTGCTTATCTATTTATTCTTGGATCTAATCGCTTTAAGCACGAGAGTGAAATTGCAGTCTGCTGATATCGAGAGATGTGCTGACAAGTTAGGTTAACAAGTAAGTTAGGCGAGAGCTGCTTGGGATTGGAAAGATTCCAGTCACTTGTTCTTGGATGCGCAACATTGCTCACACAGAGAGGTGGAGTGATTGTGGGTATTTAAGTCTGGATTAAATAGAAAGTTGTGGTTGTAAGAACTCAAGAGAGATTTATTACTGCAATAATTCATCTAAATTGTACCTTGTCGACGTATTCAGCAGTGCAACTTTGCAAAATCAGTGAACCATTCCTACCCTTTACACTTGATCAATTTTACATTTAATGCATTTAAATATTCAGCACTCAACACTCAACACTCAACACATTTGATTTACTTTCAGTACATTGGCATTTAACCTCTGACAATTAATTATGATTGCATTGACAATATTAACTATTTTAGTGTGTAGATCTAATGTAATTGCACTAACATCCTTACTCACATTTTACTCATTTTCAATATTAATTGCTCTGATAGTTAACATCAAGAACCCAATTCCTCGTAGGATCGAAATCCGATAGAATTGTCTATCAACTATATTTGTATCGATATGTGTGCGCTTGCATAATTACTGTGACGTTTCAGACGCGATCAAGTTTTGACGTCATTGCCGGGGAAATTGGCGTTTATATGATGTTTATTTTTGTAGTTGGAATTAATTCTACTTATTTAGCTTTTAATCTCTACTGACCTGTTTATTTTCTATTATCTTCTTTTTCAGTTTTATAAGTGTTGCATGTCTACAAGGAGAAATCCTAAGGACATTGTGAGCTTTGATCCAGAGCTTGAGAGGACACTAAGGAGGAGAAGGTAAGAACAAAGGAAAATGGCTGGTAAGAACAAAAATAATAATTTACCACCATTGCTACCACAAGATGGAGTTCCTCCAGTGCTGCCACAAATTGTTAATGATATACCACCACTACAACCATAAAAAGAACAAGTACAAAATAGGACAATAAGAGATTTTATTGTGCCTATACTTGATGATTTACAAGCAAGGGTTGTGAGACCAGTTATTCAAGCTGGAAATTTTGAGCTGAAACCGGTGATGTTATAGATGTTAAATTCAAATGGGCAATATTCTGGTTTTCCTCATGAAGACGCAAGAGAAGACTTAAAATCATTTTTGCTTATTTGTGCATCCTTTAGTCAACATGGTGTCCCTAATGATACCTTGAAAATGTAATTATTTCCTTATTCGTTGCAGGGTAAAGCGAGAACATGGTTCTTGGGATTGCCGACAGGATCAATTACAACTTGGAATGCGTTAGTAACGCGGTTTGTTTTGCATTTCAATCCGCCGACAATGAACGCAAGGTTGCGAAATGATATTACTGGATATCATCAACTAGATGATGAGAATTTACATATAACATGGGAGCATTACAAAACATTGTTTTGATGCTGCCCAATGCATGGTATTTAACGAGAGACCCAAATAGAAATATTTTACAATAGTTTGAATGCTCAGACAAGGAACCTTGTCGACACATTTGCTAATGGCCCCTTGTTGGATTGTACATATAATGAAGCTGTAAGAATTCTATAGAGGATTGCTCAAAACGACTATCAATATCCAATTTCTCATTCTGCCCAAGTAAAAAATAACCCTGAAGTTCTTGAGTTAGATGTTATTTCTTCTTTGTCGGCCCAAGTATCCTCATTGGCCAATATCATAAAGAATATGAAGGGAACAAATGACGTTGCTCCTATTCAAGTGGCTCAACAATTGGATGCGTCGATATTTTCTTGTGAAATTTACGGTGACAATCATAGTTATGAGGACTATCCACAACATGCAGAAAATGCTTTCTATGTCAACAACATCAGGGGAAGTTCATTTGGTAACTCATACAATAATCGATCTCAACAACCTTGGGGGAATCAAGGGGGTTATAGACAAGGGAGTTACAATAACAACCAACAACAGAATTATAATCAGAATTCGCAGGTAAATTCTCAATCTGAACAGATGCAACCACAATTCTGATTACAGCCACAACAGTCTATGTTGTCGCATATGAAAGGACAACATCATCAACATCAACAGCAACAGTTTTCTCAACCAAAGTCAGATCCTATGGTTACTCTTGAGGCGATGGTGCACGAGCATATTACACGAACTGAAGCAACAGTGCAAGACAACTCTTCTTCCATTCGGGCATTGGAAGCATAGTTAAGGCAGTTGGCTTCTAATCTCAGCACTGGATCACTAGGCACATTGCCTAGTGATATTGAGAATCCTTCGCAGAAGGGGAAGGAGCATTGTAAAGTAATCACGCTGAGGAGTGGGAAGCAGACAGTTGGACCAAGCAGTTTTGGCCAAGACCATATCGACGCATCTGAACCACAACAATAGGAAGAGGATGCAGCTGAAGAAAGTCAAGCAAAAGCAAATGAAGAGGAACCAATTATAGTCCCATCTATACCTACAGTTTGCCCAACTAAGTTGTCGATGCAACTGCCAATGTTGACACCACCGAGTTTTCCACAACAACCAATTGCTACAATACCTTTGTCATTTCCGCAAAGATTTAAAGAAAAAGTTCATGATAAGGAATATCAAAGGTTTGTTTCTACTTTGAAATAATTGCATATTATATCATACCTCTTGTTGATGCTCTTGTGCAAATACCCAACTATGGGAAATTTATGAAAGAGTTGTTATCAAAGAAAAAAAAATTGTTCGAAATAGAGATGATTGTGTTCATAGAGGGGTGCAGCGTTGTGCTTACAAATAAGTTGCCAACCAAGATGAAAGACCCTGACAGCTTCACAATCCCATGCTCCATTGGGAATCATTATTTAGGTAAGGCTTTATGTAATTTAGGAGCAAGTATTAATCTTGGGGCGACATTATAACTTGCAGTGACATTACAACTTGCAGATAGATCCTTAGTACAACTTGAAGGCCAAATTAAAGACATCCTTGTACAAGTAAATAAGTTCGTGTTCCCTGCTAATTTTATAATCCTAGACTACGAAGTAGATAAAGAGGTGCCCATTATCTTGGGGCGACCATTTCTAGCAACGGGACGCACACTTATCGACGTATTCAAGGGAGAACTTATCATTGTCATAACGACGAGCATGTGACCTTTAGTGTGTTTGAGGCATCTCCGTCCAAAAGTAAAGAGCAATGTCACCACATCGACGTACTGGATGAAATCATTTCGGAAGAATTTAATGCAATAAGTCTAGCAGCATTAGATGAAGATGCGGCGAAATCCACTGAAGAAATCTTAGCCGGCTGTAGCGACAAAGAGGAGGTTAACAATTGTGAGTTGAGATAGAATTGACAATTAGAATCTTTTGATTTGTCTAACAGGACAATCCAGTGTTTAAACCATCTTTTGAGCAAGCTCTTACCTTGGAGTTGAAGCCATTTCCAACGCATTTGAAGTATGTCTTCCTTGGTGACAACGAGACATTACCTATTATTGTCAACACATCCCTCGATGCAACACAAGAAGACAAGCTCATCATGATTTTGAAAGAGCATAAAAGAGCTATAGCCTGGAGTATTACTAATATTAGAGGTATTAGTCCCTCTTTTTGCATGCACAAAATTAGGCTGGAAGATGAAGAGAAGCAATCAATTGAGTAAAAAAGACAACTTAATGAGAAGATGAAAGAAGTGGTGAAGAAGGAAATTACCAAATGGTTAAATGCAGGTATCATATACCCTATTTCTGACAACAATTGGGTAAGCCCCGTCTAATATGTGCCTAAAAAGAGTGGTTTCACAGTTGTGACCAACGACAAGAACGAATTGATCCCTACTCGCATTGCGACTAGTTGGCGAGTATGCATGGATTATCGTCGACTAAATGCGGCCACAAAGAAGGACCAGTTCCCACTACCTTTCATTGATCAGATGCTAGATTGGTTAGTTGGTAAAGCTTATTATTGCTTCTTAGATGGCTATTCTGGATACAACCAAATTGCCATTGCGCCGGAAGATCAAGCAAAGACCACTTTCACATGTCCTTTTGGAACCTTTGCTTTCTAATGTATGTCATTTTGGTTGTGTAATGCGCCAGTAACATTCCAAAGATATATGATGACAATTTTTTCGAACATGATCGAAGATTCGTTAGAGGTATTCATGGATGATTTCTCTGTCTATGGACAGAATTCTGATCAATGCGCTGACAATCAAGCAAGTGTCTTGAAGAGATGCGAGGACACAAATCTAGTTCTGAATTGGGAGAAATGCCACTTCATGGTAACTGAAGGCATTGTCCTTGGGCATCAGATATCTTGTCAGGGCATTGAGGTTGATAAAGCAAAGGTAGAAATCATTAAGAAACTACCACCGCCCACCAACATCAAAGCAATAAGAAATTTTCTTGGACACGCTAGCTTTTATAAGAGATTCATTCAAGATTTTTCCAAGATAGCTAAACCGTTATGCTCATTGCTGGAGCAAAATAAAAAGTTTGTGTTTGATGACAACTGTTTGGACGTATTCATGATAATAAAGAAGCAACTGGTACAAGCCCCAATTATCGTTACATCGGACTGTACACAACCGTTTGAACTAATGTGCGACGCCAGTGATTTTGCTGTGGGAGTTATCTTATGCCAAAGAAAAGAGAAGGTACTTCATTCTATTTACTATGCTAGTAAAGCTCTGACTGAAGCGCAGGTGAATTACATTACCACTGAGAAGGAGTTGTTAGCAGTAGTCTTCGCATTTGACAAGTTTCGTTTATATCTTGTCGGCGTAAAGATTACAGTATACACAGACCACTCTGCATTGAAATATCTTCTTACAAAGAAAGACATCAAGCCTAGACTGAACCGATGGATCCTACTCTTTAAAGAATTTGATATTGAAATCAAGGATAGGAAAGGATCTGAGAATCAAGTAGCTGACCACTTGTCTCGACTAGAAATTGGAAGTGAAGATGGGCAGACGTCTCAAATTTTCGAAGCATTTCCAGACGAGCAGTTATTCTTTGTCGACACATCGCCCTGGTATGCCAATGTTGTAACACCCCTATACTCGATGTATACGTATAAACCCAATATAGAAGCATTACATTACAGTACGGTACAAAAAGTCGAGTAACAGAAAATTTTCTTTAAAAACCGATATCTTTTAAGACCATTCGAGTCGAAATATTGTATACTAATCATTTCATTTCATAATTCATAACATTCGAGATAATATTTTTCCCACTCATTAGGGACTCATACAAGTACTATTGTACATACCATTTCCTTTAAAACAAATACCTATATTTGGAGTTCTCCAAAGGATGATGTGATGTGATGAGAGGTCCCTGAACTCAATTTAACTCCTTGTAACTTTGTACCTACGCGTTAAAACAAACGCGTTAAGCCGGTGAAGGCTTAGTAAGCACTACAAGTGTCATTAATCATTCATCTTTTAATTACTCATTTCAAACTTATTCATATAATTACTTATTCATGTAAAATACATAGCTTTTATGTATATAACATTTAACTTACATTAGTGTTATGAATTCACATATTCTTCCTCATTTTACATTTTAGCCATTCTAATATCTTAGCTTACTTAGTTTTATCATTCTTTGATATATTACACTTACCTTTCATGCGATTATCATTTCACTTACTTCGATATCATAATTTGCACATTCTTTCTTTTTCACATTATTTACCCTATTAACAAGACTCGGACCTTGGCGGATACACGGATCCAACCAAACACACCAGAATGGAACCTAGTGCCTCATCGAATAGTTCGAAGCAATAAAGTGACACCCAGTGTCTCATTGGCCTAGCCGAAGTAAAGTGGTTCCCAGTACCTCATCGAATCTATCCGAAGTAAAATAATGACACCCAGTGTCTTATCGACTAAAGGTCGAAGTATCCCTGAACTCTTCCAATCCTATGGCATGCCAACTATATCCGACTCAGCCCGACTAGTTAATAAGGATTTTCAATTTACAATTCATATCACTTTCAATTTCAATTTCACTTTCAATTTTGATCACAAATCATTCACAACTCATACATCATAATTAAATTATTTATATCTCGTCTGTTTTTTTTGAAAATATATTAATTAAGGATTAAACCATATAAATATAAGTCTCTAATTATTCTTCTACATTTTTCTATGATTTTTCAAAGTTAGAACAGGGGAACCCGAATCCACTCTGACCTTGTTACACTAAAACTAGTATATCTCAGAATGTAAAATTCCTTTTCTTTCACTGTTTCTTCCATATGAAACTAAATTCAATAAGCTTTAATTACATATTTAATTCAACTCTTAAATATTTTTATAAAATTTTTGGTGAATTTTTGAAGTTAGTCCTCTGTTCTGTCCAAACTGTTTTAATGGACATTCTTCCTTTTTCATGTCTCTTTACACTAAATTTCATTTAATCATACATAATTAACATTTATAATTAAACATATCATTTTTATCATAATTAATCATATATGTTAAAATTATAAACACTATAATTTAATTAATTCTAAACCTTTTAATACTTTAGTACTTACAACTCTTGTAGATAACCCCTTTTTCACTCATTGGCTTTCTCCTTTACTTTTTCCTTCAATTTGGTCCTTCTCCTTCTTTTCTTCCTCTTCAATTTCATACAAAACACATATATTCATATTAAAATCATTCTAACAGATCATAATCTATGTTTCTAAATCAAAACTAACATGTATTTAAAGAGGAGTTTAGCTTTCTTACCTTAATCACTTGTATTCAACACTAATGTCCATTTTCTTTCTCCTCCAAGACAAGTATGGATGCATTTCTCTTAACAATTGGATAACATCTCTTAACAATTGGATAGCTACTACACTTCTCTATTAATTTTATTCACTAATCTTGAAGAAATTTGGAAGAAACTAGCTTAATTGGTTTGTATTTGGTGAAAAAGGACTAATTTGTAAGAAAAATAAAAGTTGAAATGGTGGAAAATGGTGGCCAACGTGAAGCACAATGGCTGATGGCTTTTATAGCCTTTTCATCATTTCTTTTCTTCATTTCTCTAGATTTTTCTATCAATTTCTCTTTATAAAAATATCTTTCTTTAATAATGGTAAAATTGCACTTTTAGTCCTTAAGCCTTCCAACTTTACACTTTGACCCAAAACTTTGCCTCCAAAAATATCTTCCACCAAATTACTCTTTTGCCCCTCCTTAATAATCTAATTCCCATGATGACTCATAATTCAATTTGGATAAATTGCTATTTAATCCTTCCTCCTTTCTCACAATTACTAATTAATCCTTAAATTTTCCTAATCTTCTTATTTTAGCTACATATTCTAATTATTGACTCCTTCCCTATACTGTTCCAACTTCGATTCAAGCACGCGGATGTTACACTATTACTATTCCAACTCCAGTTCAATAATGCGGATGTTACAAATGTTGTTAATTACCTTGTGTGTGGAAAGCTACCCATAAGTTATACTGGTATCAAGAAGATCAGGTTCATATGCGACGCTACAAAATATCATTGGAACGAGCCATACCCATTCAAGGTATGCGCCGACAACATCATTCGTCGTTGTGTACCTGAAGAAAAAATGATTTTAATCCTGCGACATTGCCATGATACTCCTTATGGAGGACACTCTGGTGGCCCAAGGACTACTGCTAAGGTCCTTCAATCAGGATTTTATTGGTCCACGTTGTTTCGAGATGCCCACAACTTCGCACAACAATGTGATCATTTTCAACGCACTGGTTCAATATCTCGACGCAATGAGATGCTTCAACAATCGATCATGGAGGTAGAGCTCTTTGACGTATGAGGAATAGACTTTATGAGACCATTTCCAAGCTCTTTTAGAGATGTGTATATCTTAGTAGCTGTTGATTATGTATCAAAGTAGATCGAGGCAATTGCGATGCCAAAGGATGACGCTCGGACGGTGTTGAAGTTCTTTCACACATACATCCTTACAAGATTTGGAACACCAAGAGCATTGATAAGTGACCAAGGGACTCATTTTTATAATAACCAAGTGGCGACTGCATTAAAAAGATATGGTGTGAAGCATTGTATGGCTACTACGTATCACCCACAAATCAATGGTCAAGTTTAAGTATCCAATTGCCAAATTAAAGGCATACTTGAGAAAGTGGTCAACCCATTTAGAAAGGATTGGTCTTTGCGGTTACATGATGCATTGTGGGCACTTCGTACTATGTACAAGACCCCATTGGAAATGTTATTGTATCAACTAGTGTTTGGTAAGTCTTGTCACCTGCCAGTTGACCTTGAACATAAGGCTATGTAGGCAATCAAGCAGGTGAATATGGATTATGATGCTGTTGGAAAGAAAAGATTGTTGGGCATCACAGAGCTAGAAGAAATCCGACGCCATTCTTACGAGAATGCTGCAATATATAAGGAAAAGACAAAAAGATGGCAAGACAACATCATTTTGCATCGACAATTTCACCCTGTCAGTTAGTGCTTTTATTTAACTCACGTTTAAAATTGCATCTAGGGAAATTGAGATCAAGATGGTCAGGCCCTTTCAAAGTTGTTGAGGCATTCCAGAGCAGTGCGATGACAATCGAAAATTTAAAGGATGGACAATAATTTAAAGTAAATGGCTAACGTCTTAAGCATTATGTGAGCCTAGACGATAGAGAACCAAACGAAGCCATCGACCTGGTCACATTTAAATAATGTCGATGCATTTCTCTATTTACTTTCAGTTATTTTAATTTTACTTGTGTTGTTTCAAATTCTTTTGCAGAAATAAAAATCTTTTTGTCGAAGCATTGAAGCACGACTTGTCAGCGCATTCTGTGATGAGTCAACATTGCTTTTTTAGGAATAATCGCGCCAATTGATTTCTCTTCTCTCCTAACTGTTCGATCCAATGAAATAGTATAATCTGCAGCCTGGCAATTAATGACTACAGACGCAACTTCTATTAGGGCTCTGACCACAACACCACCTCCTTCTACAGGCCCAGTTTTATCCTTGACGGCTGCGGCCAAAGGCCGTTACCAAAATACCATAATGAAGAGAAACCTCTACCCTGAACAAGGTCTGCAACTTTCTCCACACCAGACTTTGGGAAGCATGTTGTCCGTACTATCAGTCACATTGGTTAGGAGTTCTTTTGCGAACATCCCTGTGGTTACTCCCCTACACTAGTCAGGGAGTTCTATGCTAACTTGGTGGATCCAGAGCAAGAGTTTGTTTTTGTCCGAGAGGGGCTTATTCCATGGAGAGCTGCTCATATAAACGTGTTGTTGAGAATTCCCGAGCGAGTGAATGACCATACACCATTTATTCATCGATTAAACGATGACTGTATGGATTAGATGATGGACTTATGCATCGATAGAGCTACTTAAACTAGAAACGGGTTCCACAATTACACCATGCACAGATCATGCCTTCAACACATAGCACTACGGCGACATTAGACTGTATCATGCCTTTAGCAAAGTTTGGTTCCATTTCATCAACAGCCGCATCATGCCCTCAACACATATCACTACAGCGACATTAGAACATATGTGTCTCATGCATTCGATCCTACACCACCGACACATCGACATCGGTGAGATCATCCATGCCCAGATCACGGAGGTAGCTGGAAAGAAAACTGGTATACTCTCATCTCCTTCTCTAATTATGCTGCTGTGTAAACAAAAGGGCATTGTGCCCAAGGATTGTGAGGAGGTCTTAGACAACAAAGGCTCAATCAATGACATTTTCGTTGAACGGATGACACATGGTCAAGAGACATTAGTGGCCAAGGAATCCTCCAAGAAAAAGGATAGAAACAAGGGTAAAACGAAGGCTGACCAAACTAATGCGCCGATAGAGTCACAAGTGGCAAAAAAGTTGGCTTTAATGGAAGTACATCTAGATCCCATCATAATGCGTTCAATCCACACTGATGGCATATTGGGGGTATAAATTTTAGGCTGTATAAATTTTATGCTTACACAAAGGCCTGGAATGAGGCTATTATCGTAGCAGTACGCTAGATCAGCCCTATTTCATTGCCAGACTTTCTAACCTTTCCATCTATCTTCCGGTCGATACAATACTCATCATCCGAGCAACCTACCCCTGATGGTAGCTTGCTCTTATGCCAACACAGATTCACATTTTGAATGATGACAAGGAAGAAGAGCTCTCAAAGGTTGATAAGGACTGCTATCGTACCATGGCTGATCTGTTCGAGAAAGAGTTCTCCAATAGCCTTGGTACGAATATGATTGAATGGGAGGTTGTTGTGGATGAAGATGTCGACGCAATGGAATGTACTAACATTGGCCCAAAAGAACCAGAGCAACATGAGGATGAAGGTGCAGATCATGGAGATGACCTACTGAAGACAAGGAAGAAGAAAAAGAGGAAGAAGAGAATGAAGAGAAAGACCCTACCGAGGTACAGGAAGAAAAAGAAACAGATGCCCCGACAATGATCGCTGAAGATGTTATCGACACACTAGAGAGTGTGGAGGCATCCATCTTTGATGAGGCTCGACCTGGTGCGAGTCAGGCTGAGGTTGTTACCAACGAGATTGAGGAACTGAGTCCTCTTGCTATCGTGCCTTATGTGGCACCGCTCGTAGAAATTCACCCATTAGAAGTGACAACCGATGAGGCCACCATCCAACCTATTGAGAAGGAGCAATCCGTTGAACAGGTTGACATGAAGGATAAAAAGAGAAAAAGGCACAAGGATAAGAAGAAGAAGAAGAAGAAGAAGAAGCACCATGACGAGGGTGAACGCCCAAAGAAGAAGAAAAGGAAAACAAAGGCAGCCTTTGCATCGGCTGCTGACGAGTAAGTTAATACATTTCCTTTTAGTTAGTTTTCATGCATTATTATTGTCACTACATTCCTTTTGTTAGTTTAATTGCATTGTAATTGCTTTTCCATTATTTCTGTATAATATTATTAGTGTATTGGGGACAATGCATACTTTTAAGTTTGAGGGGAGATAATGTGAAATGAAAATGCAATTACACCCACATATTTGAATTCTGCTTATCTCTTTGGTTAATGAGAATTGACAAAATTTCAACAGAAATGTGCCTACAATTTTTATTTTTATGCGTAATTCTTGAATTGTTTGGATGATAATGAGGAAATTGAATGAATATGAATGAATGATGAGTCTGCTATTTTTGAATGAATGATTAGAATTGCTTCAGTAATAAAATGATAGTGTTGATGTTGAATCTTGAGCTGATTGACCAGTTGCAGCGACATTATATGAATAAAAGACACTCTAATGTGAGTGCATTATGACTTTCCGAGGGAGAACACTTCGCTGCAGGTTTAAAAAAATCATATAGCCAACAACTGTCACTGCAAGAGTGTGTGTCGGCGCAATTACATACCTCCTAGGGGTTTGTTGCACCCCATCGTTACTACTCAGGAACAAAGGTAGAGTAATGCAATGACATCTCTCAGTTATTTGAAAAAGAAACAAAATGAAAAAAGAAAGAAAGAAATTTTTGATAAATACTGTAGTGGTTCAAGAAAGATTAGGATTCAATGCATGTCACTACCATTTATGAAGTTGCAATTTTTAATTATTCATGCCTATAAATTGACGACGCATTATTCTATCATGTGAATACAATTTGTACATTAGGACTTCAGAGAATTCAAGTTGTATGACTAATGATTGCGATGACATTTCTGCTTGTGACTTTGTTAATTTTTGTTTACTTAAAGACAAGTAAAAACTCAAGTTTGAGGGTGAGATGGTATTACAAATGACATATATTTTCTCCCTAATTTAGTGTTTTAATAGTCTCATTTGTATCTCATTTAGCATGCATCTTGAGCAATTCATACTAAGTTTTTACATTTTCTAATTCATTACTAGTTAGTTTAATTTCTTGTTATTTTTATCTGTTTTTGTACTAATGTCCATGCAAGCAGTTCGATATATTTAGAATTGTCAGCGCTGGAACTCAATCCAGGAGCTTAATGATGGAAGAATAATGCAGCCACAAGATCGGCTTGGAGTTACGACCAACAGTGTTGCCGTACTGAACATGAACTCCGAATTGGTAAACTCAAGCTGAATTCACATTTGGAAGCAGCAGCGCAGGAATATCACAGATGTCGCCGTAATTATGGTTTCAGATTACGTCCAACAATGCAGCAACAATCTGCAGATCTCTGAAGAAAACATTAAAACTGCATGAATGCACAGTTGTACTCTAACTTTGACAGCTGCAAAATCTAGATCTGGATCTGAGAATGGAAGGATGAAATCTACAATTTCTTGAGCATATAAATAGAAGAATGAAGAAATCATCAAGAGCTATGGGATTAAATTCTACAAATTTTGTGTGATTTTGAGATTTGAGTTAGGAATTGGGAAGCTGATGAAGCAAATCTGCAACAACTTCTGACGAGAGGTGCTTTGTTCTGGGCAAGAGGAATGATTAATGAGCAGTCTTAGTAATCTAGAGATAGTAAGCTTCGATTGTACTCTTTAATTTTTCTTTTGACAATGATGAATTCTAATGACATTAAATGAATATGAGAGTATCTTTTGGTGTTAGATTATCTTGACTCTTATTTAATACTGCTTATCTGTTTATTCTTGAATCTAACCGCTTTAAGCACGAGAGTGAAATTTCAGTCTGCAGACATCGAGAGATGCGATGACAAGTTAGGTTAACAAGTAAGTTAGGCGAGAGCTGCTTGAGATTGGAAAGATTCCAGTCACTTGTTCTTGGATGCTCAACATTGCTCACACCGATAGGTGGAGTGATTATGGGTATTTAAGTCTGGATTAAATAGAGAGCTGTGGTTAGTAAGAAATCAACAGAGATTTATTGTTGCAACAATTCATCTAAACTTTACCTTGTCGATGCATTCAGCAGTGCAACTTTGCAAAATCAGTGAACCATTCCTACCCTTTACACTTGATCAATTTTACATTTAATGCATTTAAATATTCAGCATTGAACACTCAACACATTTGATTTACTTTCGGCACATTGACATTTAACCTCTGACAATTAATATTGCATTGACAATATTAACTATTTTAGTATGTAGATCTAACGTAATTGCACTGACATCCTTACTCACATTTTACTCATTTTCAGTATTAATTGCTCCGACAGTTAACATCAAGAACTCATCTCCTCGTGGGGTCGATATGTAATAGAATTGTCTATCAACTATACTTGCATTGACGTGTGTATGCTTGCACAGTCGCTGTGACGTTTCAGACGTGATCAATTACTTATCCAATGCTCCTGTTGTAGTGCCTCCAATTCCTAATAAATCGTTAATCCTATACTTAACGGTCTTTGAAAATTCTATGAGATGCGTACTAGGCCAGCACAATGAGTCTGAAAAGAAGGAAAGGGCGATATATTATCTTAGCAAGAAATTCACCGATTGTGAAACTCGATACTCGCTAATTGAATAATTATGTTGCACTCTAGTTTGGACCACGCGAAGATTAAGGCAATATATGTTGTACCACACAACTTGCTTAATCTCAAAACTAGATCCTCTGAAATATATGATGGAGTTGGTCGCACTGAATGGAAGTTTGGCTAGGTGGTAAATCTTACTTTCTGAATTTGACATAGCCTATGTCAATCAAAAGGCAGTAAAAGGGAGTGCGATAGCAGACTTCCTAGCTAGCAGGGGTTTAGAGGAGTATGAGCCAATGAACTTCGACTTCCCAAACGAGGACTTAATGTGTGTTGCAACCACTGAAGAGGGAACCACAGTAGAACATCCTTGGAGATTAAATTATGATGGAGCTTCAAATGCCACGGGTAATGGAGTTGGGGCAATCTTGGTATCACCAGAAGGAGACCACTATCCTTTCACCAGTAAACTCGATTTTGATTGCACAAATAACATGGAAGAATATGAAGCATATATCTTGGGGATCCGTGCAGCTATAGAATGAGAGATCAAAGTTTTGAAGGTATATGAGGACTTCGCATTAGTAATTTATCAACTCAAAGGAGAATGAGAACCGGGAGATTCTAAGCTAATTGATTACCAAAAGTTGATTCTTGAGTTAACTATGGAGTTTGATGATATCACATTCCATTATCTCCCACGAGAAGAAAATCAGATGGCTGATGCTCTGGCCACTCTGGCCTCGATGATTAAAGTAAACAGACTAGAAGATATAAAGCCTATTCAAATGAGCATTTATGAGGCTCCGACTCACTGTTATGATATTGAAGACGAAGAAAAAGAAAGGGATGATCGCCCATGGTACCAAGATATTCTCCAGTATGTAAGAGATCGCAAGTACCCCGACCAAGCTTCTGAAAATAAAAAAAGGACATTGAGGAGGCTTGCAAATGAATATGTCCTAGATAGGGAAATCTTGTACAAAAAGAGTAAGGATCAAGTGTTGCTAAGATGTGTCGATGCAATCGAAGCCAGAAAGATCTTAGAAGAAGTTCACGAAGGCACTTATGGAATACATGCTAATGGTTTCACAATGGCCAGACAGATAATGAGATTTGGGTATTACTTGTCCACCATGGAAGCGGATTGCATCAATTACGCTAAGAGGTGCCACAAATGCCAGATCTATGGAGATAAGATTCATGTACCTCCATCACACCTTCATGTCATGACTTCTTCTTGGTCTTTCTCTATGTGGGGCATGGATGTTATTGGACCAATTTCTTCAAAGGCTTCTATGATCATAGATTTATCTTCATGGCTATTGACTACTTCACAAAATGGGTAGAAGCTGCTTCTTACACCAACATCACGAAGTTTGTAGTTAGTAAGTTCTTGAAAAAGGAGATCATCTACCGATATGGGATGCCAGAAAGGATCATATCCGACAATGCCTTGAATTTGAACAATAGCACAATAACAGAAGTTTGCGAGCAATTCAAAATCAAGCATCACAATCCATCTCCCTATCACCTAAAAATGAATAGAGGTGTGGAGGTAGCTAATAAAAACATCAAGAAAATCGTTGCAAAAATGACTGAGACCTACAAAGACTGGCACTAAAAATTACCATTTGCCCTCTTTGCTTACAGGACTTCAATCAGAACTTCTACTAGAGCAACACCATTCTCACTAGCATATGATATGGAAGCAGTCTTACCTATCGAGGTTGAAATACCTTCTCTCCGAGTCTTAACAGAATTACAATTAGATGTGGCAGAATGGATTTAGGCTAGATATGATCAGTTGAATTTAATTGAAGAAAAGAGACTAAGAGCTATCCGCCATGGTCAGATGTACCAGAAAAGAATGATGGGAGCATATAACAAAAAGGTCCACCCTAGAGATTTCCACGAAGGAGATCTAGTTTTGAAAAAGATACTTCCTATACATAAAGACTTTCGAGGGAAATTGATGCCCAATTGGGAAGGTCCTTATGTGGTAAAGAAAGCTTTCTCAAGAGGAGCTTTCATTCTAACGGAAATGAACGGTAAAGATCTGCACAATCCCGTCAATTCAGACTCGGTGAAAAAATAATTTGCCTAAAAAAATCGAGATGAAAACCCGCAGAGGGCGTCTTCAAAACCAAAAGGGATTTTGAGTTGAAAACTCCTAAAAGGCGACTCAAATTCAAGAATAAGTTTAAAGTGATCGTTTCTTTTAAATGTAACAAGACGGAAGAAAATTACAGCTTGAAGCATTAACAAGGCACTCCAAGTCTTCTAAATACATATCGGGCTCAGAGTGATTCTCAGCGAGTGGGCTCAGAGAAGCTCATCCCGCGATATCCAGGGCATCTAATTGTCTTTTGTTGTATACTTGATAATTTTTTACTAATATTTGCCATCTTTTAATCCTTTCTTTTGAATTGTGTCTTCAATAAATTTCAACTTTATTCTTTCATAATCTTGTTCAAGCATATTACATTAAAAATAATAGATAATGAATTAACAATATGAATCATACAAAGATCCATGAGCATTAGTTTGGAATTTCCTAAATGGTACAGGGGCCCGAAAGAGGACCACCTGTTGAAGAATAAACTTGAAAACAAGCAATTCAAGCTAAGCCTAGAAGAAGACAGGGCAGTGCACCCACGATAGCATTTGGACAAATAACAGACCTTGTCAACCCAAATAATAATAATAAATGAACCGGACATTCATCATGCTGATTCACGTAGTTAGGAGCATTTGAATCATTCTGATCATGGCATCCTAGAACTTTGGGTCTACATAGAAGTCTATAGAAGCATACTTTATAGGTCACATCCTCGTAAAATGGTTAGATGAACTAGGAAAACATTAAAGCTGATACCCTAGAGCATGAAGGGAAAGATCGAGACCACAAAAATGAATCTTATACCCTAAAGTCGAACAGAAGCAAATTGAAGCGCCCGATCTTTTACCCTAATCAGAGGGCAGATTGAAGACACAACAGTATCTTAGCCCAATCATGGGGAAGATTAAAGCATACATTCTCTTACCTTGGAAAGAGTGAAACGTCAAATCGATAAAACGAAGCTCAATGTGAGTGAAACTTTTAAACCCCATCTTCTTGATGAGATACAGAGAAGTGGGTCAAAGCAATAAAATGGTTATCTTCTTGATGAGATGTGGAGAAGTGAACCAAATCTGCCTTTCTGATGAGGTACAGAGAAGTGGATTAAAACAATGAAGTGGTCATCTTCCTGATGAGATCAAAAAAGTAGACCAATTCAACGAAGCAAAGCTCAATGTGAGTGAAACTTCCAAACCCCATCTTCTTGATGAGATACAGAAAAGTGGGTTGAAGCAATAAAGTGTTCATCTTTCTAACGAGATGAGAAGTGAACCAAATCCGTCTTCTTGATGAGATAGAGAGAAGTGGATTAAAACAATGAAATGGTCATCTTCCTAATGAGATATAGAGAAGTAGACCAAGAGATGAAGCCATAACACCAAACACTTGAAGTATCGGTGAATTGAATCAAAGACTATTGTCAAAACATTTTATTTGGGAAAACAAATAGGTCTCGAATAATATTTTAAATGATAAAAAATATGGGAGTCACCACCGATCTTTTTATATGGTGTGATTGGATCACCACAAAATGTTTAAAATAAGTTTTGAAAAATATTTTAGTCTTCGAAATCAAGAAAATGGGTTCGTGAGTCAGTTACGTATGAGCAACGATTAGCACCCTCACACGCCCAAAATTGGTACCATGTTGATCACATTCGAGTCTTTGTTTTTTAAAACTTTGAAATCTCGAGTGAAGTTTAAAATACGAGGAATAAAACACCCGTGTATTTCGTATTTCGTTACGGCCGTGTCCAACACGTTAGGGCACGAAAATCTTGGAATTTCGAAATTAAAAGGCATTTGAAAAGCTTGAAAGAGGATATTCGATTTGTGTAAATTATACGAAAAATCACACCCAGCATGTTAGGGCATGATTTTTGAGATTTCCACACGAAAAGGACATTGCCTCGATTTTAAAGATTTATTTGTAGGTAAAATAATTTTGAAAATGAAAGGATATTGCTTCGTTTTGGTTTTAAATCTATTTGTATATTCTTTGAGAACTCAATTTTGAATTAAGTTAAAAATACGATCCTCTGACACGTAGCTTATTTCATGTGATTTTCAAAAAATTAGATTTAAAAAATGCCCGTTTGTTTCGACTTTCACGGAGAATTGAAGTCGTGACCAACACATTAGGGCACAATATTCTTGAAACCTCAAAATTAAAAGGCATTTGAAAAGCTTGAAAGAGGATATTCGATTCGTGTAAATTATACAAAAAATCACACCCAGCACTTTAGGGCATGATTTTCTGAGATTTCCACACGAAAAGGACATTGCCTCGATTTTAAAGGTTTATTTGTATGTAAAATAATTTTGAAAACGAACATGTAAATTAAATATGAATGAGCAGATAATAGCAAAAGTTAAATAACACAAAACAAAATAATTAAGCAGATAAATAAATGCACAAAAAATAAATATAAAGTTAATACAATACAAAATACGAGAGAATAATAATTAAGTTTCATGTATGAACATCAAAGAAAAAAGAAAAAAAAAAACAAAACAAACAGGGTCAAAAACGGAGCTTCGGAGAGTCTGGATAAAAATGTAATTTTCGAGGAATTTAGGATCAAAATTGAATTTTTTTGAAAAATTTGGGATTAAAGTCGAACTTTTGGAAAATTGGGGGTCGAAAATGTGACTTTTGGAAATTTAAGGGCAAAGATGCTCGAGGGCAAAATGGTAATTTTTAGAAGTTTGGGGCAAAAATGTAATTTTTGAGAAGTTTTGGGGTAAAAATGTGATTTTTGGAAGCACGGGAGTAAAAATGTGATTTTTGGAAGTTCGAGGGTAAAATGTAATTTTTGAGAAGTTCAAGGGTAAAAATGTAAATTTTATGAAGTTTGAGGGTTAAAATGTAATTTTGGAAAAGTTTAGGGGTTAAAATGTAATTTTAGAAATGTTTAGGGGTCAAAATATGATTTTTAGAATGTTTAGGGACCTTTTAGGTAATAAGACCAAAAAGATGAGACACGTGGTAGCTTCTTAAGCCTCCAGAAGTAAGAGGACCAATTTGAACATAATTCAAAAATACTTGGGCAGATTCATAATAAAATAAAATTTGATTTAAGGAGTAAATTGAAACCAATGAAAAGTAGAAAGGATCAATTGCATAAATAACCCAAAAAAGGACACGTGGCAGCTTCTTAGACTTCAAAAAGTTTAAAGGACTAAATTGAAAATGAAATACAATTAATGGGAAAATTTAAAATTAATTAAAAATATAAAAAGGACCTAATTGTAGAAATCAAAAAATATAGAAGGATTGAATGGGTAAATAACCCATAACACAAAAACACGCAGATCTTAAGGTCCAATGGGTCGGATCAGGTCTGGTTTGGTCTTCCAAGCGTGAAAGGACACCATTTGCGGCACTTAAGACACCTCCCTAAAACGGTGTCATTTTCCTTGCCTATGAAAGGCTAAAATTTCTGAAAATAATCATTCTTCCATCTGTTTTTTAAAAAAAATCCTTTCTTCACTTTGTTTTTTTTTCTCAACTCCTTAGGTTCGGCCCCGCATCCGATCGTCGGCCCACCCTCTCTCTGTCTCACGCGCAGCCACGCGCCGACGTCCACGGGGGCCCAAGTATGAAAAATTTCTCCCTTTTTAAAAAACGCAAATCTGGGTTTGAAATCTTCAAATCTAAGTTCGAAAGATCAGAAAAAAAAATTGTTTTTAGAGTTCGATTTTAAAAAACTTGGATCCGATTCATTTAGTTTTTTTAAAAAAAAGGCAGTTTCGATCTTCTATTTTCTTTGTTTTTCCTTTTTGGAAAAATCTTTAACTCAGATCTGTTTGTTCCACTTTTTTCTTTTAAAAAATTTGTCTTTATATTTTGGTTTTTTATTTATTATTAATATATTTCTTGATCTACTGTATTCAAGACCACGATGATGGCAACGTTCGGGACTGCAACGACGGCGACGGCTCGAAAGGCTCCGTTCACGGCTCCGACGGTGGTGCAACTAAGGGAGTACCTTTCTGCCCTTTCGTTTTCTTTTTTTATTAATTATATATTTATTTAATATTATAATTAATATGCATTAAAGATACATTTAGAAATAATAAATAATAATGGTAATATAATAAATAAATATATATTAATAAATATATGTATAGGATATAAACAGTTTGAAATTTAAAGGGTCAACACTAATGAATAAATGTTTACTGAGAATGTATACCTTGACTGATATGGAGTGTTTGGTATTCTACCTTTTTGTGATATTAATTGTTGTTTGCTTGACTTTGAATACTACCTATATTTCGTATTGTTTCGAGTACTAGTGACTTTGCTTATAAATGCACTGTTTCTATTTGTATTGATTTTCAGATGTTTCAAAAAAAGTCAGTAAAAGATACACATGAAATTATTTCGGCTCTTATAGCCTTATTACAAATGATTATATTTTGTTGTTTGCAATTGAATTGCTGTAATTTCTCCCTTGTAGGTGCGGCTTGGTAGTGGCGATGGTGGCAGTCCAAGTTGAAGGTGGTGATGTTGCTGGTGCTGACGTGGCAACTTCTGATTGAGTAAAGGAGGGTGGTTGCAGATCCACTTGCTGCTAGGGTTCCTGATTTTTGGGGTTGGAATGGGCTTGTTAATTAAGTTTAGGTGGTTAATTGGTCATGGGTTTGTAATTGGGCTTAGGTTATTGGGTATGTAATTGTTTTGGACTTGAATTTATAATTTTGGACTTTTAATTAAATTTTATATTTAAATTCAAAATAAATTTAAATTTAAAATAAATTTAAACTCAAAAATAAGTTTAAAGTTAAAATAAATTTAAACTTAAAATAAATTAAAATTTAAAATTTAAAATTAGGTTCAATTTGGTTTAAATGTTGGGCCCGGTCAAAATTGGGCTCCAACAACTACGATGACAAATCTCAATCTCCTTGAAGTTGCAAGTGAATTGAGTGAAGTTACAATAGCAAATTTTGTCTTTTTGAAATTGCCTTAAGGCAAGATGGAATCACAACACCGAATATGTAGAGAAGCGGGTGCAGTGAAGCTAAATGAATGATAAAGCAAAGGGTGGGCTGATTGAAGAAAGAGCGTCAAAGAAATGAGATCTGACGAAATTGGGCTTCCTTTTAATCTTTTCCCTATTCCCGTTACACGGCATCAAGCAAAGAGGGGCAGCTATTGGAGCCCAATTTATCCGGGCCCAACATTAAACCCAAACAAATAATAGATTTTTTAAATTAAATTTATTTAATTAAAAAAATGTCCATTTACAAAAGACCCAATTACACCCTAGCCCAAACCATAAACCAAGCCCAAATGGCCCAACACCTAAAAAATCAGCAAACCTTAGTTTGCAAGTTGATCTTGTAACACCCAAAACCCGTAACCGTCGTCATTTTAAAGTCTTAGGGGTTCACAGAACTTTTCGAGTTTTTTTTTTTACATATAAATCAATCACAATTTATTTAATAACAAACTTGCAACTTAGAATACTAACTCCATTTAATCTTACATATTCATTTACAACATTTCAATCAATCAAGAATCAATATTCATATCACATATCATGACATCCATTTTTCATATCTGTAACACCCAAGACACGAAAACTGTCGCCGGTTAGGGTCCTGATGTCTTTCTATTCATTTATCACTGTTCATCTTTTAATATCATGTTATAAACAATCAATTAAATTTAATCATAACTCAATAAGGGCAAAAAGGTTATTTCCATGATTTTTGGATACATCTAACGATACTTGTTGGATAAGTATCGGTAGTTGTCAAGTCAGTAAATAGTTCAAGAATAGTGCAGACTTCTACCAATACTTGAGGCAATACTACCGATACAAGTATGACTTCTACCAAAACATGTCATTCTTCTACCGACACTAAAAACTTCAGAGAGCTAAGAAGTTTTTCCCTACAACTTCTACCGATACAAATATTTAGACTACCGATACTACTATGAAAAGAACTACCGATACTTCGTATGTTACAACCAATACAATGTAAGTCAGTAACTAACCTCCCCTCTACTCTGTACTTTTACAAATCATCATAAGGATTCTTAAATTCACATGTCAATTCCTTAGAAAGCATATTTGCTTAATTATAACATCAAGCCAGCAAGCATGTTTAGTTCAACAAAGAAACCAACAATCCAAAATCAAGCATTTCAAGGGTAACATCATCCTAGTACATGTCATATAACCAAGTGATGTAAATACTACCGAACGAGCTCCCGAGATAGTGTGATTTCTTCGAGGTGATCCGATCTTTAAGCAGCAAAATAGAATCTACAAAATAGCAACAATTCACTGGTAAGCTTTCATATCTTAATAAGTTTGCAAGGTTTATCAATTTACCGAATAACATGTGTTTAACAAATTCGTAAATCAGTCGAGCCAACTCAGAACTGTACTTCGATGATCAATATCCGATTTACTCCCTGTTGACCCAAAGGTCATGCTTACTCCCTGTTGACCCAAAGGTCATGATGCTCATTTTACTCCCTGTTGACCCAAAGGTCATACCTGTTACTAGTATACGATGCTAGTCTTAGCCATCGATACGATATATCTGTTCCCTACGATGCTACTCACACTAAGCTGACAAGAATATAAAAACAAGCATAAATCTCAGCCATCATAGGGCCTGTAAACTTTTCTTGAATTATATTCACCTTACGGTGACTCACAATGCTGTAGAGAATTCGCAACAAATGTAGGATCTCAGCCATCAGACCATTTTCCATCTTTGGCACAAGGTCGAGAAATTCTCATCTCGTCGTTTCTATCTTTCACGTTTCCAATCATCGTTTCTCATTTCCAAAAATAATTAAAAAGGTAGTTATAAGCAGTTATTAATAATAATTTCACATTATGAACTTACCGGATGAAATTGCAGTTAAAGTGAGCTCTAGAGGTAAATTCGTAAATTTTCTTTTTTACGATCAGGACACGATCTTGATCTATTACAATAATTTCATTAAATTATTTAAATCAACATGAATTTTTAATCATTTGATACAATTAATCATTTTTGGTATTTTTACAAAATTACCCTTAACTTTTCATTTTTATTCAATTTAGTCCTTTAGCTCAAACTTGCAAATTTAACCATTTTTAAACAAAATCAAGTTCAGCTGAATACTATAGTACTTCAATACAACCACTTTTGCAATTATTTCACCTTAAGTCCTTGCAAATTTATCACTTTAACATTTTAGTCCTTAAACATTAAAATCATCAAAAACTACTTTACAAAATAATCAAATCTAACAACTAAGCTTATTAATCTTATATAAAATTTCAAGAACAAGCTTATTCATCAATGGAAAAATTTATAACATTTGAAAAAATCACAAATTAGTCCTTGGGTTAGCTAGATCAAGCTAATACGGGCTCAAAAACATAAAAATTACCAAAAACAGACGAGGATTGCTCACTTAATCTCCAAGCCAAAGTTGGTCGAATGTTTTCTCTCAATATCCTAGCGTTCGGCTATGAACAAAGGAAGAAGAAGAAGATTTTATTTCATCTTTGTTTTAATTTAATATAACCTTTTAAAGGAATTACAATTTTATCCTTTAAATTTCACTTTCAATTTGGCTTAATAAGTGCCCAAAACCGTCCCATATACCCCTTACGGATATAATTATCCTTTAAGGGCTTTTCTAGGCAATCCCTTTACAATTTAACATATTTAATCAATGATTTCTATATTTTGTAATTTTTACGATTTAGTCCTTTTTGCTTAATTAACTATATAATAGTAAAATTTCTTAACCAAATTTTAATACAATACTAATGACCTCATAGATATTAAATATTTAATATTTACGGTCAAACACATCGAAGTTGTGGCCTCAAAACCACCATTCTCGATCACATTAAATTAAAATAATTAGTAAATCCTCATTTTATTAGGATTTAATTGCAATTTATCAAAATCTGAAGAATTTAATATTATTTCTATTATTAGGCCATTTAAAAAGGGTCCAATTTCATAATTGGTCCTTCAATTATATTAAATTTCGATTAAACAAACTTATTTTCAATTTAGTCCTAAAGTAATTAGGACTAAATGAATAAATAACTCAAAAGTTAATGGAATCAATCATATCCACCACCACTTGGACTTTTTGACCATGGTTTAATTACCATTTGGCCCCTTTACTTTTTTTAATCTATAGCAATTAACTTTTACTTCTTTTACAATTTACCTCTTTTTCCTTAATTAAACAATTAATTATCAAAATTACCCAATCAAACTTCAATTCACATATAATAAGACTCTATAAATATTTAATAAAAATATTTACGTCTATAAATTTCAAAAATGAGGTCCCGATACCTCGTTTTCTAAAATCATTTGACTTTTGAACCAAACCGCTTATACTAACTTTTAATTCAATAATTAAAATTCCTCAATTCAAAATTCCATATAAAATTAATATTGACTTATTTAATTTAATCACTCAATATAAAAAATTTTCCCGTCGGGTTTGTGGTCCCAAAACCACTGTTTTCGACACCACTAAAAAATGAGCTGTTATAGATCTGTTACCGCCGCTCGGCCCAACCACTCACGTTTTGCCACGTCAGCAGTACCACCACCATCTTCAACCACCGCCACTATCACCTGCAACACAAGTGGAAAAAGAAACCAGTCAATTTAATGGCAAAAAAAAATATAATCATTGTAATGAAGGCTATAAAAGCCGAATTAAAAACATTTGTAATGGTTACACAGTGCATTAGAAGCAATACAAAAAAAGGATATCAGCATTTGAAGCAATAGGAAACAGATTTTTAGGCATTCCAATTTTCGTTCTTGAGAAAACCAAAAGCCGTACCTGGATCGAAACGGTCACAGATGTGCCTTTGATCGGAATCCCTCCGAACTTGTGTTCGTGAGGGACTCGAATGAGTGGGTCTTCATCATTCGAACATTTCATCAAAAAAAGGGCAAATAAAGTTAAAAATAGAATTTATAAGAAAATCGATTTCAAAAAAATGTACAAAGGAGCATCGAAATCTTTACAGATCTGGGTAGATTTAGTTTTTTTTTAATGTAATAGATTCTTAAAAAGGGGTAACTTAGATCTAGGTCTTTTTAAAAAAACAAAAAGGAAAAACAATTAAGTAAAATAGAAGCTAAACCAAATCAAAATAGATTTTTAAAAAGAAGACAGATTCGAAAGTAAAAAAAGAGACTTAAAGCTTCGATTTTTTTTAGATCGGGGCTCGATCTTGATAGATCCGAGCCCGATCTGGGTTTTAAAACAAAAAAAGAAATAAAAAGGAGTTTTTTACCTTCCTGTCGTCGTGAACGGCGGAGTATGACAATGGGCCGATGACAGAGCCATGGAGGACCGACGACTGGACGTGAGGCCGATCTTGGAGGGAGTTGAGAGAAAATGGGGGGTTTGTTTTATTTTTTTATTTTAAAATGAAGGGAAATGATTTTTTAGCCTTTTTTTTGTTTTTATATCCCATTAGAACGACGCCGTTTTGGGAAGGGATTTTAAGTGCGAAAACGATGCCATTTTGCGTTGCCCATTTTCGGACCCAACCCCTCCTGAAGATCCGCATGTTTTTTATCAGGGGATATTTATTCCCCTAGTCCTTTCACTCTGGGTAAGAGATTGGCTGATGGTGATTTGCCTCAAGCTCGGGGTAAAAGATTGGATGGCTGCAATCTGTCCCAGACTCGGGATAAAAGATCGAATGGTTGCAATTTGTCCTGGGCTCGGGGTAAAAGATTGGATGTTTGCAATCTGCCCCAGGCTCGGGATAAGAGATTGATTGATGGTGATCTGCCCCAAGCTCGGGGTAAAAGGTCAGAATCTTCAATATGCCCTGCTTAATTAAGGGTAAAAATGAAATGGTGTAGTTTGAATCCAACTTCACTGCAATTTCAGGAAGATAGAATTTGATGTCGAAACTTCATCTTGCTCTTATGAAAACTTGGTATTGTAGCTTGATCTCGATCCACTGTAACTTCGAGGTAGAATATTTACTATTACAGCTTCAATCTACTCCTTTTCGTCTTTAGGGTATCAGTTCCAATGTTTCCTCGGTTCATCTTACCATTTTGCGGGGATGTGACTTGTAAAGTATACTTCAATAGACCTCATATGTAGGCCCGAATTATCAGGATGCAATGATCGGAATGAATCAAATGCTCCTAACTACATGAATGCGTATGATAAATGACCATTTATTATTTGGGTTAACATAGCCTATCGCTTGTCCAAATTCTGTCATGGTACGCTGTCCTGTCTCCTTCTAGGCTCAGCCTGAACTGCTTGTTTTCTTGTCTTCCAATTAGTAGTCTTGTTTTGGGCCTCTGTACCAGTTAGGAAATTTCAGAGTAATGCTCATAGATCTTTGTATGATTCATATTATTAGTTTATTATCCGTTATTAAAAATGCAAAATGCTTGAACGAGATTATGAAAGAATAAAGTCCAAAAATTATTGAAGATGCAATTCAAAAGATCAATAGGAGGCAAATTTTAATCAAGAAATTGCCAAGTATACAACAAAATATAATTAGATGCCTCGAATATCGTAGGATGAACTTCTCTGAGCCGACTCGCTGGGAATCATTCTGTGCCTAAATATGTGTCTAGAAGACCTGGAGTGCTTTGTTGATGCTTCAAGCTGTAATTTTCTTCCATCCTGTTATAATTGAGAGAGAAACGATCACTTCGAACCCGTTCTTGAATTTGAGCCGCCCTTTGCGAGTTTTCAACTCAAAATTCCTTTGGTTTCAAGCCGCCCTTTGCGGGTTTTCATCATAATCTTTTTTTTTTTGAGATGCCCTTTGCGGGTTTTCATCTTGATCTTAGGTAAAATATTTTTTCACTAAGTCTGAATTGATAGGGTTGTGCAGATCTTTACCGTCCCTCTCTGTTAGAATGAGAGCTCCTCTTGAGAAAGCTTTCTTTACTACGTAAGGCCCTTCCTAGTTGGGCATCCATTTCCCTTGGAAGTCTTTATGTATGGGAAGTATCTTTTTCAAAACTAGATCTCCCTCATGAAATTCTCTAGGATGAGCCTTTTTGTCATAAGCTCGCATCATTCTTTTTTGGTACATCTGACCATGGCGAATAGCTGTTAACCTCTTTTCTTCGATTAAATTCAACTGATCATATCGAGTTTGGATCCATTTTGCCTCATCTAACTGTAACTTAGTCAAGACTCAGAAAGAAAGTATTTCAACCACAATTGGTAAGACTTCTTCCATACCATATGCTTGCGAGAATGGTGTTACCCCAGTAGAAGTCCTGATTGAAGTTCTGTAAGTAAAGAGAGCGAATGGTAGTTTTTCAAGCTAGTCTTTGTAGGTCTCAGTCATCTTCGCAACGATCTTCTTGATGTTTTTATTAGCTATCTCTACAGCTCCATTCATTTTTAGGTGATAATGTGATGCCTGATTTTGAATTTCTCGCAAACTTCTGCTATTGTGCTATTGTTCAAATTCAAGGCATTGTCAGATATGATCCTCTCTAGCATCCCATATCGACAGATGATCTCTTTTTTCAAGAACTTTCTAACCACAAATTTCGTAACGTTGGCGTAAGAAGCTGCCTCTACCCATTTGGTGAAGTAATCGATAACCACGAAGATAAATCTATGACCATTTGAAGCCTTTGGATAAATTGGCCCAATGACATCTATGCCTCACATAGAGAATGACCAAGGAGAAGTCATGACATGAAGGTGTGATGGAGCTACATGAATCTTGTCTCCATAGATCTGGCACTTATGGCACCTCTTAGCATAATTGATGCAATCCCCTTCCATGGTAGACCAGTCATACCCAAATCTTATTATCTACCTGGCCATTGTGAAACCATTGGCGTGTGTCCCACAAATGCCTTCATGAACTTCTTCTAAAATCTTTCTAGCTTCTACTACGTCAACACATCTTAGCAACACCATATTCTTTCTTCTTTTGTACAAGATTTCCCCATCTAGGACATATTCATTGGCAAGTCTTCTCAATGTCCTATTTTCATTTTCATAAGCTTGCTTGGGGTATTTGTAATCTCTTACATACTGGAGAATATCTTGGTACCATGGACGGTCATCCCTTTCTTCTTCTTCTTCTTCTTCAATATCATAACAATGAGCCGGAGCCTCATAGATGCTCATTTGAATAGGTTTCATATCTTCTAGTCTATTTACTTTAATCATCGAGGCCAATGTGGCAAGAGCATCAGCCATCTGGTTTTCTTCCCGTGGGAGATAATGGAATGTGATGTCATCAAACTCCTTGGTTAACTCAAGAACCAATTTTCAGTAATCAATTAGCTTAGAATCTCTCGTTTCCCATTCTCCTTTGAGTTGGTAGATTACTAGTGCGGAGTCTCAATAGATCTCCAAAACTTTGATTCTCCATTCTATGGCTGCACGGATTCTCATGATACATGCTTCATATTCTACCATTTATTTGTCCAATCAAAATCAAGTTTACTGGTGAAAGGATAGTGGTCTCCTTCTAGTGATACCAAGACTGCTCCAACTCTATTACCCGTGACGTTTGAAGCTCCATCAAAGTTCAATCTCCAAGGATGTTCCCCTAGGGTTCCTTCTTCAGTGGTTGCAACATACATTAAATCCTCATTCGGGAAGTTAAAGTTCATTGGCTCATAGTCCTCTAAAGCCCTACTAGCTAGGAAGTCTACCATCGCACTCCCTTTTACGGCCTTTTAATTGACATAAACTATGTAGAATTTAGAAAGCAAGATCTGTCATCTAGTTAATCTTCCATTTAATGCGACCGACTCCATCATGTACTTCAAAGGATCTAGTTTTGAGATTAACCAAGTTGTGTGGTACAACATGTATAGCCTTAATCTTCGCGTAGTCCAAACTAGAGCGCAACATAATTTTTCAATTGGCGAGTATCGAGTCTCACTATCGTTGAACTTCTTATTGAGATAATATATCGCCTTTTCCTTCTTTCCAAATTCATCGGCTGGCCTAGTACGCATCCCATAGAATTTTCAAAGACTGCCAAGTATAGGATCAATGGTTTATTAGGAATTGGAGGCACTAAGATGGGAGCATTGGACAAATAATCTTTGACTTTGTTAAAAGTTTCTTGACATTCATCATCCCATACACCTGGGTTGTGCTTTCTAAGCAAACGGAAAATAAGATCACATTTCTTAGTCAGCTGTGAGATGAAACGAGCAATGTAATTCAATCTCCCTAAGAACCCTTGAACTTCTTTTTGCATACTGGGTGGTGTAGCTCTTGTATGGCTTTGACTTTATCTGGATCAATTTCAATCCTTTTTTTGTTGACCATAAAGTTTAACAGCTTTCCCGAAGTGACTTCGAAAGTGCACTTTGTTGGGTTTAGCTTTAATTGATACTTTCTTAGTCGCCCAAACAATTTTCTCAGGATTCTTACATGCTCTTCCCCTGTTCGAGATTTTGCAATCATATCGTCGACATAAACTTAAATTTCTTTATACATCATGTCATGAAACAAAGTCACCATGGCCCTTTGATAAGTTGCCCCTTCATTTTTGAGTCCAAAGGGCATCACCTTGTAACAGAATGTTCCTCACAGTGTGACAAACGTGGTTTTCTCCATATCTTTAGGATCCATCCTTATTTGGTTATACCCGGAGAAACCATCCATAAATGAAAATAAGGAGTAACCTGTTGTATTGTCTACTAAGGTGTCGATGTGAGGTAATGGAAAGTTATCCTTTTGGCTTGCTTTATTTAAATCTCAATAATTCACACACATACGCACTTTTCCATCTTTTTTAGGAACAGGGACTATGTTAGCTACCCATTCTAAGTATTTAACTACTTGGAGAAACCTAGTGTCAAATTGCTTTCTGACCTCCTCTTTTATTTTCAATAACATGTCAGGTCTCATCCTTCGGAGCTTTTACTGAATAGGTCTCAATAACATGTCAGGATGTCAGTACTCAAGCCAAGCATGTCTTGGTAAGACCATGCGAAGATATCTTGGAACTCTTGAAGCAACTTGATAAGATCTCTTCTGGTTTCTAGGGAGATGCTAGTCCCAATTTTCACTTTTTTCTTTTCATCTTCGTTTCTCAAACTGATAACTTCCATCGGTTCCAAATAAGGCAAGATTTGTTTTTCTTCTTCTTTCATCATCCTTAACAGATTAGGAGACAAATTACAATCTTGATCATATTCGAAGTCCTGAAGTTCTTCTAAACATATATCTTACTCAAAACAAGGCTCTAAGTTAGCATCAGGGTCACTCATACTGTTGATATTCAAGGACCTGTTAAAGGAATAAAGGAGGTCTAAAGAATAAAATAAATTTACGAAAGAATGATTATATGGTATGAGTATGAGTATGTTTGTCTAATTGAACAAGAATGTATATATTAAAGAATGATTAATTCTGTTTATTGGGTATGTACAAATGGTTTGTTAAGTTGGATTAAAAATGAAAGAATAATTAGTGAAAGATTGACCATATAAGATAGAAGATGCATTTTCATTCAAAATAACTAGATAATGATCATGGGCCCTTTTACAAAAAGATCCATATTACTTTCGAGCCTAAAGCAGTAGGTGTGTTCTGAGCATTACTCTGAAGAAGCCTTAAAGACTACAGGGAGTTCCTCTACAGTCCAGTTATCGAGAGTCTTCTAGGGGCGAAATGACGAATTTTCCATGGGTTTCTTCCTTCATTTCCTTCCTCTGATACAGCGTTAATGCTCAAACCCTTCATTGTCCCCATTGCTTCAATTAATCTTCTTTCTCTCTCTTTTACCTTTAGCCTTGAATTGATTATTCCTCTTGATATGAACGTTTTTCATATATGGGGAAACATCATTGGCTCCCATTGGATCTCCTCTCCAGCTAATTGAGCTCTCCTTCGTTCTTGGTTCTTTTTCAGCTCTCATTTCTTTCCCTTCGCATCCGGTTTATACCCTACGCCAAAGTGATCTTGTTTTTCTTCTAACATTGGCATATTGATTCTCCCCTGGAGAAACCTTTCTTGTCCTTTTCCAGTTAGGGCTCCTTTGTCAATTGTCATTTTTAGAGCCATCTTTGTGATTTTTGATATTTTAGGTACAGGGATTCTGCTTCTTTCGACAATGAAGGTTGCATTCACAAACTCCAAGGATCGAAAAGAACATTCCAAAGCTTCTTTATCTGCTCCAATGTATGGTGCATCATTTACTATTGACGCAATTATGTCCTCAGCATTGATTGTGACTGATCATCCTTCGATCACCAATTTCAGCTTTTGGTGTAATGATGACGACACTGCTCCTGTCGAATGGATCCATGGTCTTTCAAGCAAGCAATTGTAGCTTGGTTTGATATCCATTACTAAGAAGTCTACTTCGTATGAGTTTGGACCGATTAACAATGGTATCTCGATCCGACCCATAACTTTCCTTTCTGTTCCATCGAACGCTCTTACTACATTGTGGCATGTCTTTATATGAGAACTATCGATCGGTAACCTCTTTAACGTTGTCAATAGCAGAACGTTCAAGGCTAAAGCGTTGTCAATCAATACACCAAGCAGTGTATAACCTTTACAGCGGGTGGTGATATGTAGCGCTTTTGTTGACCCCATACCTCATGGGGGTATTTCGTCATCATTAAAAAAGATGAAATTATCGGCGTTGGCATTATTAACCAAGCAGTTTGGTTTGCTAACTGAAATGTCCTCAGCTACATAAGTCTCATTTAATACTTTTATTAGCGCATTACGATGTGCTTTCGAGCTTTGTAACAGCATTATAATGGATATACGAGTCGACTGCTTATGTAATTGCTTCACCATACTGTATTCGCTATGCTTGAGGAACTTCAAGGATTTCATAGCCTCCTTTTCTATCGTTGGCTCGTTAATTGGTGACTTCAGTTCACTAGTACTTCCTCTTTTCTGTTCTTCCAGTTTTTTTCAAATGTTTCATTTTCTATTCTTGCAGGGCCATAGTCTTTCCCACTACACGTGACACGACTCACGTCTCGAGCTCTTTCTGATTTAATCTTGGAATTTTCACCTCTCGATACCGTTACATTACAGTTGTAATTCCAAGGAACCCTTTTGTCATCATTATAAGGGAAGGCTACAAGATTTTGAATTATTATTGTGGGAGCAATTCTTACTTTAGTTTCGTCACTCCTTGGCCGTGAAATGATTATCATTGGATTATTAACCCCAAAAATTTTCTTAATTGTGCCCTCTTCAGAAGCACATACTTCTTTCACTTTTTTTTCCTCAAAAAATTCTAACTCCTTATTATCCATCAATCCCTATACCATAGTTTTGAACTCGTCACATTCCTGAATCTCATGCCCTTTGCTATTGTGGAACTCACAGTAGCGTCCTTTTCTCACTGCTTTTTCCTGAATTTTGGGCAATTAAACCCACTTTTATCATTTCGTGCCATACCCATATCAAAGGTGATCTTACTTCCTCAATGCGAGTCTTGATCCTCCTTACTTTTCCTTCGACTATTGCATTCACCCCTTGATCGGGATCTTTGGGTAGCTAATTCCCTGATACATTGGGATTCACCAAACCCTCGAACCTCAAGACCTCGGCATCGATAAGCTACTGTACATGCCATTTTAGGGCCGCGCAGTTCTCAATTGAATGTCCGGTTATCCCTGTGTGATATTCATATCATGCGTTCGCGTCGTACCAACTCGGGAATGGCGGTAGAATGGATTTACATGGATTGGTGATACGAGATGTTCCTCTTACAATCTCGGATAAAGTTTCCTATATGTCATGGGAATAGGAGTGAATTCCATTTTCGATCTCACACCAAACCTCTGCGTTAGATTTCTTTGATAGTTTCCTTTCGTGGTTGTAGACGACGCCATCACATTGGCTTTGAGTAACTTGTCTTGTAAGAGTCTGCGTTGTTGACCTCACTTTTTTTTTTCTGAGAGTTATTCTTCTGACACCTTCTCCCACTTCAATTTTTTCGCTTCGGATTGTGTTCTCGACCATCTCCCCTGAATAACCATGTCAGAGAAACTTTTGGTAGCGCTTCCCAATATATGGTTAATAAAAGGGGCCTTCAGAGTATTAACGAACAACATAGTTATTTCCTTTTTCAACAACGATGGCTGTACTTGGGTTGCTATGTCTCTCCATCTTTGAGCGTATTATCGGAAACTCTCATTTGGCTTCTTTTCCATTCTCTGTAGGGTCAGTTTATCAGGTGCCATGTCAGTTACATGATTGTATTACTTCATCAATGCTTGTGTCAAATCCTTCCATGAGCTTATCTTGGCACGACTCTACTAATTATACCATTTGGCTGCAGATCCTGTTAGACTATCTTGAAAATAATGTATTAATAACTAGTCATAATGGACATGCCCAATCATCTTCCTGCAAAACATGGTAATGTGTGCCTCGGGGTAGCTGGTCCAGCTGCATTTGTCAAAATCAAGTGTTTTGAATTTTGAGGGAAGCACTAGATCTTGGACAAAGCTCAGCTCTTAGCGTCAATGCCATAGAAGGTATTAGCACCTTCCATTGCTTTCACTTTTTCTTCCAACCACTTGTATTTATCCTCCAGCTGTCTAGGGATCTCAGGCCTTGCTCTTTCCGTCTCCTCTATGTCATCCAAGTCATGGACGATAGGAATGGCTACATTATCTCTAGGTTGGAACCGGATCCCATCTAAAAATTTGCTGGCCCTGACATACCGCCTGGGTGTTGTTGTGCTCTTATTGTTACAGGTACTCCACGTGGATATGTTTCTGGCGGTGCTGGAGTATGCATAGAAGCATAGCCTGGAAGATATCTAGGCTCCTCACTCTCCTCCCCTTGACTTATAGTAGGACCTTTTCCTTTATCCGCCCCTACTCTTATCAGCTGTGTGTTAGCTCACTTATAATGCTCTTTTGAGATTCTATAATCTGGTCCTTCATATCTTGCTGTACTTTTGCCAAATGGTCTTGCGACTGCACTTGCACTTGCTCTTGCATTTCCTTTTGAATTTGCTCTAGCCTTTGCTCCATAGCTTTGGTTTTTTTATGAGTGTTATAGTGATGTGGATTTTCAATGATTACTGATGTAACTGTTAAAGTTTTAATTAGTTAGAATTATCATGCTAAAATATGTGAAAATGCAATGCGAATGAATGCATGTATGCAATGTAAGAAAAGGCATTGACTTTGAATTCAATTCCATTAGAACTTCTCTAGAAGAAAAACTTCTTTCCATAAAGCGAAATTACACAAATGGCTTTGCCTTATTGCTTAAAGCTTTGATCATCCCAAGAAGCCCAGTTAATTTTTGTCCTCGTTCTGATTTCGATTCATATTAGAGGCTCAAAATATCAGCTTCGATAGCTAACTCTTGCACGTGATCAGTGGCTTCTCTCATTTGGGTCACTGCTCTTCCCATTACATAATCTCTTTCTTCGACCTGTCTCTGAGTTTGTAAAAGTGTCATTCGCTGGTTTTTAGATTCCATTCAAGGATCTCCACTCGAATCTCATTGTTGTGGAGTGCAGCTTCCAATTCCTGCACCTTTTCCCTTAATTCTTTGCTTTCAGCCATACTCGCTTTAAGTTCCAGGACGGAGTTCCGATTACGGTGTCTACGTAGTAACTCTTCTAACTCCATTATTCTAGCTTCTAACCCAGCTATTTGGGCTTTCAGTTCGGCCTTCTCGACTTGTTTTTCTAACAGTTCTCCTTTCATGGCATTTTCCCGAGCCTGACCATTTTGGAATTTCTTTTGCCACTACTCTGTTTGATCTTTTTGCATCTGAATTTCCTGCCGCCATTGTTCCACCGTCTTGCCTAATCCCGCGGTTCTCATGGACGACCGAAGCTTCTTATAAACCTTCTCCAAGTCTTCTAAGTCTTCTTCAACTTTGTTTTTTCATTTCCTTAATTTTTCAGCCTCTAATCTATGTATATCCACTTCCAGTCCCAACTTCATCTTTTCTTCTTCCAAAACCTCTATTCCCTTTCCAAATTCTATGCTCTTCTTCTTAAAGTCATGTTTCATGATGTCTATCTCTAATGGAACCTCCTACAAATATTCCTCTATTGGCCAAACATTTTCGAGATTCGGTGCTGGAATGTTATCATTAACTCTTTTACTTCTCCACCAATCACAGTTTGATGTCGTCAGCGGGCTTGTATTGAACTTTTTCATCTTATGTACTTTCTTCCATGCATTTGCTACCTCTCAGACCCTTTTCTTGTAATCATTCCCTTTGTAAGAGAATTCGCACTGAGCTAGGCCATGGCCATGAGTAGAGGGGCATATCTTATAGCACCTCATACCTCGAGTAAAGGGACCTAATTAAAGCTACCACAACGATAGAGGATCTCATCTGAAATAAACCAATGCGCGCACCATTCGACGTCCTTGTCCTGAAGGTTCTGAAGGATAGCCATCCATTTTTCCTCAGATATATTTTGTTCCCTTTGTGTGGCAACAAAATCCTTCAAAGGCGAGAAATTGACTGAGAACACTTTGCATGAAAATTTTTCTACCTTCCAGAAATGACTTTGAAACCAAACCATTAGAAGTGGTGCACAACCAATGAACCTTTCTTCCCCTTCCTTTCGGTAAGCGTTCAATTATCTGAAGGTCTCGGCAAGAACTGTTGGGACGAGCGTGACTCCTTTACTAAACCGATCAAACAGAACCGCAACTACATCTTTCACATGCCCTAATACTTTTGGGAAAAAGACTAACTCGTATATGCCAAGAGCAAAAATGTCTATGCGTTTCTTCATATCTGGGTGTGACAATATCAGATTTCGTAGACTTTTCCAATTGATACACTTATTATCTCCTTTTACCTTGATTCGAGATGCAACCCACTGTTCACTCATCTCAATTACATTCATTAATCTTTTTAGAAAGGTTGGGATACATACGTCTTTCGAGTATGCTTTGTCAACTTGAATTCTGGGACAATGAATCAATGCCGTATACTCTTCCACCGTGGGCGTCATGTAGAAATTTTCAAAGGTGAAACAACTATATGCAAGATTCCAGTGTTTGGTGAGAGCTCGAAAGAGATGTTTGTCTATCTTCACTTCGAGTAAGTAAGGTAAGTCTCCATATTCCTAATAGAACATCTGCTTTATCTCATTATCCCACTGACCCCAAATGTCTCTCAATTCTTGCAAATTGTTTTGAGTTACCTTAATCCAAGTAAAATCCCAAAACTCTGATAAATGCCCCTCTTTCAAACTGTCCCCTTTCTCACGCTGTCGTTCCTCTGACCATAAGCGCGCAACCATGTTATCTTCCACTCTATCAAGAAATCCTCTTCCATGATGAAATTGCCTATTTGGTAATCAAACTTAAATCAACACCTTTTCTTGTATGATGATGCAATGCAAGCAAAAGAGACAAAAAAGAACACGTTACCAGAGCACATCAATATCAATATATAGGTATAAAACAAAGAACCTAAGAACTTGTCTTGGATAGTTGCTAAAAGGTTCGGTATAACTCCTTCTTAGACAAGTATTTATGTCTCATTATATGCGGTTTAAGCTCTAGAGTAAAAGGTACCCAAACCAGCAGATTCCTTGATCCTCACCCATTACAGGTTCATACGGATGAGTTCGGTTTAGGGGGACACATTTCTCACATGTTTGTACGGAAGTGAAAACTTCACGAAAACATGGGTACGGATGTAATCCCGAAAGCGATTCGCTATCCTGCACGGAGGTGAAAATATCACGAAGGAGTAGTTTCTCGTTTCCACTTAAGAAGGTAGTAACAAAATGCATATGAATGCAAACTTATACTAGCAATATCAACATAATATAGCATCACACAAAAATGCCAAGGATCGTATATTAAACAAAACTGAAGGTTTAAAAGTTTTCAAAAAAGACCCGAAAATAATCAATTTTTGGCTTGACTCTCGTTTATTTTAAAAATATCCCCAGTAGAGTCACCAAGCTGTCGAAACATTTATTTTTGGGAAAACAAACAGGTCTCGAATAATATTTTAAATGATCAAAGATATGAGAGTCACCACCAATCTTTTTATATGGTGTGATTGGATCACCACAAAATGTTTAAAATCCGTTTTGAAAAATATTTTGGTCATCAAAATCTAAAAAATGGGTTCGGGAGACGGTTACGTATGAGGAAAGATTAACACCCTCACACACCCAAAATTGGTACCATGTTGATCACTTTCGGGTCTTTGTTTGTTAAAACTTTGAAATCTCGAGTGAAGTTTAAAATACGAGGAACATTGAGGCCGTGTCCAACACGTTAGGGCACGACAATCTCAGAATTTCGAAATTAAAAGGCATTTGAAAAGCTTGAAAGAGGATATTCGATTTGTGTAAATTATACGAAAAATCACACCTAGCACGTTAGGGGATGATTTTTCGAGATTTCCAAACAAAAAAGACATTGTCTCGGTTTTAAAGATTTATTTATAGGTAAAATAATTTTGAAAATGAAAGGATATTGCTTCATTTTTGTTTTAAAATTATTTCTATATTCTTTGAGAGCTCAATTTTGAATTAAGTTTAAAATACGATCCTCGGACACATAGCTTATTTCATGTGATTTTCAAAAAATTAGATTTAAAAAAATACCCGTTTGTTTCGACTTTCGCGAAGAATTGAAGTCGTGACAAACAAATTAGGGCACAACATTCTCAAAACCTCGAAATTAAAAGGCATTTGAAAAGCTTGAAAGAGGATATTCGATTCGTGTAAATTATACGAAAAATCACACCCAACACGTTAGGGCATGATTTTTCGAGATTTCCACACGAAAAGAACATTGCCTCGATTTTAAAGGTTTATTTGTATGTAAAATAATTTTGAAAACGAACATGTAAATTAAATATGAATGAGCAGATAATAGCAGAAGTTAAATAACACGAAACAAAATAATTAAACAGATAAATAAGTGCACAACAAATAAATATAAAGTTAATAGAATACAAAATAAGAGAGAATAATAATTAAGTTTCGTGTATGAACATCGAAGAAAAAAGAAAAAAAAACAAAACAAATAGGGTCAAAACGGAGCTTCGGAGAGTTTAGGATGAAAACATAATTTTCGAGGAATTTGGGATCAAAATTGAATTTTTTTTGAAAAATTTGGGATTAAAGTTAAACTTTTGGAAAATTGGGGGTCGAAAATGTGACTTTTGGAAATTTGAAGGCAAAATGGTAATTTTTGGATGCTTGGGAGTAAAATGGTAATTTTTGGAAGTTCGCGGGCAAAAATGTAATTTTTAGGAAGTTCGAGGGTAAAAATGTGATTTTTGAAAGCTCAAGGGTAAAAATGTGATTTTTGAGAAGTTCGGGGGTAAAAATGTAAATTTTATGAAGTTTAGGGGTTAAAATATAATTTTAAAAAAGTTCTAGTGTTAAAATGTAAATTTGGGAAGTTTAGGGGTCAAAATATGATTTCTAAAAAGTTTAAGGACCTTTTGGGTAATAAAACCAAAAAGATGGGACACGTGGCAGCTTCTCAGGCCTCCAGAAGTGAGAGGACCAATTTGAAAACAATTCAAAATTACTTGGGCAAATTCATAATAAAATAAAATTTGATTTAAGGATTAAATTGAAACAAATGAAAAGTAGAAAGGATCAATTGCATAAATAACCCAAAAAGGACATGTGACAACTTCTCAGGCTTAAAAAAGGTTAAAGGACTAAATTAAAAATAAAATACAATTAATAGGCAAATTTAAAATTAATTAAAAATATAAAAAGGACCTAATTGTGGATATCAAAAATATGAAAGGACTGAATGGGTAAATAACCCATAACACAAAAACACGCGGATCCTAGGGTATAATGGGTCGGATCGGGTCGAGTTTGGTCTTCCAAGCGTGAAATGACGCTGTTTGGGGCACTTAAGACACCTCCCTAAAACAATGTCTTTTTCCTTGCCTATAAAAGGCTAAAATTTCTAAAAAAAAAATCATTCTTCCATCTATTTTTAAAAAAAATCCTTTCTTCACTTTGTTTTTTTCTCTCAACTCCCTAGGTTCGACCCTGCGTCCAGTCGTCGACCCACCGTGCTCTCCGTCGCCGTAATGTCGCATGTGCAGCCATACGCCGTCGTCCACGGCGGCCCAAGTATGCAAAATTTCTCCTTTTTTTAAAAAACGTAAATCTGGGTTTGAAATCTTCAAATCTAAGGTCAAAAGATCAGAAAAAAATTTGTTTTAGAGTTCGGTTTTAAAAACTTGGATCCGATTCATTTATTTTTTTAAAAAAAGGCAGTTTCGATCTTTTATTTTCTTTGTTTTTCCTTTTTGGAAAAATCTTTAACTCAGATCTGTTTGTTTCCCTTTTTTCTTTTAAAAAATTTGTCATTATATTTTGGTTTTTTATTTATTAATATATTTCTTGATCTACTGTATTCAAAACCACGATGATGGTGACGTTCGGGACTGCAACTGAATTATATCGGCTCAAAAAAAGTCAATAAAACATGCACATGAAATTATTTCGGCTCTTATAGCCTTATTACAAATGATTATATTTTGTTGTTTGCAATTGAATTGCTGTCATTTCTCTCTTGCAGGTGCAGCTTGGCAGTGGCGGTGGTGGCAGTCCAAGTTGAAGGTGGTGATGTTGCTGGTGCTGACGTGGCAACTCTTGATTGGGTGAAGGAGGGTGGCTGCAGATCCACTTGCTACTAGGGTTCCTAATTTTTTGGGTTGGATTGGGCTTGTTAATTACGTTTAGGTGGGTGATTGGTCATGGGTTTGTAATTAGGCTTGGGTCATTAGGTTTGTAATTGTTTTGGACTTGAATTTGTAATTTTGGACTTTTAATTAAATTTTAAATTTAAATTTAAAAAAAATTTAAATTTAAACTCAAAAATAAGTTTAAATTTAACATAAATTTAAACTTAAAATAAATTAAAATTTAAAATTAAGTTCAATTTGGTTTAAATGTTGGGCCCGATCAAAATTGGGTTCCAACAACTACGATGACAAACCTCAATCTCTTTGAAGTTGCAAGTGAATTGAGTGAAGTTACAGTAGCAAATTTTGTCTTTTTGAAATTGCCTTAAGGCAAGATGGAATCACAACACCGAAGATGTAGAGAAGCGGGTGCAGTGAAGTTGAATGACTGATAAAGCAAAGGGTGGCTGATTGAAGAAAGAGCGTCAAAGAAACGAGACCTGACGAAATTGGGCTTCCTTTTAATCTTTTCCCTATTCTTGTTACACAGCAACAAGTAAAGAGGGGCAGCTGTTGAAGCCCAATTTGTTCGGACCCAACATTAAACCCAAACAAATAATAATTTTTTTAATTAAATTTATTTAATTAAAAAAATGTCCATTTACAAAAGACCTAATTACACCCTAGCCCAAACCTTAAACCAAGCCCAAATGGCCCAGCACCTAAAAAATCAGCAAACCCTAGTCTGCAAGTTGATCTTGTAACACCCAAAACCCGTAACCATTGCCAGTTTAAGGTCTTAGAGGTTCACAGAACTTTTCACGTTTTTTTTTACATACAAATCAATCACAATTTATTTAATAACAAACTTGCAACTTAGAATACTAACTCTATTTAATCTTACATATTCATTTACAACATTTTAATCAATCAAGAATTAATATTCGTATCACATATCATGACATCCATTTTTCATATCTGTAACACCCAAGACCCGAAAATCATCGCCTGTTAGGGTCTCGGTGTCTTTCTATTCATTTATCACTGTTCATCTTTTAATATCATGTTATAAACAATCAATTAAATTTAATCATAACTCAATAAGGGCAAAAAGGTTATTTCTAACAAGTATCGGTAGTTGTCAAGTCAGTAAATAGTTCAAGAATAGTGCATACTTCTACCGGTACTTAAGACAATACTAGCGATACAAGTATGACTTCTACCGAAACATGTCATTCTTCTACCGACACTAAAAACTCCAGAGAGCTAAGAAGTTTTTCCCTACAACTTCTACCGATACAAGTATTCAGATTATCAATACTACTATGAAAAGAACTACCGATACTTCGTATGTTACAACTGATACAATGTAAGTCAGTAACCAACCTCTCCTCTACTCTGTACTTTTACTGATACATGCAAGAATTCTACCGAAATAAGTATACAGAATTCGATTATTCATACAAGTTCTCAAGTTTATCAACCATCATTCAACACAAGACTCTTATTCAAATTCTCATCCTGCAATATACATGACAATACTTATTTCATCATATATCACAAAATACAACCAATCATCACAAGGATTCTCAAAATCACATGTCAATTCATTAGAAAACATATTTGCTTAATTATAACATCAAGCAAGCAACCAAGTTTAGTTCAACAAAGAAACCAACAATCCAAAATCAAGCATTTCAAGGGTAACATCATCTTAGTACATGTCATATAACCAAGTGATGTAAATACTACCGAATGAGCTCCCGAGATAGTGTGATTTCTTCTAGGTGATCTGATCTTCAAGCAGCAAAATAGAATATACAAAATAGCAACAATTCACTGGTAAGCTTTCATAGCTTAATAAGTTCACAAGGTTTATCAATTTACCGAATAACATGTGTTTAACAAATTCGTAAATCAGTCAAGCCAAATCAGAACTATACTTCGATGATCAATATCCGATTTACTCCCTGTTGACCTAAAGGTCATGATGCTCATTTTACTCCCTGTTGACCCAAAGGTCATGCTTGTTATCAGTATACGATGCTAGTCTTATCCATCGATACGATATATCTGTTCCCTATGATGCTGCTCACACTAAGTTGACGAGAATATGCAAACAAGCATAAATCTCAGCCATCGTAGGGCCTATAATCCTTTCTTGGATTCTATTCACCTTACGGTGAATCAAGATGCTATAGAGAATCCGCAACAAATGTAGGATCTCAGCCATCGGATTATTTTCCATATTTGGCACAAGGCCGAGAAATTCTCATCTCGTTGTTTCTATCTTTCACATTTCCAATCATCGTTTCTCATTTCCAATAATCATTAGAAAGGTAGTTATAAGCAGTTATTAATAATAATTTAACATTACGAACTTACCAGACGAAATTGCAGTTAAAGTGAACTCCAAGGGTAAATATACAATTTTCCTTTTTTTCAGATCAAGACACGATCTTGATCTATTACAATAATTTCATTAAATTATTTAAATCAATATGAATTTTTAATCATTTGATGCAATTAAGCATTTTTGGTATTTTTATAAAATTTCCCTTAACTTTTCATTTTTATTCAATTTAGTCCTTTACCTGAAACTTGCAAATTTAACCATTTTTAAACAAAATCAAGTTCAGCCAAATACTGTAGTCCTTGCAAATTTATCACTTTAACATTTTAGTCCTTAAACATTAAAACCATCAAAAACTACTTTACAAAATAATCAAATCTAACAACTAAGCTTATAAATCTTATATAAACTTTCAAGAAAAAGTTTATTCATCAATGGAAAAGTTTATAACATTTGAAAAAATAACAAATTAGTCCTTGGGTTAGCTAGATCAAGCTAATACGAACTCAAAAACATAAACATTACCAAAAACGGACGAGGTTTGCTCACCTAATCTCCAAGCCAAAGTTGGCCGAATGTTTTCTCTCAATCTCCTAGGGTTCGGCTATGAAGAAAGGAAGAAGAAGAAGAAGATTTTATTTCATCCTTGTTTTAATTTAATATAACCTTTTAAAGGAATTACAATTTTATCCTTTAAATTTCACTTTCAATTTGGCTTAATAAGTGCCCAAAACTGTCCACTATACTCCTTAAGAATATAATTACCCTTTCAGGGCTTTTCTAGGCCATCCCTTTACAATTTAACATATTTAATCAATGATTTCTATATTTTGCAATTTTTACGATTTAGTCCTTTTTGCTTAATTAACTATATACAATAAAATTTCATAACCAAATTTTAATGCAATACTAATGACCTCGTAGATATTAATTATTTAATATTTACGATCTTACACATCGAAGTTGTGGCCACAAAACCACCATTCCCGATCACATTAAATTAAACTAATTAGTATATCCTCATTTTATTAGGATTTAATTGCAATTTATCAAAATCTGACGAATTTCATATCATTCTATTATTAGGCCATTTAAAGAGGGTTCAATTTCATAATTGGTCCTTCAATTATATTAAATTTCGATTAAACGAACTTGTTTTCAATTTAGTCCTAAACTAATTAGGACTAAATGAATAAATAACCCAAACCGTTAATGGAATCAATCATATCCGCCACCACTTGGACTTTTTAACCATGGTTTAATTACCATTTTGGCCCCTTTACTATTTTTAATCTATAACAATTAACTTTTATTTCTTTTACAATTCACCTCTTTTTCCTTAATTAAACAATTAATTATCAAAATTACCTAACCAAACTTCACTTCACATATAATAAGACTCTATAAATATTTAATAAAAATATTTACGGCTATAAATTTTAGAAACGAGGTCCCGATACCTCTTTTTCTAAAATCACTTGACTAACTTTTAATTCAATAATTAAAATTCTTCAATTCAAAATTCCATATAAAATTAATATTGACTTATTTAATTTAATTACTCAATATAAAAAAATTTCTCGTCGGGTTTGTGGTCCCAAAACCACTGTTTCTAACACCACTGAAAAATGGGCTATTACAGATCTACTGCCATCGCTCGTCCCAACCACTCACGTGTTGTCACGTCAGCAGCATCACCACCATCTTCAACCACCGCCACTGTCACCTGCAACACAAGTGAAAAAATAAACCAGTCAATTTAATGGCAAAGAACAAAATATAATCATTGTAATGAAGGCTATAAAAGCCGAATTAAAAACATTTGTAATGGTTACACTGTGCATTGGAAGCAATACTAAAAAAAGGATACCAGCATTTGAAGCAATAGGAAACAGATTTTCAGGCATTCCAGTTTTCATTCTTGAGAAAACCAAAAGCCATACCTGGATCGAAACGGTCACGGATGTGCCTTTGATCGGAATCCCTCCGAACTCGTGTTCGTGAGGGAATCCGATGAGTGGGTCTCCATCATTCGAACATTTCATCAAAAAAGGGCAAATAAAGTTAAAAATAGAATTTATAAGAAAACTGATTTCAAAAAAATGTACAAAGGAGCATCGAAATCTTTACAGGTCTGGGTAGATTTAGTTTTTTTTTTAAATGTAATAGATTCTAAAAAAGGGGTAACTTAGATCTAGGTCTTTTTAAAAAACAAAAAGGAAAAACAACTAAGTAAAATAGAAGCTAACCAAAATCAAAATAGATTTTAAAAAAGAAAACAGATTCAGAAATAAAAAAAAAGGGACTTAAAGCTTCGATTTTTTTTGAGATTGGGGCTCGATCTTGATAGATCCGAGCCCGATCTAGGTTTTAAAACAAAAAAAAAAAAGAAATAAAAAGGATTTTTTTACCTTCCTGCCGCCCTGAATAGCGACGCGTGACGACGAGCCGACGATAGAGCCACGGAGGACCGACGACCGGATGTGAGGCCGATCTTGGAGTGATGAGAGAATGGGGGTTTGTTTTATTTTTTTATTTTAAAATGAAGGAAAATGATTTTTTAGGGTTTTTTTATTTTTATACCCCATTAGAACGACGCCGTTTTGGGAAGGGATTTTAAGTGCCAAAATGACGTCGTTTTGTGTTGCCCATTTTCGGACCCAACCCGCTCCTGAAGATCCGCTTGTTTTTTACCAGAGGATATTTATTCCCTTGGTCGTTCTGCTTTTTTTTAATTTACAATTAAATCCTTTTATACTTTTAATTTATTTCTAATTACCCTTTTAATTTTACTTCCTTTTCAATTTAGTCCTTTGATTTTCGGAAGCCCAAGATGCTGCCACGTGTCAATTGTTTTGAGTTTATTTGTACATAAAGCCCCTATTTTATTTAAAAATCTTTGGTTTGTATTTTAATGATTCTGGGTTAGTTCCCTAGTGGAATCGCCAAGCTGTCAAAACCATTTTTTGAAATAAACAAAAACCAGTTTCAATTTATATTTTGAAAAATGGAAATAGAGTCGCCACTAATAATTTTTTTAAAATATGTGTAATTGGGTCACCTTTCAAGAGTTTTTTAAAAAATCATTAAAATAATTTTGGTCTTTGAAACCATAAAACGAGTTCTAAAGTCGGTTACGTATAAGGAAGGATTAGCACTCTTACACGTACAAAATTGGTACTTAATAGATTATTTAAAATCTTATTTGTTGAAAATTACAAATTCGAGAAAAATTTAAATCTCGATCCTTAAATGCATGAATATCATATTTATTCTATTTTGAAAATAAATTTTCTTTTCAAAGAAAGCTCGTTATTTTGAATTAATAAAGAAAAAGTCATATCTAGTAAGTTAGGACATGACAATTTGAATATTAAAAAACGACGAGCTTTTCAAAAAAATCTGGTATTTAAATTTTAAAAGGATATTCAATTATCCTAGTTCAAAGAAAAAAAAATTACACACAGTGAGTTAGGACATGATTTTTCAAATTCTCGAGACAAAGGACATTGCTTTGATTTATTAAAACAATTTAAGTATTTTTTAAAAAAACAACTTTTCATGTCATGTAAAAATATGCACATGATTTACAAGTATACATAATAAAAAATAATATATACATAAAATACAATAAAATAAAATAATATACATATAAGATAAAATAAAAAAATACATTAAAATCGGGTCAAATTTGAATTTTTGAAAGCTTCAGGGGTCAAATCAAAATTTTTAGAAAGTTCAGGGGTTAAATTCAAATTTTAGAAAGTTTGGGGTCAAAAATAATTTTAAAATAAAGCAAGGGCTTCGTGGGTAATAAACTCAAAAATCCTGACACGTGGCAGCCTTTGAGACACTTTTTGGTCAAGGACCAAATTGAAAACCAAGTAAAATTGTAGGGTCGAATTGAAAATAACAAAAAAGGCAAAAGGACTTAATTGAAATGATTTTTAAAACAAGAAAGACTCAGTGAGATTTGCCCAATTTTAAAAAAACATGAATCCCTTCCAAATGGCGCTGTTTCACTAGGGTTTTATGTTTTTCATTCTTTTTCTTTCTCAAAACAGACCCAAATTCCTTTTCTTTTTTCTCTCAAAATCAAAGCACATCCCTTCTTTTTCAATGGTCAGCCATGGGTTTTAGTACTCTGAAGAAGGCCCCATCGACGATCCACAGCGAAAAGGCAAGGAGAACGGCGACGCAAAAGGTAAAAAAAACCTCAAAATCCTTTTCTACTTGTATTTTGAACAAGAGAACAAAAGTTTTTTTAGTCCCAAAAAATGCTAAAAAATAACAAAAAAATACCTTGCTTGATGTTAAATCTGTACAAATACTTTGGTTGCTGGAAATAAATATTTGCTATCAACTTTTCTAATTTTTTGTATCAATCTTTGTGTATTATCTTTTTGTCAAATACATTTTTTGTTGGGTTTTTATAACCTTTTTTACAAAATTTTTTTTGGATTTTTCGGTATAAATCGTGTGACGTGCTAATCGTGGAGTCTGGATCCAGGGGCGACAACGTCAACAGCAGCGGTGGTGGCAAGAGCATGGCTGACGGCAGTGGCAGCTGGAGCAAAGGAGGGGGCTAGGGTTATCTATGTTTAAATTTTAGGGTTTGTTTTTTTGGGTTTTTTCTTTTGGGCTTGGGTTTTATATTTGGTTTTTTTATTTAATATTTGGGCTTGTAGAAAAAAATATGTTTGGGCTAGTAAGGTATTTGGGCATTGTTTATAAATTTTAGATTTTTAAAATAATAAAGTTTATTTTATTATTTTATTTATTTATTTATTTACATTTATAAAATAATAAATAAATAAATAAATAAATAAAATGGGTTTTTTAACAGCCCGGACAAATTGGGCTTTTACACCTGGGCTATGAATTCATTAAGAGTAAGAACTCAAACTTATGCAAATTGAACTTAAAGAACTAAGTTGGGTATTCACCATGAATTCCTTAACCACTAGGCTTAAGACCCATCCCTTTCGACGAATCAAGAACCATTTTTCTACTTAACCCTTTGGTTAGTGGATTGGCTAGGTTCCTTTCAAACCTCACATACTTCAAAGCAAGTACCCCATTCTCCCATACATGAATCTTTGCAAGTAAATTCCTAAGCCACTCAGCTTCTTGCTCAGCTCAATTAAGAGTTATAAACTATGATTCCATCGTGGAGCTCTTCCTAAAGTAAAGACATACTTACTTGTAAACCTAACTTTATCAGTTACTCAATTTGCATCACAACATCCCTCTAGGACTGCAATGTATCTAATAAATTCTGACTTCCAAGTTATTGTATTTTAATTTCACTCAAGATCATTTGGGGAAAGCTCAACCTTGATAACTAGCATAGTAAGTTGTGAACCATGAAACTCTTCCACTTACTATGTCGATGCCTTCATCGACATGAAGCCACACTTTTAGTAATTTATTGCATTAAATTAACATTTCAGTCTCAAGTCTATCTTGGGTCTTCAAGGCCTAAGGTTATGATCCATTCAACGCGCATCAAACATAGACTCGAACTTGGTCTCAGCTTAATCATTTGTGTAGTCTTGTCTATGTCCATTCCTTCATCGGACACTTAGACTCAATGCCACAACACACAATTATTAGGTTACAACGTTGAGGAACCCTTAATGGTATGACCGTTTGTCGACTGAATATTACCATGTAGTTGATACTCAAAAAAGCATCCCTCTGGATGTGGCACCAACCCCACTCTTACGGCATCTCGTTGGATGTGACATTCCGTTGGATGTGTTCCTATGAACGTGGTTGATGCCAACCGTCCCTTGTTAGAACGATATCTTTTTATCAATTTATTACTTAAACGACACGTGCATTTGAGCTACAAATTTCCACTCATCATTTATCATTTAACTAAGGGGGAAAGACTCCTACTACCCTTTAGCTTTTTCCTATTTAAAACATGTAGATCAAAATTTAAGTACATGCATGCACACCTATTACGTACACAAAGTTTTTAGTGTCAAAGGAAAAAAACCATATAGTTTAATAATATATGTGTTTTTAAACATATTAGGTATACAAGTTGTTCATGTAGTTAATATAAATGTGTTTAAAATTTGATATTCACGTATGTGTCTAAAAGTATGATTACTATTTGGTGCATGATTAAAAATTTTATACCCACTGCTCATACTCTTTACAATCGAAGGATTTCTTCTGCTTCAACTTGTTCGAGATACGGGTTTTGGATGGAATTCACTCTCCATGTGGTTCTGGAATGTGGCCCTGCAAAAGACGTATAGGATCATATGGGTTTAACTTAGGTCACTGAGGCTGATTTTGTTACTTTCTGGGATTGGGTGAGTTACTTTCTCATGCATAATGCGGTCGATAGTAGTAGGAGAATTTTGCTTACTGTTTGGATGTTATGGTATGCTCGCAACAAGCATATGATGGAAGGACAACAACAAACAACATTTGAGATTAGGGAAAAAGTAGAGAGTATGCTGATCGAATTAACAATGTTAAAGGAAAAAGAACCTATTAAGATGCAGCAGAGTGTGCCCAGATGGATACCTCCAGCAGGCTCGACGATGAAGGTTAATTTTGATACGGCTTTTCATCACAATAATAAGCAATACAATTCTGGTGTGGTGATTAGAAATAGTTTGGGGATGGTGATGGGAAGCGGTGTAATAATCCATGACCATGTTTCAGATCCGTTTACCGCCAAAGCTGTGGCGTGTCTACATGCACTGAGTTTTGCAAGAGATTTGGGCTTCTGGAATGTGGTGGTGGAAGGTGACTCTAGAACCATTATTGTGAAGGCGAGTAGAGGGGTGTGGGATAGATCTAAAATTGGAGTATATATTAAAAAAATCAGTTTGATGGCTCTCACTTTTGATTCCTTTTTTTTATACATGTAGATGGGAAATCTAATTCTTTGGCTCATACTATTGCCAATTTGGGTTTCAAGATAGGATTTCCTCAATTTTAGATTGAGGAAGTACCTCTAGAAGCCATGACAATTGCTGAGAAGGAACGGGTGGCATCAATATAGTTTCATACGGGCTCGTCTTGACTCCTTGTTTGGGGCTTATTCTTGTTCTGAAGACGATCGAGGTTTCACTTTTTATTTCTGTTTCTGATGAAGAAGGCTGAAGGTTTTCTTTGACTGTTCTGATCATCTCTTTTTCTTTCATCGAGGCGTTATTTTTTGTTTCTGTTGCTTCTTTAATTTCGTTTTTATTTGCACTTTATTTCTTTTATTTCGTGGTTGGTTTAGTTTGTGGTGGTTTTTCTAATTTTGTGTGATTTGATCATGTGTAAGGGTGAACTTTATTGTGCTTTATTTTATTTATAATAATAAAATCCTCGGTATTCTTATTCAAAAAAATTGATATTCACTGTCGAAACATTTATTTTTGGAAAACAAACAGGTCTCGAAAAATATTTTTAAAATCGAAAAATGGGAGTCGCCACCAATCTTTTTATTTGGTGTGATTGGATCACCACAAAACGTTTAAAATCCGTTTTGAAAAATATTTTAGTCTTCGAAATCCAGAAAATGGGTCCCGGAGTCAATTACGTGTGAGGAAGGATTAGCACCCTCACACGCCCAAAATTGGTACTACGTCGATTATTATTCGGTCTTGATTTGTTAAAAATTTGAAAACTTGAGTAAAATTTAAAATATGATCCTTAGATGCATGATTTGTTCAATGAACACGTTTAAAAGGGAAATCAAATTTCGTGAGGAAGTCTCGTTATTTAGAAATGATCAAGGAAAGAAGTCACGTCCAGTGAGTTAGGACAAACATCTCGAGATCCAAAAATAACGAGCATTCCTTCGTTGCTAATTTCAAACCTTTAAAAGGGTATTCGATTATTTTGATTTGAAGAAAAATCGCACCTAGTAAGTTAAGGCACAATTTTCAAGATTCGAAATAAAGGAATATTGCCTCAATTTTAAAATATTCATATTTTTAGAGGAAATCAAAAAGTGACTTTAATTAAAATATAGAGATAAAATGAGCATGCAAATTAAATACGAGTTATGCAATTAACGATAAAGCTAAATAAAGCAAAGAACGAATAATTATATGAATGAATAAATATACGAAAATAAGCATAAGAATGATAAAATACGAAATAATAAAATACGAATCAAAATCGAAAAAAGGATTAATTAAAAAAATATGAAGAGTAATAATTAAATTTTATGTACGAAAATCGAAGAGAAAGAAAAAACAGGTCAAAAAGTGAAATTTCAGAGAATTTGGGGTTAAAATGTGATTTTGGGAAGTTTGGGGGTTAAAATGTGATTTTTGAGAAGTTTAGAGGCTAAAATGTGATTTTTGAGGAGTTCGGGGGCCAAAATGTGATTTTTGTGGAGTTCGAGGGTTAAAATGTAATTTTTAAAAAGTTTGAGGGTTAAAATGTAATTTTTAAAAAGTTCGAGGGTTAAAATGTAATTTATACAAAGTTCGAGGGCCTCTTAAGAAATAAATCCAAAAAAAGTGACACATGGCAGCTTCTCAGGCTTCCAGAAGTGAGAGGACCAAATTGAAAAAAAATTAAAATTACCAAGAAAATTTAGATTAAAATAAAAGTTGATTTAAGGATGAAATTGAAACAAATGAAAAATAAAAGGGATTAATTACAGAAATAGCCCCAAAAAGGGACATGTGGTAGCTTCTCAGGCTTTCAGAGAGTTAAGGGACTAAATTGAAATGCAACTAAAATTGTTGGGCAAAATTATAATAAATTAAAAATATGTTGAGGACCAAATTGAAACAAATGAAAAATACGGAAGGACTAAAAGTATAAATAGACCATTAAATAAAAACACGCGGATCCTCAGCTTGGAGCGGGTCGGGTCGGACTGGGTCATCCAAAACGACGTCGTTTTGTGTTGTTTTGGCCACACCCAAAATAGCACCGTTTTGGTGGCCTTTATATACTACCGCTTTTGCTTTTTTTTCATTTCTTCCCCTCTTTCTTCAAAAAAACCTTAAAACACTCTCCCCTCTCTCCTAGCCGGCCATACTCCAGTCGTCCATCCGATCATCGCCCCGTCGTCAGCCACCATCGACCGCTGTTGTCCGCCGCCATACACGACAGTCGAAAGGTAAAAAAATTTCCTTTTTTCTTTTTTCATTTATTTTCAGATCTGTTAGTTTTTTTTAATGTTCTTTGTTTTTTTTTGTTATTATTCCTTTTAAAAAACCTAGATCTGGTCTTGAAAAACCCAAAGCTAAATATTTTCCCGTTCAAAAAGGCTTGGATTTTTCTTTCTCTTTTCTTTTTGTTTAAACTTGTTTTATTATATTTCTAAGCTCTTTTTATGCCTTCGTTTTGTTTGCAAACATCCGAGAATCGGATCCTTTGTGAATGTCAACAAGTTCGGAGAGAAATCGATCACTGCCACAGCGACGGAGATCCAGATCCAGGTATGAAAACCCTTCAAATTTCCTTATTTATTTATTTATTTATTATTATTATTATTATTATTATTTTAAAACCGTTTTGAAATAAAAACTAATAAATAGTAATAATGTTATAATAAATAATATATTAATATATTTAGAAAATAAAGGGAATAGAAATTTAAATCATAAATGACAATAAATGTGTATGTATTGGGACTGTACCTTGATAACTTAATGCCTGAAAGCTTTGAATCTGATTCGTATTATGCTATTCAATTATTCCTCAAGTGCTATATGTTTCTATTGGTTTCAAATGCTTATTGTTTTTCTATATTGATTTCTTCAGAAAACTCGTAACCTTACAATTGCTTTTAATTTGGCATTTATAGCTTTTATTACAATCATTATACTTTGTTTTTTCTAACTAAATGCTCGTCTCTTCTCCTTTGCATATTGCAGTAGTGGTGGTGGTGCTGATGTGGCGGATTCAGATTAGGCAGGGCAGGGGCAGGGGCAGCAGCAGCAAGTTGCAACAGATTAGATCAGATTTTTTTTTTGTAATATTGGGCTTAGGGTGTAATTGGGCTTAATTTTTTAATTGGACATTTTAAATTTTAAATTTTATTTTATTTTTGTTCAAATTGGGTTTAAAGTTGGGCCCGGACAAATTGGGCTCCAACATTCACGTATTCTGAACATGCTCCTTATTAGGCCTAACCTATAATTTAATGTACAAGTTAATAACTAGGCTAACAGAAGAACTTGATTGATGCATGTGAATCTAAAGTCAAGCAAGTGTTACGGGTCGAGACTTAAACTTTGGTCACGTGCGACCTTAGGTTTGGTTCCTATGACAACAAGCCAAATTCAGCATCCAATTCTTGCTTAGAAAAGTTTTGGCACACGTAGCCTAAACAGCCTAAACAAGCACACATAGAGCACTTTGAAGAATGAGAGTTTGAGATAATGTGGAAGTATATTGCTCAAGAAAAGCTGGCTTATGTGTATAAATGAGGAAGAAAAGCCTCTACTTAGTAAGCCCTTTTGATCCAAAGATTACAATTCATTTTAATGGATGACCTAGATCTATTTTCTAGAACTTTCCCAACTATCTTATTAAATATTATATAACTGTGGAGAGTTCTAAAGCTTTTGGATATTATACACAATTCTATAAGAATCGAGTCCTTTCTTCGAACTAAATTTCCTGATGCTCGCATTATTCAAATCGTGCTTCAAATAACTTTATTCATGGATAAATAATGACAAAAACCTTGATCACCTTGATTAAAACGAAAACACACACATTTTGATTCTTCTTAAGAACTAATAATTTTTAGACTCTTTTCGATATAAATTTTTTTATCTTTGCACCTAAATAAACGTAACTTTATCTCAACACCATAACATAATTTAGTTAACTAGTCATCGATTTAATAACAAAATGGTTACTTAAATCATTATCATTGACATCAAGTATTGAATTCAAACCTGAACAACATCTTCACATTACCCCTGATGAAGAAGATAAATTTCCATAGTTGAAGGATCTATGGTGAAAAAGAAGGAGCAGAAAAGTTTGGCAGCATCCATGAGTTCCTCCAAACTCTTCAACAAACCAAATGATAGTTGAAGAATTTGAAGGAACTCAAGGACAGAACCGAACATGAAAGTAGTTTCCGGCTATTAAACCCACAGCCGCCTTGGCTGTTGGGTTAATCTGGTTGAAAATCGAGGGTTCTTATATATAGATTTTAGATATTGCACTTTTCACAATCAACTAGAATCCGATGAAATCTCGGAGTCACATCACAAGAACAACTTGAAATGAACCTGGGTATATTTTCAGGTCAAATTCGTTAACAACCCAAAAGAGATTCATTGAACTTGGACATGATAAGCAATGATGTGGTGCTTCATTCTCCTTTGTAATGGCTGGAACTTGTTGAATGGAGACGGAATATTCTTATCTTCTTCACACTCACAGGTGACAACTGTTTGCTGCTGCTATAAGGCTTAACTTGTCCAGTACAGAACAATTCTTTGTTTTTGTTAAAAGCTGATGAAAAAAAACGTGGGCATGGAAGAACATGCTTCCCCCGACTAACCATGCCTTTGTTTTAGATGGAAGTCAGAGAATACATAATTTTTTAAAGCCGACACAGTTCTTGTCAGAAATTCATAGGCAATAGGGGGCGGTTGCGTGTCGATATCAATCAGATTTTAAGCTGCTTCCCAAATTTTAAAATATTTTTATTGAGTATTCGAAATCGAAATATTATTAGTGTATCAATTAAATTTTTTTTGATCGGTTTAGTTGTTAGTTTCGCCCGTCACTATGATCTCAGTAGAAATAAATTCAGAAATTTTATTTAATGGGGTCGAGATAAAATTTTAAAATTTTGAGAGAGTCGATGCTAAAACATAAGGTAAAGAGGGCTAAGGCCCTTGCTTTTCGTTGTTGGCTTTGTCTCTAGAGCTCAGATTTGACGCGGATCATAGTTTTTTTTTTGGTAGAAATGAAATAGGCAAAGCCTAAATATAAGAAAACCTAATTACTATTTGATCCCGCATGAATACTCGAACAGATATCCTCTTTTAGGAAAATCTTGGTCTCGGACGGTGGTTCTTCAAATACCATTAAGTGATCAATACCATTGCTAATTATCTTGGTTAGGCAAATCGCCACTCTATTTTTTGTTCTATCGAAACTCTTGAAAGTTACTCTCCAATCTTTGAGACACGAGTCATTAATCATCTGAACTTCAACAACATTGCTAATCGTTGTAAGACCGGTTTTAAAAATTTCAATAAGCAAAATGTTGTCACTCTCCAATTTGATTTGTCTAAACCCTTTATCCCAAGCTAGTCTTAGACCTTCTCCGATTCGATCATAGTTAAAACAAATGGATCAAATTTAAGCATATGTGTATAGTAAGTATAGGCACCTTGACTATGAAGTGTTAGAAAAAATAGACGTGACACTAAAATTTAGGAGTTTTTTTAAAAAAAGGGTTAATATAATTTTTTATTTTTAAATTTGGTAATTAGGTTCACTTTGATACGTATATATTTTTTAATCACCTTAATATCTGAACATGACAGCCTTATTATTTTGGTCCTTAACTTTGGATTTTGTTAGAAAATATAATCTTTTTAATTTTCAAGTGATAGCATGGCACAATTTCAAAGTGTTATATCATCACTTTTTTACAAAATCCAAGTTCAAGTATCAAAGTGGAGCCAAGTTCATGTACCAAAGTGAACCTAGTTGTTAAGTTCAAGGATCAAAATTACATCAGCCCTTCTTTAAATGTCAAATACAAGTTATCTATGCATTAGGTATATATGTTTAAAATTTAATCCACTTGTTTAAAATATTATTTGCGTTAGATCTAAACTAACATTTAATATCCAAGCTTTTACTACAAGTCCAACAAAAGGGCTTAGTTGATATAATATTGATATTTTGAAGACTTGGTTAGACTATTTGAAAGTATGAGGATTAATTAGAAAATAAATCATAATTTGAGAATATTTGATACAATTAACCCATACATTAAAGTAGAAACTAGAGAAATTAGAGGGATGAAACCAGAACATGGAATAGTTCAAAACGCTTAGAAAAGATATATACAATTGAGCTTAAGTTAGGGATTGTCTCAATAAAATTTAATTATTATTGTCGAAACGTTTTTGAAATTCATCCCGACTTTTAAATTTTTAAATCGAAAATGGGAGTCGCCACCAATCCTTTTTAATTTGGTGTGATTAGATCACCTAAAACGTTTGAATTTGTTTTATAAAAACAATTTGGTCTTCGAAATCCAGAAAATAGGTTCGGGAGTCGATTACGTGTGAGGAAGGATTATCATCCTCACACGCCCAAAATTGGTACCTAGTCGATTATTTATGGTCTTAGCCATTGAAAATTAGAAAATTCGAAAAGAATTTACAATGCGATCCTTGAATGTATAAAATTTGACAGTATATATTTTAAAATGACTTAAATCTAAGAAAAATATTTTTATCTCAAGTCAATTGAGAAAAATCACACCCCGTGAGTTAAGGGCACAATTATTTCATGTACTCGAAAAAAGAAATAGTACATCGATTGGTTAAATAAAATTTAAAATTTGATCATTCAGTATAACAATGAATAGACTTCACGAATAGATGATCATTTCTTCTCGAGTTAATTGAGAATCACGTCCCGTAAGTTTGGAACACAATGTCTCGGACACTTGAGAAGAAAGAACATTTATCAACAGGATGTGTATGTTTTAAATTAAAAAAAAAGTATTCGATTGCGTAAGTTAAAAGATAAAATCGCATCCCGTAAGTTAGAGCACGACTTTATCGAGTTCCTTAGACAATGAATGTTACCTTGGTTTTGAAATAATTCATGCAATAATAATAACAAAATGATTCATTCTATTTAAAAATATTTTACAAAAAGAACTTGAATAAATGTACAATTAATCCCCAAATTTTCCTTTTTTAAAAAACTTTTGCCAAAATGACAAAGAATGTACATGCATGACACGTATTTAACGAATATAATGAAATTCAAATTCGCAAGATGATTAGAGAGTATGTAAATTAATTTAAATATGAGACAAATAAATAATAAAAGTAGTGAAAGGATCCTTTTTAAAAAAACAATGTAAATAAAATAAAAGATAAAAAGATTTAAGAAAGAAAATTTTAACAGACTTATATTTAAAAAAAAAAATTAAAAGATAGAATAAATTTACAAAACATAAAAGTGTAAAAAAAAAAAACAGTAAAGGACACAAAATTAAAAGGATTGAATGAGAAATTTTCTGTTAAATTTGAGGATTAAATTTAAAAGAAAGTAAAATCTACTTGCTAAATTTTAAAGAAAAAAAGCCAAATGGATTTGATTAAAAAAACATGGAGGGACTTTGCTAACAAATTTCCATTTTTGTTTTGAGAATCTGTGGTTTAAAAAAAAGGCAGCGTTTCAAAGCCATTGAAATTTGGCTCGAAACGACGTCGTGAAGGGAATAATTTAAATAGGAAGGACCCAATTGAAATGTCTTGAAAACGTGGAGGGATCACGAAAATAAAATGCCCATTTAACAGAAACGCGCGGATCTCTGAGACGGGTGCGGATCCTGTTCGGGTTGAACGTCGAAGCGATGCTGTTTTGGTCATTGAATTCACACCAAAATGATGTCGTATATGGGGGAGTATTTAAGATAAATTATTCTAAAAAAATCTATTTTTCCATTCCTTCTTCCAAAAATCATTTTCATTCTCTCTTTTTTCCCTTCCCATCTCCGACGTAGGCTCGGCCCTCGGCCCTCAGCCCGCCGTAGTTCCGTCGATCTCCACCGTCCTCCAACGTCAGCGAACCGCCGTCCACGACAGTCAGGTATAGAAAAAACTCCCTTTTTGACTCTCTTTTTTAAAAACAATTGATCCGAGCAAGGTTTTAACAAAAATCGTGCTCGATTTGTAGAAAAAAAGTTTTAAAAATTTTCAACCTTCGGGTTTTTTAATCTGTCTCTTGATTTTTTTGTTTTTCTTTTTTTATATATTTTTCATTTTTTAAAATAAATCCGGATCTAAATCAGATTTTCTAAAGAGAAGATTTTGATGATTTTTCTTATATTTTTTTCTCTGTTTTTCTTCTTTTTTTTGTTATTATATCTTCTCTTCTTTCGAACTAATAAAACATCCTTATCGGAGCCCTTCACGAACACAGGAAGATTCGAAAGGACTCCGTCTGAGGCCACAACAACGGTGGTAGTATTCGGGTATGTTTTTTAAAACCCCTTTTCTTTTCCCCTTTTTATTTACATATATATTTTTTGAAACAATAAAATGAAAACCAAATATAATACCTTTGAATTTCTTTTGAATCTCTACTGCTTCTATTCGATTGCTCTACTTTTTTCATTTTTCGTGTGTAAAAAAATACATATTCATGGCGATGGCTTTTATAGCCGAAAGATATTACAAAATATATTTTCTTTTGCCCTATTTTCTCTGTTCTCTGTTGTCTCTGCTGCTTTCTTTTGCATGTATCATCGGAGTGGCATGGTGGCAGGGCGTCTGCCAAGGTCAAAGATGTTGGGAAAGAGCACCCTTACCATTTCGGTGCAAGGGGCAGCAGAAGGGACTTCGGACAAAGGAACGGTCTCGGGCAGAGGAATAGTCTCGGGAGTCGAGGGGTCAACGATCAGCAAACGAGGAGTCACGTGATTGATGTGGCGCTGACGTGGGTGGAGAACGGCGCTAGAGATGACCTAGGAAACTAGGGTTTTTGATGTGTGTAAGATTTTGGGCCTTTTGGGCCAAGTTTAGACTTGGATTAAAATTAGACTTGTAATTTGGGTTAAATTTGTATTTAAATTAGGCTTGTAATTTGAATTTTTAATGGTTTTAAATAAAATTTATATTTTATTTTTGTTTGGTTTTATTCTGTTGGGCTTTTGGGCCGGGTGAAATTGGGGTGTTACAATTATTTGACACAATATGTATGTTATTAATTAATCAAATTATATTACTTATTAAATGGTAGATTATTTGATAGACCTGCAATTTTTATGGATCATCTATTAGCAAGAATTTGAGAAGTGGGCTGATGTCGGCTTATTGGAAGGCTTATTAATTTTTTGGATCCTTATAATAGGTAACTTTGTTTGAATTGGAATTTGCTGAATTAATTTTTGTTTTTTTTTATTCTTTGATTTGTAATACAAAACACTATTGTTCTTGGTTCTTTGTAGCAGGTCTTTTGCTTCTTGGGTAAAATACAAATACTTATCCAAAAATATATATATTACTTGTTAAAATAAAAATTTTTCTTCTAAAAATTTATTTTTTTAAAAACGTGAATAAGTTTTAGGTCAAAAGTTATATTTTTAGGGATAATGATAAATTTTGTCCTTAACATTTATATTTTTTTTGTTAATTTGGTTTTTTTAGTTAAATTTGGCCTCAATCTTTTTATAAAAGTTGAATTTGACCATTAAAATTTCAAAAAAGGTTGAATTACTTTTTTTTAGCGAAAATACTAACTAAAACATTAAAATTTTAAATATGGTAGTCCACATGGCAATTCACGTGTACTTCATGCTAATCTTTTTGAATTTTTTAGAAATTTTAGAATTTTGATTTTTTTGAATATTTTTATAATTTTTAAATTATTTATTGAGGTGACATATAATACAAATAGTATTATGTTAGTATGAATTACATGTGAACAGTTATGCGAATTGTCATACCAACATCATTAAAAAGATAGTGTTTTAGTCAACATTTTCATAGAAAAAAACAAATTGACTCTTTTTTTATAGGTTAATGGTAAATTTAACTGAAAAGATCAAATTAACAAAAAATATAAATATTAAGAGTTAAATTTATCATTATATTTTTTTATTAACAAAAGAATTTATTACAAAGCATGGTGTTTATTAAAAAATATACCAATAAGTATTGGGTGCAATAATAATGAACATTGCATTATTAAAGGGAGATATAAGTTTGAACTTTGGAAATGATAGTCATGAACTTTGAACATGAACGTAAAACAAATATGAAAAATTAAAAAAAATCTTAATAAAACATACAAAAATATGGAGGATTTGTAAATAAAAACTAATAATTTTATTTAAACATAATTAAACATTAATCGTAACTATTATAAATAAATATTAATAACTCTGGATTTAAGATCTTAAGTTTAAGGGTTTAGGATATATGATTTAGAGTTTAGAGTTTAGTATCTATTTATAATTAATTATATTTAAATTATGTTTAAATACAACTACTAGTACTTATTTATAAGCCCTCCACTATTTTTTGTTTTATTTAATGACGATGTGTTATGTTATTATTCACCATTAGTACATGGGACTTATGCACCAACAATTAGAGGTGATCATGGGTCGGATTGGACCGGGTTCGGGTTGAGCCCAACTAAAATTTTAGGCCCGTTTGCTAGGTTCGGCCCCAAAAATGAGCTTAAAATTTTGCCCAAACTTAACCTTGATAAAAAATGCTAAAACCCAAGCCCGATCAGCCCATATTAATTTTTATATATAATTTTAAAAAATATATAATACATCAAAAATACTAAAAATATTAAAATAAATGTTTCCCAACATTTTGAAAATAAATTAAAATATATATATGTATACTTAAATAACATTAAGATAAGTGCAACTTAACAAGTAAATCCTCAAAAATAGTAATAAAATTAACAATAAAACAAGAGTTATACAATATCCAAACAATAACAATAAAATAGTAACAACATAATAATGAAATGGTAGCAAAATAGTGAAAAAAAACAACAACAAGAAAATAGTAACAAAACAATAAAAACAACAAAAAAAAGTAGTTTTTTTTTCATATTCAGGTGGGGCTCAGGCCAAAAAACCTTACCCAAGGCTCGACCCGTTTTCTAAATGGACTTTATTTTTTTGTCCAAGCCCATTTTTTGGGCCTACCCAAACCCTCCCAATTTTTGGACGGACCTTTGGACCAGGTCTACCGACAATACATCAAACCAGCTAATCTAGTTCCATTTTCTAACTTCAATTATTACTTTAAATAATAATTCTAATAACTTAAAATAATTCTCAGTTCATTTACATACTAAGTAAGAAATCACATTCATTTTCAAATGTAACTCACTTTTCTAACTTTATCATTTCTATCAATTTTTTTTCATTTGATTCTACATGCAATACATTTTTTGTTTCAACAAGCTAGTGGAGGGATTGATTGGACATATGTAATTAGGGCTCAAATTATTTATAATTAAGTTCCAACTTTTCACATATTAATTATAAACTCATTTAGTCATGAAGTTATTCCATTATAGTATTGTGATTGAGCTTTCCCCAATTACATGCCATTGCGTAAGCTACTCAATCAGTGCTCGTCCAATGACTTATCATAAGTGTGTTACCCTCATAGGATATTCTTAATCTCTTTGGTATAAATTTGTTCTCCCAATATGATCCTATTTTATCTCATGGTAATCATTACATTTTCTTTCATGAAAAGTCAATTACTATCAAATAGTCATTCATCACAAAGACAAACGAACCGCTACCACATTTACTTTTCATCTATAATGTAATTCCAATGAGAGGATATCATCCCATTTCTTGGGCTATCAATTCCATTATTGTTAATAATGTTATATATTGTAGTAGTCATATACCCAACACACTAGCTTTCGGTTGCTTATCTATTTGAAATCAAGCTTTTACTTACATCAAAATATACAAGTCACGCACACATAACCCATCATCCACTCAAGATTAATGTATGCCACATTATGAACATCACAAGTGAATAAATCCATAAACAGATTCAAGTTTTATTTTACTTGGGTCTTGCCAATGTACTATTAGTCTAGTCAGTCAATCTATGTCTCTATCTTCTAAGAGTCATCCGCTTCGATGCCTAAGACAAATCATCTCCCCAACTGGACTTGATAGACGTCATATTAGTTTTTCAATCGGTTTGTTTATTTCTGATTAGATTAAAGACATGTTTAGGTTCATCTACTAATAAATGTTGTCTTTTTGTATTATGATTCGACCACGTAATACCGCTTAGTATTAGTTAAACATCAGATAACCAGAGACCTAATATTTGCTTCCATTTTTCTTCGTGAGCAAAAATCATTGAGGACAATATACAAAAAATATTAATGCAACTTATGGATAATTTTATTAAACCAATATTTTCAAAAAAATACAAGTATATATAAACGAATATACTATACTTAGGGCACCGGATCTAACAACACCCTTGCTGATCAAATCAACCATACGAATAATCCAGCTAACCACGTCAAGTCTTCCATTCCACTTAATACCTTCATACAATCTATCTTAGGTATTTCTATTGGTTTACGCTATACACAAACCCTTCGTTGTGCCTTCATTCTTACTGGAGCTTAACTGTAGTATACAAATGTCATTCTCCCCACCTTGGAACAATTGGTAAAGGCTTTGAAAGATCCTCTAGCCTCCAACTCTATCACTTATGTTGTATCAACTGGGACTACTTCTCCGGCCACTTTGACTCCCTAAGCAGCTACATCACCTCATTCACAACCTAGGGTGACCTTTCTTGGGCCTTTTGATCACACAGCCCACTACTTAGAAGAAGTTATAATCTGTCCCACAGCCACACCCCTTTACCAACAACAACCCTCATTCTACTAGATTAGGGTTCCACCAATAGGCATCAGACCCTCAGCCACACAACTTAGAGACCCAAGAGAAATTACAACGCTTGGAAGAGCAGTTCTCTTAGTAAGAACGTCGCTTCAAGGAGCAGTAAAAACAACAACGTATCTTTGACCAAAGGTACATTCAGAATTTTAAGTTTATTACAGAGTTGGGAGCCGTACGAGAGCTCTCGAGGTGAGAAAATCTAAATCATCGAGAGGAGGAGGCCCAATCTACGCTTCGAGGGGATAACAAGCACAACAATTTGGAAGGTCTTCACAGGCACAATGTCGACCTCTAGGCGACATCCCAAAGTTCTCAAGGCAACAATGGAAGAATAACTCAAGGCTTTCAAGGTAAAGCTGATGAAAGAGGAAAAAAGGGAAGATTAGATGAACCTATTTGGAACTACTCCAATGAATTATTGAAACTTGGAGTTCTAGAAAACCACATCTCCAACTCTTTCAAGTTTTTGAAGTTCCTATATAACAAATTAGGGGATCCAAAGGAACACTTGGCCTGGCATAACAACCACATGAGTATACTAAGGGCTTCTAATATAGTGAAGTGTAGGACCTTCTCCCTGACCCTTTCGTAGACGACTCGACAATGGTACCTACCACTACCTCAAGGATCAGTCCATTCCTTCAGTTAGTTTTTTGAGCAATTCATGAGTCATTTTCTAGCCAACAAGACACTCCAACAATCTCTGATATATTTGATGACTATCTGCCAAAAAGTGAATGAATCCCTTCGTGACTATGTTAAAAGATTTAGTGGTTTCACCAAAGTCACGAAATAAGTCACCGATGAGTGTGCAATTCAAGCCTTCATTGACGTGACCACACACTAGCATCCCAGGTACATTGCCATTAGAAATAACCAGCCAAGCTTTATCTATACAAAATGGTGCACAAGTTCTCAGAAGGATATGAGGTTGGAAAGGTTAGTTCTGATTCCTTTACACCAACATCTTGCCAAAGCAACCATCCGTGAAGATTCCCTCTTAAGAGTTTCCAAGGCTACTAGTAACCAAGGACCGGTACAAGGGGAGGTGGATGTGGACATAGACATTACAGCTAGTCAAGCCAAAGAAGCAATCAACATATGAACAATGTCTATGCCACAAATTGTCAGGGACCCATTTGTAATAATAGACAAGGCTAAGATTAATGACCCAGAGCGCCATATAATCATTTTAAGACCTACCATGAACTCAATTGCTCTTCAGCCCAAGTGTTTGATTAGGTAGAAAACTAAGGAATACTAAAAGTATCTCTGTTCCTTTTGCCTAGTAAGCACCGTAACAACTCTAATCACCATTGCAGGTACCATAACGCTCAAGACCACTGAATTGAATAGTTTGTGCATATGAAAAATGCTATTGAAACGACAATTCAAAAGGGGCATCTCTAACAATTCTTAGCTCAAGAGCCCCATCAATCAAATAGAGCCTAAGACAAAGAAGTATGGCCATTCGGGTCGCAGCACGGTGCCAAGGGAAACATGAATTGTTGGTCACCAAAAAATCACATGTGCTCAACCACTTTATCTCATCAGAGTTAGAATGAATGACAAGATTTGTCCTATCATAGACATCCTCGTCTCATCGAAGACATCCCTTCCACAAGCCATATAATGATGGTTCGAGGGAAAGTCCAACACGTTAACACCATAATATACAAGACACTTTCATATAAATACCCTCAAGAACGATGAAAAATGATCAACTCTTGAAGGATACTGAGCCTACTCTCTCTATACTTCTCCAACCCTCAGCCTTCAAACTCTCCCCACCTCTATTCTCCATAAACTCCACCTCTTTGTCCTGATTGGATGAATCAGCCTTCTCAACAACCATTCTCCCCTCTTCTGTACTTTCCCATTGCTGAGGATTGTATCAACAATATCCTTGCCACAAAAGTTATATAAATCCCTTTCATTATACGTATATTTATCACTCCATAAAAATATTATTCAATTAAGTAGAAAATCAAAAAATAAATTGCAAAGCACAAAGAAATACACCTCCACTCTCTAAGCTTTCAATAACAATAAGCTTATTATCCTTAATGTGACAACGTATAATAATATTCTCTACAAATAAAATATACGATCATCTTTACATTAGAATATTAATCCATCACCGCAACATCGGATTTCGAAATGCTTTTCTTTCCACTATAGGCATATTCAAATCTGAACCATACTTTGAGCACCTAGCAAAAGCTTAAGCAAAAGAATTGAAGATGGCAAAATTTTGATGAGCTCGGCTAGTTAGTGGAAAAAGTAGTACAAGACTGAGGAAGCTGAGGTGATCCAGAGAGAGTTTGGCTTGTTGTACTATTGTTTCCGTTGTTGGTTGGCTGCTGTGGTGGTGGTGGTGCTCCCATAAACGTCGAAATAGCAGCGGCCAACATCGCTGTGAAATTCGGGTCAGAAGCGATGGCTTCCGTGACAGTTTCCACCATAGAAGCAGTATGTTGTTGCTGTTGTTGCTCTATCTGCATTGTCGGCAATGCGGATAGCTTGGGGTAACCATGCAAAGGTAAAGGAAACGTAGGCGGAGAAGGCGGGGGACGTATGAATGGGATGGGGTTTGGGCCCTGAGTTAAGTCGAGGGTTATGGTGGGAAACGGCGGCGAGGCAGATAGAGTGGCCATTGTCGACGCGTAAGGCAAGGAGCTGTGGAAATAGCCGAAATTTGGTAGGCCGTCCTTACTTGTGGTCGAACCAGATAACACCATGGCTGCGGCGGCGGAGGTGGTTTTGTCCATTGCTGTGGCTGCCGGTGGTAGATGGTGGTTGTGGTTTCCTTCATATGTTGTTATGAGAATGCTTTTATCCTCAGCACATCTTTGCACCTGTTAGAAAATGAGTTTAAATCTCAATAAAGAAAAAAAAATCAAAATTTTCTTTTATTATTGGTCAAATTATGGTTTTGGTCCCCTTATTATACTCAATTTATATACTTTAATTTCACATAATTATGGTTTTGATCCACTTAATAGAGATTATTAGTGATACATATTACTTATTGTGGATTTAAAATTAAAAACAAATAATTAAAAATAAATAGAACACAATAATCTCTCAATCGATTTATAAAATTAAAAAAATTATTATCAAAGTAACAAAAGGAAATTCAATTAACTCTTTCACATTTTTTTCTTATGAAAAATTAAATATTTATATTTTTTTCTTATATAATTATTTATTGAACAATTGAATTTTTCAAAGTCATATTTTTTAACTCTGGATTTAATTTTCAACTTCGAGGACTATTTCTATGTAGTTTGAAAGAAATATCATAAGGTTAACAAGAAGAATAAATGTAAAGTTTTTTTTTAAGATTTTTCTATTTTATTTAGCCAAAATTTTATCAGTCAAAGGATTAGAAAATACTATATTTAAAAAAATAATAAAAAAAAGGAAATAAAGTTTTTCATAATTTAAATTCAACACTTAATTTTTCATTTGATCAAATGTAGCTTGAGATAAAAAAAATTTAAGGATTAAATTAAAAAATTATCAAATTTGGGGACTAAATGTTTTTTTATCTCTAAAGTAGAGACTTGGACATACCTGCTTACGTACTGGACAGCCAACAGCCATAGTGCAACGGTAGTAAGCGCGTGGACAAGGGTTACCCTTCGCAATCTTTTGACCATATTTCCTCCATTGACACCCATCAATTATCTGCACCAAAAAAGAAAACCTAAGACCCTCCATTTCTATACATACATACTCGTTCTTGATATTTTTAGATTTTAAACAAAATAATAATTTAGATCTTTTCTAAAAAATTATAAAAAATATTGAGTTTCTTTTAACCTTAAATCTTAGACGACTGTACTATCAAACAACCTCAGGATGAACCTTGCATACATGCATAGATACTCTTAATGATGGGACAATATTAATTAGTTACCATGGGAGCTTCTGATCTTGCCCTAACCGACACCCTCGCCTTTTTGAAAGCTACTTCAGGGACTTGTTCTTCTTCCTTCTTTGGCTCATCCACCATTGGACTACTCTTTGGTGAAGTACCCCATCTCTGTTGACACGTTTGACCCATTCCATCTTCTACAAAGGCGTGCTTCCCTTGAATCTGAACCGTCCGATGATGGTCATCGTAGCCGTCCTTTGACACGACATCCATGGTGGTGGTGGTGTTGTTGGCTAGGGAAGAGGTCGACAATTCTGTCCTCTTGTCGTCAGATGACGATGGCTCGTTTACGTCTAATGTAGTCGATGGTCGTCGTGGGTCAATGGATTGGTGGATTGACATTATGGGATGACTTGACATGCCTTTTACTCCTCCTTCCTTGTTCACCTGTTTCAATGCCAAACTCTTATTAAACCTTAATCATGATGATGTTTGGTATTAGTCCCTAAGCATGTCTAACTTTTTTTTAATTTTGATCTATCTAATAATGCAAGACTTCAAAATTGTGCCACGTTATTGTTTAAAAAATTATATTTTTATAAAAAAGTTAAAATATGTCATAAGTTATTGCAATCTTCACAAATTTGATTTAGTCATTATACTTTTATTTTTAGATTTTACTTTTCGGATTTCAAAATTCAAATTCAATTGTTAACACTATTTTTTATTTTATTTGTTGGTGTTATATTTTCAAATTCCTAGAAAGGTAATAAGTGGAAGGACTAAATTCTAAATTTTTGAATAGTACAAAGACTTATGTCATATTTTAATTCAAAAATATCAAGTGATGATGTGGTATAATATCAAAGTGTCACATCATCGCAAATATCAAAATTGATAAAATTTGTCAAGTTTAAGGACTCATGTGAACCAAAAGAAAGTTTAAGAACCAAATTGAAAGATATTTACCAAATTTAAGACTAAAAGTTACTTAATCCCTTTCTATTAATGAGAGAAGAAAAATATTGCCTTGTTTTCCTTTTTGAACCAATCATCCATCACTGCCTCTAAATATAACAAAATAAAACAATAAATCATACTTATTGCATACCATTAAACCTATAAAAATCAAATGATAAGATCTCGAGTTTGAAAAAAATAACACCGGAATTGATCTGATGGTCAAAGATGTTCACCTCCTCATATATGACTTGAGTTCGATTCGCGCTAATCGCTATTTGTAATTCATCAATAAAAACATTGAAAAGTTTCATTATTTAAGAGTTTGAGTACTCGAATTAAAAATAACCCAAACCCTAATAATTAAGATCATGAGCTCTAAGGCAAGAAAATGGGACTTTTTTTTCACAAGATTTGGGGAGTTGGAAATAAAGCTATATAGGCAAGTGGTTAAGCTAGCCCCACATATTCTATATACTAGTTTCTACTCTGTGTAGCACATGGTATTTGTAAAAATCATATGAAGATAGAATTGTTTATGAATTTAATGAAAAAAGTTTTTCAAAATTAAAAAAAATGAGTAAATTAATCTCTATGCGTTAGTTTAGAAAACATATTGATTTTTTTCATTAACGGAATATCTCAACAGTATGTTATATGTATATCATGTTGATGTACGAAGATTGATTTTTACCCGTATAAACAACTCCATGGTAGAGGAATCAAAGGGAGCACATTGCATGTTAACCACTTTTTCTTTTAAAACTACGTGAAGGAGAAACACCTTGGAAAATGAAGAAGATAATATTTGAAAATAAATTTCATGGGTTTGTTTTGGTCACCTGTTGTTTATTAATTGCAAGCAGGGCCTGTTTCTGCACCGCCATGAATAGTTGACCTTGTAGTTCATTGTAGTTTCTTGTAATGTGATCCAACATGCTGTTCAGTCTTCGATTCTCTTCGTGTAACCTTTCTAATTCGATTTTAAGAACACTCATCTGTCACAAAAAACAAAACCCAATCCTCCATTAGCAAAGCTTAAACCCTCAGTAACTTCAAAAAAATGAAAATGAAAACACTTACTTCAGTGTTGGGTTTCTTTTCACTACCCGTCCTTGAACTGACAAGATTTAATCCAGTCTGAAACCAAATATATTTTTAGTAAATTACAGTTAAATTTCCATATATAGAGAGAGATGGGATAGTCATTCAAAACCTTACGTTAACATCAAATGATGAAGATGAACCATCAGTATTAATCTTGCTGTCTTGATGATGATGATGATGATGATGATGAGTAGAAAAGAAATCCATTTCCATGATGTGGGGCTTGACCTTGCCATGATCATCGCTAGAATCATCACGGGTTCGGTCGGATGCGGCGGAGCTACGGCGGAGGAGGTCGTCGGAGTGAAAGAACGGCAAAGGGTGGTGCTTTTCCATGAGTAAACGAGAAGTTTAAAAGATTAGGAGGGGGGAGGGGGTAATCTGTAGGTTTTTTTTTTTGTAAGCTTTTCAATAAGGAAAAGAAAAAGGAGTATAAAAGAGTAAGCGTGGACCAGCCGTTTTTTTTCACTTGCGGGAGGTATGACGTGGCAGTTATTAAAGGGGGGCTACGTGGCGAGTTCTGGGCGAGGTAGGACGGAGAAAAGAGTTAAACGGTGGGGGACGAAGTTTGAGAGAGACAGAACCGCGTTAAATGAAAGAAAAAAGAATCGAGAAATTGAAAATTGATGAAAATTATTCTGAATTTTATGTTTTTTAATTTGAAAAAATATTTTTTTTAAAAAGGAAATCTTTTAAAAATATTATCAAATAATTTTTTAAAATCATAAAATAAAGTTTAAAAATTTAAAAATCAAAATTAATAAAATACTGAAAATCAAATTAAATTGAAGACCATGACGAGACAAGGGGTGATAAAGATAGGGTACGAGCGGTCCACTTGTACTAAGGTCAACGCTGTTGACGCACGGCTTTATCTGAATCTAACGGTTGTTAGGGATTTAAAAGAAATAATAATAAGGTGGGGACCAGCTACCTAATCCCACTATCTTATGAAGCCATAAGTTAAAATATTTTCCAAATACTTTCAAAGTATATTCATTCAATATCAATTCAAATATGAATTGAAGCATATTTAAAATATGATGAATAAATTGTAAATATATTTGTATAGAATGTTTGGATAAAAAATTAAATAATATCAGTAAAATTTAAAAAATTGTTTGTTCATGCAATAAGTATACACGTATTTACATTTTAATCAATTTATTTTAAATATATTCCGTATTAAATTTGAGTTAACATTTATATTTAACTAATCATTATGCGGAAAGACCCTATTTAGATTTTGGGTCCTAATTTGAGGATGTGTGTTGCAATGAACCTTCTTAAAAATTTATATAAATAAGGATTTTTATTCTATATGTTGTTAGTGAAGTGATGGGGATTGACCCGTATATGCAACAATAAAATAAAAGTAGAGAAGAATAATCACAAATATTTTACGTGAAAAACTTTCAAAGAGGGAAAAATTACGAGGAAATTAGGCTTTGACTTTTTACTAAATGAAGAAACAAACGATAGTACAATTTGGAGAAATTTAAAATCTCAAAGAGTAAACTGATAAACAAAACTCTAAATCTCATAAAACACTTACAAACAGGATATAAAATACTCTTCATAATTACCACAAAACACTCACCAAAACTCATATGCAGCTAAATCTTGTCGCCCCCAAAGAAAAGCATTTTTTCTGATTGACTATATGGAGTAAAAAATATACGACAATTTTTACAAACAAGTCTAGAATGATGCCATTTTTTTAGTGTAGTAAGATGATAAAATAAATGTTAGTATTTGATATATTGACAATATACTTTTTTTTTATTTCACAAACAGCCTTAAAAATTATCACATGTCTTTTTTTAATATTTTACTATATCCCTACAAGATATTTGTCAACTCTCTAACTTTACTTGTAGAGTCTAAAAACTCCACTGGTAATTTTTTTTCATAAAATAATTTTTTAATATGACAATAAGGAAATTTTATAATGTAATTTTACTCATATATATAAGAGAATATCATTATTATGGGTATGAATATATAAATAAGAATAACGATATACTCAGGGCCGACTGAGTCTTAGCTCGACTGATAATAATATTATTGATCATACAAGAAAACATTGGTTTGAGCGCAAAATTATTGAGAGACTATAAATAGTTCTAGAGATTGTAAAACAATATACTCAAAGAAACTTAATTTTAATTAGGTCCATTCAATTAATGAGGTTGATGAAATCCCAAAAATAAAATGTTTTTTTCTACACCACCCAATGGATTATGTTGAATTATTGATTGCTCATAGCCTCAGGCATATCTATCAACTTAATAAGCAAGCAATAACCACAAAATGGACCGCCCTTTCATGCAATTATGTTAACAAATTGCGGGAGTCAAGGGCTAATTGCCCTTACAACCATACCTAGCTACGAATGGTGGGAGATGAATATCCAACTAGATAAAGAAAATTTTATTTATTTTTATTTCAACTATATAAAAAATTTAAATTTGGTGTGGATTTGAATGGGCAGTGCAGTATAATGCATCTAACTTACTTTTTGTCTCATGCTATAATATCATTACAGTGTCTCATTTCACCGCCATCATTGTTTTTACACTAATTACATATAAACGTACTGTCTATTTAACCCACCTTTAATTCAATTGAAATTATTGTAATAACGGTCGAAACATAATCATATTTCATTAGCAGAAACTTTTGACTTTACTTGGTCACCCTTTAACTTGATTTCAATGGAATATCAAATTATTATATCTACATACATATGTACAAAATTGCTTGACTTTGTGCACATATTTAGTTACGAAACGAAACGAAATGAGGATAAATGTTGTTAAATTTATTATTGTTTTATTGTTGATAAATTTTACGTCGTCACTCACCTCATTATATCGTAACTATTAAAATTTGAATTTTATAAATGTTGAATGTATACATAATCATGAATTATCCTATTCCAATCAATTGTTTTCAAAATGCCCCACCATAATTGTTTGAATATATATATATATATATATATATATAAATGAATAATATTTAGAAAATGGATGGCAATGAATGTGTAATTTAATTTCTCAAGTCTTTTTTTTTTCTTTAAATTTCATATATAATAAATATTTTACATATTTCTTGACAAGTTCAAAGAAAAAGGAAAGATGGTAAGAAGTAGTATATAATCTTTTGCTTTCATTTCAAATAATAATTTCAAATCATACTGAGCTCCGATGATTAGGGTATTCATCATTTCAGATACGATTTGAATTCATCTAATAGTTAATATAATTATATTTGATATGAATGTAAAATTTTGAATCGATCTAATATTTCTATCATATTAATCTATGATAGAAATATATTAATATATATCCAAAAGCTGAATAATTTTTACATAAAATAAATAGTTGAAAATTTTTAATTTACATTGAATTTGACATGCATAATTTATATGAATAAAATATTAAATTCAACGATTGAATCGTTAAAATATTAACCATACAAAAGATATACGAAAGGGTATAAAGCAACTTTAGTTTCACACCACTGTAAGCGGATCCCTCGTGTCCCCTACATATATATAAAGTTTTACATCAGTGTAAGTAGATCCCTCCCCTATATGTAAAACTAAAGTTGTTTTACATCCTTTCCTATCTCTTTGTATGGTTAATATTTTAATAATCTAACTTTCATATTTCATCGTCCATTTATATAGCTCATGCACATCAAATTTGATATAAATTAAAATTTTTTAATTGTTCGTTTTACATGCATGAAAAATACATATATATTAATATTTTTAACAGTTAAAAAAGTATAAAACCACTTAAATTTTACACGGATGTAAATGAATTCTTTCTCTGAAAATCATATTTTAATGAAAAAATCTCAGTTTAATTAGTCAAAATATGGAAAATTTTGGTCAATGGTTGGAACTAGAAAGATGCCCTTTTGACACTGAGAACCACAGCTGGAAGCGGTCCATAATCTCCCTCAGTCTATAATACTATAATAATAAACAAATATATATTTTTTCCAATCAAATTAATATATTATTTATTTATTATGTGAAGGATTTTTTGAAGTCAATGATAAACTAAACAAAGGGTAATCTTTTATTATTATTGTATTTAATTAGTTCATTTTAGAATTGTTGAGACCTTTCTAACATGGAACTATTCATCTCTAATCATCTCTTGCTTACCAACTCCATTTTCTTTTTTGTACAAAAAAGAATTAATCAATCAAAAGATGATTTCATACCAATCTGTCAAGCAATTAATATAGTAGCATCCAAAACAAATCCCTATTTTTTCATATTTTATTTCAAGATATATGACCTGACCCATTGTTTCCGAATTAATCATTCGATGATCAATCACCTACGCATTTCACTCGTCATCAAACCATTCACTTTTTAGCAGGAACATATTTACTATCAAGAGGAGATCAGTAAAACATAATAACCTCGTAATACTTTAGCGAAGAGAATGTTAAAGTAGTATTGCACTTGAAGACAATCGACCCACCACTTGACAGACCACAAGAACGAGCCACCACCTGTATTGTTGGTGATGTGGCACTACTAGGCACAAGACCTTCCCCCATAAATACCTTGAAGAACAATAGAGTGATGATCTTTGAACCCTCTCAACAACCTTAAGCATTATCCGAAATACTTGGACCTCCTTATCTTCACAACTATCTCTACTCTTCTCTTGCTCTGACTCTTCATCTATTTAGGTGAATCAATCTCCTTGTCTTTTTTTTTGTTGTACATATGTGTCAATATGATTCAATTCGACTAATATAACTCTTCGATTTATAATCTAACAAATTGAGATATTATGATTAAGGTGATTCCCAATTTTTATTTTTTTATTAAATAATTTTCCACTTGAATGATTTTTAAATAAACTCTTAAAAATCATTAAAATTCAATAAGACTTGTTTTTTTTAATATTTTAATATAATTTAGTAATTTTTTTATCTCGAATAAATTTATTATGTTACTTGAATTTTTTTTGTTCAAAATTGAAAGAAAAAAATTGGAAATCGTGCTTCCCATGTTCATTACTCTCATTCCCATCGTTTCCTTATAAAGAAATGGTTTAACATATAGTTTGGTATTTGAGTTTGATTTTTTTTAATGAGGTACTTGTGTTATTTTTAGTCAAATTTAATACTTATATTTGACAAAAGTCATATATTTTGATACCTAAAAGTAATGATGTTAACTTTTTAGTGTTTAATTTAAGTGTTATGATCGATTTGATGAAAATTAATTGTAATTTATTAAGTTTGAATTTTTCATGATTTTGTTAATAGAATAAATTTGGTGCCGATTTTACGTTTAATTTGTCAAATGTAATCCGATGGATGTGATTTAGTATAGATTTTAGAGTTGTTTTGATAAAAGTTAATTAGCTAATTATGAATTTTTGTAAAATCAACTCTAAAACCCGAATTAAGCACTAAAAAAAATTAACACGATTACCTTTGGATACCAAAATATATAACTTTTATCAAATAAATATATCAGATTAGACCAAAAGATAACACAAGTACTATATTAGAAAAAAATATTAAATTTGAGTACCAAACTATGTATTAACCCTAAAGTAATACTTGTTAAAATGAAACAATTGCTTAGAAACATGTGCTTGGAAGGAGTGACAAAAGGAGTGGGCACTCCCTCAAGCACTGCGTGAAACAAAAAAAATAAACAGGGGACAAAAAGTTTGTTTACGTAGTTCAGTGTCCCCACATCAGCGGAGTCTAGCTCAATGAGAAGTATCCACTATCTTCAAACTCTTGAACAAAGATCCATAATCTATCACACTCCTATGACAATTTCCTCACTTGTATCTTTGAAGACTAGAACCCTCACCATTAAATTCACCCATGTGAGTTTAGCTTGTAAAACCGCAACACAATAGGTTTTACAATCATAATGCACGCACAAAATATAGCTCCTCACTTGAATAAATTTAATGCTCTCAATTCTAGGTACATAAACCTGTACAAGTCTTTTAATTATATAGGGTTGTTCGAGACTTGCTAATATCGAGAAGATCTATCACAATCCCTATTAAATAGCATATTAACTAGTTGAATACAATATAATAATAAGAAACAAGGTAAAACAAGGATTTTTGGCCGCTAAGACTTCAATGATCCAATCCAATCCAACTTCACTGATTGAAGGGATTAGATAAGGGTAATCTGATCTGTTGATCCGATCCGATCCAATCCTCTAAATATGTTTCCCCAAGTGATATGATCTTCATTGATGATACCATCCACATAATTAACACAATCCATAAAATCTATTGCGTTTGTTTTATCTTTGTTAAAATTTAATATTTAATAGAGTTTAGATAAATATCTTAAACTTGAATAATGAAATTCAATAAAAAGTATTAAATCATTTAAAATATGAGATGAACTTGAGCTTCAATATTCCAAGGCCAAGCTCGGTTTTACTTGATCCGTTTTCAAGTTTATAATATATACATATTAGAGTATGTTAAGTTTTTTATATTTAAAATTTTAATAAAATATATATAATGATAGTAAAAGAAGTATCTATATAAAATTATTAAATATTAAATAAAAATATTTAAAAAATTAAAATATAATATAAAGAAACCTAAACAGACTCAATTTAATAAATTTACAAATATAGATAAGCTTGAATAGAATTTTTTTATAGGTCCAACTTAAACATGATCCAACACATGAACACATTTAATATCAATTAATACCAAAACATTAGTAATTGCATACTTAAATTTTCTAGAATGGAAGTTTCATTTTCTTTTCTTTATAATTCAATGCGTTAAGAGTCTCGAATTTAGAAACTCAAAATTTTTATCACTTTTTTTTGGTGAATAAATTTCTATCACTTTAATTTTATCATTGAGTCAAGATTTCATTGACTACTTAATAGCATTTAATTGATTAATAGCATGCAAGGGTCAAAAAATGAAAATTTAATATAATGATAAAATTGCACTTTAATCTGTCAGAAATTTCATAATCCATTTCGAGCACCCCTAAAACAGTTTTCTAACTTCGCTCTTAATAATAGCTCGATTATTTTTTGGGGGTTAAAATCAAGGTATATCCTTCATGTCCATTCTATGATCCATAAAGACTAATACTTTCGAGGTTCATGATTAATCCTCTCAATAATGTCATTTTCAATATTCGAACCAAATTCTTTTCTTGTGAATATAGCGTATCTTACCGTTATACTAACACTTATTGATTAAGGTTTTTTCGAGAAAAACACTAGATAATACAACATGAATTCCGTGTAATGCTCATCTGAATTGATGAGAAAACTAATAAAGAAATGGATGACATTTCCATATTAGCTTGTGTTGTCATTTTCTTAGTCCAAATGGGGAGGAAGGCTGACATTATTTTGATCCCAACAGTCACGCTCTGCCTCTTTGCTTCCCATGGGACCAAATTAACTTGTAATGAAATCATACTATATGTAATATAGCCAATCAAATGGGCCAATTTGCCAACTTTCCTCTCATCAACTTTGAAAACGGGGCGACCTTCGAGAGAGAGAGACAAAGACATGAAAAACCAAAGTCAAGGACTGGTGAATGTGTTTCCACACACAACCACCTTCAAGCCTTTTAGACTTTGAAGCTCCCCCATCTTCATTTTATTCTTTCTAATAATTGAAGCCTTTTCCACACTCTTCCTTCACTCACCTGCTTTCTTTCGTTGTGTGTAGAATATGGTTTAATGGGATCTTAATACAACCTTTGAATATCGTATATTGGTCTGATGGTCAGGGTGTTCATCGTTCCAAGTGTGATTTGGGTTCGAGTCGCGTTGCTGTTAGGGTTTTATCCTCTTCTTGTAATTCACAAAAAAAAAAATAAGACCTTGTTCTTAATCTTTGAAACATTGTAACTGATTTTTTAAAGTATAGTTGTCGTATTAATTAGGGTTTTTATTATTATTAACTTAATCTCTAGTTTAGGCATTAAATGTCAACACTGATTTAACATTGAAAGCATGTTGATCAAATTTTAAAATGCGTATAATTATTGCATAGATGACTTCAAACATGATTAGTTAAAGAAAATAAACAACATGATTGAAATTTAGGGTAAACTATAATAGAGATCACTCAACTATGGTTCTTTTTTTTGTTATCCAACTATGAAAAGTTACAAATAATCACTCGATTATTCAATTTTATCTTTTTTTATTACTAGTTGTCTAACGTAAAAAAAAAAACACTCAAAAATCCAAAATAATTGAGTGATCAATAAAAGATAAAATCGAATAATTGAGTAACCATTTTGTAACTTCTCATAGTTGGGTGATCAATTTTTTTTTACTATTAATCAAATAATCATTTTTATAACTTTTCATAATTGAATAGTAAAAAATAAATAACATATATTATATATAAATGGAGCTTCTTATATATACATATGAATGAACCCTTGTGGTGCGAGAGAGGGGAGTGAGCATGTACTTGAGACCTTACATTTTAAATTAAAATAAAAGAAATATTATCGATAAGTATTAGGTGTAGCGATAAGATATATTGTATTTTTTATAAAGGAAGAATACAAGTTTAAATTTTGGAAATTATATTGTTGAAAAAAATAATCATAAACCTCGATCATAAACAGTAAAATAGGCGTGAAAAAAAACATTAATTGGATTAGAAGATATGAGGCGGCTATTAATGATGTGTTAGCCAAGGTATATGTGTGGTTAAGGGTGATTGCATGCACCACAATCTTTTGCAAAAGTGTAGGGTTGTGTAAGGGAAAACGAAACTGATTTTAATACAAAGCAATAAATCCAAATAGGTGGGCTGTTGTTTTTCTTAGAAACAGTGTTGAAAGAATGGTCTTTTTGATGGGACAGGAGAGGATTTGGCTCGACTTAAAAGAAAATTTACATTTTGATTATTTAATTTCAAAATTTTATAAATTAATCGTTGAATTATTAGAAAGTTTTTATTTATAATAATAGAAGGAGTTTATTTTTTTTTTAAAATTCAGGTAGAGAGCTCCAAGCAACGATTTGATAATTGATGCGATATATCAATACCCATCAATGAATAAAAGAACATATACCTTATATCCAAGTCGATGTGATTGTCAATGTCAAAGATTGAAAAAAAATCTGTTTGGATTTTGATTTATAGATTCGTGATGTTCAAGGTTGTTTCATAAAAAAATAAAGTGTAAAAGAGAAGGAGAATGAGAGCTTTCAATTGGTGCAGGAAGTGTAAATAGAGAAGGCCATACAATAATGATTTTAATGGTTCATAGCTTAAATGAATATTTTCAAACAATTGAATGATAATTTTGTAATTTTTTAAAGTTAAGGGACCAAAACATAAACATACTAAACAATGCAATTTTTGTCTTAAATTCTTTAAAATTGGACCACTTTTCGTTTTGCCTCTTTAAATCTTTGGTCTTTGGATACAGGCCATTTGGGATCATACATTTAGTAAAGAAAAAGGCCTGAAGTCTCTGTAATAAGGTTTTGGTTAAATTCTGCTGTTAGTCCTTTTATTATGCATAAGTTATAGATTTAGTCTCTATACATTAATTTTGTCATTTTTAGTCGCTGTGATTTTTGAATTTTGCAATTTCAGATTAAATGACATAACCTAAGTTCCTTAACTTCTCTCATTTTCAAACTCTTATATGACAAACATATTATCACATGTATAATGGCATGCCAGTTCATTATTTACATATATTAGTCAAAGAAAGGCCAATTATGAGATTTAACGATTGTCGTTTTGCATCAAGATTTAAATTTTAAAATTCGAAAAGTATAGGGATTAAAAAGTATCAAATTGAAGAACATGAACTAAATCTACAACTTTACAAATGATATAAAACTAATAGTATAATTTAATTAAATGTATTTAACCGCTACTTTTTTTGTATTACTAGTGAATTTTCAAAATTATAAAAGTATAGGTACTAAATTTGACCAATTCAAAAAACTAAAGGAGTAAAATTGATCAAATTAAAGTACATATAATGATTAGATCTATAACTTATACATAGAGACTAATAGCGGAATTCGACCTAAGATTTTAATTAGTACAATATAAGCCAAATGTATTAGGAGTCATATTGTATTTTGTTCCCTCTACTCAAAAATGGGTAAATAAATCATTGTACGTTAGAGTAAAGAGCAAATTGATCCTCTTGTTAAAAATTACATCTACTTCTGCTGTTTAAAACTAGTCTATGTATGTCAGAATGAGGTACACGTGACACACCATGTGTAACTATTTGGTTATTCTGTCAGTCACATCAATTTTTATCTTTATTTATCGATAGAATTTGATTCCTTATCTCAATTTAAGATGCAAACATGTGAGCTTAATTAGTAAGCACAAACAATTGATAAGATGCAATGGTAGAATAAAACCTTTTCACGATAATAGTGAGAAGATTGTTCGACATGAAATCTTAAACTTTAAATAGTAAATCTTAAACTCGAAAAACCATTTCAATTGCTTGATATGCAAATGACAGCGTGGATGCTTCCCGGAGCAATTCCTAATACCGTCAACACTACATTTGCCCAGAATCGTCCCTGCAAGTATAAACTCAACACATTAAAATGGAAATAAAATTATAAAATATTGGAGGGTTAAACTAATTTTTATGTTACAAAAGTAATTGAATTGAATTTGTTGATAATTGAGAGGGACTAAAGCTAAAATTTTTCCATGTAATCAAAGTAGCGAAAGTCATGCCTAACCCTGGCTACAAGTAGATTAAATCGTAAACATGTGTATACCTATTGATCTAATAGTCATATGCCACGCTAGCTAGGGGTAGGTAAGTTTACTTTTGGTACCCAAAATGATTAAACTACATTTAGCTCCCTTTAAAAAATGTAAAATTATAAATTAATATAGTAATAAATTTACATTTTGACGTTTAAAATTTTATAATTTAATTTTAGTTTTTTTTAAAAAAGGGTTTAACTTCGCCATTGTTGATGACTTGGATATAATGTATAAAAAAAAGATTTTATCACTAAAATTTAAAAAGGATATCTTTTCTGGCGAATCAAATTCAAAGTTATTCATGCAATAGGTATATTTTTATATAAAATCTAATCAGAGATTGATGGTAACGAGGGAATAGGAGAGCATTGGTCCCCCAAATTTTTTGAATTCTTTTTAGATCCTTAAAATTTTAAAAATTTTAGTTAAACCTCAAAAATTTAAAATTTTTGATTAAAGCTTTTAGTGTTTTTTAATTTTTAATTAGATCCCTCCAACTTTTTTTTTCAATTCTCATTAACCCTTTAAAATTTTCAAAAGTTTTATTAGACCTCTCAAAATTTTCAAACATTCTCATGCAATTTTTTTGAAAATTTTAGTTAAACCCCAAATCTTAACACCAAGAACTGCCACTAAATCTAATCTACGTGCTTTTAATTAATCTAAGCTAATGGTTAGGTTGATTGAAAGTCCTTATTGCTACAACTTTAATACTATGAGGAATCAATTAAAACGTTTTGAAGTTTTAAACAGATTTCAAATCCATACGATGATTAATTAATTCAATTAAACTAATTATATAATATAATAAAAAAGGCAAATCCTGCTATTAATCCCAATACTTTGTGTTAATTGTGGATTTAGTACTTGTATTTTGATTTGATCATTTTAGTTCCTGCACTTTTCAAATTTTAAAATTTTAATCTGATCCAATGATAACAGTTAATTTGTTTGATTAAGTTATGTTATTAGTCTTGTACTATGCTTAAAGTTATAAATTTGGTCTATATTCGTCAATTGGATCATTCTTAATGGTTATATTTTTTAATTTTAAAATTTTAGTCTTAATGCTAATGATAATCATTAAATCCATTAACTGGCTTTTTGCGAGTAATATGTGAAACTAACAAACAAACACAGTATTACACATGTGAAAATATATCTGACACATCAAATTTTAAAAATAACAAAACTTAATTTAATGAATTTAATAATTATCATTTGATTAGGATTAAATTTTTTAAATTTTAAAAATATAAAAATTGAAAATCACTAAATTAAATTACATGGATGCAAACTACAGAGTGTAATAAATGAAGTGGGAGTGAGCGAGAGACTGACCGTACAGCCTTCTTTTTTATAAATCCCAGCAGGAGGCAAGAGGATTGCGAGCATAATATCACCACAGTCCGCCGCTTCCTTGTTCTCGTCTTGCGCGCTGCTTGTATTTTTGCAGCTAAAGCATCCACATTTGATGCATATACACATGTTGATGGATGGATATATTTCAATCAAACAGCTTGTATTGGGTTTGTTTTAATCTGCATGATGGAGCTTCCCAATGCTTAGTTTTATAGACCCCTATGGCTATGGCCAAGATGCTGCGGTGATTTCAACAGTAACCATTTTGCCAAAAGAATAAATGAGGGGAATCGGATTTGCTCTATTTTATGACATCATGGATGTGTCGTATTAATGGAATGAATTAATAAAAGTTTAATAGGAATTTTTGTATTAAGAGTCAGATTATATTTTATTTTTTTATTTAAATAATGGGTGAATTAGTAGGAGAGCAATTTTTTATTTTAATTGATTGGTCGGTTTTGACCTTGGTTTAATCGGTTAATTCGATCAGTTATTGAGTTTTGAATCTCGAAATTGAACCGATCGAAAAATCAAACTTATTTTATTTTTAAATTATTTAAAATATATATTTTTTATAATATATATTAAATATCATAGAAACCCAATCCAATAACCAAAGGTCGAATAATTGGAAAAACCAATCAAACTGACTGAAAGAGAGTTGGTTCAATTTGGTTGGTTTTCTCATGTTAAAGTTGGTTGAGTCAGTTCGAAGAAAAAGCATGACCAAATCGACCAATGTAATCAATTGCTCTCCTTTATAAATTAGTTTTTGTATGTTAAACTAAAGAGAAAATTGATATTTTCTGTTAAAAATTCTATCTACTTCTACTATTAAAAATTGACATAGTTGAAACCACGGGAGTTAAGTGAGATGTCAATGATCTCTCTTACATTAACCTCACGGGAGTTAAGTAAGATGGCAAAGGTCTCTCCTTCATTAACCAGTGATCGAGAGTTCGATCCTTGTCTTGAGCATGGAATAACTTTAAATTTTGTGATAAACATCTACTTTTTTTAATCAACCTACAGAGAATGAGTTGAAGTGGGGCACATTTGCAAGCTGTTTTCATGTATGTAGATTAAAAGAGATTTTACATTGACTGGTTCGGCTGCTCTCTTTTATCATGTTTTTGCTTTAATGTGATGCTTGATTCTTTGAACTTTAGACCTTGGGGGGCATCCATCAAATTGGTGGCTTCTGCTGTATCATTTTCAATGTGGAAGATCAAGTGCACATGTAATGGATATATATCATTTGATAAGTAATAATATGGGTCATTTCTACTATTTACCCTTATAATTTTTAAATTTTAAAATTTTAGTATTGACTCAAACAGTAATAATTAAATCCAATTAGTAATCTTGTACTATGCGTACAATTGTAAGTTTAATCCATATTCTCCAATTAGACCATTCTTAGTCCCTATACTTTTCGAATTTTAAAATTTCAATCTTGACGGAAATGACAGTGAGTAATCCATTAATTGGATGTTTAGTGAGTAATATGTAAAAATAACAAACTGACATGACATTACACATATGATAATATATTTATTGCATTAGATTTTAGAAATAACAGAACTTAATGAATTTAACAGTTATCATTTGATGAGAACTGAAATTTTATAATTCGAAAAATATATAGATTAAAAATGACCAAATACATAAATTATCAAATACGCAAAAATAAACATTTTGGCAAAACTACAAATTATTTGAGATACTCTTGACAAAGAAAATGCATGCTTGGGGTGATTGTGTTGATTAAAATTAGTCCAAGTTTTCCAATCTACTAATATTTCTATTAATGTTGGTTCTAAAGGAATATTTTTTAAATGGTTAAAATATGTTATAGGTTATGTAGTTTTTATAAATTTAGAATTCAATTTCTATATTTTTTATTTTAAGGAATTTAGTCCATCTAATTTTCAGATTTTAAAATTTATATTTATATCAACATTGTTATATTTTTTTGTTAAATTTGTTGGTGTGACATTTTGAAATAAAAAAAATTCTCACTTGATAGCAATATAACTAAAAAAATAGATGTCGTTAGGAACTTGAATTTAACAAAATAATCTTAATAGTGTTAATAGTTGGATTTGAATTTTGAAATCTAAAAAATAGATGGATTAAATTCTAAATTTCGTAAAGAGTATAGGGACTTATAGGAAATTTTAACCTTTTTATATTCATGTATGAAATGGTTGTTTTGTTGGGATTAATTTGGATTTAATCAATTTAAGTTTGAACCACTTCAAATGAAAGGTTATTTTTAGTTATTTGTTTGGATTTTAATATTGATTATTTCACGTTTAAGTCATTTCAAGTATGAATTGAACGAGATTGAATTATTACTTTTTTATTATTATCAAATCGAGTTAAATGAGATTTAAATTTTGATTGAGTTGAGTTTTCGAGTTCATATCAGAATTAAAGAATAACGATTCTTATGACCCTCCATCTTAAAAAAAAGTCATTTTAATCTTTCATTTAAATTTTCGTTTCTTTTAGCCTTTAAACTTGCATTGTTTATCAAATCACCTTTAAATGGAAAAAAAAATTAATGTTTGTTAGCTTTGTTGACGTGACATATACGTATAAACAATTAATTAAATTTTTAAATATTACTTATGTGACATCCACGTATATGCCACATTTTGACAAACAAGACAAATTTAAAGATTAAAAAAACGAAAATTTAAATAAAAACTAAAATAATTTTTTTTAAGTTGGGCCAATCTCTCATGACTTTTTTTTTCTTAAATTTTGTCATGACTTCACTAGCCCTATTCCTTCTCAATGGGCTCTTTCTTGGGTTACCAACATGTAAAAGTCTTTACCTTATTCTCTTATTTTCAAAGTTTTCATTTTTTTCCCTCTTACTTTTCTATATTATTTTCTTCTTAATTTACTCTTAAAAATAAAAGTTTTCACTAAAAACATTTGAGATAAATTTTTATTGATTTTTTATTAAAATATTATAAAAAATTATTATTATTATTTTATCAAAATAATATGGGTTCCAAATTATTTACTATAATATTATCTTTTAAACAGTAAACAGATCAATTTGATCTTACATTTATTAAAATAATATTTATTTCATATTATTTAAGTAAATAATTTATTTTTATAATATTTAAATAAATCTATTTTTATAGTATGCAAATAATTTTTGAAATAAAATAAGGGTTTAAACATTGAAATAAAACAAAAAGTAAATATTTAAGTGAAAAAACAGGTATAATTCAATAGGTGATTTAAGTGAATTTTCAATTGGCAGCCTTCTTGAATATTAAACAAACTACTGTGATTTTTTTTTATTTATTTTTGATAAAAAGAGTTTACAAGATAAGCAGTAAGAAAAATAAACAATAATATATATTTTTTATTTTTTAAGATATTTATCGGAGTGAAACTAATAACTAATCATTCGTATTTTATAGGCTTATTAAAAAGTATTGTGTAATTTTCAGTGTGTCCTTCAGATGGTGTAATTTATCTATTTATATGATATGGTATTGTTTATTGATAAGACAATCTAAGTAGGTATTATGTGTGTAGACACACACCCTACTTTAGGTTAACCACATGTTTTTATGATTTTGAGTCCATGCAATTTCACAGTGCAAAACCTCATAATATAATATCAAATTTGATTTGTCGTTATATAAATTTACCTCACGAACTTAGATCTTGGGTTAAACCTGTAAACCTGTTAGCTCCTTAGGATTCGATCCAAGTCTAAATCTAAGACGGATTTATCCAACTATGATAATGATACTAACAAAAAAGTAAATGATGGTGAAGAGTTTTAAAACTAAGATGAATTTTAATATTGCTGTAATACACACTGTCAGATGCACCTTGAAAAACCCATGTGATTGTGCTTTAAGACCCCAAATAAATCCAAATAAGCTCTTGTCATTATAGTATGAGTCTTTTTTTCTTTTTTACATTCCAAATCCTAAAAACATATTCCACCCTATATTTTTCTACCTACCCTATTCATTATCACTCCACAAGTTAAAACTAAACCCAACAAAAAAAACACTAAAAGTAGAAAACTTTTTCCTTTTTTTGGCATCAAAATTCAACATTTGCTTATCTTCAATCTCCTCACAGCTGACAAGAACATCCTACACACAGAACATGCAATAAAAAACACAGATTCAGCTCTTTGTTACTCAAACTTTGTATATATATGTATATATAAAAAATGGGTTTTATGTTACTTACTCCCATGGTACATCACCAACCATCATCCAATCCCCTTCTTTATCTTCATATGTTAACACATGGTATTTTTCATAATGGTCACCATCAACCTCAGCTTCAGCCCCTACAATAAAGAAAGAATAAAGAAAACCCATCATTCTATATAGTCTATATATTATATTTTTGATGAGAGAAAATTGAAATATTTACAGATAATATTTGTGTTGAACATGTGTTGAAGTGTTCTTATAAGCTCATCATAATTATCATGAGCCAATAAATCCAGTTTTCTCCCAATGGGAATCCCGTCCATGTAAACTTTAACAAAGAAAGTTGCACTGTTGCACTCATTTTCTTCTTCACCATACGCTTGCCTTAGCTTCGCCGGCGCCGGCCAATCCGGTGGTTGTTCCCTGCCGTACAAATGATTTCCTTTTTCCGATCAGTCCAAAAACAAGCATTATGTTAAATAAAAAAAGGGAGAAAAGAAAAAGAGTATGAAAGAACCTTGGGGAAGCTGAAATGCTAAGACCAAGTCTAAGATCAGTGGTGAAATCCATGTGAGATGAAGCAGATGAAGCAGCAAAGTGATGGTAATTAGTGCTGCTTTCGAAAGATGATGATGGTGAAGAAGAACTTGTCGCTCTACCCATTGATATGATATGAAGATTGAAAGATGAATGAGCCGCCACCTTGGGTTTTATTTATATAACAAACATAAAAGATTAGCAGCATATATATATATAGTTGGAAGATACGAAGTGGTACTAAATTTTTGTTGGGAGAATCAAAGGGAGGCAATTTCTTGAAATTACTGGTTGTGTGGTTGGGCTGCAATGTTGTCATGGTAGCCGACATGTACACGCGTCGTTTACCGAACCCAACTTGTATTAATCATGATTTTCACTTTCTTTTTGGTAGAGGGGGATTTCGATTCAATAAGGTTGATGTGTAGTTCAATGTTTTGTGTTTGCTTCTCTTATGTTTCAAGGATTTACATTAGTTTTTTTTTTTATTAATACTGCATAGATTCAGATCTTATCAAGTGTAATTGTAAGAATTTTTTAATAGACGAGGTGCTCTCATTTTATGAATATATTATCGTTATTTTTTAGACACTCGAGCACTGAACAGGGCTAATGAGTAAAATCTCTAATAGGGACAATATCAATCTGTTGAGAAATTAATGTATTTCAACGTATTTGAATCTACATTTTTTTACATTGATAATAATATTCATTCTAATTGACATTAAAATAGCTTAGTTAACAACATTGATAAGATAATTAAGTAATTGCAAAAGGAAAACATACATTAATTAATTATGTCAATGGGAACAGGGATACAATAGCATCGAAGTTGTAAATGTTAGGACATGTAAACTCGAAATTGCTGTCCCAAATCTATGTTCAATGGATATAATTATCGTCCTCCACAAAACATAATTAAGGGAGAGCATATTGGTAATGATGACTTCCAAGTAATAAAATTTGTTCATACTAAAAATTAGGCTTTAATAATTTCATCACTTTTCATATATTTGTAATTATTAAAACACAAATTAATTATTTTTAATATAATTTTTATAAATAGTATATCAATTTAATGAAAAAAATGATATTAAGAGAAAAAATTCGAATAATAAATTTTTAGCGTTTGTTTTATTTATTAATCTTTTTCATCATATCATTTATGATTTTTTTTAATTATTTAATGACATTTCAGTAATATTTTTCATATTATTGATACATAATTTTGATAATTTTTATCCCGAACCCATAATCATGAATCATAAACCCCAAATCTTGAATCGTAAATCTTAAATCTTGTTTGAGGTTTGAAGTTCGAGATTTAGGATTTGGGATTCAGAGTAAAAAATTGTTGAAATGTTATATCTATCAATGACATGAAAAAAATTGTTGAAATGTCATTAAATAATTGAAAAAAAACTATAAATGATGTAGTAGGATGGATCAATAAAATAATTTTCTCAAGTGATTAAATTCAAAGGTGAGCTGATTTGTATTTTAAATAGGAGATAAAACTTTTCTAATGTTGGTTTTTTTTTTTGTACTCACAAGACTCTAATGTTTTAAAAACTAGATTGATAGTTGAACCGATCAGACTATCAATTCTCGATTTAATTGATTTAATCATTAATTTAAAAATAATTAAAAATTTATAATTTGATTCAGCCATTGATTTTGTTGTCCTAATTTTAATTTTTTTATTGATTTCAAGCGTTTCACTTAAATGTCAATTCAACGTTTTTATTTGAATTGATATGTTAATCAATTTAACTAATTCAACTGATCCACCAGTTTTGATTCTGATAATATTATAAGACTCGAGTATAAGTGATATTTAAAATATAGTATAATGTGAAAAAATAAAAGGTGAGTTCACACACTATTATATCCCCCCAAACACTATTATAATGGCTAATGGGTTCTCCTCAAAGAGAGAAACCTAAAGAACTAAAAAAAATCCCATCATAGAGAAATGCAATGTAACTCAAAAAGTTGGGATTGGATTGAATCAAAATCTTTACCCCACGTGCAGAATCCACGTGTGGAAGGTAAGTTCTTTGTCTCACCTTAAAATAAAAAAAATAAAAAAAAAACATGATTATTGATTATGTCTTAAAATGACAATCTCACCACAAAACAAGAAAAGAGGGGAACAACCAAATCCTTGCTTACACCAAAAGAAACGCCAATTTTGCGAAAGGGAAGTGAAACAAAGATCAACAAAAGCAAAAGTTGATGTTCCCCACCATCCCTACCCATCCCCTTTTACTGTTTTCCCATCACTTTTTTCTCTTTCTTTCCAATTTATAACCCAACCCCCTTTTTCATATATATTGTTTTAACTATGAGGTTTTTTAGTTATATATAATGATATGAATTAATTGTATCGGATGTATCCGGATTATGATTCGGATTTTAAAATGATTCTCAAATTTTACTTGTTTTAATTGAATCTTGGTGGTGGTTTGAGAAAAGAGAATTAAAAGACGATTCAACTGGTGGGTTGAAAGTCTTAAAGAGGATTTAGGCAGAGGCGAAATTAAAATATTTTTTCGGAAGGGTCAGAAGTAAATTATAAACACTTGGGAGTCAAAATAAAAATTTACTATTATACTGATTTATATTCTTAAAATTTTATCACTGTCAATCTTCCTCTAGTTTCGTCGCTGAATTTAAGGAGTTGAGAATCAAGGAGAGAGTTTGAGAGTGTAACAGATCATTGTCTTGAATGAGCTTCATAAAGCTATTTAACGTGGCCTCTCTTGATTGATGGGCTGCCACTAAAATTTTTGTAGTCTAGGTATCTCTTGTTAGGTCTGCCGTTGACGATGTAACTTGATGGAACATGATTACAATGTGCGTGGGAATGATTGGTGACAATAAATTTATTAGGTGAAACTTATTCTCTGACGGAACATGTCTTAACAAGTTGTTTCATTGTGAAGTGTGTTCAACAAATCTTCAAAACATTAGTCTCATATCAATAAGGTGTCTTAATGAATTTAACATCAAAATAATTGTTGAATATTAACTCTATATGTGATAAAAGACATATTTAAAATACACGAATCAATTTTTAAATAAGTGTGGTTAAAAATGAAAGAAAGAATGAAGACATACTTTTGAAATTCCAGAAGCCACAAAATTGTTGTCACACCCTTCCATGGAAAATCTCCATCATAGTGTCTACTCATCCTATGGGTTTCTTTTTTCTTCTTTTAATTGTTTAAAATTTTACAGTTGTATTTGTCAGTCAATTTACATAGGAATAGGATTGCTTTTTATTTCCCTATGCAACAATGTCTCACATATAGGCCCTCGGGAGAGAACTTTGGGTTGGAGGCATGATCCCATTTTTGGGCTTTGCTTTTCTTATTTTCTTTTAGATTATCGATTCTTAATTTGATTGATTTGTTAAATTTAATTAAATAAATTATAAAATTTAAAAAAATAAAAAATTTTGATCTTTACTAGTTTCAGATTGATACTCTCGATTGGTTTTCGGTCTAATTCTAAAAACAATGCTCTTTTCACAAATTACTATTAAATTATATTTTTTTTTCATGTTGGTATTTTAATTTTTTTTTTGTCTCACTTTGATATGTGAACGATAACAGAACATGCCATTAAGTATGGGGAGAAGGTTAATAAAAGTTTTTAAAATTTTAGGGGTCTAATTAAAATTTTCAAATCTTTTAGAAGGTTTGATTAAAATTTTCAAAAATTGTGAGTCATAATGAAAAATTTTCAAGCTACTATAACTTTTCGCCACTCATTTGAACTAACATTTTCGTCTAAGGCACAAAAATAATAGTTTAAGTATTAAAGTGAAACACGCAAAAAAACTTTAAATATCAAAATAAAAACATGAGTATGACTTAGGAATTAAATCGTAAACTAATCTCTCTTTTCTAAATTCAGAATCATATCAGATTGAACTTTTAAATGAAACAAAACGAGTTTAATATATTTTCTTCATTATATTTTCTTCATCTATAAAATTTAAGTCCAATACCTTATTTAAAAGATAGGGTTAATATGGAATTTAGCGAATGATTCCAGTGAAAAAGAAGATGATGTTCATCTTAAGAGTATCCGGGTTCGAGCGCATGTGTGTAAGGTGTGTGCGTTATCAAAAGGTTAAAAAAGTATGAATAGATACTAACATGTAATCACATCAATATATTAAAAAAAGAAAAAGAAAAATGATAGGGTTAATATGTAATTTGTCTCTTGAAAAAGAGTATAATATTTTATCCTGATCCATTGTTGATGCAAAAAAATATTATACTTTATAAAGAGTTTTTTATTTTTTGAAATTTATATCTATCACGTGATATACTAAGAAGTTGTCAAGTGTCAAAAACAAATTGGTTATCAATGTCATATAAACAAAAACTAAAGTATTAGTATAGAGATACTAACCTAAATGAGGGAATACAAACTTAAATACCGACTAAGTTAAAAGAATCAAAAATCAACTAAGTACTTTTAGACAAACTTAAAAATATCGAATTGAATTTAATACCACATTTAATATGTTAATTAGAAGTGTAGAAATGTGAAAAAACCAAAGGCAGTTTTTTTTTTTTACTATTTTTCATGTTCGTTTTACGATTCATGTTTGAGGTGCGTGACTGTCATTTCCAACAAAGTCGTATCAAATATTCGAATCTAAATCTTTCCTTTGAGAATACAATGTATCTTACCGTTATATCAAATCACTTGTTAGTAAAACCAAATGCAGCTTTGGTGAATGACATGATGAAAAACAAGACATCAGCCGCCTACACAATATTTAGGGGTAACATTACGCTTCCCCCTATTGTCCAAAGCAACTCTTGTCTTTTGCTTGTATAGCCTTTTTCTTTTTGCAGCTGCTACAATTATGTCCTTTTTCTCTTTCTTTATTACACGTTCTTAAGTAGATTCTATGTCTGCATATATGGTCATGCCAATCCCTAACTCTTAAGACCCCAAATCTGTGCTTACCAGTATTCTGGTTTCTCGCCATTGCTTTCAACTAATATACTTTAGCCTTTACCATCTAACTAATGCAATAGCTACCTGGGAATGAGATTTCAATTCGAAAATCAACTTAACTAAATTTTAAATTTTATTAAAAAAAACCCGTTATGTTATCTATCGATTTAGAATCTTAATTAATAAATGATTGTATTTAGAGACAAAATTAGAAATTTTGAAATCTGAACGATTTAGGGTTTTGGATCTTCTCAAATTTTGAAGTTCAAAGCCTCCAATTGAGAATTTGAACGGTTTTAAGATTGATTCAAGGAAGAACAAGAGGAAATGAGCATGATGGGGGCTATTTCTGGTTGAAGGAGCTCACCAAAGATGGTGGTAATGCAAGGTGTGGCAATTACGTGGATACCAAATGTGAATTAAATAATAATTTTATTGTCACGCTCGATTGTCGTCACACCGTTAATGGCAAGTAACAACTCAATGACTATAATTAGTGATCATATTGCAAAATTTAGTGATCATAACATAATTTAAATAATATATAAGTGATAAACTTATTATTTGCCCATTTACTAAGGGAGCTGATGCTTCAAGTTGAATGGTAAAAAAAAAAATCAATTTAACTCAATTTTGAGCATTATGCATGGAAAAAACACCAGGAGAGGTCATTAAATTATTAATAAGTTTATATTTTGATCGCTCAACTTCAAAAAAATACAAATGATTATTGAACTATTTGAAGTTTTCATTTAAGTCATTAAGTTATTAAAATCATTGTTGTAAGGTCTTATTGCATTCTCCTTCTCTTTTATAATTTAGTTTTTTTTATAAAATAGTTTTGAACGTCATGAGTCTGCGAACTAAAATCCAAACAATTTTTTTATTCAATCTCTGACATTAACCATTAGCTTGATTTGGATTTAAGGTATGTTCTTCTACTTATTGATGGGTACTAATCCACCATACTGATCGTCAAATTATCTCTTGAAACTCGGTAACAAAACTTTAAAAAAAACTTGACAAATTTTTTTTGACGAATTACAATAACAGCGCAAAGCCTGAACAACAGAAGCGATTAGCACGACTTAAACTCAAGTCACACCTGAAACGGTGAATACCTTTCACCATCATGCCATCACATGAAATTAAGAAAAAAAACCATATTAAAAGATTGTTTAAATGAGTATGAAAGTGAAGAGACTTTGCCTGAGAAATGAAAGACAAGGCTGTAAGTAAATAATTGTGGAATGAATCCTTATTGGCTGCCAAAAGAATAAATACAAACAATAAAAATTAAAGGACATAGGTGAAACCCCAATTTTGGAACAACAACAACAGCAGCAGCAAATTTCTGGAATTTGGGGAACAGGAATGAAATGGAACAGGAAGAATTTGCTGCTGAGGATTTTGGGTTTTTTAAACAAAGCATTTATGACATATTAAGTGTGGGTTTGGATAGATAATGTGGTGCATTTAGCTTACTTTTTATTTCACCTTACAGTATTGTTACAGTATCTAATTTCACTGCAACCATTGTTTTTACACTAACCATAAGAAAACACATCGTCTATCCAAACCCATACTAACAAAGTCTAATTGTAGACTAGGTTCTTTTTTAATTTAGCTTTAATGCTCAATTTGGTACTTAGTGTTTATTTTGATCTAGTTAAATAGAATTTGACTTCTTATTTCAAATTGGTACCTAAATTAGGCTTTTTGATCACTTATCGTAAATGATTTATTTGAATAAATTTAAACTATTAAACCAAATTTAAGTACTTAATTGGATAAAAAGAAAAAATTCTTTAAATACCAATTTGAACCTTAAAGCTAAATTTAGATACTAAAATGTATATTTATCTTTTTAGTTTTTGTAAAATTCAAGGAATTTCTTAATTTTTGTAAACTAGATATATGAAAAATCAAAAAGTTTTTATTTTTAGGGAACCTTGCTTGAATCCAATTGCCTGGCCCAATGCCGTCAATAATTCATATGGTCCTTATGCATGGCCCTAAGGCCACACCAAAATCAAGATACATGGTTGCCTCCGAGAAACACATGACTCAAGACTTAATATGGATTTGGATGAGCAATGCGGTGCAGTACATTTAGTTTATTTTTTGATTTACGTTACAATATCTAATCACACCGTCATCGCTCTTTTTACATTAATCGCAAGTAAATACACCGCTCATCCAAACTCACACTTAATCAAGCTAACTTGTTTGAGCTCGATTGAGCTAATTTGTATTCAAATTTGAGCTCATTCATACTTCAGCTCTTTCTATATAATAAAAGTAAGAAAATAGTTTCATAATATAAAAATATATTAAAATGAAAAACTCGATTAAGCTCGCAAGTAGTTCAAATTGAGTATTACAGTACTCGAATTTGAATTGATCAATAACTCAAGCTCGACTCATTAATTATCAAATCTAGTTAGTTTTTTTTTCGAATCAAACACGAATAACTCGCAAACATCAATGTCTCATTTACACCCTTCATAATGATAATAATAACAGCATGTAATCTAAACAGGAAATATTTGGTGATACAACAATCAATGCATGTATAAGCATTTCTGAATTACACACTGTTCATATACAAAAGTGTATAAGCATTTGTATTCATGCAGCTTCAAGCATCGGGCTGTTTGACTCCCTGCTCTTTGCCAGTAACCCAGAATTCTGACTTGCTGATCCGCTGCCCAGAGCATCATCTGCTAGTTTTAGATTAAACAAAGCGTCAGCCAATGATTGATCGGTTCCTTCTGAATCGCTAACTCCAGCTTCGGGATTCAGATCTTTAAGGTTTTCATTTCCGATTTCTAGCTCCAGTTTCCTGAATTCCTCTTCGATATCTTCATCCTCCATGTCCAGGGACGGAGCTGGTTCTTCGACATTAAAAAATGAACATGTTAGACAAGAAGACAGTACGCAATAACTCAATGGAAATTAATTGCCATTTCACAATAACTACAAGGATGGCTAATAAATACTACCTAGAGCCTTTTCGACTTGCTTTTGTGAATCAATGCTCTCGTCAAGTTCTTCTAAACAAAGCTGAACTTCTTCAATGCTTATTTTATTCTCCTTTATCGCTCGTGCTCCGATCTGGATTGCTTCAGTTACCTGCCATTGGGGAGTAATACATCAGCTTATTCACTATCTGCCAATTTTCTCGATGTCTAAAACCGAAGTCAGAAGCTCAACTATGTCAAGTTTATATCACGAAAAGGGAAGTTTTAAGTTTTAGCAGCTGACCTGTTTCGTTGATTCCGCATTTGCAATAACAGTTAAGACCTCTTCCACTCTGTTAAGAAGTGAGTTACATTTCTCTCTATTCTCGGTGCCCAACTTCATCTCTTTTGCATGTCTCAAGGCCAATTTCTTGTTCCTGGACTTCAACGAGGCTAATGCTGACTGTCTTGACCTGCAAAATATAAACTCAACCACAAGACTGGTATATTTAGAGCTTAAAAACACTGAGCCATGCATATAAGATGCAAATGGCTTTAAAATCAATACATTTGTCTTGAAATATAACTGAACTTCTGAACCAGTCGGTATAGTGCAACTGACTCCTGTCCTAAACCGATTAACCATTAACCATCTTCATATGCATTAATCATAATTCAACAGATGAAATAAGACCAAAAGACTCAAAAGAAGGATTACATTTCCCAGCGCCGGTCGATCACATCGAGTTGTTGTTGAAGTTTTTCTTGAGTCCAAATCAGGTGGAGAGTGTCGAAATCTAAACTCGAGACACCAGAAACCACAGCTGACGAAAGGGAAACTTTTACACCCTGCAATAAATCAGATTGCTCGCAGTAACAAAAAAAAATTGCAAAGACTATAACTCAAGCCAGTTTATCGACACAACAAGCAACACACACCTCAATTAGTTCTTTCTTGTTGGTGGAGAGATATTGACCTTTCCTGCACCCTGACAAGTAACTCAACAAAGCATAACCTTCCTTTTGTCCTCCACACATACTCTCAAACTTGTTCCTCGTAACAACGCAATATGAATTCCAGTGGCTTTCGGACAAACACTTAATAACTTCATCAGCTTTCTCCTAAGAACAATTAGATTAAAACAGTTCAAATATTCCAATTTTTAGTTCATGAAATAGTACTTTCCACAAACATGTTGCAAACCTTCAACAATGTTGTAAGAATCAGACAATCTTCAAGAAGGATACTTTCAGGAGACATTGTTGATCTGTTCATCAAGCTTTTCACTTTGTAAAATAATTGAGTTATTCTCCCACTATAAGGACCCACTATGTCCGAAATTCGAGTTATTTCACCTTCATTATACATAATAAACTGAATTTTTCATCAAAATAATAAAACCCAAAAATTCCATAAAACAAAACAATAAAACAAGCCCATAATTTAGCTCACCAATACGTGATCAATGCACAAAGGAGTTAAGCCTCCTCTATTAAACCACTCATTTTTCACCTACAAAACACTTTATAAGCAAAACGAAATATAGATCAATTTTATAAGTGAAAAATAAGTAGAAAATTGAAAACCTGGGGAGGGGAAATGATGAAGACACCAAAGTGGCGGGCGATTTTTAAGATCAAATTTTTCCAGAACTGGAATTTGGGTTCCCAATCGGATTTTTGACCGCTAAAAGCTTTAAACCGGGCCGTTGCGATTAATTCATCGTCCCAATCAGGTACTTCTTTTCTTATGAATTCCTTCACTGATTTCGAATCCATTTTCTTCTGAAAATCGAAATATTCAATTGAACTCCCGCTCAACCCAAATGCTTCCGTTAGGTTTTTGCAAATTTCTCGAGAAATTAACTAGGAAAAAAAAAAGAAAATCCCAAGGCGATTTGGATTGTGAAGCGGATCTAAACTTGGATCCAAGCCCAATTGAAATCTTTCACGGCTTTTTTCTTTTTAACATTATTAGGGTATTTAGGCCTTTTACATGAGAGAAATAAATTATTTTAATATCAATATTTATTGCATTAATAAAATTTTATATATATTCATTCATTCAAGATGGAAAATTACGATTTAAACACGTCACTCAATATTTTTTTTTTGTGAATTACAAGAGAAGGATAATATCGTAATAGCAATGCGACTAACGATTGAAATTCAAGTTACACTTGAAACGATGAACACATTAAATATCACTCAAACTTTAAACCAAATGTTAATCAATTCTTGAGTGGGTTGAATAGAAACTTACAAATATATAAACCGATAAATATTTAAGAACATGATATTTTACAGTGTCTATGAAATTATATAATAAAGTGAATATTGATTAGATAATATGGAATATCTTCTCCTGATCACACACTAAAATAAATATAAACAAATTTCTACTTTATCAATATAAATATAAATAAATATTTCAGTGTTCTCTTTGAGTGACTACATTGGCCTTCATGCATCAAGGCATGCAACCTATGTGCCACACACTACCGATAGGTACTAATCAAGCGATTCAGAAAACTTAGTGTTCGATCGTTGAGAGGCTTACGAACTCATTAATGATGCACGACCGAAACAATGGGAGGAAACTGATGGCAGTCAGGATTGTAAAACATGCAATGGAGATCATTTATCTCCTCACTGATCACAACCCAATTCAAGTCATTGTCGATGCTACTGTAAACAGGTAAGTCTCTCAACTATGGTTCATTTCATCACTTAATGCTATAACCTTTCATGTTATAACAATAGACCTTGTGAAGATGCTACCCGTATCGGCTCAACTGGTGTTGTTAGGCATCAGGTTGTTGATATATTTTCTCTTCGTCGTCTGAATCAATAGGCCCTTTTACAACATTAAAAAACATACCCATTAGATATTAGAACTCATAGCACGTTTGGAGAATTTTGTGTTTATGTTTTGAAAGCTCTTTGTTTTTGGGTTTCAGGGTTTAGTTTTGATCTCCATCTTTTGTACTATTCGTTCTTTTGTCATTATAATAAAATTATCTTTGCCCGTGATTTTTATTTCCTCTTTGGAGGGATTTTTCCACGTTAAATTTGTGTGCTCAATTTATCAATTTCTTCCACTATTTTTACTTATTCGTTGTTTAATCGGGTCAATCTCCAAGAGTAACTTAACACTGCAAAAACTTATTCATATATCATCAATCACACAATAAATTTGGACGCAATCAATATATCAATTACACATTAACTTAGATTTAATGTACAATATGTAACGTGAATTTTGATTTATTTCAATTTTACATAAAATTTTAATTTCGATTATTATAAATATTTAAAAAAATAAATAAATTCAATTATTCTCATATTGGTAAATAAATCCGACTATTTTAATGCTTGCATGTATGTTCTGTTGAGGTTGATTGCATTTTTAATTCAAATTTTCTTATGGTTTAATCAACCAATAAACAATTTTAGGATATTTATATTTAAATTTTACAAATGTTGTAAATTTAGGTAGATTATAAATTAATTGGAGAAAACTACACGTATCAATATGTTAATTAACCATTTTTTAGGTTCTTGTTGTAAACTGATCAACGTTCCAATAAACATTAGCATGTTATGTGTAGACAATTTTTGTTCCAAATTTTGAATCGATTTGTGTTTCAATTCGTTTTCATTTCAAGTAACATTGGTCTGTACAACACAAGACAAGTTCAAAGTAATATTCTTATTAGGCATATTAAAATAGAATCGATCTGCATTCATTTCAACATTCATTTTAAGAAACATTGGTATGTACGATACAAGACAAATTCAAGACGATATTTTTACTAGGCATACTGAAATAGGATCGTTCTACATTCATTTCAGGTAACATTGGCATGCACAATACAAGACAAATTCAAGACAATATTTTTGCTAGGCATACTGAAATAGAATCGTTCTGCATCATTTCAGGTAACATTGGCATGCACAATGCAAGACAAATTTAGGGAAATATTTTTGTTAGGCATACCGAAAGAGAATCAATATCCACATTGATTTGAGCATTCATTTTAGGTATTATTGGTATGTACGATAGAAAACAAATTTAGGATAATTTTTTTGGTAGGCATACTAAAAGAGAATCTATTTCACATTCACTTTAGGTAACATTAGTACGTAAGATACAAGACATATTCAAGGCAATTTTTTTTTGGTTTCCCAAGGTATCCATTAGAGTAAGCCTAGTGACTAATCCTCCGCATTCTGTAAGCTTATTATGGACAGGGGTGAAGCCAAAAAAAAATTTTAAGGGGACCGAAATTAAATTGTAATTTTTACGATAGTAAAAATGCAATTTTAGCATTTGAATAGTCTATATTTTTATAATTTTTAAATGATTAAATCAAAATTTTATTGATAAGTGCCAAAAGTAACATGTTTTAGCCTCATACTTACGGCTATTTTGGATGATTATTCGATTTAAAACGGTGAGTTTTATGCTCTTCATCCTGTAAATTCGTGTTCCTACACTTAGGAGAGCATTTGAGAGCAAAATGAGTGAAAAACGAGCAAAAATCAAAAAATTGAAGCATATTTTAGGAGCCACACGGGCTGGACACACGACCATGTGAGACTAGAGGGGGATTTCTTCTTGTTAGGGTTGAAATCCTAGATTTTACCAGCGATTTCTCTATCTCAAGGTAAGAATTATGACTTTTCTTATTTAGAAAACACAGATCTGTAAGAGTACTTGGAAAAGATAGGACCAATGGGTTTTTTGGGTTGAGATAAGTTTAAAGGTAAATCATACGAGTTTTAACGATATTTCTCTGTTCTATAAAATAGTGGTTGCTGCAATATCTTGTCGATTGCTGAATCTGGAATCTGAGCTTGCTACTTGTAACCATAAGGTGAGTCCCTAGACTAACTCTTGCATGTGCATTATGCATTCTAGAAACTTCTATGCTAAGTGACCAAATTGTGAAATCGAAACTAGTAAAGTATAATGTGATGACTCTAATGAGGAATGAGAGATTTATGATCCTGCATGCACGGATTGCACGAAATGTGATGCTAAGTCATTATATGATAGGTCCATGTATGATGAGTCTGTGTCTGTCTCTGAAGTCATCTAAAGGGGTCCTTTGGGATAAAAAACACGAATCTTCGAAAGAAAAAATCCATGACACCATATTATGTAAGACCATAGTTGGACTATGGCATCATATGGAAAACTCAAAGGAAGGTTATTACCGAACGGGGTTTTTGTGTGTCTCGAGACGATGAGGGGTAAAACTCACAAAATGTGAGTCTAGGCAAATTCCTATCGCCTAAAACACTTGTAAAGGATGCCTTTGTTGTAATCTCTGGGTATAGAGGCATTTGAGGCAATCTCTATTAAAGGAAACGCCTTCATGACGTAGTCTAAAGAAAGACTCTTGTGGTTATTGTTTGAAGGGAATGCCTTTGTGGCAGACCCTGCACAAAAGAAAAGAATATTTGACAAACTTTGATGGAGCAAAGTATATGGTATTCTGAAGAACGATAAGTATGGCAATCTATGAAGGAATAATGTGTGAGGTGAACTCTGAAAGAAATGCTCTGTATGAAGTGTTATAGCTAACCCTATATAGTAACAACATATGAACAAAGAAGCTAGAGTGCGCCATAGTATGTGGCGAATCAAGAGTATTTTGCATGTGAGACCCTTTGTAACAAGAGTGGTTAAGGAATCAAGAAAGGATAAGACGAAGAGCGCGAATGAGGTATCTAAGATATGAAAGGAAAGTTATGATTTTAGTGTGAAGTGTGACACTTATGGCATAATGAATGGAATCTTAGAGATGTGTCCGCTAGAGTCAAACTAAAGAATAGGAACAAGGAGAAAAATAATGGAGCTCTTAAACCAAAATTAGGTAAATAAAGGTTTACTCACTAAGTTCTCATGAACTTACCTCTATGTTTTCATGTCACAAGTAAGCTGAATGAGACTATGCCGGGAGTGATGACACCAAGGCTACGCCAAAGAAATGGTGAGATGGGCTATTATGCATAAAAAATGAGTGAAGTGACATGTTCAAGTCTGACAGAAATATTATGATTAGGCTAAGCCTTGCAGTGTAAATTGAAGGTGTTGGCCAAATAAACGAAGCCAATACCATTGCTCAGAGGAAGAATAAGTGTAATATATATACTTGTAAGTCTTCGTCGAGTGAATAGTATTGTTTAATGGTTGTAAGTACATATCGTACACCTAAACATAAATTTGTTGGGCAGCGTTACTAAATAAGATGTATATGTTTTGAAAGTTTGTATGTTTAGTTATGTATAAGTCTATAATAGAGTGGTAACACACGAGATTCGGATATGGTGAATCAGATCGGGTTGAGGGCGTTACACATATTCATTCCATGATCATTCAGATTCAAACATTTTTTATCCCCAAATTCATGTCCTATACTTAGTCCATCAAACGTCATGAAATCCATACATGTAAGTTCATAAATCTTACATTTCTCATCAGAGTCATCACATCATACTTTACTAGTTTAAATTTCACGATTTGGTCACCTAGGATAGAAGTTTCTAGAAAGCATGAAACACATGCAAGAGTTAGTTTAGGGACTCACTTGACTTCCACCTTTTTTATCTCCAAACTCCAGATCTATACTTCTATCGAATGATCAACAACAATTACTGCTACAAAACATGGAAACTCATCAAAATCCACTCATATACCTTTTTTTCCAACATCTCTAACATTAAAAGTCCCAAAATGAGGCCTTGTATCTTCAGACTTACTCTTTCACAACATATTATGGAAGACCATGAATCTTACCTTAACATGAAGCACTCATTGGTGGATACCCAGATTTAAAACTTAGTTTTCGTAAAAGAAAAAAATACTCTAGTTTTTCTTTAAATCTAGACCAAAGGGTACTTCTTGAAGAAGGAAGAGGAAAAACTCTCCTTTTTCAATTTTGATTATCTAAATATACAACTTTTGTCCCTAGGAAAACTTGACACGCGTCGCAATCCTATTCTATCTGCCATATGGGTGTTTTACAACTGTAAGGAAACGTGTGCTACAATCCACCATTATGTGTATAAATAAATATTTCTGGGTCAAGTCCATCATTGGTTCCTAACCATCTCATTAGAACATAACTAGCGGCGTAAATGAATAGAATGTTCGTTGGACTGTTTGTGAACAGTTCGTATAATGTTCATTTATTAAACTAAATAAACGAGTATGAACAAAATTTTTGTGTTCGTTTAATAAACGAACGAACACAAAAAGAGGTGTGTTCGGTTTGTTTATGTTCACGTACAAGCTCGTTTATTGACTCGTGTATTTATTAATGATATTTTCTTATAAAAATATTAAAATAATATTTGTGTGTATGTATTTATTGTTTGTTTATTTATTATTTATTAACATTATTCGTGAACATGTTCAATTATATGTTTATGAATATGTTCGTTTAATGTTTGTGAACATGTTCGATTAAGTTAAATGAACATGTTCATGAACATTAAACAAATAAATATGAACACAAATAATTTTAAATAAACGAATATGAACAAAAAAATTGAAGTTCTTAACGAACACGAACACAAATCAAACATGAACAACTTCAAAAAAAAAAACAAATGGACACGAACAGAGGTTTGTTCGTTCAAGTTCGGTTCATTTACAGCTCTAAACATAACCATCACCTTAACTAGCCAAACTCGACATACAACACCTTTCAACGATGTCTCGATTACTTGAAATTCCTTAACACTTTACTAGGTTTCTCTCCTAGAGATTTCTCACTTTCTGAGACATTTTCACTCAATATTCCAATATTAATGGTTCGCCCAATCTATCCGCCAATGTATCATTTAGGCAAATAGAACTACGCCACTTTGTTTTCTTCCGACTTGTTTGCCTAGCAAAGACTTCGCTCAAGGGTGTACCCGTAGACTTCAACCTGTTAATTAAATCCAACACCTTACTTACTCATAACCTATTCCATAATTCTTACTTCTAAAACAACACTCGAGCACTAGGACTTCATCAGGCGGGATGTTATAGTCGAGGCCCTTGCCAGCCCTTAGATACGCCATTGTTTAAGGGGGTAAACGCTAACCACGAATTTTAAAACTGCTTCATACCCAGTACGAGGCTGGAACCCTTGACCACTGGTTAAGGTAAGGGCAATAGTTTTGTTTGGTATAGTAAAAGAGAATAAATATGCATTCATTTCAAATAACATAATTAATTTGCATTCGTTTCAGGTAACATTGATGTATGATATAAAGCTAAATTCAGACAATATTTTTTGTTGGGCATATTAAAAGAGAATCAATCTACGTCCATTTTTCATGTAACGTTAGTATGTACAATACAAGACAAATTTAGGGAAATACTTTTGTTAGGCATACTAAAAGATTCGATGCGCATTCATTTTAGGTAAGATTGTTATATACAATAAAAAGACAAATTTAGAGCAATATTTTCGTTGGACATACTAAAAAAGAATCGATCCGAATCCATTTCAACATTTATTTTAGGTAACATTGATTTGTACGATACATGACAAATTAAGAATAATATTTTTTTTGGAACATACTAAAAGATAATCAATCCAAATTCATTTCATGTAATACTGGTATGTATGATACAAAACATATTCAAAGTAATATTGATACGATATCTAGAATTACCCATAGCCCTTCCCAAACCCTTAAATAGGAGGATAATGCGCTTCAACGCATTCAAACACACGTCCTCCTGCACTGAAAATAATGTCGATGCCAATCAAATTAAGACCCAATCAAACTAAGACTTAATCAACTAAACATTAAGTTTTTTACAATCTTATTGACTTCCCAATTCCCAAATAACATGATCCTACATCAATGCTCCCCAAAAGCCTTTCTAATGTATATTCAGCAACAAATTTTCTAATCCAATTACTTTATAGCCAATGAAGATTGAACCAAGCAAAATGATATCATTATAAAAATCACAACATACATTAATAATTATCATACAAGTCATACCCAAGAATAACAAAAGAGCAAACATTCCATAACAAAAAAATAACATCATAAAATACATAAAAACTATCATGAGGCATCAATTAACAAAAGATTATATTAAGTTTTTGACATAAGGAAACTATAAAAGTACTCAATCTACTAAATCATTTAACATTATATTACTATAGATTATTATTTGGTACATTAATAACTGACAGTTTTTAATTTCACAAATAAATTTCATTCATCCATTTAAATTCTTAAATATTAATTAATCAGATACGAATATATTTATAAAATTAAAAAACTCCGCCGCCAATGTATCAAATACACTCCTAAATTCACTGTGAATAACTCTAAACCCTAAAACTATTCCATTAGATTAATACATCCCATATCTGGGATTTTTTTTTTTTGGGCTGCTTCTTTTCTTCTATCAGATATACCTCACTAAAATTCCTTCAAATTTCTAACAGATCAAAAGGTAAGAAAAAAAGAAGGAAACAGAAGCCAACCCCATCATCACTCCACGGAAGAAGACGACTTAGGTGGTGGTGAAGAAGACGACGAATCTTGGTCGGGTGGAAAGATGATTTGAATAATCTCTTTGTCTTCCACAATCTTCTTGGATTCATTCACGTCGGTGGAGAAAGGACCCTTGCGTTTCTTAGGAGCAGGAGGACAGGACAGGAGTTCAGGGATTCGATGTTCTTCAGCGGTCGGAGTCCGACAAGTTTCGGGGTCGGAAAGTGGATCATCAGCTGGTGGTGGTGTCTTTTCTTCGACATTGATAGTTAGCTTCGAAAAGTTGTCAGCTAGGAAGTGTTGCATGGCTTCTTTACTTTTTTTTTTTTTGTTATTGGGAATTTTTACACACAGATTTGATGAGGGTGACAATGGTAAAAAGGGTGGGGATATAAGGAATGAGAATTTTAGTTTTAGGGCATGAAATGATATATAAGATAAAATACCAAACCAAAACTAGAAATAAGGGATAAAAGTGGGCTCGTGCCTTTATTTTTAGAGTTTGACTTTTTATTTTTTTTAAGTTAAAAATATGTTTCCTGTCTTTTCTATTTATTTATTTAATTTATTTTCTCAAATTTGCCACCTCATAATATTAATTTTATTTAAGTTTTTTTTATCCAATGTGGTATATTTATATTCGACGAAAGTTATACATTTTGGTACTTGAAATTAATAGGTTTAATTCAGGTTTTAAAATTGATTTAATGAAAATTAAATAATTAGTTAATAATATTAGTAATTAACTTTTAAAAAAATTGAACTTAAAATCAAAAATAAATATCATCTATCATATTGCATTTGACAAATTAAACGCAAAATTAAACATATAAACTTAATAAAAAAAAATACAAATTGGTGTCTAGTTTCATATGTATCTAGACAACCTCGAATCTAGGTTCATTCTTGATGTGAAAAAATACATTTTTTTATTAATTTAAATATTTTTAAAGATATTTTTAATTTATGTTCACTATGTGTCATATTGAGAGATTGCTATGTGACATTATTGGATTGGCCATCAGTGCCATGTCAGCACAAACTAACATTGTTAGTCCAAAGGTACCAACCTAGGTGACAAGATACAATTCATGTATCAACTAAGTAAAAAATAATTTGTGTGCTAACTAAGTACTTTTGGATAAGTTTAGGGGACCAACTATATAACACCCCATTTTGTAATGGTGTCGAAACTCCATTTCTGACGTTCAAGTCCATAAATATTGCTATTTAATATTTATGAGGTTAGTATTAAAATTTATTAAAATTTGGTCTCTTAATTTTGTTGATAGTTAATTAAGGTATAAAAATTAAATTATAAAAGTTTATCGCTATAGATTATTCATTAATTAAAGGATGAAAATCGAACCAATTATTATTATTTAATAGTGGAAAATGTTCGTGGAATGCATTAGGTATGATTAGTTTAAGTTAATTAAGCTTAAACTAATTAAATTAACTTAATTAAATCTTAAACTAAATATATATAGTTAAAATTAAATGAAAGAAAGAGAAAGCTTCATCTTTCTCATTTCTTCATGATCAATCTTTCAAAAGAAAAAAATTCTTAGGGTTTCAAATTTTGGTCCTTTAATTGGTAAGAGATTTTAGCCATTTTCTTATAATTTTTATGTTTTTAAGGTCATGGGAGTTTGATTTAGCTAGTCCATGTACCAATTTGTAAAACTGTTAAAGTTTTCAAAAGTTTCCATTAATGTTTTCTTGAAGAAATTGGTATTAAATTGTTAGATTTTAAGCTTGGAAGTGAAAAAGGACTAGATTTTAAAGTTTAATTGCTATTTTTTTAACATAGGGACTAAAGTGTATAGATTTCAAAATTGGTGTGAAATTTATGTGATTAAAGATAATAAAGGATCCTAAAAGGATGTAATTGAGATCAGTTATGAAATCGATGCTCAAATTTGAAAGATATTACAATTTCAATTTTAAGGACTAAATTGAATACAATGAAAAATTTTAGGGCCATAAAAATGAAATTGGATTGATTCATGCATTTAATAGGATGTTATAAATTGATCGGTATTGATAAATTGAATTGAATAATTGTATAGATTAGGAATTGGTTCAAATTGAAAATAGTCGGGGAAAAGACAAACTTGTTGAATAGTCCTTGAAGTTTAAACTTAATTGTTGATTTTGCCAGGTAAGTTCAAATGTTAACCTTGTATTTAAATTGTTATGCATTTGAATTATGAGTATGTGATTGTAATTTGAATTGTTTGTGAATCGGTACAAAGGGTGAGATATGGATTAAATTGTAAAGAAATGATTATATGTGTTAAATATGCTCGAGTGAATGTGATAAATGATAGGATACGATTGGCATGCCAATAGGGTTATATGCGTGCTTGTATGGGAAATGTGAATTGTATGGCATATGAGATTGTATTGAGATTATTACAAATTATATTGTGATCCAACATTTGTTGCAGATCATCAAATAATGAATGTCTTTACAAAAACCCTGGTGTGGTGAAAGTACATATTGATATACGATTTTACAGATGATTGCCTACGAAATTTGCAATTCGGTTCCTTGATGTGGTGTAGTTACTCTGACGAGCAACCTAGTGTGGTGTAGTTATCGTGTATCCGAATCTGTTCATTTGAGTTCATCGGGCTAAAAAGGTTAATGAAAAGTGAAAAATGGCAATGGAATGTTACGAGTTTGTTATCCAATTGGTTAAATGTTGATTTGATTATGGGAACGTATTAAAATGGATTGATAATTGTTTGAATCACCATTTGATGTCATTATATGTTAACACACCTTATTGATATGTGAATTGCTATGTTTAGGGAAACTTTGTCAAGTTAAATAGCTTGTTGTATCAAATTGTAAATTGACGAGAAATCCGCCTCGCTCCGCCCCGCATCCACTTTTCAAAAGAAAAAATCTGCTCCATTCAGAGTGGAGTGAATCCGTTTGAAATCCATCGGATGGTTTGGGTTTTTTCATCTCTAACAATAGGAGTTAAATCTATTTGGTTAAATTCAATTACTAGTCTTATATTGTGCATACAATTGTAAATTTGATCCATATTCTCTAATTGGATCATTCTAAGTCCCTATACTTTTTGATTTTTGAAATTTTAATCTTGATGCAAATGATAATTGTTAACCAATTAACTGTATTTTTAGTGAGTAATATATGGAAATAACAAGATGATATGACATTACACATATGATAATATATTTGTTGCATCAAATTTTTAAATAACACAACCTAACTTAATAAATCTAATAGTTATTGTTTGGTGAGGACTAAAATTGACCAAACTAAAGTACGTAGATTAAATCCACAACTTTCGCAAATTGAGACTAATAGCAAATTTTAACCAATTGTAAAAATGTGAATATGCAATAGTAGCAATTCAAGACAAAAAAAGGAAAGAAAATGTTAATTTTTTATATAAATGGTAGAAACAAATCAATTGTCGTTGGTGAAACCTTATAGAAGAAAAAAACACCAACTAAAAAAAAAAAGCAAATCCAGTGTGATAAATAGGAGTTTGAATTCATTAAAGCTTGCAATCCAAATAGCTGTCAGCAATACGATCGGGCAATAAAGTGCCCTAAAAGTGCATCACTGGAGGAACATTGAGATCCAACTACACCTTTAGAGTAATTGGGTTCTTAAAGCAAATAATCGAATACTTTTGTATACCTATCAATTCTTACATAAATTTGAAATCAATTGTCACTGGTGAAACCTTATAGAAGGAAAAAAGAACACCAACTAAAAAAACGGAAATCTAGGGTGACAAATAAGAGTTTGACTTCATTAAAGCTTCCAATCCAAATAGGTAGAAAGAACACGATCGGGCAGTAAAGTGCCTTAAATGTGCATCACTGGAGGAATACTGAAGTCCAATTACACCCTTAGAATTATTGGGTTCTCAAAGCTAATAATTGAGTACTTGTGTATACATGTCAATTCTCACATAAATTTGAAATTTGATTTGATTAATTCGAATTTAAATGTGAATCAATTTGATTTAACTATAAAAATTCAACAACTTGAACTTGTCCAACCCTAAACCCAAAAATGATTCGAACTACTAATGACTTGAACCAAAAATTATTCGAACCTGGAAAGACCTAAACCTAGAAAGATCCAACTTGGAATGACTTGAAAAGTAACCTAAAATCACATAACTCAAAAAGTCGACTAGCAAACCTAAATGACTTGAACACAAACTGACCCAAACAAAAAACTAATTCGTACTTAGAATTACTTGACCAAAACCAATCTAAGTTGCCCTAAAAGAGGTTATTTCAACTAAAAGGAGCTACAATAAGGTGTCAAGATGTGTGTTATCCAATATTTGAATTTGCTTCAATAATTTCTTTAAATGCAAGTTCTCTGAAGCTATACAGAAACAACTGTTGTTTGAACCGAACTGGTTAGACCAAAAATTGATCAGGGTATCGATTCGATTAGATGGGTTAGACCGATTAACCTGCAAATTGGTACAATCAATTGAATCGAGAAAGAAAATTATTGAACTGACGGTTGAACCAATTTCTCTCTTTTTAAAAAAAAATTATTTTTATGAATTTTAATGATTTACTTAATCAAACTAGACGAACAAATTGGATCGGCTGAATAGAGAATCAATGGTCTAACTTGTTCGACCACTAGTCCAATTCTGAAAACTTACAACAAGTTTTGCAGCATCTTTATCTACTAGTTAAGATCTGCAAATGGAAGGTCATCCATAAATGGGAAATACAGAAGCTTAAAAGGTAAAATATCATTGCCACCATATATTGAAACTTGCATGGAATACGACAATTTATCGCGTATGTGTCACGGGCTTGGACTTATACATAGGCCATAACATTTGGAATGAAACAAATTGCAAGATACATGGGAGCATATGTACAGGGTTAAGGGCAAAATATATAGATAGATTAAGTTCTACTATTAGTCCTTGTATCATGCATAAGTTGTGGATTTTCTCCATGTTGTTTAATTTGGTCTTTTTAAGTTCTTGTACTTTACAAATTTTAAAATTTCAGTTCTTATCAAATAGTAATTGTTAAATTCATTAAGCTACATGCTGTTGTTTCCAAATATTATGCCGCCAATATATTATCCATATGTGTAATGTCATGTTAGCTTGTTATTTTCACATATTACTAAAAAAAGTCAACTAATGGATTAAACGATTCTCATTTGCATCAAGATCAAAATTTCAAAATTTGAGAAGTATAAGAACTAAGAATGATCAAATTGGTGGGACGATCCTCTTAAATGTATTTCCTTGGACATCATAAAGACTAGAGGAGTTCAATTGTGTTAGGTGCCTCCATCTATTAGTTCTCTAAATTTCAACATTAATGGAGCAGTAAAAGGGGATTGGCAAGTAGATACAGTGGTGTCTTAAGAAACGATAAAGGTACAATTTCAACACTATTCTCATTTCCTATTATAGGTTCATGATTTGAATTTGGCTAAGTTGCTAGCTATTAGAACAACTCTTGAGGTCTTTGTCAAAATTGATTGAAAAGGTAAGACGCCCTTGATTATTGAATCAGATTCTTTAAATGCTATCAGTTTGGTGACGAATGCAAATGCCAGGCCTTGGGTTTATTGGAGTGTAAATGAAGGCATTGACATTAAAGTTGTAATTAGTGACGTTAGCTTTGTTCATGCTTTTAGAGAAGTCAACTCCATGGCAAACACTATGACGAGGGACGACATCGAATAAACTTGTCCCTTTTTAGCTTGGTTGTAATTGTTGTTGTTTTTTACTTTTGTGAATTTGTTAGGGTATTCAATTTTTGCTACTAGTGTAATTTTTAGCCTCTCTTTGCTCGTTCTATTGTTCTTGGTAGTGCACTTCAACTTGGGGAATTTGGTCATCTTTTTTAAATTTTACAAAAGGTAGCTACTTGTGTCACAGGGCCACGGATCAAGGTTCGTGACAAATGCGCAAAGTCATACCATGGAGGTAAATCGATTAAATTGGGTTCATTTGACCCACTTACACTGGCCCGATTCGTGGAACATGTGAAGAAGCTCATCTACTTTAAGCCTCGATGGTTCAGTAAATCACTTATGGAAAATTAGGGTTGTCATGGTAAATATGAAAACTAATCTTAGAAGATTGGGTATCTTAGAAGATTTGATTTTGTAGTCTTCAAGGATTGGTTAAATCCCTTAAGAATCTCAAATATAGATAAGCTCTAATCTTAATTATCGATGTAACTTAATCTGTACCATAGGATCTGGGGGAGTTCAACTCAATTTGTAATCACTTAGTTGTAATCCTTCATAGTAATTGAATACTACTAAAAGCATTTACTCAAACACCTTATATGTTGCTTTCTTGTGGCATTTTATGTTCTTTCGTTGCTCTTTCGTTTTAAGTTGTTTTTGCTTTATTTTTGGTGCCTGAAAAGAATTTCTATCAAGAATTCTCACTTTATGAGAGTTAGAGTGACTTCCGTAGATTTGAACCCAAAAAATCGTCTAAGGCCACACAAATTGAAAGACTAAAGTTCTAACTCTGTGACACTTGCATATTGTTGCTGCCTTTAGTTTTCACTTTTTGTATCTCTCAGTCTCAGAATAAAATTTTATATTACTTACCGAAAAAAAAAGAATGATCAAATTGTTGAACATGGACTAAATCTACAACTTTGCTTATGGTGCAGTACTAAAATTTAACCAAATGGATTTAACTACTATCATTTGGGTTAAGATTAAAATTTTAAAATTTTAAAATTTGAAAAAGTATAAAAACTAAATTTATCAATTTAAAAAAGTACAAAGACCTTCCAAAGGTTGGCAAAGGCTGAAGTACTAGGATCTTAAGTTTAACTGAAAAATATTACACATTAACATATGTGACAAAAAATGATCTTAAAACTCATAAGTCGATAAGGCTTTCGCAATGTTAATAAAGATTGAGGTACTATGAACTTAAGTGCCCAGATTAGAGTTCACCATGCACAAATGTCATTTATGAATTCTATTTCGAGTTATTCTAAGTTCAACTCTCAAAATACATAAGTCATATTTAAATTTATTTTATTCCATGTTGGAATATATTTCAATCTCTTGTGCTTGAGGGGGTGTTTGGTAAATACACATGGTTAAAGTTAGCAAACGATGATGGTGGTGTGCCCAATTCAGAAAGCCTCTTATGTTTTCTGCAAGATTTTGGCCCATTTAGAAACCGATTGGATCCTTTTCGGCTCAAAATGTATTTTGAATTCGCTCAAATATTCATTAAATAAAACCGAAGAAAAAGAAAAAGAAAAAGGAGGAGGAGGCAAGGGTGAATAGCGGGGCAGGACCCCTGAAAAATGAAAAATTGCAATTATGCCTCCTTATAAATCATTAATAAATTTATATATAATAAAATTACACTTTAGCTCCCCTTAAAAAAACATTTAGTCCTTTTAAAATGTAGAAATCATAAAGGCATAATGACTTTTTTGGCTCTCCAACTTTTTAAAAAAAAAATTATTTTAGTTCTCTATTTAATTTTCCGTCTCTTTCAGCCCTTCAACTTGCATTATTTGTTAAATCACCTAAAAATAGATGGAAAAGTTAACGGTTGTTAACTTTGCTGATGTGACATAGACGTGAATTGCCACGTCAATAATTAATTAATTTTTTAAAAAATTTAAAATATTAAAAAATATTTTTTTATATTTTTAATAGTTTTTAAATTTTAAAATAATTTTTTAAATTTTTTAATTTTTAAAAAATTAATTGTTGACGCTTTCACTTGGCAATCCACGTATATGTCATGTCAGCAAAGTTAACGAATGTTAATTTTTCCATCCATGTTGAGTTGATTTGATAAAAATATAAATTTAAAGGCTAAAAAAACGAAAAATTAAATAAATGGCTAAAATTATTTTTTCTTTTTTTAAGTTTTAAGGTCAAGTAAATTATAATGCCAATCATAAACTAATACATAATAAAATTATATTTCAAGCAATTCAAAATTTATTATTCAATTTTACCTTTCTTGAACTCAATGAGTGGCTCCAATGGAAAAAAGGATGATATTTATTTTAAGAAACCCAGATTCGAACACTTCTGTGTATAAGGTGTGTGTGAGTTGCCAAAAAATTAAAAAAATATAAACAAAAACTACTATATAATCACACCAGTATATTTAAAAAAAAAATCACCTTTTCTAAAAAAAAGTTTTAATTCTCCATTAAATGGAGGAGGATTGTTGACCTACAATTGCATGTTACAAAGTCCCAACTATTACTTTAACCAACTTTTTCTTTTCTATTTCCATTGATATCTATTCATGATGTTTGAGACATGACAAGATTTTCAAAAACACCTCAATTTAGTGTGTAATGATGTGTTGTATTGAAACTATTATAATTTTAAATAATATATAATGAAAAATTTAATTCTTAATGTTTATATTTTTTTTATCAATTTGATTCAATTCAACTCTTTTTTAAATGTTATGGTCAAACTCGACTCTTTTTAAAATGTTCAGACAAACTAAAGCTAAAAAAATCAAATTAAAAAAATGTACTCTTTAAGAGTGTTCAGTGTTTTTCTTTGTCTCCTTTAGATGATGAGGTTTGTATATTTATATGATATGAGTATTGTTCATTTATATAATATACTAAATCGGTTCCATGCATGTCAACATGTATCCTACTCTAGACCTAACACGTATTTTATGCAGTCCCATGTGCGGTCTCATATGTGGCATCGCAGAAGAATACAGGTACCCATCCTACGAACACCTACAATCTTACGAGCTCAATAAAATTCGATCCAAACCCATTCAAATTTTGAACCGATAATAACAAGTATCATAACAAAGAACTGAATTTATGTTATACCTTTAAATAAAATAACTAATCATTTTCCACTATAGGAGATGTAATTATTCAAAGTTTATAAAAGGGGAGACAAAACAAAGCATTTGAACTTGACAAACAAAGCTCCACAAAAGGCTTAAATTTTAATAAACTTTCCCAAAGATCTTGATGATTAAGTTTTGGGGTTAGATTACATTAATCTCTCCCTTTGTTATGCTTTCTTTTTCTTTCTTCAAATTAAAGTCAATTTTTGCAATCATACATTTTGATCCCTATAAATAAGTTAGATTCATATATGATTAATTAAAAAGGTAAAACCCATCTTAATTTCTTTCCCCACAAAGAGCTACCACTTTATTTTATTTCATTACTTTAATTTGCGTTAAACACAGTTTTCAAGCATGTCTTGTGACTAACTCAATCGAATTCAAGGCTTGTCTGTCACCAATTATGATGGTAACAAGTTTTGGGGTTTAACTCCAATAAAAGACCCTAAACTATTGTTCGGATTTTGAATTTATCTTTAAATTTTAAAACGTTTTAACTGAGTATTAAAATTATCAGTATTACATTAATCAGGTTCATACATCAATTTCACCGTCAATTTAAGCGTTAAATGATAGGTTTTTTTCATTACTTGAATGGAAGTTTGAACATGACATTGGGCATATTTGATACACATCGATCAAACTGCAAAACCCTTTTGTACCTACAGCATGGAGAGTTTGGATCTAATAAAGGGCGTCAATAAAATTTAAGACTGTTTCTTTATTTTTAACACGTCAGATGTAAGTTGTCATGCAATAGGTTTAAATGTGTTTATAATTTGGTCAATGTGTTTCCAGTATGCTTTGAATTAGATTTGAGCAAGTATTTAACACCTAAACTAATGATTAGGCTAATGAGAGGATACGATTGACATAATACTAATAATTTGAAGAATCGATTAAAATATTTTGTAGTTTGATCATCATTTTAAAGTCTGAATCATAGTTTGATGATCTCTAATGAAATTATACTATTATTATTTTTAAAAGCGAAACGCAAACCTCATGAAATATGGCCTACTAAAAATGATTGTTTGTTTATGAAATGCTACAAATATATATAATCTAAATTGGAGCCCAATTTAGTAGTTGGATTTACTAAGGTATTGCTTGGTAAACTAAAAAAAATTAAAAATATGAAAAATTGAAGGGTAAAAAATAGAAAGATGGAAAAAAAAAATTCACACATGTGCTTGGTAGGAAAAATGGAAAAATGGAAAGGAAACGTAATTTTTTTCCTTATATTGTTTGGTAAAGTTGAAAAATAAAATAAATTTAAAAAATGCATAATTTTGAATTAACATACACATATCTCACATTTTCTCTCCTCTCATCATTCCAATTTGAAAGAATTGGTTTTTATACATTAGGATGAAAACTGATCACATTTCATATTTTTCTATCCTCTCACTTTTTTTCTTAGCCAAGCACACTAAAAATTTATCTTCTTTTGAACCCCATGTGATGGCCTGATGGTCAAGGGTGTTCACTGCTCTAGGTGTAGCCTGGATTCGAGTCGCACTAGTTGCGTTTGTTGTTTGGGTTTTACCTTGTAATTGTAATTCACCAAAAAATAAATTATCTTCTTTCCTCATTTCCACTACCTCCTCCTATCTCTCCATTTTTCCACCCAACCAAGCAAAGCCTTAAGGTATGGAAAGATGAAAAATTGAAGATATTGAAAAATAGAAAGATAGAAAATGCATTTTTTCTTTCCATAGGTGTGCTGGTAGGAAATATGGAAAAATAGAAAGAAAAAGTAATTTTATTTCCATCCATTGTTGGGTAAAGTTGAAAAATGAAAGGAAAGAAAAATAAATTATTCGAAAAATGCATAATTTTGAGCTAACATACACATCTCTTTCTTTTTCTCACCCCTCATCATTCCATTTTGAAAGGATTAGTTTTTATGCATTATGATGAAAAATTATCATTTCTCCTATTTTCTCTCCTCTCACTTTTTTCCCCTACTAAGCACACTCAAATTTTATTTTCTTCCCACTTTTCCACTCCTTTCTCCCATCCCTTCACTTTCCACCGAACCAAGCACACTTTAAAAAATCAATTTGAATAGATTCTAACTGATTTGAAAACTACTCTTATAACTCCAATATCATATATGAAATTACTGAAGAATTTAATGAAGATTTAACACAATTAATGTCTAATCTCATCATCATAGTTGATCTTTCTTGTCAATTGGGTTGTCATCTTTTTGCAAAGAAGATCAAGAAGTTAAAAGAGAAGATAATATGAAAAAAATTGTGATGTGAAGCACCTACCTCTTCCTTTATGTTCAAGGACATATAGATTATGTCCATTTTCTTATGTCAAACAACTTGTTGATTAGAAAACCTATCAATATCCTAATCTTTGTGATTAACAATATGATTTGCTAACATCCCATCAATATTACTCTAATTTATTTTTTAATAATTTGCTTGTAACAGTCCATTTTTCAGTGATTTCGAGATCACAACTCCGACGAGTCAAGCTAAAATTTTTTATTTATTTTAACATTTATGATGTCATTGGCATTACATTAAAATTTGGATAAGAAATTTTAATGTCTAGATAGTGAATTGAGTAGAAGGACTGAATCGTAAAAGGTATTAAAGTAGAGTTGATAAATTAGAAGGACTAAATGGTCAAATTACCTTAGATGATTCTAGTGGGTGAATTATCATGAGAAATATTAATAATAAATAGGATTAATTAAAGGTTAATTAAGTGATTATTAAAGTTAATTATGAAAGTTTAAATATTTATAAAAATGTCATTGGTTATAAAAGTGAAAATTAAGAAAAAAAAAGACATATTTTTCTCCTATTTCTTCATCTTCTTCGGCAAGAAAAAGGGGCAAGCTAGGGTTTTCATTCTAATCTTTGAGTATTTATTTGAGTAAGCTTTTGTTACCCGCTTTTAGTAATTTTTATGTTTTTGAGTCTGTATTAGCTTAATCTAGCTAATCTAAGGACCAATTTGTGAATTTGTCAAATGTTATAAAACCTGACCTTGTTGAATATGCTTGTTCTTGAAAGTTATGGATAGATTGGTATGCTTAGTGAATAGATTCATTGATTTTGTAAAGTGATTTTTGATGAAATTAAGGTTTAAGGACTAAAGTGTTAAAATGATGATATTGTTGTAGTTGGTGTGAAATAAAAGGATTTTTAGGGACTTGTTAAGGGTTATGAATGTTCGGTTGGGTTGTGTGCTGAGAAAATGACTATTTTGCTTGTTTTGTGCTTGAAGGACTAAATTGAATAAAAGTGAAAGTATAAGGATAATTTTGTAAATTTCCCAAAAGGACATAAATCCAAGAAATGACTTAAATTTCATGGTTTAATATGGAAATATAATGATTTGTTGATTTAGATCACAAGCGAACGACAGATCGCGAAAAAGGGAAAATTATAGAGTAATCCCTAGAGTTTCCATTTTGCTACAAATTCGTTCGGTAAGTTCACGTACTATATTATACTTGTTAAATGCTAACCTTAATTGTTGGTTTATTTCTTGATGCGGGATTGTGATGGAAGACGCGGAAGGAATAGCATACTAACTCGTTTGAGCATACTGGCTCGTAAGAGCAATACTGGATCGCAAGGAGTTATTTCCCTGAAAGACCTGAAAGGGATTTTGAATATTGAAGACGAAAGGAATGGAAATGATGGTCCATATTCACCTTCTCGTTTTTATGGTTATTCGTAAGATAATTGTACAACAAACTTACTAAGCTCTGTAGGCTTATTTGTGTAGTGTCTTTGTTTGTAGATTCGTTTTGCTGTTGGAGATCGGATCCCCGAGAAGAATCACACTATCCCGAGAGCTCGTTTCGTAGTCTTTCGTATCACCTGGATTATATGACATGTAGTAGGATCTATGAACTTGATATAATTTGTTGTAAAAACTCGTTAGAATGTTTACTAATGTTTGGCTAGATTGTAGTGAGTTGTATTACTTGGGATGATTTGTTGTAGCCTTGTTTGAGTTATTTTGGAATGATATCATGTTGTATTTATGTTATGAAATGTTTTGTTATAATAGTTCCAACACTTAGAAGAATTATATGCATTTTTATGAAATTTGCTTACTTGTTTCGGTAGTTTTCTGGTATGTATCGGTAGAAGTACAGAGGTGGAGAGAGGTTAGATTCTGACTTGTGTTGTTTCGGTAGTAGAACTTGATGTATCGATAGTTCTAAACATAGAAGTATCGGAAGAACGTCTGCTTGTATCGGTAGAAGTTGCAGGGTAAAAGTTTCTAGCTCTTTGGAGTTTTTAGTATCGATAGAAGCATGTTGAGTATCGGTAGAAGTCTGTTAATGATTAAAATTGTTTACTGACTCGTCAACTACCGATACCTGGCCAACAAGTATCGGTAGAAGTTTCCAGAAATCATGGAAATGAACTCTTTGCCCTTGTTGAGTTATGGTTATAATTATTCGGTGATTTATGACGTGTTAAGTGCATTTTTTTAAATGAAATAAGATCAAATCACATGTTGTTAAAAAATGAACAGTGATAGATGAACAGTAAGACACTGGGATCCCAAATCGGTGACAATTTCGAGTTTTGAGTGTTACATTGCTAAATTTGGTTAATTTAAATCATTCAAGCAATGGTCTCTCATATTCATTTTACTAAACAAAGTTGCTTGATGATCATCATTTTTTCAATTTGGTGAAAGAGAGTAAAAAGAACCTCAAAATATATCTATATAAGTACAGGGGAAAAGTAATTTTGGTTTGTTCTTCCTTCATATAGAAGGAAATTTTTTTAAAGATAATTATTTTATTTATATATTCAGGACATATCTAGGGGCTAGCAAGGGCTCAGTCCCCTCCTAAAATAAAAATTTTTCTATTTAAGTCCTTTCAATTTTTTTAAAAATTTTAAATTAGTAAAGATAAAATTGTATTTTGGCCTCCAAAAAATGATAAAATTTTAATTTAATATTTTAAAATTATAAAAATATAGACTATTAAAATGGTGAAATTGTATTTTTATTATCGTAAAAATTACAATTTAATTTAGACCCCTAAAAAAAATTTTAGCTCCACCATTGTATATATTTAGGGACAAATACAAGGGAGGCAGACAACTGTCTTACCCTCCAAAAAATGATGAAATGTTTTAAAGTTGTTTTTAATATTATAAAATTATAAATCAATACAATAGTAAAATTATACTTTAATCCTCATCAAAATTTATAATTTAAATTTAACCTTTCTAAAAAGATTTTTCAGCTTCACTCTTGGATATATTAGAAAAAAAACATTTATACTAAGTTTGGTGAGAATATTATTTTTTCTACAGATGTTCAGTACATAAGTTAGCGATAAACTTATTACAATTGGTAACTTTTAGCAACTCACATGATTTGTTTGTGGCAAATAAAAGGAAAATTTTGCTTATTTTGAAAATGTCTTATTTTATCAAGACTTTTATAATTTCATGTTTGAATTTGTATGAATTTTTTTTTATGTTTAACTATTTTAACACACATATATTATATAAAATTTCCCCTCATATTATTACACTAGCAACGAAACATGTCTTTAAATTATTTTTATTACAGTTGTGTGACTCGAATCCCTTCACTTATTAAAAAAAATAAAATAGAGAGGCAAAATAAGGAGATCTGTTGGGGGGGGAGGAAGGATCAAGTATGGACCATGCCGCACAAGTTGAATCCGCATAAGATTATACTTCTTCTATTAGACATTGATTATAACAGGGTTGTTTAACCCTTAAATAGATGTAGTTGAACTACTCTTGTATTATGTGTTTTCAACATAGTAAATTTCCCCTCCTCTACTTGTGGTTTTTCCCAGTAAGGAATTTTCACATAAAATTTGTTTGTTCTTATTTTTCTTTCTTATTGCTTTGTGATCATTCCTACTGTCATTATCTACGTTGATTATAACAATTTCATATTAAAGAAGCTATGTACTTTTGTTTAGTTAAATATCTTTTATTCAGTAATTTTTACCTAAAATTTTCATACCCAACTTTTTTTATTAACAAAGATTTAATCTAAATTTTTAATTGTAATCTATTAATTTTTTTAAATTTTATTGGCTAAATGCTTAAATTAGGACCCATCTTTTTATGGATTACTCACATAAAGGTCAAACATTTGAAAATACTCATATAATGGCCTAACCTTTACAAAAATTTTAAAATAAAGACCTTTCACGTGCTTCAACCCAAATTGAGTAAAAATACAAGGAATCATAGTTTGTTAATCTCTTATTATGACCCGGTTCCTTTTCAAAAAATAATAATGTATGCAACTAATCTCCTAACTAGAATAAAGGTTCATCGGAGTCTCTTGAACTTGAAGGAGTACCTTCTTTTATCTCTTAATCACGCTATCTTCTAGTTTTGTAAGAATCAATCATCGTAAGTAAAGTCAGCGGACTTCTCAATTTTGTACCAAAGCGAGAATTCGAGCTAAAGCTTTTCCCTCCACTCTACTCTGGTATTAGTTATAAGAGAGCCAAATTGCGAAAGCGTAAGAGAGAGTATATTCTGTCCAGCGCTTTCTTCAAGGCTAGAAGAGGGAGCCCGTGGGGATGGCTAATCTAATAAAAAATCTCTCTCTCAAAATTGTCAAATTGTAAACTCTAACGTATTCAAAATAAAATACATGACAATTAAATCAGATATTGCTTGAAAATAAAAGAAAATAATAAAAACATAATTTGAGACTTGATATACGACATTTAGGAAGCCCTTATTTGAGCACTTTCGAAAAGGTTTGGTTCTTATTTGAGCACTCTAAAAAAGTTTTGGCCTTTATTTGAGCACTTTGAAAGGTTTGGTTTTCATTTGAACACTTTTGTAAATGTTAAGCTCTTATATGAGTATTTTGAAAAAACTGACCCTTATGTGAGTAATCCTTAAAAGGTAGAACCCCAATTTGAGCATTTAGCCAATTTTATTTGTCCAAATATTCAAACTTTTACAATATCAAGGTTAGCCTTGAACCCAAAAACATTAATATTCATGAATCATAGAATAGACATGATTTAATTAAAAAAATCAACTAGTTTAAAAAGTAAAAAAAAATTATTACATTAATTAAAATTAAACAAAAATTACATAATTATATATACAATAATAAAATTATATTTTAATCATTCTCAAAATTTATAATTCAAATTTGATTCCTTCTAAAATAATTTTTTTTATTTGCTTTCTATTTTTTTTAGTTAAATAAGTTTTATTCTGAATTTTTTACCAAAATCTAATATTTTGAATTTTTAAACCACTTCTACTTGGCTTTTTTGCATGTGGAGATTACTATGATAAAATTACATATCAAATATTTAGTGTTAACACAGTGATGACAATAAAATTAGATCGTAAAAGCCCTAACAAGGGCACGACTATTACAACTTGAACCTAAGTCACACCTGGAACAATGAACATCTTTAACCACTTGGCTAATACATAAGATTCAAAGTTTTTTGGTTTTAATTTTATTTGTAATAAACAAAATTTTACTATTTTTTGCTCATTTGGAGAAAATTAAGGATTTGGGCATTAAAGCAGCACCCTTTACGGACAATGCTGCATCCAGCATCATCCTCCGATAATGAAAACACCATATTGTCAACCTCCATATTAACAAAACTTGCTTTAGAAAGTAAAAATATTATTGCTTCAACTAAATTGAAGCACATTAATACGAAAAAAATTATAAATATTATTCCTATTATGGGCAAAAAATTTATATAATATGTTTTAAATAAAAATAATAGATAAAGGATGGATATGAGAATATGAGAATTTGTATTGTATTTTATATCTTCCTTTAATTTACAAGTAGTATACTCCTCTATATATATAGGGAGATTCAACTCTTCATATTCTAATATATAAATAGGAAAAAATAGTTACAAGAATATGAAAGGTTAAAGAAGATGAAAGGTTAAAGGTTAATGAAGATGAAAGGTTGAACATTCATTTAATAATATTAATAACACTCCCCCTTAGATGTTCATTATATAAAGGATATGCCTCATTAAAAACCTTACTAGGAAAAACCCTGTGGGATAAAACCTAGTGAATGAAAAAAGAGTACATAATCCTTTGATACATAGTATATCACAACAATATATATATAGTGTGTGAATTTACTCCCCCTCATGTAAGCATCACTTAAGATCTTTGAAACAACGAAATCCAATGTTGAAAATTAATTTCTCAAATGTAGCAGTAGTTGTTTGTTTCATAGAGCGCCAAAAAATTATAGTACCACTATATGTGAAAACATAATCAGTTTGTGATTGAGCATTGTGAGGATCAGATAAGTACCCTGCATCTGCAAAACCAACTAATTCTGTTTTGGGTAGGTTAGGGAAAAATAAACTCATATCTCTTGTACCTTGAAGATAACGAAAAACATGCTTAACCCTATTCCAATTTCTTCGGGTTGGACAAGAGCTAAATCTTGCTAATAAATTAACAGCAAATGATATATCAAGTCGTGTATGACTAGCAAGATACGTCAATGCACCAATAGCACTTAAATATGGTACTTCAGGGCCAAAAAAATCTTCATCATTTTCTCGAGGATAGAAAGGGTGTTTATTTACTTCAAGTGACTTAACAACCATTGGGGTGCTCAACGGATGTGCGTTATGCATGTAAAATCTTCTTAGCACTTTTTTTGTAATCCTAATCCTAGACAAAATCTTGTTTTTCCAAGGTCTTTCATTTCAAATTCTTTTTTTAAACACTCCATTATCACTAAATTCTCTTCAAGAGTCTCAATGATATCTAAATCATCAACATACACAGCAATTATAACAAATCCTAATCTTAACATCTTTATAAAAATGCATGGAGAAATGGGATCATTCTTATAGTCATCCCTCAATAAGTATTCACTAAGACGATTATACCACATGCACCCAAATTGTTTCAATCCATAAAGGGATATGTTTAATTTGATTGAGTAATGTTCTCGAGAACCTGAATTAGCTGCTTCTGGCAAATTAAAACCTTCTGGGAGTTTCATGTAAATGTTATTATCAAATGACTATATACATAGGTTGTAACTACATCCATTAGGCGTAAATCAAGTCCTTCTCTTATTGCCAGACTAATCAAGAACCTAAAAGTAGTTGCATCCACCACAGGAGAGTATGTCTCTTCAAAATCAATATCAGGTGTCTTATGAACGTTCTTTTTACAAGTCAATTCTATATATTATGATTTGTATTTTTTTTCCGTTATTATGCTAACATGTACTCCTCTTGGCTTTACACCTTCCGGGTGTTTGCACTTCTTGTCTAAGATACATTTCATAAGTTATAATAGAAACACTTATTTATTTATTTTTTGATGACTTGTTCTCATCTCAATGCTTTCAAGTATATTTTCATTCAATCCTCACTTTTCCATAATATTTAAGTGTTCTATGTATATTATCGTTGTCGACAATAATTTCATTTTTTTTCAACTCCATCATATTTAGTTATGACATAACTAATTAAATATCTCATTATATTCATAATTTCAGGTACCTGAACCTCTTCTAGTGTTTTATCAAAAGTTATGCCTTGGACCTCTTCAGAAGTACCCGCCTCCTTTTAGTATGTGACCATTTTCATTTCTTTCTCCTTTCTTTTAATGATTTTTTTTGTTTTATGGAGTAGACTAGCTTGTCATGCTTCTAGCATGCTCAAGACATATTTTTTTATCACATTGTCCTTCTAGGACATAATTATTTGGAGCATTTTAGCTAGTATATGGAATCTTTAAATGTCATCACTAAACATATCTAGCAAACATATTTAGCAAATAATTTTTATCCTTCAAACTTTGTGCGCATAATATTAGTGAGGATCACAAAAGAAAAATGATGACATAATTATTTATCTAATTTGTCTCCCCTTAATGTCGAGAAAATTTGCAACATGACAATACTTTTTTTTTCAAAATTATAAATATATCTCCCTTCAATATCTAATGAAAATTCTAAAATTTCTCAACTTCATATTAGATGATCCATCTTAGTGCATTATGGCGGAATATGAAATAGATATTGCACATCCATATATTCTTAGATGGAATCCATTAACTTATAAATGAAAGTCAATTATCATGAGACAAATATTTCTTATAGGTTAGCTTGATGCAAATAAAATTACATGCTTATTGTAAAGCAATTCTTATATTAATGGTTAAGCAACTAAATAGAGGCATAGTTTTGCTAACCATTAAATATAACATATATAGACAATAGACAACTTAAAATTATCCCAACTAAAACTACGAAAATCATGCTAGAGATATAATGCACCAGCGTTGTTAGCACAAATTGCATTCTATAGAGATTGTGCACAATCAAATTATTTCAAGAAATAGTATCGCAAACTTCGGGTTGCACACATGTGATACATGAGCTCATATATTATTTGGTTATCATTGAAAAATGCAACCGACCTCTAACTTTAGCTGGTGTTAGATTAATATGTTGTCCAAATAACTAGTATGATGAAAATTATTAAAATATAACTTCTAATTCTTCAATAAACTCATATAAAATTTCATCAAATTATATTGCATCAACATTGACTCGGGATGGTCTAAGCGGTCATACCATCACTATGAACTTCTTTTCACTATCTCATATGTCATTCATATAACTGTAATGTATTCCTTCTGGGAATATTTATAATACAAAAACATGAGTATCTCATGTCATTTCTATCCATGATTTTAATGTAAAACATAGAAAAATTTCCTTCAACATATATCTTCTTGATCGGAAAAATAATCTTATGTTTTACAAAATTTTGCATCTCAAGGAAGTAAAAAATTAGCTCTTTAAGAGCATTTTACAGTTTGATTCAATATTAGCTCTTCAGGAGCATGCAATTATTTTATTATATATCATTAATGAATACTTAATTTATTCATATAAAAATAAAATGAATAGGTATAAATAAAACATATATTAAACATAATAAATAATAAATTCATGTTACTAATAAATTACTATGGTTAGATAATATATATTTTTATATATACCATAATACAACAAAATGCAAAATATTATAATGTCATATTAAAGTAACTTTACAACTATAAAGGTTTAAACATAAACATTTTCTAATCTTCACCTCAATTATGAAACTATCCAAACAATGTGAATATCTCAAAATTCATGACAAGTACTTTTAATCCCATTCCACAATAATCATATATCATAATCAAAATCAAAATTAAACCAATCAATTCTATTTAAAATGAAACAATAAAAATAAAAAACATTTATCTCCACATAAAAATCTCAATAACTAAATACGTGAAAAGATTTAAAAATTCATAGAATTATGGATAGAGAAATATATAAATTAAACTTCTTAATAAAAATCAAATCAAATTTCAAAAGAAGTTTATTAGATTAACTTAGGTTACCATGGATGAGAAGTAGTGATTATAAGCATCCTTTGTAATGAAGAGAAAGATATCATCCCCAGGCAAATATTAAATAGACATTGATTCTAATGATTCTTAAATCAAACAATTAAATTTCAATGCTTGGATCTCAACAAAATTTTTGACACAAACTAAAATCATATTAATCATCCTTGTATGCATGGCCAACTTTAGCATCATATTGAAAATTTTCATATTTTTCTGAAAAAATTATCCTCCATTTCATCATTTTGGACAAAATTTGTCTCAATATTGTTTCCCTTTTTTTTTTAATGGATGCTTTGATAAAATTTTACTAGATGCTTAAACATACGACAGGTATGTGACTAATGCATTTTCATACAACATTGGTAGCATGAATTTTCAATAACCTTCAAATATTTTTAACCTTCATTTCATTGATTTTCTTTATTATTCTTTTTCTAGTGGTTAGAAGTATCACTATTATAATCACCATGATAACAATTATTGGTATGTCTCCAACTACATCCTCAATTACAACGACAACCACGATTTCTATATTATGATTTTTCATAGTTGTTATGTGTTGTAACATTCACTTCAGGGAATGAAGTCTTTTTCACTAAAAGGCATGAGATCGTTCCAAAATACTTTTTAAAGCTTTTTTCACAATATTGCTACTATAGGAGCACATAAGATATTTCAATCATAGCAAGCTTTAGAGAGTATTATAGTTTTCTAATGGTAAAATCATTCTTATAAATTATTACATCATTCAAGAATCAAGAGGATCTTTCACAATTAGATGTTTCACTTTTAATTTTTCATGTAGATGATAATCATTGAACTTTCACAATGATAACTTTCTCATAATTATTCATGTCAAGTTATATATTTTAAGCTAACAACTAAAGCAAGAAAGCACTATTATTCATGTCTATTCAAACTTAAGTATAGAAATATGATCATCTAGATCGATTAAAATCTTATGATAACTAATGTCAACCTTACAATTTAATCAACATAACAATAGAATACTCCAAAAAATGTTTTATGGAATATTAGCTAGAGACATCATATTATTTTATTTACTATAATCAAGGTTTCCATAGAAAATTTCATTCACAAAGAAACAAATAGCCATAAGCTATGTCATATGCATCTGGATATATATTCAATATAAGTATATTTAACTTTTTTTTTCTAAGTTTTTTATACGACATATCCAAATATTAAACATGAGCCTCTAGTGTCAAAAATAATAATCTAATAGACAACGTAGTACATTTGATAAAGGTCACCAAATAAAATAATTTTAAAAAATGATTATTTTATTTTTAATCATGTCAATGATATATGTTATGAAAGATATACATATTTAAGTAAAAAATATTCAAGTTGTTGATACTTCAATCTTATTCAAAGTCTTAGATCATAAACAAGCATATCATGGAATATATAAAACATAAATTCATATTTAAATACGGGAAAAAATGAGCATCATTTTAACTTTTTTTTCATTAAGAATATTGAAATCTCAAAATTTTTCAAGCACACAGAGAAATTCACATACCTTAACCTTGTTGCTTCAACAAGAACGTTGTACATCTAGATTACTTGTTCTCCAACAAAATATTGAATACTATCGAGCAAGCTCGTGCTGATAACGTGTTGTAAACAAAAATAATATATAAAGGATGGATATGAGAATATGAGAATTTGTGTTGCATTCTATATCTTCCTCTAATTTACATGTAGCATACTCCTCTCTATATATAGGGAGATTCAACTCTTCATATTCTAATACATAAATAGGAAAAAGTAGTTACAAGAATATAAAAGGTTAAAGGTCAAGGGAGATGAAAGGTTGAACATTCATTTAATAATATTCATAACATAATAAAACTTATTTAAGTATGAAAGAATTTAAAGGTTTGTTTAAATAAGTTAGTGATTTAAAGAGTATTGAATCTATTAACCTTTTTTAAAATTATTTATTTAAACCATTACAATTTTAGGTAACTTTTAACTAAAAATATTAAGATGATAATTAAGTTAGTCAAACTTTGATTTTTTTGAAAAAATTATTTTAATTTAAGGTGTGAGTTAATTGCACCGAGTATCCCTAAAGTAAGACCCTCATTTTAAATTGTTCTCTAAATTTTAAAATGTTCTAACTGCATTTTTAAACTATTGATGCAATATCAATAAAGTACCTCACTTATTAAAATCGTTAATTTAATCCTTAAATGACAAGGAAAATCTTATGTGGTGTAATTTAAAATGAAAACATTAAAGAGCAGTAAAATGTTACTGTATAACTTTTATGTCACGCCCCAAAATATAGGGGTTAATTGAAATAATTAACTAAAAAATAAATTAAGCTTGATGGTTAAGTAGTTAGTGCGCTCTTGCTAGGAGTAGAAACTAAATAAGAAACAGCCTTAGGCTTAATGGTTAAAACGCTTGTTTCCCCCTTGCATACCTAAGTTTGATCTGCCCAAATCCCCTTCCGTTTCCCTTTTATTTTCGACAGCAAGGGAAAATTACCATCAACCCCTAGGGTTTTCAAACCCTAGGTATTTAGTCCATCTTTTCCTAATCACACTTGGACTATGCTTTCTTTTCAACTCCAATTAGAATTTTTCTCCCTTCTTCCTATTTCTTCTCATTTTTTCTTTTCTTTCAACTCTTTTACATCAATTTTTATATCTTTTTGCTGTTGAGTATTTTTCTTTCTTTGACTAAACATCCTCCATTCGATCGTTCTTTCCATCTATTTTAGAAGTATCGTCAACAGAATCTCGATCGTTGCCAAGAAATGGTAAGTACATCTCGTTTCAAAGACTAGATCTCAAATTTTTGTAATACTTCTATAAGAAACTAATCCTTCATTCAATCGAATCAATCTTTTATGACTCTCGTCATAACTTTCGGAGATCTTGATGAATCTTGAAATAAAGCATTAACTCTTGTACAAATGTCATTTGAAGGACCTATTTTAGGTGCATCTGATCAGATTTGATTGTAAGGAATGTCGACCGGTCTCCCTGTGAAAGGTCTGTGTTCTTTACCAAGCGAATCAGGTTAAACTGTGCCTAGGATTAAGGTCACACGTTCTTCTACATAGGAGTGTGGACCACACAACCCCCCACAAAGCCATGTACCCTGCAAACCCTAAGCTAGTTCGAATCTCACACAACCAAAAACCCTCCACATAGTCGTATCTCCTTTGTAGGTTAATTTTTGCATTTGTCATACAACCACAATCTATTACATGGCCTAACCACATAGATGTGTAACCCACCCACATGGCTTCAACCCTTTCACACGGCCTGGCCACACAGTCGTGTGACCTCTGTTTTATAGTTTTTCCTAGAATTTTAGAATGTGTTCAATTTAGTCCCTAAATAATCCCTGAACTATTTTTAAAGTTTTATTTATCTCAATTGAACCCCTGATAATATGAGTATTGAAACTCATGATTTGAATGACTGGATTATTATATGCATGATATGTGAATAAGATTTGTCTGTTGCACTTGTATTATTGAATGTATGATCAGCATAACTTATGTTACCATTAAACCGAACAAATGATAAGCATGTCTTTTACTACTGATTTGATTTGTTATAAGCATATTAATTGCTATCATATCGATTTGTTATAAGCATATTAATTACTACCGTATTGATCTGTTATAAGCATATTAATTACTATCGTATTGATCTATTATAAGCACATTAATTGCTACAGTATTGATCTGTTATAAGCATGCCACATTGCATTGCATGGGGTGGGACGATATGTACGAAGGAAGCATTGACAGTTTTTCTGCAAATTTGCTATGCAAACCACAACTATCGATAGTTTATCTACAACCTTGTTGTGCACCCAAATCCATTAGCAGTATTTTTCCTTTAATTGCAAATATGTTGTACATCCATATCCCATCGACAACATTTATCTGCAAATATGTTGTGCATCTACAACCAGTGGTAAATTTTATCTGTGATATTTTGTTGTGCATCCATAACCCAATGCCAACTCTCATCTGCAAATTTTGTTATGTGTCCACAGCCATTGACAATTCATCTGCAAACCATTGGTGGTTAAATCACAACCTGGTGTGAAGATTGTTAGAGTTCAAGGGAACTCCCATTATAGTGTGTAGAGGAGTTGGGTAGGATATTTTCCGTTAAATTGAAACTGCATTGCATTCATCAGCATGTACATACAAACCTGTGAATTGTAAGATGATATTGTGTTGAATTGATATGAAATAGCGATACTTTGAACTATTATTCGATGGTGATTATTTTATGCATTGGTATTTAGTATGTTTTATCGATTTTTTGCATTGATTTTCTTGTGATTGAACTCATGCTGAGCTTCATAGCTCTCTCCCTTTTTATTTCTATCTCTACAGATAGACCACCAAGTTAGGACGCAGACATAACATTTGGAGGGTGTCGACTCGGATTTATTTATATAATGTATTATAGATTTATTATTTGATATTTTTTATTCAGAGTCAATAATACTTTATTTATTTTTGAACTGCAGCATGGGACTTAGGATTTGGATTATTATAGCATGCATGACATTTAATTCGTTTTTAGGATGTTGAAATATGAAATTTGATTATCTATGCATGAAATATGGTTTTCATTAAAGCTAAGTTAGATATCACTTTTTCTGCGGCTAATTTATAAATAATTTTGAGTAATGAACGAATTGGAAATTAATTAAATTTTCTTCTAAAGATAACGAATGTTTAAATATGATCGTTTTGCAAAACTCCGAACATACTAGGCTATTTCGGTGGCTGATATAATCTTTCGAATTCGGACTTTACGTCTAGGTTGGGTTGGGGAGGTTACATTTGAAAAGCAAAAACTAAAAATAAAGTAAAACTGAAAAAAGAGAGAGTAAACAATAAAGCTTTTGTAAAAGTTTTGAAACATCAAAACCAAGATTTTTACAACATTCATTTTTTTTAAACTTTTCATTTTAAATTATGCCACATAAGATTTGACATCTCATTTAACGGTTAAATTAATGATTTTAGTAATGGAAGGACTCAATTGATATAACCTCGATAGTTTGGGGATGCAATTAAAATATTTTAAAGTTTGGGAATCAATTTAAAATGAATGTTACTGTTTTGGGATGTATGATGTAATTAACTTGTAAGTTTTTCCAAGCACAAGTTTTATCATTTTTCATAAAACTAATCAAACTTTTATTATTTTAAGACTTATTTAAAAACATTGATTCTCTTTAAATTTATTTTGATTTGAATTTATCATATTCGGGGATTTTCATATTTGTTAAAATCTCGTGTTTGATAGAGTAAAGACGACACAAATCGGAACAATGACTTGATGAGATGGAATGAAAAATGTGATCAAATTAAATCGAAGGTAGGGCAAAGCCAGTCATGCGGACAATGATATAGATAAAGGCTTAAACTAAAATATTAATGAATGGTGATGGCAACGGCGACGGTGGCAACCCTAATCAATGTAACAAATAATGAAGAGTGTTAACCCAAAGTGAGAACGTGTGGTCAAATACAATATCATATCTAAAAAGAGACCCCAATGAGGATACAATCACTTGCTATGCTTCGCTACATGGGGTCTTTATTTAATCCAATTTGGTCCCTCATCTTTAATTGTGTTGTACAAATTCTTCTCAATCATTGATATCCTTTTCAATATTTGACGGGCGGAATTTAGATACAAATAATAATAATTGTCCTTTCTTTATAATTTGATTCAACTTTATATATTTTTTATTTTGAAATTCCTTCCAAAATAAAAATTATTGAAATTCATTACTAAATAAAAATTCTTTCATTAAATTTCATTTTATATTTGTATGGGTGTTAAAATAATTTAGATCCATAGTACGGTTGTTTTACAATCTACACCACATCAAAATGATTTGGTTAACAGGTCGAATTAATCAAAATATTTCGGTTTGGTTAATGTATTTAAAAAATTTTAGGTTCGATTAACAGTTAAAATTTTTTATATTTCAAATAATTCAATTAATGATAATTCAATTTGAGTATTAATCGAACCTACTATTTGAACACCCATATATATATATATATATAATCATTATTTAGGATGTATAAAATAGAAACATATATAACTTATTCACATCAAGCACTACTGCCAAGTGTAGGTTTCTAGTACAATTATGCGTACATGTGTGGATTTTATCTTGTTATATTTCAGTTATTCGTCCATTATTTATATTGATTTGATTCTATTTTATAGTTACTCAAATATGTATTAACTTATATTTGTATTTATAAACTCCCAAAAATATTTAAAAATATATTTAATATTAAAAAAAGTAAAAAAATAAATTTAAAATATAGATAGAACAAGCAAAACAAGCATTTCCGACAAATATTCCACTCCATCGCTCTCGTCCACTTTAAAAAGGAAACCTTTATGATTGAAACAGATGAATATGGATGTAAATGAAAAGAGTTTCCGATAAACAACTCATAAAAAATTTAGTTTTCTGTTCATTTATTAAGCTAAATAAATAAATATAAACTTTATTTTGAGGCTTGTTTATTAAACAAATTAAATATGAATAAAATTTGTTTAGTTTATTTATTTCATGAATAAGTTCATTTATTTTTTTTAAAGTCCATTTTATAAATCATCTAAAGTTTGTTTATTACTCATTTATTGTTTGATTATTATATAATTAATATTATTATTGTTTGTATGTTTGTTTTATTTACAATATAATTATTAATATTTATATTTGGTTGTTTTATATTTTTTTAAAAATATTTGTTTATTTATTATTTGTTTGTTTATTATTCATTATCATTGTTTGTGAATATGTTCAATTATATATTTATGAGCATGCTTGTCAACATGTTCGTTTAAAATTTATGGATATGTTTGTTTAATGTTTACGAGCAAGTTCTTTTAACTTAATTAATATAAATACACTTTTTTTTAAGTTCCACTAGTACAAAGACAATAAAAGTGCAAGACAAGTATAAATATATATTCGACCAAAATACAATCAATACAATGCATAGCGGACAAAGAACCAAACAAAAGGCGGATAAATCTACACAAGGCATACACACAAGGTGGAAGGAGACCCACACATTACAATTGCAAATGGTGGGACTTGAACCCTAGCCTTCAAGGTTTAGGACATCAACATAAATACACATAATTTTAAATAAACGAATATAAATATAATTTCGAAATTCTTAACAGATACGAACTGGATACATATGAATAAAGAGGTTTGTTGATAGCAAATTTCAACAAGAGAGGTTAGAGGGGGAGAGGGTGTTGGAAATAGGATGGTCGGTTCACCTACAAGAGGCAGAGAATTGGTATAAGATATTGTAGGTGAAAAGAGAAAGAGAATACAAGAAGCAAGGTGATAAGATACTTAGGTTTTCTTGGGGAGGAAAGAGATCATATGTCTCTCGTGCTTTGAGGTATATATAGGAGAGCGTCCTCTTATTTGATAGTGCTATTATTTAAAAATAATCAAACCTATTATTAAAACAAAACTTCTTCGTGTAATAATTAAATGTTATTACCCAAATCTCCCTGCCAAAGTGGTTCATAGGCCTGCCCCTACCTTTTTATTATTTAAAAATTAAGTATTTTATTATTAAAAAAAGTATTTAGTACACAATCAGTTAAGTTTTTAAATTCCATAAATAGAGCTGGAATGATAAAAAGTGTCCTATAGAATATAGTAAAATATTAAAATATATATATATATAGAAAAAGAATAGGACACATGGCAATTCTTTAATTATGCTTGTGGAGTTAAAAAAAATACATTGACAATGTACAAAATACTAACCCATATTATTATTACCATATTTAACTAATATGTTATAAATAATTATTTAATATTGTTATGATACTTACTATTACTGACCCACAACCCGAATGGATCCGAGTCAGACTCTACACGGTTCGCATATTGAGCTTGCGTATCAATGTCGCATGATATTGAGAGTATTCGCAGGAAGGACAATTACACCCTCTTACGAGATCACACGTGAGATAACACATGATACCGTACAAACACGTGCTAAGTATATAGTAAGGTACGTGTTGGCATGCATAAAATCTACCTAATATCGCATCAATAAACAATTACCATATCATATAAACATACAACCTGACCATCTAAAGGAGATATAGAAAACACTCAACAAATATATTCACAATGGCACATTTTAACCTTACAAATGACTAAAAATAACTCTACACTAAGACCGTACATGAAAATAAATACATATGTTAATATGATTTACGAATTATGCTTCACCCTGCTTTTATTATTTGTTTGGATCAAATTATAGACTAAAATTTTAAGATTAAAATATACCTTAAGTCCCTATACCCTTCATAAAATTGGAATTTGTCTCCTTACTTTTATTTTAAAAAATTTAGACCTTCTACTTTTCAGATTTAAAAATTTAGATTTAATTGTTACCACTATTAAAATTCTTCTATTAAATTCATTGGTGGGACATTTTGAATATACTAATATAGTGATGTTGATACAAAGTACGATAAGGGAGGATAATAAGGAGGAGGTAGAGAGGAGCAAGTGGTGGTTTTGTTGAAGTTGGTTCACCTAAAGTGACGAAAAGCCGAAAAGGCACAAGTGGACAGGCAAACTGAGAGAGAGGAGAGATTTGCTTAGAGTAACTTTAGGGTTAAAATTTTATCCCTTCTTCATTATTGAAATGGTATTTATAGGAGAGGTCTTTTTGTCCACTAGCGTGATGTGGCAGATTGTTATAGGAAAAAGTTGCCAGCATACAAAGCATGAAAGACGAGCGTCGTTAGACCCATTTTATTATGTCCTCAATCAGTATGAGGTTGTTACACCTAAATAGGCCCCTTATTGCAATTAGAACGTGTTCACACCTAAAAGTAGGTGCCTTGGAAGTGAGTGCTCATCTCATTATCTCAAAGTAGGTGGACTTGATATGAATGTTTGTCTAGCGAATGACCTTGAAAACAAAAGGGTATCGCTCCTTTGGTTGGGACATATAGTCAACTAGGACATCACCTTAGGTGGTGTCAAAGGAGAGGTCAACACCTTTTGTCTTGCTGACACATCTCTAAGAGGTAGAAGGAGATAACAAGTAACAAATTATGTTGGAAATTAGGGTGCAAAGATTAATTTTCAGTTTTAGGCATAATAGAGAGACCAAAAATGAAATTTAATCATTTTCCCATTATATAAAAAACCAATAGTCTACACACATATCAAGAAATTCCTTTTATATATAGTTACATAGATTATTTTGTTAAATCTATAAAATGATTTAATTTCTTTTTATTTATGGAAATAGATTATATTGAATACAATAATTAATATTTTTCTGTCAAGGAGGAATTGGTTGTATTAGCAAGGTTTAAGTTCCAAGACTTTGAGCGTTCAAGTATGAGCTTTATCATGTGAAAACTATGTGTAGGAACTAGTTACTTTGAGTTGAATTAGCTATTGAGTTATTTACTTTCGTGCTTATATTTTTCATACCGTCACCAAAGTACGGCACGTGGCAAGCTATTAAAAAGTCCGCAAATGACCCTTTTTAAGAATCAATCCACAAGCGACCCTCCACTACCGTAAGCAACCTTTCATTTGGAATAGTTCATAGGTGACCCCCAGCAAACCTTGTCCAAGTCAGCATAGAGACAGACCGCTATGCACCTTTCACTGGGACCACTAAGGCGTAACCTCCTCATACGACCCTCAGGATGGGAATGTCAAAGTAGGATCACACGGTACACCCCACGGAGACAACTAACCTACAACAGCCTTTCCACTAGGGCAACTCGCACAACCATGCGAAACATTTTACTATTTGCTATGTGGTACTATAGGACAATGGGTGAACCCCAAAATAAGCTTGAGTACACAAGGAACAAAAGATCAAGCTCCTTCTTCTTGCAAACCTACACAACAACCCTAAACAATCTCTTTCTCCTCATACCACTCCTTCTTTCTAGCACCAACTCTCCACCTGTCACAGTTGAAACGACACTCCCCTCCATCGTCCTCTTCTCCTTGTTGGTAACCCGTATCAACAATTGGTGCTATAAATAAGGATAAAGGTGTTGGTTTTGTTGTTGTTTTTAGTCTAGATTAGTGAGTGGCTAAGTGGCCTGAAGAGGTTGAAGAGGCATGTATTGTGCTTAAGTTAAAAGGAGTTCTTGGTTTTGGTTGGTTATATTTTCAAAGATAACAGTAGAAGAGTGAGTCATGGTGGTTCAATCCATGCTTACCACACTAATTGTTGATACAGGTTACCAACAAGGAGGAAAGGATGATGGAGGGGAGTATCAGTTCAGTAGTGGTAGGCAGAGAGTCGATATTAAGAAGAAGGAGAGGTACGAGAAGAAAAAGAAAGAGGTTGTTTAAGGTTGTTGCATAGGTTTGCTAAGGAGAATGAGTCAATCTTTCATTTCTCATGCATTTAGGCTTATATATGGGGTCACCCTTTATCTTGTAATGCCACATAGCCAACAATACAATGTCCTACATAGTTGCTTGGGTTGCAGATTAGTTGTCACCATAAAATGTGGTCTTACTCTGACATTTTTGTCTTTGGAGTTGTATGAAGAGGTTGTGCTTTGGTTTTCCTAGAGAGAGATGCATAATAGACTATCTCTATGTTGGCTTTAATAAGGTCTGTAAGGGATCACATACGAACCATTCTACGTGAAAGGTTACTTGCAGGCCATTCATTCGTTCCTAGTAGAGGGTCGCTTGAAGGTTGGTCCTCTCATCCATAAATTGTTTAACAGCTTGTCACATGTATTTTAGGTACTATTAAAACTTGAATTTTAAAATTTAAATTTAAACTTTAAAATAAATTAAATTGATTAATAAAATATTTAGACACGTAGCATTCATGATTATTTACTAAATACCTCCACAACCAAGAACATTAAAATTTTAAAATATTTTTTAAATTAAAAAAATTATATTTTTTATACTTTTGAATATATTAGATTGAGTGAATATTACTTTGTGGGTCCATTTTTCAATTTTTTTTTAATTTCATGTTCCCAAAATAGATCATAATTACTTATTTGATTCTCAACACTTTTATTTAGTTTAACACTAATATAAAATTCAATTTCTAGAACTCCATTCAAATTTTCAAAATGGTAACCAACATTTGTCAATGCACCACCTCACACATTTACCACAATTACAATTTTGGACCCTCCAAGTTGAAACTCAAAAACAAACTTTACATTATTACATATTTTTTTTTAATTATGCATTATAATTTAATTTACTGATAAAGTTATAAAATTATATACCTACATTCGATGTTAATTTATTAAAGAAATTAGTAGATTGAATCTTATATCCATTAGTATTGATATTATTGTCAACATAGAAATATGTGAATTCGAATATGCTAAAACGTATGAATTGAGAAAAAATTATATTTAATTTTAAATATTATGTTAAAAAAATATAAATACGATCAAAACTTATAATAAAATTATTTAAAAAATTTATTAAAGAAATTGTTCTCAAATCAGGAGGCAAGATTTTTTTTTATTAATGGTTTTTTTTTATTAAAGTAGAAGTAAAATCATGATTATTCTTTTTATTATTATAATAAATCATAATAATTATAATGGCAGACAAACAAAGATATATATTCCATCACGTCAACTTAGAAATGAGTAGCGGTAAAAGAAGGGTTTGCCGACATTTCATTGTGCATGTGATGTAATATTAAGACTTGTTTTTAGGGGTTAATATATTTTTTGGTCCCTAAATTTGTCCATTTGTATTTAGTTGGTCCCCAATTTTTATTTAGACCTAATTAACCCCTGAAGTTGTATTCCGTCAATTAAATTATTGCAACCAATGCTACGTCAACATAAATTAATGGTGTTAACGCGAAAATATCAACCTTCGCACAATATGATTAGTAAAATTTCATGAATATTTGGTTAAATTCTACAAAGTTTAAATTCACGAATGTATTGGAGCAATGTTAAAGACAATGTATAAATCTTTGCCATAAAAAATGGAAAATTTATTTTTATTTCTTTAAAAAAATTAAGTTTATGGCTAAAAATGGTTTTTTAATATTTATTTAATTTTAGAGTTTATGGATCTTCCTTTTGATAAGTGATACACAGCCACATGTTTCTTTAATTTGAGATTTAATTTATATATTTTTAATTTTTAATATTTATTTGATATTTATAATTTTTAATAATTAATTTTTTGGGGGGTTTACCTTTTTTTATGTTACAAGATAATGAAATTTGATTTAACGTTATTTTTATTGTTATAGGATTACCAAGTGAGTATTTTTTTATTTTAAAATATCATACAAGTGAATTTACTTTAATAGAAAAAAATTTTAAAGATGGTGACTATTGCACTTGAATTTTTAAATTCTAAATTCCTGAATAAAAGTAAGGCGAAGTGTATAAACACTTGGAACATATTCTGAACCTTCAAATGTTTACTCTATATTTTGATAAAACAATTAATCAATCTAACGCGAAGTGTGAAAACCATACTAATATATTTAAAAGACCTCAAAATAAAATAAAAAAACAAATACTTTTATTTTAAATTCAAGAAAGAAATAAAAATATTATTTTTTATTTTTCAAGGTATCTACTGGAACGAGACTAGTAATTAATTTTTCGTATTCTACAGATTTATTAAAAGATAAATGTTGGCCACAAATTTTAAAACTGCTCTATAGCCACAACAAGAACTAAACCGTTTTTTTTGGTAAATTATAAACAGCAACTAGCGCGACTCGAACCTAGATTATATCTAAGACGATAAATACTTTTGATTATCAGATCAATACACGAGATTCAACAAAAATTAAACCCTTAATTACTAATTAAGGCATGAAAATTTTAAACTCAAAAGAAGTTATGTTGAAAATGGAAAGTTTTTAATTTTTGAATTTTTTTGAAATTGTTGTGGTTTTTAATCTTTTGACATAAATGGATTGCATGGTGGTGATAATCAATGATTATAATTATGTACCAATACATGAGACATCATGTCAACGCCATCTGATAGATGTGATGAAAAGCGGATCAAAGAGATGAGGTCCCAATGATGGACGGTCTGATCATGACATATGAGGCCCACAAATGTATCGGGTCCCAATTGATTAATTTTAGGCCCCTAGGCCATAAGTTCTTAATTATATTAATTTCGAATTTAATCTTCAAATAATCTGTTCAGTATGATTTTTTTGTCACTTAATTATGAAAAAATTTTAAAATGGTTATTAAATTATGGTTCTTTTTTTTTTATCATTCAAGTATGAAAAGTTACAAAATTATCATTAAATTATAATTTTTTTATCACTAGCTAGTTAACGTAAAAATGAAAACATCAATAAAATCAAGATAGTTTGGTGACAAAAAAAATAAAATTAAATAGTTGGATGATCATTTTGTAACTTTTTTCTAATTGCGTGATAAAAAAAACATAATTGGGTGACTACTATAGTAGTTTACCCTTAATTTTTAATGCCAATAAAGTTCTCACACTATTGGTAAAGGTTAAGGTCATGGACCTTGTTCGAATGCCATCATCTGCAATTGCAATGTGTGAGTCTCTCTCTTACTTTGTGTATATGTCTTGTGTGGGTTATGTTATTTTAATATTAGTTCGATTTTTGTTTGGTTCTTTGTTCATTGTGCATTGTAGTAGATAGATTTTACATTGTAGTTAGTCGAATATATATTTATACTTGTTGTAGTACTAGTGAAATTTTTTCTATTGAGAAAATATAAAAGCATCAAAATATTTTGGAAAAAAATATAAATTTTTAATAATTTTCTAACTCAATTGGAACAAGATAAATAACTAACATCAACTTAATCAAATGCTTAAATATAATAAAAGATATGAATAGATAAATTCACTCGATCAATAGACATATGGTTTGTTGGTAAAGTCTTGATCTCTTTATTCCACTAATCGGATTATAAAAATTCCATTTTCGAACATCTCTTCCCTCACTTTAAGGTCAAACATCAATTGCAACGATTCAATAAATGACCCATTGAGATAGATGTAGTTAAATAATGCCCATTGAAAACATATAAGAAGTTTTCTCTTCGAATAGCTCAAGAAAGAAATGATTGACTACAAATTATGTCAATGTATGAAATTAAAATGCCAAAAAAATCCATAAACCAACAAATGAAACATACATTTAACCCTTTTTTAAAAAAAATAATTAACTTGAATTTGAATAAATTAAAATACTATTTTATCAAATTTGAGGTTAAATTATGCATATATGTCATTTTTTTGTTAATTGAACAAATAGGTCGTTTTTTTTTCAAGATTTAGGGAAATAGGCTGATTTTGAAGAACGAGTGTGAAAGCAAGTCTAGCTAGACGAGCTTTTGCTGACATGTCAAAAAACTCGCCCAAATAGAAGTGTTCTCTGAAAATTACAAAGAAAATGCGTCCAGCTGAACGAGCTTTCCCTGATATGTCAGCCCAGCTGGATGAGCTTTCTTGCCAACTATACAGATAGCGTGTCCATCTCACACACTCTCTCCAAAATATACTTATTTCCCTAAATCTTAAAAAAAAAGTCTATTTAACTAATTAAAGAAAAAACATCTCATATATTTCAGATGATTTCCATTTCATGAAGCCTAAGAACTTGAAAAGAAGAATGTGACATATTGATGCAGTCGAAACTAATTAAAAATATAACTAAGGTAAGTGCACCTATTAATTAATAGTATAGTTACTGTGAGCACAGATATCGTTCCCATGAAGACTAAAAGTACTAAAAATAGTTGTCTTTCTATTATCTAGCCGATCGAATAAAGTGATTGTTTTAAACTAAATTAATAAACTAAAAGTGTGACAAAGATTAAGTAAGAAATAATAAGTGTTTTTATACCAAGAAGCAAACAATACCCAGGAAAGACTCCACCTAGATTTCATCTGCCATTATCATTCTGAATTAAGCAATTTATTCACTTAGTATTTTGATTCGTAGAAATCCCTAAATTATGCTAATACCTCTATTCAAGTATAAAAGCAACTGACTCTAGGTTGATTAATTGAAATTTCTTTCTAATTAAAACCCCTATTGTCGCATTAATTCGATCTATGGATTCCCTTATTAGATTTGACTCTAATCCAGTAGATTTATGTCATCCTATTTCTAGGATTGCATGCAACTCCACTCAATTATGCTAGATCTACTCTTAAACAGGATCTATTCCTCCTCTGATTTAAGCACATCAAACAAGAATTAATATATCAAGAATACTAAATCAAGAATTAAGCACACATAATTGAGAATAAAATCTAAGTATTTATTGCGTAAAATCAGAAATCAAATGACATAATTCGTCTTAGGGTCTATCTCCCCTAGGTATTTAGGAATTTAGTTCATGCTAATAAATGGAAACATCTCAGAAACATCTCAGAAACAATATAACCACAAGATGAGGAAAAACTCATAATAAAATCAAAAGAATTTAGAAAGAGGTCTTCAAACTTTGTGGAGATCTGCTTCAAAGACGGCTTTTATGGTGTTTTTTCAGTTGTTTCCTTCAATAATCTCTAACAGCTAGGGTTTGGGGAATGGAAGATTTTACAGAAAATTGGAAGTCCCCTCTCATATCACTCTATCCCCTATTTATAATACATGAAAAATTCAAGTTGGATCCAAATTAAATTCTAAATTATAAAGTCTAAAAGATAAATATAAATAATATAATAATAATAATCCTAAATATTAATCCTAAAAATAAAGTTTAAATTTAAATAAAGTCTTATGTCTAATAAATCTCTTCCTAACTCTTCCACATTCACACTTTTGCCCCAAATTTTCCTTTTTATCTTCGATTTAGTCCATGACCATATGTCCAGCTCGTGTGGCTCCTAAAATCTGCTCTTTTTGTACGATTTTTGTTTGTTTTCCCTCCTTTCGCTTCCAAATTCTTTACTAAGTATAAAAACATGAATTTAAAGAATTATGAACATAAAATTCATTATTTTAAATCGATTAATCATCCAAAAATGCATTAAGAATAAGGCTAAAACATGTTATTTTTGGCACTTATCAAATATCCTCACACTTAAGCATTTGCTTGTCCTCAAGCAAAATTCTCAACCCACATTCAAGTTAACTTTCTTAATTCTTCATTTTCATCAATAATATTTCAGGATAAATTGCAAATAATCATGTATTGTAAATTCAAGCAATCTAAGCAACAAAATTTTTAGCACAAAAATATAGGTGTCTCCCCTTATCTAAATAATTACCTTAAATTCAAAATCAACAAGAATTGACATCCTCACTAAAGATTCACTCAAAGTGTTTAAAGTTAATTAAATAAGCACTCAATAGTCAAACACGAAATGTTATTACCATAGGCTTGCTTGAAAATCAAATCTCCATCACTGTAAAATGACATGACACACTAATCAAGAAGTCTTCACAAGGTTGTAATGGGGCTAAGGTTATGGGTATGAAAAAGGCTAGAAGAATTGATTAAAATCGAGATCAAGTTGATAAATTACCAAACTAGAAAAAAAAAACAATCAGTTGCTGAATTAAAAGAAAATAAATCAACACAAATAATAAAGAATAAACGTGAGTTTTTCAACAATATATGGAACTAATGATTCTACTCAAACACACTTTTGTCTTTTTTTTTTTTTTTCCTCAATTTTCTTTTTTTCAATTTTTCTTTCGACTTTTTTTTTCTAAACAATAAAATTCAGCAATTCAGATAGTGGAACATAGTTAGGCAACTTAACCAAATCAAATCTCGACAAAAAGAGAGTCAATAAATGGGTAAGTTTACCATAAATATATGGATTATGGGTTAATATTATGGGTTAATGAATAGAACGGTGTTAGGCTCAATGGGGTTCACTAGGGGTTAATTTATTAGGTAAGCTTTTTAAAGATAAAGGGGGTTAAATCCTAAGTGCCTCTATCATCTCAGTATATCAAATCAATAATATGGTCTCAACATGTATAATCAAAGCAAGTTCTAGAATAACAAATCAAGTTGACATACACACAACCAAAAATAGCATGAGCACGAAATAAAATATATGGTCTATAAGCTCAAAAGCTCACAAAAATTATGGTTTTGATGTCAAAACCTGTAATTTTAAAATTTGAAGATAATATTTAATTCAGTGAGACAACCTAAAATATTTAATTCTGAAGACAACTCATCATACTTGACTCTCTCATATCCTAAAGATTAAATCATCCAATACATAAAAGATTCACAAATCAATCTCAAAACAAAATCAATAAAAATTTCAAATAGTACAAATTCACTCTAATGGGGTATGAGAAAATTACTTTAACACAATAAATAATTCAGACATTTTATCACAATTAATACACAATCAATCTCCCCACACTTAAGATGTACATTGTCCTCAATGTACAAATAGATATAAACAGAATAAGTACAATATCATAAAGAGGAAAGGAACTGAAACTTCCTTAAATTAGGATGATTTCATCGGAATTGGAAAAAAAAATATGAATACAGCGAGTCTAAAGGAAGTGGAATTTTCCGAGCACACTAAAAAGAAAATAGACAAAGACAAGTCAGAGAGGGAGAAAATAACTAAAAAAAATCATAAGAATAAAAAATATGATTAAGGCAAGTGCACCAATCAATTAATAGTATAGTTACGGTAAGCACAGATATCGTTCCCACGAGGACCAAAAGTACTAGTAATAACTGTCTTCCTATTATCTAACCGATCGAATAAAGTGATTGTTCTAAACTAATTTAACTAAATAAAAAGTGCATCAAAAATTAAACCGAGAAATAATAAGTGTTTTTATACCAAGAAGCAAACAATACCCAAGAAAGACGCCACCTAGATTTCATCTGCCATTATCATTCTGAATTAAGCAATTTATTCACTTAGTATTTTGTTCCGTAGAAATCCTTAAATTATGCTAATACCTCTATTCAAGCATAAAAGCAACTGACTCTAGGTTGATTAATTGAAATTTCTTTCTAATTAAAACTTCTATTGCCGCATTAATTCGATCTATGGATTCCCTTATTAGATTTGACTCTAATCCAGTAGATTTATTTCGTCCTATTTCTAGGATTGCATGCAACTCCACTTAATTACGCTAGATCTACTCTTAAACAGGGTCTATTCCTCCTCTAATTTAAGCACATCAAACAAGAATTAATATATCAAGAATACTAAATCAAGAATTAAGCACACATAATTGAGAACAAAATCTAAGTATTTATTGCGTAAAAGCAGAAATCAAATGACAGAATTCATCCTAGGGTTTATCTCCCCTAGGTATTTAGGAATTTAGTTCATGCTAATAAATGGAAACATCTCAGAAACAATATATCCACAAGATGAGGAAAAACTAATAATAAAATCAAAAGAATTTAGAAAGAGATCTTCAATCTTTGTGGAGATCTGCTTCAAAGACGGCTTCTATGGTGTTTTTCTTCAATTGTTTCCTTCAATAGTCTCTGACGACTAGGATTTGGGGAATAGAGGATTTTACAGAAAATTAGAAGTTCTCTCATATCACTCTATCCCTTATTTATAATACATGAAAAAACTCTAGTCGGATCCAAATTAAATTCTAAAAAGATAATTTGAATTAAATTTAAACAATAATTCTCTAATTTGATCCAAATTAAACTCTAAATTATAAAGGCTAAAAGATAAATATAAACAATATAATAATATTAATCCTAAATATTAATCCTAAAAAATAAAGTTTAAATTTAAATAAAGTCTTATGTTCAATAAATCTCTTTCTAACTCTTCCATATTCATACTTTTGCTCCAAATTTTCTTTTTTATCTTCGATTTAGTCCATGGCCATGTGTCCAGCTCGTGTGGCTCCTAAAATCTGCTCTTTTTGTCCGATTTTCGCTTGTTTTTCACTCCTTTCACTCCCAAATGCTTTCCTAAGTATAGAAACATGAATTTAAAGGATTATGAACATAAAATTCATTATTTTAAATAGATTAATTATCTAAAAACGCATTAAGAATGAGGCTAAAACATGTTACTTTTGGCACTTATCACATACCATTGGAATGGTGATAAAAATCACTTTTTTTCCCATAAGTTTGGAATTTCCCAAAGTTGTTTTGGGTGCATTGTTTCCGACCCCTATTTTCAGGGTTCTGTTTTTCTTTTTGGAGATTTTCCAACTCCTTGGCAGTGATGATCAAATCCATAATCTTCAAAAACTACAGGGATCAAAAAAGAAAGAGAAAATGGGGGGAGAATAATTAAAAGTGATAGCCCCCTATAAGTGGGGTTTAATTGGACAATTATCACATATATTCAACACCAAAAACCTTGTCTAACTTACCATTGGTTCTTCATTTCCCTTTTTCCTCATGGGGATAAACATGAACAGTCCATTAGTGGAATGTGGCATTAAATTTTAGGGTATTAATTAAAATTTTTAAAAAATCAAATGCTTAATTAAATCTGTCAAAAAATTCTGATAAAATCAATGAGAATTTCCAAAATTTTTGTGGGGCTAATTAAAATTTTAAAAAATTTTAAGGGCTTCGTGAGAATCTTTCAAAATGGGAGAAAGTATCTAAAATTTTGATAATAGGGTTGATTGGGGAGCTTAATTACCACACAGTCGTGCAAGTGCAAGCAATGTACCTAGACAAACGGAAAAAGATTATGGTGACACCCTTGCTTTGATCTTGTTTATATATATAAAATAAAATATATCATAATTCGATCGAAGTTCGACTTATTCTATTGATTCGATATTTGATCCGAAAAATTCTCCTTAAATACATTTTCAACAATCCTTTATGGAGATCTACTCTTCAAACAATTCATTTCTTATTTTCTCTTTTTTCACTCTCGTTAATACTGTATATCAACAGATCTCATTCCCTTTTCTTTCAATATTTGTACTCATTGTAGGCCATTTCTTAATCTTTCTTTCTTTCTAATTTATGACCTCTCTTGACTTTGCTTTATACTTTTTCATGGCATTATTGGATGATAATTAAATGAAAAATGTATTTGAAATTGTATGGTAAAATTATGATTTAGGTCCCTCTACTACATGATATTAATTTTTTTAGCAAAGGAACCAAATGTGGCACCATACCCCTAGTTTGATCGCTGGACTCGAATGCGAGATGTCACATTTCGTTGCCAGAACAATTCAATCTATCTCAATTCATAAACGTGACATAATCACATATTTTACATTTTATACTAATGTTTCGCATTTAATCATTTATTAATTGGGCCCACACATAATGACCTAAGGTTGTACAAGGTTAAGCACAGAATTAAGATTTGAATCCAAATTCAAATTATAAAAAATTAACATGTCTCGAGACAAAGAAATCAAGTCTCGAGAAGGATTGATCATAATGTAAAAGTTTATTTGACGTGTTAGTGTAGATCCTATTCAGAGTTATTCTGGTTTAAGTTAGGGGTAAAATGTAGTTGGAGCTAGAGGTGGTCTTCCTCCCTTAAAAAATAGAAAATTTTCAATATGCCCTTTAAACTTTTTGAAAATTTTAAGTTCAACCCTCAAAATTTTTAAAAATTCTAAATAAACCTTCCAAAAGTTCTAAATTTTTAATTAAACCGTCATTTTTGAAATTTTTATTAAACTCTTAAAATTTTTGAAAATTTGAAGCCATTGGTTTAGGTTATATCCGATTTGTACTTTCCAATTCTGCTTATAGTAATTCAAATATATTATCTTTTGTAAATTACCAATCAATATGAGAAGTGATATATGAATATTTTTTTTATGTCAATCATTTGAAATAAAAATTTTAACATACAAAACATAAATATGATAATTTTGAATATTAAAAACAATAAAGTGCTATATATATTATATTATATTATATTATATTATATTATATTATATTATATTATATTTCCATATCTTCCAAAGAAGGACCAAAGCTACCTAAAATTTTCAATAAATCTCTGACGATTAGGATTTGGGGAATAGAGGATTTTACAGAAAATTAAAAGTGTCCTCTCATATCACTCTATCCCCTATTTATAATACATGAAAAAACTCTAATCGGATCCAAATTAAATTCTAAAAAGATAATTTGAATTAAATTTAAACAATAATTCCCTAATTGGATCCAAATTAAACTCTAAATTATAAAGCCTAAAAGATAAATATAAACAATATAATAATATTAATCCTAAATATTAATCCTAAAAAATAAAGTTTAAATTTAAATAAAATCTTATGTTCAATAAATCTCTTTCTAACTCTTCCATATTCACACTTTTGCTCCAAATTTTCTTTTTTATCTTCGATTTAGTCCATGGCCATGTGTCCAGCTCGTGTGGCTCCTAAAATCTGCTCTTTTTGTCCGGTTTTCGCTTGTTTTTCGCTCCTTTCACTCCCAAATGCTTTCCTAAGTATAGAAACATGAATTTAAAGGATTATGAACATAAAATTCATTATTTTAAATAGATTAATTATCTAAAAACGCATTAAGAATGAGGCTAAAACATGTTACTTTTGACACTTATCACATATCATTGGAATGGTGATAAAAATCACTTTTTTCCCCTTAAGTTAGGAATTTCCCAAAGTTGATTTGGGTGCATTGTTTCCGACCCCTATTTTCAGGGTTCTGTTTTTCTTTTTGGAGATTTTCCAACTCCTTGGCAGTGATGATCAAATCCATAATCTTCAAAAACTACAGGGATCAAAAAAGAAAAAGAAAATGGGGGGAGAATAATTAAAAGTGATAGCCCCCTATAAGTGGGGTTTAATTGGACAATTATCACATATATTCAACACCAAAAACCTTGTCTGACTTACCATTGGTTCTTCATTTCCCTTTTTCCTCATGGGGATAAACATGAACAGTCCATTAGTGGAATGTGGCATTAAATTTTAGGATATTAATTAAAATTTTTTAAAAAATCAAATGTTTAATTAAATCTGTCAAAAATTCTGATAAAATCAATGAGAATTTCCAAAATTTTTGTAGGGCTAATTAAAATTTTAAAAAATTTTAAGGGCTTCGTGAGAATCTTTCAAAATGGGAGAAAGTATCTAAAATTTTGATAATAGGTTGATTGGGGAGCTTAATTACCACACAGTCGTGCAAGTGCAAGCAATGTACCTAGACAAACGGAAAAAGATTATGGTGACACCCTTGCTTTGATCTTGTTTACATATATAAAATAAAATATATCATAATTCGATCGAAGTTTGACTTATTCTGTTGATTCGATATTCGATCCGAAAAATTCTCCTTAAATACATTTTCAACAATCCTTTATAGAGAGATTTGCTCTCCAAACAATTCACTTTTTATTTCTTCTTTTTTCACTCTCGTTAATACTGTATATCAACAGATCTCTTTCCCTTTTCTTTCAATATTTGTACTCCTTGTAGGCCATTTCCTAATCTTTCTTTCTTTCTAATTTATGACCTCTCTTGACTTTGCTTTATACTTTTTCATGGTATTATTGGATGCTAATTAAATGAAAAATGTATTTGAAATTGTATGGTAAAATTATGATTTAGGTCCCTCTACTACATTATATTAATTTTTTTTAGCAAAGGAACCAAATGTGGCACCATACCCCTAGTTTGATCGCTGGACTCGAATGCGAGATGTCACATTTCGTTGCCAGAACAATTCAATCTATCTCAATTCATAAACATGACATAATCACATATTTTACATTTTATACTAATGTTTCGCATTTAATCATTTATTAATTGGGCCCACACATAATGACCTAAGGTTGTACAAGGTTAAGCGCAGAATTAAGATTTGAATCCAAATTCAAATTATAAAAAATTAACATGTCTCGAGACAAAGAAATCAAGTCTCGAGAAGGATTGATAATAATGTAAAAGTTTATTCGACATGTTAGTGTAGATCCTATTCAGAGTTATTCTGGTTTAAGTTAGGGGTAAAATGTAGTTGGAGCTAGAGGTGGTCTTCCTCCCTTAAAAAATAGAAAATTTTCAATATGCCCTTTAAACTTTTTGAAAATTTTAAGTTCACCCCTCAAAATTTTTAAAAATTCTAAATAAGCCTTCCAAAAGTTCTAAATTTTTTAATTAAACTGTCATTTTTGAAATTTTTATTAAACTCTTAAAATTTTTGAAAATTTTAAGCCATTGGTTTAGGTTATATCCGATTTGTACTTTCCAATTCTGCTTATAGTAATTCAGATATATTATCTTTTGTAAATTACCAATCAATATGAGAAGTGATATATGAATATTTTTTTTATGTCAATCATTTGAAATAAAAATTTTAACATACAAAAGATAAATATGATAATTTTGAATATTAAAAACAATAAAGTGCTATATATATTATATTATATTATATTATATTATATTTCCATATCTTCCAAAGAAGGACCAAAGCTACCTAAAATTTCAAAAGCAATTATTATTAATAATGGTGTCCAATTAAAGCATGCACCATGAAGCTATTTTACAAAACAAATATATATAAACCCAAAGCATAGGAAACAAAATTCCCTTTATGTGGAAAAGGATGTAACTATAAGGACGAAATGAATAAAAAACCAAACCTAAACATTAAAAGTTTAAAAAAAAAAAATAGAGGCCGACCGGCCTTGGAAGTCTTTAAAGGAATCAATTATTTATATAATTTTGATATTGTTTGGATAGATAGATTGGGACATTGCTAAGGTCAAAGAAGCCTCATTATAAGATGCTCAAAGAGCTTTAAGTTGTTTGTATATGTAGGATTTATTAATAGTTTTTAATAGAAAATTTTCCTTTTACATGAAACAATTAATTTGCTAAAAGATGGAGTTTTTCAATTTTAGGGTTAATATACTAAATAAGTCCTTGAACTTTATTATTTTATTTAAATAAACCCTTGTGCTTTTTGTTGATACCATGAATCAACAAAAATGGAGAAGAAAGAAGAAGCAAAGAAGAAGAAGATCCGAAAAATGGAGGTCTAGCCTCCCCTTAAAGAGGGTCTTTGAAATCGTATAAAAATGAGTTTTCCTACTGGATCAGACTTCGGGTCGGATCTCAAGTCAGATTATTATATAATATATTTTATTATAATCGTATAACACTTTTAATAGTTTCAAATAGCTTTTTATTATTATTATTATTACAATATAAGAGACGGGAGAAGAGGGATAATGGTTTGAGCCCGTATTATCTGGGTGCTAACCATTATTGGGTAAAAGCACGTTATTATCTCGTTCATTATATTATATTTTTAAAAATATTTTATGTCAAAGATTAGGAGTTAATTCGGATATCAATTATAGTTTAAGAGTTTATTTGAATGTAATACAAATATAAGGGCTTGTTCAAATAAAAAAGACAAAATTCAAGGGCTTATGTAATGTATTAGTTTTTTTTTTTTAATTTTCAAATCCTAAACCTAATTAAGTAATTTTTTAATAAAATTAAGTAATAATATTTCTACTACTTGCAATAAATAAATAGATAAAATAAAAGGAATCTTTTTCCATCATATTGTTCTAATATAAACAAAGGAATTGCCTAACATATGCTTTGGTTTTTTTCTGTAATAATTTTCAAAAAATAATAAATAATTATGTTTATTATTTGTGGAATAATTAGAAATAATTTCACCTTTGATTTAGTATTGTATCAATCAAGTTCGTTCGTCAATATAACCGTTAATTTAGATACGACATGTTAAAAGATATAAACAATGTCAATAAAATGTAGAGTTTTTTTTACACCTTAGGTCCAAACTGTCCATGTGGTAAATGAACACAAATTTATAATTTTATCCTCGTGTCTTAAATATGCTCCACATTAGATTTAAGCTCTCATTTAACACCCAAACTAATAGTTATGCTAACAAAAAGACCTAACTAGTACGATTTTGATGCTTTGAGGATTCAACTGAAATATTATTGTAATTTAAGGACCAATTTAAAATATGAAGCATAATTTTGAGGACTTCTAGTGGAATTAAACCTTTTGAAAAAGTATTGATATATGTTCTCGTATATTATTTCAGTAATAGTTTTACTTCCTGTAGCATAGTTTAAGGACGTTTAATACAATTAAACCTTTTAAAAAAGTGTTGATACAATGGTAAGAAGATGGAGGCAAGAAAGGCGGTTCATCGGACAGGGCTAGAGCTGCAATAGGTCGTGGAGAGAAGGCGAGAATGAGAGGAGTTATATTGAGATATGAGAGGAAGACCTTCATAAGCCACGTGTTTTCTCTTGATTGGCTGTCTATCACTCAAATAGCATAACGCAAATCTTCTCATTAGGTCAACAACATAACCTTCTATTAGGGGTGAAGTTAGAATTTTTTTCTAGAGACCAAGATTAAGTTATATATTTTCATGAGAGCTAAAATGCAATTTCACCATTATATTGGCATATATTTTTGTAGTTTTTAGAATACTAAATTAAAATTTTAATATTCGAGGGGAACTATAATTTTACCATTTATTTACTTAAACTTTTACAAAACTTCAAAAGTTAAAAGCATAATTTTTCATTTTAAGGAATCAAGGTCTCGAAGCAGCTTTTTTTTTTTGTTTGATGAATATAAAATAAAACATAGAGTTCACAAAGACTTAAACCAAAACACCTAAAACAATTGTAAAACGTCTTCATTTCTACGATCCATTTTTGCAAAGAAATCATCAACTTTATTTTCTTCTTTGGGCACATGTTGGATACGCCAATGTGGTGAATTCACATTACCAAAGCTGAATTCGAGTCCTTGGAATTATTGTCTTGAACAATCCGAATTGCTTCCATATTATCTGTATTAATTAATACTCTATCGAATCTCTACTATAAAATAAGAATCAAGCCCTCAAAAATATTCAATAACTTAGTCTCTTTGATAAAATATATGTAACAATTATCATATATTATTCCAAAATCATATTCATTGCACTTTTCATAAACTAATAATGATAAGTTTGTGAAATTTCAAATTAATAATTGAATAACGACACCCTTTTTCATTTCATTTACTTTTTTTATTGGTTAGAGAAATTGATAATGAAAAATGTGTCGGTGGAGGAGTCCTAATGAGCAGTCCAAATCCGCCGGCAAAGGGTCCCGCACGCCTCCTATTATTATGAGTATGAGCCTTCCTCTCTTTTCTCTTCATTGGCTTAATGCCTTAGTCAAATGAATGTGAATATTAGAATGAAAATGAAATTATGAAAAGGAAAAAGGCTATTGCCTTTGTGAAAGAAGATGTGAAAATTCCACGTTTCTCAACTTTTTCCAAATGAAAATCCATCAACTTTGTTTACAAATCTTTCAAAATTTCTAATTTCCCATTGGTTCATGGATTTAAATAAAAGGCCCAAGGTTGAATTTAAGCAACTTGCTAATCATGTTAAGATCTGGATTCAAATAATCAAACTAAGGTTGAGGTTTTGGGTTTTTGAATACCTAAATTTTGAGTCTCATCATATGTATTTACGATATATGGGTCTTTAATTTTGAGTCTCATCATATCTAATTTTACTAAAATTGAGTCTTATTATATATATATTTATGATGTGTGAGTCTTTAGTTTTAATATGAGCATTTGTCATGGATGGGTTTTATCTGATTATTTATTTTGTATTGATTCTTAAATTTGAGTCTCATCATATGTTTTTATGATGTGTGGGTCTCTAATCCTAATGTGTTCATTTGCTATAATTGATTTTTATCCTACGTTGTATTTTGTATTGGTTCCTAAATTTGAGTCTCATCGTATGCATCTATGATGTATGGGTTTACAATCCTAATATATGCGCATTTACCATGGTTGGACTTTATCCAGTTATTCATTTATTGTGTTTTGTATTGGTTCCTAAATTTGAGTCTCATCGTATGTATTTATGATGTGTGGATCTCTAGTCCTAATATATGCATGTCATGATTGAGTTTTATCCAATTATTCGTACGTTGTGTTTTGTAATGGTTGGGTTCTACTTTCTAGTGTTTTGACCTCGTATTTGTAATTGCATTGTATTGTGTATAGAATAGTGAAGAACATGGTTCAATATTAAAATTCTGCTATTACTTGTGAATCTAATCCTTATGCTTTAATTTGATCCCTTTTAACCTATATACTTTTTAAATTTTAAAATTTCAACTCAACCTAAACAGTAGGAGTTAATTTCTAATATTTTCAAAATATTATGCGACAAATATATTATCACATGTGTAATATCATGATAGCTTATTTTTTTCATCTAATACTTATAAAAAAAGTCCTATTATTTTAGCTAGTAGATTGAACGGTTACCATTTAAATTAAGACCGAATACAAAATTTGTAAAGACTTTTGAATCCACAACTTTTATATGATATGAAACTAATAGCAATATTTGACCTAATAGATTTAACTTTTACCGTTTGAATAGCACGTAAATTTTAATATTTTAAAATATATAAATTAAAAATAAAAAATTAAATTTAAAAATTATTTATTTTGAGACATTCTGGGACCCATAAAGATGGCATACAGATCTGTTATCTGTACAGTGTATCAGATGCATATGTTTGTATATTATTGGCCCTCCACGATTTTGCAGGCACACCAATTGACTCCGTCGACTTGTTCTCAACCGTCAGATCAATCAGATGATATCCTTTTCATGTCGGCATCAACCTTTGATCCCAAGCTTCAGTCTCCTGCATGGGACCCCCTTCAAACTTAATGGAGGTCCGTCCCTAAATCCAATCTCATCCTCTTATTTTAATTTGGGTTTGGGTTAAAATGTGTTATAAGTCCATCTTTTTCATATTTTTTTAGAATTTAGTCTTTAAACTTTACATATTTTAAATTCAGTGATGAATTAAAATAATATAAGAACTAAATTTTGTAATGAACTTGAATTTAACAAAATAATTTTAATAGTGTTAACTGTTGAATCTGCATTTTGAAATTTAAAAATTATAAGAACTAAATTTTAAATTTTTGAAAAGTACAAAAGCTTATGACATATTTTAACCTTTAATTTGAAATAATTTGATCCAAATAAATAATAGTATCAATATTAACTGTTATTTTTAAAGTGGTGACATTAAAATTTTATGAATGGTAGCAATTAAGAATGTTATCAATTTGGATCTATTATACCAAATTAAAGTAGAGGTTAAATCGTAAACCTCAACATAATAGAGGGACTAAAACTAGAATTCGACCTTTTTTGTTTGATGTCTATACAAACGTGTGCCTGCCGTGCTGTCAATGATGGGTTACTCTTAATAATAATTTTACTAAGATTCCCAATGGATTTTACATTTCAATGCGGGCCATGCCTTTTAAGACAGCTAATGATTTGGAATAATTTTTTGATAAATTTTTTCGGTATTAAATTTCGTGCATTGATCTGATAGTTAAAATGTTCATCGTCTCAAATGTGATTTAGATTTGAATCGCGTTAATTATATTGTTATTAAAATTTTATCTTTTCTCTTATATTTTTTCGAAAATTGTAATTACTACGTTCCACCATTGAAGATCGAGCTTTACAGGGTGATGTATAAAGGTCATATTGTACAAAAGAAAATGGTGGGGTTGGGCTATAATTTTCTTTGTTGATAAACCTTAAAGCTGTTGTTGCAGTTCATTTTACTGAGAAATATGTTGGTTGATTTCATAAAATACAAACTACGTTGTCACTTTCAATATTGTACATGTACATGTATGTATTTGTATGTATATATGAAAAAGATAGCAGCTTTGCTCTGTTTCTCAATTATGGTGATAATCCTTGTGAACAATGTATTTCCATTTTCAGATAATGATAAGGGGGAAATCAGGTGTCAAAATTTTTTTTATGGATTAGAAATGAATCAAGAATTTGAAGTTGAGCTGAACTCAACGAGTGACTCTACTGAAAAAGAATATGTTGTTCATTTTAGGAGATTTAGGTTCGAGCACCTGTGTGTGTAAGGTGTGTGTGCGTTGTCAAAGGGTTAAAAAAATATGAATATATACTACTATGTAATCACACTAATATATTTTTTAAAAAAAATTAAAGTTAAGCTATGGGGTCTTTTAAATCCTTAAGGGTGTTAGGAAGCTTGCTCTTGAGGTGGATTGCGTAGAGGCAATTAATTTTCTGAATGGTCAAATATTGGATTAAAATTTGCTTTACTGGGCAGTGCATGACATTGTGATGGCTGAGGTTTCTAGCTTAATGTTTGTAGTTGAAATTGGTTGATGGTTATGGTTTTCTATTATTGATATTATCTTTTTAAATTAAGATAAACTTAATGACGAAGCCTAGTAGAGACTCATTATCTCTGTAGAGAAGACTTCAATAAATGGCGAAGCTTAGTAGAGACCCAGAGGGCCATGACCCTCCAAAGGTTTAAAATTTTGCAATTTAGTCTTTTATAGAGATACTATGATCTTCCCAAAAATATAAGTAAATCTCTCAAGGTTTAAGATTTTTGCAATTTCTCCCTTTATATATATATTATAACCTTCCAAAAATCGATTGTTATGGTAGAATATTGCTTCTTTTTCTTTTAAATCGATTGTTTATATGCCAAAATTAACATTTTAACTCCGTCACTGACATCAATTCACAGTTCTTTTGATGAGACACATGCAACTCGGGCTTATTAACTCGTCTCCGACCCCATATGATAAAATGATATGAAAAATAATAATAATAATAATTGAAATAAAGAAGAAAATACATAAATGAAAAGAGGTGGGGGACTTATTTGAATGCGACTTTTCTTTCTCCTATATATTTCGACTCCCTTTTCAAAGCCACTACTTCATTTTTCTTGCTTCTCCATAACCAAAATCCACAATCTTTCATTCCAATAAGCAAAAAAAAAAAACATGGTTGTTTGATATCTGACAATTTTTCCACCTAGGAATCAGTGAAGTGTGTGTTCTGTTCTGTCTATCTTTTTCTTACACTCATTGTAACTTTGGTCTGGTCTCAAAAATGGGAAGGCAATCTTGTTGTTACAAGCAAAAGCTAAGGAAAGGTCTTTGGTCCCCTGAAGAGGATGAAAAGCTTTTAAGGCATATTACAAAGTATGGCCATGGTTGTTGGAGCTCCATCCCTAAGCAAGCTGGTAGGTACCATATACATATACATATACATACACCTATATGTATGTATGCATGTATGTATTGATGTGGATGATTTGGCAGGGTTACAGAGGTGTGGGAAGAGTTGCAGACTGAGATGGATTAATTATTTAAGGCCTGATTTAAAGAGAGGCACATTTTCACAAGAAGAAGAAAATCTCATAATTGAACTTCATGCAGTTCTGGGGAATCGGTATATACATATTTATATATATATGTTTCTTTCTTTCTTTTTATTGGGATTTTTATGGAGAATTCTGGGTTTTTCTCGGTTTTCAATTAGGTGGTCTCAAATTGCTGCACAATTACCAGGAAGAACCGACAATGAAATCAAGAACCTATGGAACTCTTGCTTGAAAAAGAAGCTTAAACAGAAAGGCATCGACCCTGTCACTCACAAGCCACTCTCCGAGGTCGAAAATGGCGAAGGAAATGGAAGCAACAACCTATCTTTGGTGGGTCATCATCCAATTCACCAATACACACCGCCGCCGCAGCCACCACCAAAGCTCTCCTCTAACTGGTTCAACCCTGAATTTTCACCACCCATGACCGCCTCTTATGGACCCATCTACTATGGAACCACCACCGGTGGCTCAGCCAATAACACCACTTGGGCATTGGAAGAAGAAGATGAAGAAGAAGAAACCAAATGGACCGAGTTTCTTAATAACCCTTTATTAATGGCGGCTGCTTTACAAAATCAAACCCCACAATCTTATTACAATATCGAGATCAAATCAGAGCCTTGTTACTTAACTAATACTTCTTCATCATCATCATCAAACGATACGTGGTGGCCTCAGAGCCAACAACAGCAGCTACCACTACAACAAGAACCTTTACAAAATTCAGACATATGTGGTAAGGATATGCACAGACTCACAGCAGCAGCTTTTGGACATGTTTAGGGTTGTGTATGCACCACAAAAACCTTTTTTTTTTCCTTCATTTTCATGTATATCGGTCTGATAAAAAAAAAAAGTTATCAATGTCTGTTCTTTTTGGACTATCTTTGTAGTTTGTTATTAGCCCTTCTGTTTCAATTTTCAATTTTGTTGTTGTTTTTTTGTTTTCTAGTCTTGTTTGCCATTGTTGCCCATGATCATGTTTGTGCATTGAAATGTTGAAATTCTATTTTTTTTTAATAGAGGAAAGAAGAAAGAATATGGTTTAATATTTGATATATAGACAGCCAGAGTTTTTTATATTATAATTTCGGTTAAAAAGATATTTTTGTAGATTTAAAATTTAGTTCCTATTTTTTTTTTCACCAACATTTGTTTGGTTTCGGAAAACAAATGTCATTTGTTTTTGTTTTCTTTCGAAGTTGAAAACATGGAAGAAAATGTGTTGGGTTGAAATTTAAAAAAAAAATGAAAAATATGTGAAACTTAGAAAACAATAAAATAAAATGATGAAAATAAGTTTTTTTAACATAAAATTAATTGACGCTTTTTTAATATTAAATCTTTTACCTTGGTTTGAATCCATATAAATGTAAAAAAAAATTATTTTATTTCGATTATAGAAAAAGAGTTACTAAACATGTTTTTATGTTTTCATTATTAAAAAAATTATTTTAATTTATCAAATGTGTTTTTCAATTTTAAAAAATAAAAAAGTAAAACTATTTCTAAAAATGAAAATAGAAAATAATTTTTGAAACCAAACGCTATCTTAGTCTTTCTACTTTTTAAATTTCAAAATTTAAGTTCAATTATTAACACTGTCATTTTTTTCTTAAATTTGTTGGTGTTGCATTTTAAAAAAATACTCACCTTATAGCAATAGAACTAAAAATTGATGTTGTAATGAATTTGAATTTAACAAAATAATATTAACAGTTGAATCTAAATTTTGAAATATGAAAAGGAAAAGAATTAAATCTCTAAAAATAAAAAGACAGAGACTAAATTTTAAATTTACGAATAATACAAAAACTTATGATATATTTTAAACTAAAAATATATATAATTGATACGCGATAATTTTGAACTCTATTTATGGATTAAAAAAAATTATAACAATTTGCATTTTCAAATTAAAGAAAAATGAAAAATAATTTATGGATTGGATATTAAATCTAATCTAAATTGGTTGTCTATCAGTGTCTTAGAGGGCAAAAAGAGCAATCCTTTTGCAATAGCTTTTATCACTTTTCCTTTGTTCTTTCCCTTTAATTTTAAGGTGAGTTTTGGGGTAAATGAATCTATTAGTTGGGTGGTGTGTCATACTGTCTACATTATCATCACTTTTATAATCGCGATTTAGTACGTTCGAATTCATATTTATAGAATAACAATAATAATATTAATTGAATTAAAATTAAATTTATAGTTAAACTATGTTTCGATTTTGTATTTTTTGATTTTTTAAATTTTAATTCCTCTATATTTTTTTTTCAAGAAGTTAATCATTCTTCTTGTTTTAAGGAATTTTCAATTTTTATTAAATTTGATTATATAACATTTTTATATTTAAAGGTTTAATTTAAAAATTAAAGTTTAAATGATAACATTGTTTAATTAACTTTTATTAAATTTGAATATGTGCTAATACTTAGGGTTTTTAAACTTTTTCTCTGCGATGCTCTATTTCTTTTTTTCGTTCTTGATTAGTCGACGGCAATGTCAGTTTTAATATTGGTCGTCGACCGCCGATATTCCTTCCCCTTAATTTTTATATTAAGTTTTTATTTTCTTTTATATTTTGATTTTCTTCTAGTTTTTATCTGCCTTTGTGACAATCTTTTCCTCTGCCTTATGGCACGTTTTCGTCTACCTTTGTGGTAGATTTGTGTTCATGGATAGTTTTCTCACAACGCTCGGCTCTGTTTTGCGGTTACCTGTGGTCTTTCAATAGTTTGATCCTCTTTTGTGGTTCGTTTGTCGATGCAGTCAGATCTGTTTTGCGAAGCAGTCTACAATATTGTTGATTTCGCTCACCATTCCTACTTTAATTCTTAAGCGTGTAGGTGGATAGAGACAAGGAGTTTTGTTTCTTGCCTCCTTTCTCCAGTGTTTCATCTCATCCCTATCATTTCAACTCATTGGACGTGTTTTGTTGGTCTGATGTTTTGTTTTCTAGTTTTTTTAGTTTCTCTTTGTTAGTTATTTTTCTACTACATTTTAATTTCGTTTGGAATGTTTTTCTATTTTATTTTCTAATAAATTCAGCTGGCATATTATTCAAAAAAAATTGAATATGTGCTAGTGATTGCATTTTAATTTTTGAATTAGACAGGAGGGTCAAGATGCAAAAGTTTGAAGAGTAATGGGATTGTGGGCAACATTAGACCTTTTACAAATCTTCAATGTTTTGGGAATTATTGGACCCCATGTGCCTTCCTACCAAGAGCAGGCTCACAATGTACACCCAAAATCCCTAAATCTTTGTTCTTTGTTTATTTCTATTTTTAGTCCTTCTACTATGTTGAAATCTAAGATTTAATCTATTTACATTAATCTATTTTTACAATGTTAATAGTTCGTCTAAATTTATGATAGTGCTAACTACTGTGGTTAACATGATTTAACATAATTTGATCATCTACCTTTACAATGTTAGCAATAAGGCATAATTAAGGCCTTCTTGGCTAAATGTGAAATTTTCTTTTAAGCCCCTCTAAAAACATAAAACTATTAATTTAAGCCTTTTATCTATTAATTAAAAAGAAAAAAAAATATTTTTGACCTTTCTAAAAATTAACAATTCAATATGAGCTTTTTTTAATACAAAATTTTTAGCTCTACCATTCCAAAATTTATAATTTTATCTCACTCTTAACAATTAATAATTTTATTAATCTGGACCCAATTAACATCGTAAAAGTAAATGATAAAATTATGTCAAATTAAAGCAAAACGATGAAACCCAAATTTTGTGTGTGTAAAAAACAGACTAAAAATAACAAAAGGCTTACAAGGCAAAACCTGGGATTAGAATACCCCTTACTCTATCCTCTTCTAAAATTTCTTAAATCTCCAAAGGAGGAACATCAAATAGGCATAACTCTTCCTCATTCGCAAAAGTCGTTTTAGCTAATGCATCCACTGCCTTATTATTCTTTTTTGGAGTATACCACATGGACCACTTGTCTTCATAAGATAAAATTTGTTGAATTCTCCTCACAAGAGAAATACTTGATCCAGCTAAATGACAATCGTAAATAATTTTAACTACCTCAAGATTGTCAGACTGGATGAATACCCTATCATGTCCTTGCTTCTGAAGCAGACCATCCAAGATTCTCCATAACTTGACGACAAAGACTGTGCACTTCACCAAAAACCGATTATATCCTAATATCCACTTCCTCGTTTCATCCCGAATCACACCTTCTACAGCAGATAAACCCAAATTTTGTAATCACACTTCTTAAAAATAATCTAATTATTAATGAAGGGAAATAAGGGTGAATGCCACTTCATGCTTAGGTAAGGCAAATAGAGAGTTAATGAATAGCTTCATTGTCCGTACAATGGAGGGTGAATGTGGGAAAGTGATTGACAATGTGATTAGGGCCGTGGAAATGGTGATGTCTTGTATCTGCTTTAAGACACTAACATTATCTTCAAAGCAACAAACTTCCAATTCAAGCCAAAGATAAAGTAGAGAAAACAAAATCAATCCTTCACTCATTGCACAACTAAACAAATAAATAAAATTCCTCACATTCCAAATCTTTACAGGTGGGCTCGGTTTTGGATTAAGTAGTTAGTGTTAGTTGATCAAATCGGATTGATTGGATAAAAAAAAATTAATCAATATATCGGTATAGACATAAGGGTTGAACTAACTCATAAGCAAACTGCTCAGAATCGATAGAGAAACAGAAACTGGAACAAGAAAAATTGGTGATTGAACCAGTTTTATAAACGCTTAATATTTTTGTGAATTTTTTAATTATTATTGGATTGTCAAAACGATAATCCGACTGGTTCGACTACCCATCCATTTATTTGATCACGGATATTTTATTGCTAATACTGTCCCTTTAACATAAATAAGTTAGAGACATTTATTAAAACAAAATAAGTTTTGGTTTTTTTATATTATTTAATATAATATTTCTGTATATTTTTTAAAATATTTCAAAAAGTAATTAATAACTTTTAATTTTTTTAAAAATAGTGTTTATCTTAAATTTTTAAACCGTTTTCATTATATAAAATATAAAATAATTAATTTCATATCTTAAAATTAAAATTAATTTAAATTAAATAAAAATAAAATTCAACTTTGTTGAGTGTTTTTAGTGTGTCCTCTTTGATTCTCTATTTATATGATACAATTACTATTTATTGATGGGGCATCGTATATAGGTCTTCATTCATATCAACACGTATCCTATTTTAGAATTAATACATGGCGATACGGTCCCATACACGTTCGCACATATGTGCTCGCAGGTGAATGTGAGTGCCCTCTTACAAACTTCTAATATCATGCGAGCTTGATCCACGAGAATAATATGTGAACTCGACAAGTGGATCATGTAGAATCCAACCCAAATTCATTCGAATTATGGGCCGGTAATATTAAATATCATAACAGATATGAATCCAAATAACCACAATTTTTTAACTTTGAAATCTAAAAGATATATGATTACTACTATTTGAGTCCATTTTTATAGCTGAAACCCAATAATGGAACCATAGTACTAAAGTAGTGAACCATGAAATTTTGCAAACTGCAATGATTTAGGGCCTTTATGCTCATCTGGGTTTGCTGGTGCATGGCTTTACCTATATAGGTTTTGTTTATAAATTATTAAAAATCATAATAAATGACTAAAAATAGAAAATGTCTCTTTTATAAATTTCGAATGATTTGCGGGTAAATTAACGATGAAAATGGAGCGGATCAAGGGTAAATATTGCTAAAGCTATTATCACTCTACAGTTAGCATACTCTGTTCTACCACTTACATCTCTCCATTATAGATGTATAGTCTTAAAAATCACTATAACTTTTATAGATCTTAAAAATCATTTTAATTTTTATTATTTATTTTTTATATTTTCAATCTTTTTTAAGTCAAGTAAATATTTAAAATTAAATATAAAATATAAGTGTTTATTTATTATTGTATTATTATATTTTTACCCTTTTAATAATTTATATATACAATGATAAATGGTAATTCCATATAATGGAGCGAGACGGGATGGTGCAAGTAATTATCATAATCGCTTCATATCCACCATTCAAAAGAAAAAAGCCATCTCACCTCATTTCGCATTTTCTTTTCAAAAAAAATAGCTACATTCGGAGCAAATTGGTTGAGAATCCATCGAGTATTTCGGGTTTTGCCTCCCTAGGGTCAACCAGTATAATCCCTCTCTACAAACTAGTACTCTGGTCGATCTAGTCTAGTTTAAACAGTGTTGTCTTTTTTGTCCCCTTAAAATGGAAAATGAAAAGAAAAAGAAAGAAGAAATGTAAATTTTTTTCAAATGGGGAGAGATATACTTACATTGTTATAAAAATTCAAGTAATTTTACACAATTTCATCTTTTTTATGTTTAATATTTTAACAATCAAACCATTGAATTTATCAATATAATTATATTTGTCCAAAGACAAAGTCATAAAATTACTTTAAGAGGACCAGAGATGAATCATAATTTTTTTGATGGAGAGGCGAAGTGCAAATTTATCATTATACTAACTTGTAATTTTTAATATTTTAAAGTGGTTACAAGTCAATTTTACGAGAGGCCAAGGCCACCACATACCTCTATCTACGCCCCTGTATTTGTCATTCATATAAATTTTCGAATTAATCAAACCCAACAAGTGGTTCTAGTGGAAAAGAGGATGTTGTTCATCCTAGAGGTCCCAGGTTCGAGCGTCCATGTGTACAAGTTGTGTGTGCATTGTCAAAGAGTTAAGAAAGTATGAACATATACTGTAATCACACTAATATATTCAAAAAAATTCAAATTAATCTAATATATTTATCATATCAATATAAAATATTGACTTTATTATATACATCTAACAATCAAAAATCTTTTTTTGCATAAAATAAATAATTAAACATTTTAACATGTATTATCTATGTAAATATAACATACAATATTATTAAAATATTAATTATTAAAAGATTTTAATATATTAGTTTGAGAGTATTTTTAAGTTTTTTTTGTATGTTTTATATAAAAGTTAAAAACTAAATGCATACAATGGAATTTCAGTCCAAAACATTATGATATTCATTGCCTCAATTTAACGAAAATTTATATATCAAAATTTCATAAATTTGTTACATAAATATTTTCACCTACATCATAAATATATCATAATTCAGTAATAATTAAAATATTCAAATTCAATACTATCCAAATTTTTAATATTTAACTTTGCGAAATTTTCATTATTAATTTTCATTTACTCGAATATTTATTAAATTAATTTAAAAATCAATTATTTACTCGAAATTGAAGTTTTGAAGGTTTTGAATTTATGTGTTTAGGGTTTAACGTTTAAATTTTTTTAAATATTAAATTAATTTTCCATTAAACACGTGTAAGCTTCAGTCATTATCAGGATCACATCAGCGATTAACCGTCATTTTAGGGTAGCCATCAACAAAGCTGGCTCCGAAAACTTTAGAAAATATAATTAAAAAAATAAGTAAAAAAATAATAGGAGTGGCCAAAGGATGGAGGGTCGGTGAGCGGCTGTGCTAACTAAACCCACCAATTTCCAATTCCAAAAATATTAAACAAAATAATCTGAAGATAAAAAGGGTGGCTAAAAGAATTAATTTAATATTTAAAATAAAATTAAAAAAAATAGAAAGATTAGTGATGTGTGGGGTGCATGATTAGGGTGAGAAAATAAATTTGAAAAATCAAAAATCGGTTTGAATTGAAATGTTTCAACTTTTGAAGGAGCAGCGTGAAATATTTTGAGGTCAATAGGTTTTTTCTTCATCAATTCGGTCAGAATATAAAGAGTAAAATTCGTATCTTTTGGTATTTGTTCAATTTCTAAATGCTAATCACGTCTACATAGTTTTTAAATTTTTAAAATTAAATCTCTGTTCGAATGATCTTTGATATTTTCTTGAATTTTTTTAATGACTATAGTACATTCAATCTCAACGATAACTCTATTTCATTTAGTATCTCAAGCTACCCGAAAATCATATAAACATAAAGTATTCCTTTTTAACAGATTTCAAATATTAAATTTCTTACAATAGATTGAATCCATATAAATGTAGAAATTTTTTAAAATTTATTTCTAATGCTTCTATTATTGAAAAAAAATAAGTACCAAACATATTTTCATTATTAGAAATAAATTTCTTTTTATTTATCAAACATGTTTTTTTATTTAAAAAATAATTAAAAAAACAAAACACAAATTTAATATTAAAAAAGAAATTAAAAATCATACGGAATTGAATTATTATAAACGATTTGAGAATCTCAAAAAAAAAAAAAAATCCGATGGAACCAAATCGAACCCACCCGTTTATAAGAAGAGGGGTCAAAATGGGACTTGGTCATGGTGGACCACAATTGTGGCATAAGGTCTTGTTTGGAAAATCAACCATTATGGGTCTATAGATTTGTCGTTTTGATGAAAAAAGCGTACACCTGGCTCTTAAAACGCGGTTACATACATCAGCCTTCAATTCTTTAAATCAAAAACAACCTCGTGTGCCATATGCTTTCAAACACACCCTAACCAAAATTCCTCACAAAACAACAATTAAGCTGTTTTCCAATTACCCAAATTACCCCTTTTGTTGTTACTTGTTATAAACTCTCGGGTAAATTACACTTAAGATCACTAAACTATTAGTAAATTTACGTTTTGATCATTCAACTTCAAAAGTTTTCATTTAAGTCACTGAACAATTCAAAAAATTTTATTTACGTCGTTGGGCTATTAAGGGGTTTTTTTTTAAATCTAGCTAGCGAGCTCCAAGCAACAATTCAACAATTAGTACCCATTAACGAGTAGAAGAACCATAGATTCAAGTCAATCCAACAATCAATGTCAAATATCAGAGAAGAAAGTTGTTTTGATTTTAGTTAGTCGATTTGTGACGTTCAAAGTTATTTTATGAAAAAAATTTAAATTATATAAAAAAAGAGAATTAGAGTTTTCGATTGGTGCAAGCGGTGCGAACAGAGAAAACCATACAATAACGATTTGAACAATCTAGTGACTAGACCTGATCATGGGTCAGATCAAGTTTGGTTTGGGCCAGGCCATGCCAATATAAAATTTTAAGTCAGTTTTCTAGGCCCGACTCGTCCATATTAATTTTTTATATAAATTTTTTTAAAAAAATATAATACATCAAATACACTAAAAACATTAAAATAAATGTTTCCCAACAAATTAAAAATACATTAAAAAAAGTTTCTATACTTAAATAACACTAAGATAATTGTAACTTAACAAGCAAATGTCTCTACAACAGTAACAAAATTGATAAAAAAAATAATATTTATTCAATATTCAAACAATAACAACAAAATAATAGCATTATAATAGCAAAATGTCAGCAAAACAACATCAAAATGGTAGCAAACAACAGCAAAACAGTAGTAAATAGCAGTGAAAAAAAATTAGGCAAATTCGAGCCGAGTCTAAGCCAAAATTTTTAGAAAACGGACTTTATTTTTTGCCTAAACCCTCCCACTTTTCGGGAGAGCCTTCGGGCCTAGGCAAGTAGCCTGGCCCATGATCAAGTTTACCAGCGACATAAATGAAAACTTTCGAATAATTCAATGACTATTTTGTAAACTTTTTGAAATTAAATGACTAAAACGTAAACTTACTAATAGTTTAGTGACAGTAAATGAAATTTACCCTAAACTCTTAGCCAATTCTTTTTGTATTCTTAGAGGGCAATCTCGGTATTTGAATTTGTAGTGGACCGGTGACTTTTACAATGTAGATAAAGTTTGGATTAAACCAAAATTATTATTTACCTAAAATTATATATTAATCTATAGTAAAAAAAATCACAAGTGTCAATACCCATTCAAGATTAAATCATTAACCAACAAAGTGAAAAGAATGTAATTTGATATGAAAAAGTTTAAAATTGAATTTCTTAATTATACCTTTGAATTATTTATGGTTGAAATTGGGACATTCCCACATTGGATAACATTTAGAAATCAAATTATTCTTTGCATAATATAAAAATATTTGTGTTACTGTGTCATTTGAATGGTGTTTGAGAGCTTGGGTTACACGTGTGGATCAACCTTTAATATATATATATAAATTTATCGCATCCTCAAAGTTTATGTTTCAAGACGTTTTTTGATGTTCAAGTTAGAACATGTAATGAAAGTGAGAGAAAATCGAAGAGAAAAGTTAATAGAGTAACAATAAGGGTTAAAAATAATTAGTAATGTATCGGTAGACATTATTTTTCCATTGAAACTGGTATGTATCAATATTGGTTTATTTCAATATATCGTTTCAAATTTATAGATATTTTAAAGAAATATTTAATAAATGTATACAAAAAATGCTTATCAATTATATAAATTTATAATATATATATATATATATGTATAAGCACGAGTTTGAAAAATTTTTGAACGGATGAAAATACCTTTTATTTTCTAATATATTACTAAATTAATTTTAAAAATAATTATAATTTAAAATTATTAGTTTAAAAAATTATGTTAATTTTAAAATAGAGAATGACATATAGAAAAAGAAATGTAATAATTTAATTCATAATTATTAATTAAATTTTTGTCGTAAACAAATTGTGTTAATTTTGTTTTTTTTAATGTATTTATTTAGGTAAAATAGAATTATTATTTGAATAAAACTCTAAGCATCTCAATTATCACTTAATTAGTATTTGGTAATTAGTCATATTCAATTAAGTAGAATATAAGACAAATTACCAGTAAAAAAGTTAGAATTATAAAAAACAAGAATGAAGAATTAAAACCATGGTTCTACGAAGAGGTAATATCGAATCATATTCGAACAACAATGACATCGGAGTGTGATCGAAGATTATGTTAATTGACAATGAGGTAATACGGATTATGGTATTATTATTTTTTTTAACTTTTTCATAAGTTTATACTATGTGAAGCAATCACTCTTAAATTTATTTATTTTTTGTCAGTCTGTTATTTATTTGGTACAGGTGAAAAATGTTTTATGTCTTTGTTTTGAAAATAAATTCAAATTTTAACGATTGTCTTTTAATCTCTATGTTTATTAATTTAGTTTAAATATCTTTTCTATTTATTATGAATTATTATTATAATTGTTACATATTGTTTTATTTTTTTTCAACTTAACATTATAGTTTAATTTCTTATCAGGGGCGAAGCCAGAGAGGCTCACATGGTCCTCGGTCCCCTTAAAATGAAAAATTTTTCATTTAGGCCCTTAAAAAATTTTAAAATTTTAAAAAAATAAGTTAAAATTACACTTTGACCCCTCCCCTAAAAATGAAAAAAATTTAATTTAATCTTTTAAAAATTACACTTTACTATCGTAAAAATTACAATTTAACTTCGGCCACCCTTAAAAAAAATTTATGACTTTGCCCCTATTTCTTATATAGTTCCCGAATGTGTATATTATTTAAAACTTAAACACATAAATTTACATGTAACACATATAACATTATAAATTAGTACTGCTTATAAATAGATAATCCGAACTCATTTAACTCACCCATATTGTTTATTCAATATTTAAATTTATATATATATATATATATATACTACCATAATATAAACTTTATTTTATTAAATTTCCAAACATAAATAACTTAACATATTTTTTGATATTTATATTATAGTATTGTACTATATAAATTACATGATATATAATATAAAAAAGGTCATAGTATAAATTGGAAAACAAATTATGTTGGACTCTAGCTCCAATATTCAAAGTACGAGCCTAACGCACATTTTAAACAATTCTAATTTATTTTAAAATATATTTTATTCAAATCGTTCTAAATTTTAAGTAGAACTTCGAATTTGGATAAATAACTCGTCCCATTGAACCAGTATGACCAAAATTGGGTGGAAAAAACTAATGCAGCCCTCTGACTGGTGTCATGTACTATTTTTGGAGTTAATAGCTATTTATTTAACATGTCTTATATGCCATCCGGTTGCTTACGAAGTTTGAGTTTTTTGGACCGTTGATTTCTTCGGATTTAAAATTTTATATGATGGATCGTTTAATCATTAATTCAATAATCTAAAAATAATTTATACATTAATTATAAAAATAATTTCTAGAGAATATAAATTGATAAAAGTGTTAAATTATTGTTTGGGATCTTGGTAACAAAATTTTATTTTGATAAAAATAAAATTTAGTATTAGACTGAAATTCCAAAAGGTCACTGTGTGCATTGTGCATTGAATATCCTCTTCCAACAAATTTCTCATGAAGGATCAATAAGGATAATCAAATGATCAATTCCACCCCTTTATCTCCTTAGCGATGCAATCAACAATTTTATTGTTGTTCCTCAAAATGTATCGAAATTTCACTTTTCAATCTTTAAAACTCTGGTCATGACTCATTCTAACTTCATCTATCCTGCTAATCGTTGTTAATCTATTCCGTAAAGTATCGATTAACAGAGCATTATCATTTTCTAACTCCACTTGTGTTCCAGCTAATTTCAATCCTTCGATCATTGTCAATGCCTCAACCTGAAATGTGTCAGTCATACCTATCTCCACTTCAAAACCCACCAAACAGTCTCCATTTGGCCCTCTTATCACTCCACCAATTGACGCCCTTGTTCCATCAACACCGAACCATCCAAATTAATTTTGACCGATCCATTAGCTGGAAATTGCCACCTTTTCCTCGTCATGGACGTACGTGCCCATGGTTCAATAAAACCCTTCACTTTCAAAGACTTTGGCAACAAAAATTTTCATATTGTGACTTAAATTTTTATTTGATCTCTTTAAATTTAATAATTATTTTTATATCAGAGTTTAAATTGTTTTCACATTAGGGTTTTAACTTGATAATTGTTTTCATACTGAGACTTAAATTTTAGTCTCGTAAGTGTTTGCTACTGTTTTGTGGAACAATCCAGAAATGAAATAAATGTGAAATAATTGATGTATTAAGGAATGCATGTGGACTGATAATAATACCATATGGGAGAGGGACCATCTTATGTAGAGTAGTATTTAGCCATTAATGAAGGCTTTTTCTTTTTCCTACAGTTTCCATATTTCATTTTCACATCTTTCATTTATACTTTAAATCACTGAGCTAGAGCTAGCGAGTTATTAAATTTTATGTTTTTTAAATAAAATTTTGAGTTTAAATTTCGAGAATAATTAAAAAAATATTACAAGAGTTTTACTTAAATTTAGGGTTTTTAATTCAATTTAATTTTGAATTTAGTTAAAATTCAGTGATCATCCGATATCTAAAAGTCTTAATAAAAAATTTTAATTTCATAAATGGGTTGAGGTTTTACCATCTGTCTTTAAGTTGTATCCATTTGTGTATCATATTTATATATAAGGATTAATTTCATCGTATATCCTTAAACTATGATCCCATGTTTTAAATCTACCACGAGCTTTAAATCGTTCTAATGTTGTTCTCAAAAATCAGTATTTTATTAATCAAGTCCTTTTGATAATTTAAGTATCAGGTAGGGTATTAAATAGTAATTAAGATTTGTATGAAGCATATCTAAACACTCGAATTAAATTTTAAACATATTTATAGATATTACATAGTTGAATTTAACATTTTTTTTAAAAATTGCTCTTTTAAATTTTAGTGGAATTTAAAAGTAAATACTCAAATTCATATTCTATATAAATTTTTTTTAAATTAACATATAAGATTGACTATTTTTATTTGTTGACTTTCTTAGAAATGTTTATAACATACAATTTTAAAAACTTTAAATATAAAATTAATATAAAAATTTGAAAATTCAAACTGAATTATTATCAACTAAAGTTTTGGGTAATGGTTCGGAGAAGTTTTAGGGCAAATGATTTATGATTTTTTTTAATTATTTAATGATATTTTAAATACATAATTTTGATAATTTTTTATTTTGAATTTGAAATTTTAAATTCGGTGTTCGAAAAATTCAAGGTTTAGGATTTCTGTTCAAGTTTGGGGTTTATGTTTAGGACTCGAAATTTAAATTTGGGTTCGAGATTCAAAATTTAAAGTTTGTAGTTCGAAGTTCAAGATTTGAGTTGGAGTTTAAAATTTAAAATTTAGGTTTAAGATTAGTATTTAGAGCACGTTTGGTTGGCATGAATAGCCAAACGGTTCCGGAATGATTCGGCGCTAAGCAGCTATTCATTAGTTTGGTTCATCGAATCCTTTATTCGTCAGAATTTCATTCCTCTCCTATTCTACATTCTCCCGCAATAGTCATTCCCTTCCTGAACTAAATAATAGCATTACAGAGCCTCCACCAAATATGAAAAGAACATAATCTCCCATTCTTGCCCTTTACCACCCTCCCTCAGCAAACACCTCAAGCCACCACCCCCAGCCCTGTCTTCTCGTTTCCGTTCGATTATTCTCATCCCATGACAATCATGAAATTTGTTGTTTTTGGTAAATGGGTAGTTGGGGTTTCGAATTTTAAGCTTTGAATCAGTTACAGAGTTCTTGAGCAAGAAAAAGAAAAAGAAAATAGAGGCAAGGGAGATGAGGAAATTGTTCAAGGATTCTCTCAAGGCTCTTGAAGTTGATATTCATTTCACCAATACCCTATAATTTCTTCTTTCTTTTTCTCTTGATTTTCTTTAGATAAGCATGGTCAGTACTTATTCATCATTATTTTTTTCTGTACATAGCAAAGGATTTCAATTTCAGGTTGGGATTGTATCTGCAATGACTACAATTCTCTGCTTGAATTTGCTTGTTTGCTTTTTTGTTTGTTTGGGTGGGAGTTTTGGATCTAGTGTTTTTGAGGTCTGATCTGATGTGTTTCTAATTCATTTCTTCTAAATTGATTTTTTATATTTAGATATAGAGTTGATTTTTCATTTTACTGGTAAATTTGCCCTTGCTTTGCTTTTTTTTTTTTTTTAATTTGGATTCTGAAATGTATAGTGTAAGCTGAACATAACATATGTGCTAATACCCTTTGTTTATTTTTGAATCTTTATGCTGCTAATGTAGGACATTGTTTTGTTTATTTTATCCTTATCACTCTATATTCTTGAGCTAGCTAAACTGTGGTTTGAATTATTAATCATGGAGAAATGAATCCATTACAAGGTTTGATAGAAAAAATTACAAATCCCATGGAAAATGAATAACAAGCAAAGAATGAAACATATTGGTCCGGAACTACATTAGGTAATATAGATCCATGGATCTGCCCAAATACCTAGGATATGTTTACTTGGATGCCATTGATGATTGTGACTGTGAGCTTTTATTCTTCTCGGGAAATTTATGCATATGTTCATCATTACTGCTCATATGATTATACAAAGTATGCATCCTTTTCTTCTTCTCATAGCAGTTAACTTCTAAATAGTTCACACACCATGTTCTTTAAATTGAATTTGTTGAATGATTAACTAGTCTCAGAAAATGTGCCCATGTTTCCATCCTTGATTCTTATAATAATATGTATGCATCTTCACTGGCGTAGATATTGATATGAAGTGCAACTTTTTGTCATGGATGATGGTTGTCATAGATGCTGTTAACGAAAAACTTCATATCATATTTCTCCATGAAGTATTTTGCTCTTTTTCAATGCACTGTCTCCCTTTTCATTCTTCTTAATATAGTTGTTCCCAAATGGCAGGTTTTAGGGGTGAAAAGAAGGCAAGTATCAATAGGTTCAGGCTCTAAATCAAGAGATAAGGTGGTACTTGTTGAGGAGATCACCCTCCAGAGTGTATTTGATGCTTTGAACAAAGCGTCCAAGTGCTAGCGATGGAGAGACACCGTGTGAAGTTGTAGTTATTGTAAGATGGTTAGGTCAAGCCAGGGATGATACTTGGTTGCTTCCTTGCATCTTATCATCTATGAAAAGTGGGCTGCATCTTTGAAGGAGAAAAAATGAATGTATATAGTAGGTTTTAAATTTAGTTGACTTTGCCAAGAGAAAAAGATGAGTTTACATACAGGAGGTTTCAACTTAGTTGATATCTTCCAGTAGTTTGAAGGATTTTATTGTTCATGTTTATTGACTAGAATAAATGTATAATTATTTTTGGGTAATCTCCATCTACATCCCCTGTAGTTTGGACCTTTCTAACATAGCACCTTGTGCTTTTTTTTTTCTTATTTTATTTCTTCAAATAGGCCATTGTGGTAATGTTCAATTCTTATACAGCTAATTAAAAAAAAAAAAGCCTTAAGTGTGAATTTGGGGTTTTTTGGTGATTTTACCAGATGAAATTAATGGTATAATTCTGTGTGGGAGTGGAGCTTTATCATTGGGGGCTATTTGGAGGGGGAAAAACACAATGGTGCTTATGAGAAAGGTCCGATGAAAGGTAATTAGTATCCTGAATTTTTGTGAGTTTCCATGTTATGTTGCTCATATAATTGTCTGAAACTGCATGTCCACATCTGTGCTTCTTACTTGAGGGGCTTTTATGAATTAGAATGTTATGAACACTTTAAAAATCATATAAACAAAATATTATAAAATGTTATAAGCACTTTAAAAATCATTGAAAATAAAATTTAATGTTCATAACTATTATTATGTTTTATAAGAAATTGTGCAAATTTGAAAAAATTCATGACTGCAATGGTAGCTGCTTCATTCACAATAGTGATGACTGAAAAGTGATCGCTATTAAAATCCCTCGCTAGGATTATTAGCATTTAGCACAGATAAAGGCATACATTAATCTCCATCTAAATGGTTTAGCTTAATAATGGGTGGTTTCTTCAATGGTGTGAAAGCTTGATTTTTTCTGATTTGTGTAAGTGGTAATATTATTATAATTTTTACTAATTCATATTTTAATAATAATTATATTAAAAATATTATTAAATTACATATTATTTTATTAAACTGTATTTAATAATAATTATGTTAAAATATAATTAAATAAATTAATATTTTTATTAAATTATATTTAATAATAATCATTAAAATTTAATAACAATAATCATATAACTAAAATTTTTTTGTTAAGGGTACTTTAGTCATTTAAGCATTTTTTTCTTATGCTATTACAGCATCATTCCATTCAACCAAACACAAAAATATTATTACAGCTCTATTCCATTCCAATCAACCAAACAATTGAATTACTGATTACAGCTCTATTTCATTACAGCTCTATTCCATTACAGTTCTATTCCATTACACCTCTATTCTATTACAGCGAACCAAACGTACTGTTACTGTTTAAAATTTTGGATTTGAAATTTAAAATTTTGCTTCAGAGTTCAAGATAAAAAAAATTATCAAAATTATTTTTCAATGATATAAAATACTGAATGATTTAATAAGAAAGATCCATAAAATAATTTTCCCTTTATTTAATTCCTTCCTAACGGCTGGTGAGTCGTGACTGACTCGTGTGACACAGCAACAGGTCGAAATAGAACATACTTAGCAGCAGCAAAGGAACTTGTCGAAGGCCACGTGTTCGAAACTCAGTGGTGTGGGACACTCCCCCTCTTCAGCTGATTCGCTACGTCACTTGTCCTAATGTTGCCGCGTGCACAATTAATCATTTTTCAATAAATAATCAAAAGAAAGTCATTGAGTGAGCATAATATAAATCATTTTAGGGTAAATCTCACTCAAGGTAACTAAACTATTAGCATGCTTACATTTTAGTCACTCAACTTCAGAATCTTACAAAATGATCATTAAATTACTTGAAATTTTTAATCAAGTCATTAGAATGTCAAGTTTTTTTTTTCTAAAAGTACAGCTAGTGAGCTTTAAACTACAATTCTACAATCGATATGATAGATCGGTACTCATCGATAAAGAAAAAAACATACATTAGATTAAAGTTGATTTAACAGTCAATATTAGATATCGTAGGAGAAAGTTGTTTGTATTTTGATTTGTAGATTCGTAATGTTCAAAGTTGTTTCATGAAAGGGGAATGAGAGATTCAATTGGTGCAAGTGATGCGAACAAAAAAGACAATACAATAATAATTTCGATAACCAAGATGAAAACTTTTTAATAATTTAATCATCAATTTATAATTTTTTAAAATTGAGTAACTAAAATATAAATTTATTAATAATTTAATGAATTTAGTATAATTGACCAACAAATTTCGAAGTCATTTTCAAGTATAAATTGTGTGGTGGAAGAAGAGAGGATTTGAAATTTACCCTTTTTATTATCTTATGATGAAAAAAACAAACAAATTGATTCACAGAAAAGCCTTTAAATCACCATAACTTGGTGGGATCCGTGCTTGTATCATGTATTCTCTCTTTCTCTGTCTAATCAATCCTCACTTTTAGTTCATACCCAGAAACACTTTACCTTCTTTTCATTTCTTCTTCTTCTTGGTTTGTAGAATTCCAGTAAAAAAATGGCATCAGATGAAAGCATGACGGTTGTTTCATCTACCCATGATGATGATATTGATGATATTGATGTTGGGTTTCATCCACATAATTTATCCAGGCTTTCTATGTGTAATAGTTCCATGTATACTAATGAAGACGACGACGACGACGATGATGATGATATGGGGATAAATATGTCAAGGTTATCGATCGAAAGCTTCGATGCAGACGTTGACGAGGAGTTCACCGGCAAGGAACTTTCATCGGATTCCGACGGCGAACCTAGTTGTTACTCTCTTCCCGCCACGCCGCCTCGTCGGAGGAGTAGACCCAGAGCGGGGGTGGTTAAGGATTACGCTAGTGAAAACGAAGCTCAGAGACCGAGAGGGCGGCGGAGCAAGGATTTGAGGAAGAGGGGAGTTATAAAGGGAAGATGGGTTGATAAAGAAATGGGCTGTAAGCATGAAGGGAAGAACGAAAGTGGGTTGTACTACAATTACAGCCATAGCAATAACAGTGGGAGTTTTAGCGGTGAAAGTGAAGGGGGTGTAGTGGTGATTACGAGACCTAAAGGTGGAAGACGATCGTTGTGTATGGACATGGAGGAAGTGAAGGCATGTAGGGATTTAGGGTTGGAGTTAGAGATGCCTGGTCGTGTTTCATTATCAGGTTCCGCCATTGATAATACTAGTAGTGGTGGTAATTCCCCCATTGCTAGTTGGTGTATCTCTAGCCCTGGTTAGTGTTGTCTTGTTTATTGTTGTGTAAAAAGGGTTAGTATGTTGAATTTATCTGATGGGGTATGGGTTGGGTTTTGCAGGTGATGATCCCAGAGATGTGAAGGCTCGGTTGAAAGTTTGGGCACAAGCAGTGGCTCTTGCATCCACTTCCAGGCATTGTAGCTGACATTTCACTACAAATTTTGGTTCCAAGTTTTGTGCTTTTTTGGTGGAATGTATGTGGTATGCTTCTTTTTTCTTGTTTTTCAGAGGTTTGTTGTACCAAAAAATGGGGTAAATTAATTTTTGTGGGTTACATCGGGCAAATGAATTTTTTTTTATTCAAAGTTTCGATCATTCATATGATTAAAAATTGATTTAATTGACAGAATAACTAATTAATAACACATAAGATGTCACATGTGCCTCAAGTTAATGTGTATGAGCTAGTTTTAAACGGTAAACATGAATGAAATTTTTAATAAAAATAAATTTATTATTTGACCTTACGTATCCAAATTAATTTGTTCAATTATTTTAATAAATAAAACAAAATACAATCCGGTTTGTCATTAGAGAGATGCATGTACCCTTTTTTTTTACTTTGTGTATAGGGTTTAGGGCTTGCAAATATAACAGGATGGGCTTAAATTACACTTTGTGAAAGCAGTAATTTTCCCAGTTTGATGTATTCTTTGCTGATCTGTTTTATGTTTTCATTGTTTGATTATTTTTTATTTTTGGTATAATCAATGTATTTGTTTGTATGATTCATAAAAATTGATCTGTTTTGAGGTTTATCTAATACTGTTATCATCAGAATAGGAATGAGATTTAAAGTTAAATTCTTTTCTTGAAAATGCAGTGTGCCTCGATGTGTTTAAAATTTGATTGAATATTTTGTAATGAAACAAATTCAAATTGCCCCCACAATCCACAAATGTTCCAAAATGATGGTTTGTTTATATAATCCAAGAGCAATAAAAAAGGTCTGGGTCATATGTTCATCATTAGGTTAAGAAAGAACCATAATTTCAATGGCACATGCCCAGAATATGATCAAAGCATAAAGATGATTTGAGTATAGCCATTCAAAGGCAGCAACAATGGCAACCACAGGATCGCTTCAAGAGAAATGCAGTGGCCACCAAAACAAAGTGCCTTGTATGAATGATTTTGAAATGTTATAAGGCAAAAGATCCAACATATCTACTAGGATGTTGAGTTGAAAGTTATAAGATTATTAGCCATTGCTCAAACTCAAAAGTGGTAAAAGTACCATAGAGACCCCTACACTAATAACCATTAACCATATTGCATTTTGCCCCCCATAACTCAAAAAATGAACAAACTGATTCTTTTTATTAAAAATTTCATCTATTTCTATGATTAAGAATTGACGTGATTGACAAAATAACCAGAAAGTTACATGTGACGTGTCATGTGTACCTTATTCTGAAGTACAAAGATCAATTTTTAACAGAAAACCAAATTGTTCTTTAATCTAATGTAGAGGGATTAGTTTGCCCATTTTTGAGAGGGCGATAAAATACAATCTAACTCCTAGTACAAGGGCCTTTATGGTATTTTTACCACTCAAAACCCAATGGTTCATTTGGAACCACAAAAACACATTATATATTTTGCTCATTGGACTGCTCAGATATCAAAGGTCTATGGAGGCATATATTGCTTATTATTATCAAAACATATGAATGTTACAGTTTCCACAAATTCTCAATTATGGAAAAGAATAATTATGGAAGCCATAGAGGCCTCAACAATGAGTCAATGAGAATTTCTCACTCACTTGAGGATAACATCATGACAAGTTTTGTCGCAAGGGTATGGACAGTCGATAGTTTTAACAGCTGATCGGTCAAAGAACCAATTTCCGACCGACACTGCAATTCCCTGCATGGATAACGGAATCAAAGTAAAGCGATATAAAATCAGAGCCTCACATGCAGATAGCCTTATAGCAAGCATTTTGATCATAGAGTTTGATATTAAGTAGTCCTATGGAGTTTTATGTTCACCGCACTGAATTAATGATTCTATACTCGAATATAGATGGGACGTACCTTGTTTCCAATACGAGGAGAATCATTCTCGTACCAAGTATCTTGTCTCTCTGACTGGCAGTGAGCGAAACAAGAATTTATGAATAAACCATTTTGTTTGGACTCGGAGAATACTTTTACGGCATCGAGCATTTGGTTCCTAAAGTCTGTTTTGATGTTAGAAAGAAGAGAAAAAGAGAGGTTAAAGGCAAAACTTGAAACAAAACATAACAGGAAACAAAACTCGAAAATGACCTTGAAAAAACTGAATCTGCGATGAGTTGCAATGAGAACGATCCGTTTTGCACGCACGCCACAAGCCATGTGGATCGGCCAGTGATGGAATTAAACTCTGGTCAACCTGAAAAAATAGAAATCAGAGATTTAAGCAAAGTTATTCCGTGCTGAAGAGATCATCTAAGTCTTGATACAAATCTCTTCGAGTTTATATATAGTATAGCATTGTTTCAGTTCAAAAACAAAAGAAATGAAAATGCGAAAAGAAGTAATAGAAAGTAGCAAAAACAGTGATTACCTGCCAAGCATCATAGGCAGCATTGAGAAGAAACATAGGGGTCTTGACATTCGAAATCAAGTTTTGAGGGAAGAAACACTGCAAATGAAATATAGAGTTAGGGAATTTCTTAATTAGTTCGATTTACTCTCTAAATGTAATCTACTACAAGAATGTCGATCAAGAAAGCAGAAATGTTTTACCGAAGTTGGATCCTTTTGGCTGGTACAAGTACTTGGCAGATTCTTTTGTACACCCTAAAATATCATAGCAATGGAAAAAGATTTCATGAGAATGATAGTTGATTACTCATAAAAGATTCTACTGCAAAAAACCTTATGTTCGACTTGTTACTCGAGTTTTGACCAACGCAAACCGTACAAGAGGTGCAAAAGTAGTACCTGCAAAGTAACCACACCTTCATACATATCCCTTAAGGTATGACCACCAGCAACATTTGTTCTGCATAAGTAAGAAAACAATGATTTTAAGACTACATTTCAGTAATCGAAGAGAACTAATGTAGCTAGTTCATTACGCGTCAAGGAACAGTCCAGCATCACTTAGACATTTCACTTTGGTAGATTCCGGAAACAAATTCTTAAATTCGTCGCAATGAAGAATAGAAGCTAGACCCCCAGCTGAACATCCAGAAAGAAGTGCCTGAAACAACAACAAATATATACATATATAAAACATATTAGACATCCAAAACCGAAAACTGAAAATAACTCACTAGAGATGCAAAACCTGATTAGCATTTTGCATTCCTTTGGCCATTAATTCTTCCATGGCAGCCAACCAGATCCTTTGTCCTCTAAAATAAATCTTGTTAACCTGAAAAGTAAAATCATTGAATACCATGAATATGTCACCAATGTTTGACAGTAAAAATCAATCACCACTTACATATTTAGAATTGGGTTTTCAACAATCAAATTAAACAATTCACTATAAATCAAACTTAGCCATTAATATGGTAAAATAGTGCTGTTTGCTAACCTCATTTTGGCCCTCACCAGCAAAAGATGCCCCATCACAGTAACGTACCCTAACTCTATTCCAATTGTAGAAATCTAAAAGATTCAAAAGACTCCATTAAGCTTTTTATGAAGAAATGCTACTGCATATAAATATAATTATTACCAACCAGGATTTTCTTCAGCTTTGTTGCTCAAAATTCCAGTGAAATTTATGGACTTCTCCATGAATTTCGATGAACCACGCCTTGTAGTTTTGCGGAATACACAACTTCGAATGGTATTACACCATCCACCTCCCTAAAAACACACACAAAGAAATCATCAAATGAAAAAGAGTTAATGGTGAACCAATAACAATCAAATCTTCTTTTCAAAACCCAAACCTCTAAATGGATAACCCAACTGTTTGCACCTGACCCGAACCCACGATGAAGATGATAACCAGGAAGCGTTCCATCCAAACAAACTGTGACACAAAATACATAAAAAAAAAAAAAAACCCAACATGAATCAAGAATCTGATATGTTTTTTTTTTCAGGGAATTACCAGCTCCTTTAGAAGCAGCTCCTTGAATGAGAATGAGAGGAACCGTGAGACTGTTGGAACTACCAGGGGACAATGTAACTTCTTCATCTAAATACGAAAGGAAACTCTCAGATCGACTCAAATTAATCCCAGAAACAGTCCATAAACCCAAAACCCATAATAAGACAAGCTTCATTATCATTTTTTTTTTTTTTTTTTGTTTCTCTATTGTCTTTTCAACTCTGGGTAAAGCTTAGTTTCAAAAGGTTATCAAGAGATATATGAAAACACCGTGAGTGCAATAATGGGTAACGAAAATCTAGGCTAGATTTTGATTTTCCTAATTATGCGTTTAACATAAATGAAGGCAACTTTCCATAGTTTACACCACTTGTTTGGTCACGGCCATCATTGTTCCTTTCTTTGGGCATGGAGCAGCTCCCCACTCAGTTCTCAATAGTACTCATAACATGCCTTTCTTTATCATTATCTTCCCTAACTACCATAGTTTTCTTGAATGATCCTAATTGAATCAATCCCCACTTTTTTTCTTTGATTGTTGAACACGTTTGGTCTCTTGTTGAATTGAAAGTCAAGTTGGATCAAATCTCTGAATAAGAACAAAAATATTGCCATTTAACTCAACCGAGGTTGATTAAGACTTAAGACTTGAAACAACTTTTAGGTTAAATTCAGTTATTAGTCCTTGTATTATGTATAAGTTGTAAGTTTAATCTCTACGTTTTTAATTTGGGTAAACTACACTAATTGTCACTAAACTATTAGTTAATTTACATTTTGGTCACTTAACTTTAAAAATTACAAAATGGTCACGAAACTATTCGAAAGTTTTCATTTAAGTCATTAGGTTGTTAAAATTATTGTCGTATGGCTTTTTTTGTTCGATTCACTTGCATCAATCAAAAGCTCTTCTTCCACTTCACTTCTATAGTTTAATTTTTTTTTTCACGAAACAACTCAGAACATCATGAATAGCAAACAAAAATCCAAACAGCCTTCTTCTTTGATCTCTGACGTTGATCGTTAAATCAACTTGGATAGAGGATATGTTCTACTCGTCTATGAGTATTGATCCACTGTACCGATCCTTGCTTGGAGCTTGCTATCCGAACTTTTAAAAAAAACTTAATGGCCTAGTGACTTAAATACAAACTTTCGGATAGTTCAGCGACTTAAATGAAACCTTTCGAATAGTTCAGTGACCATCTTTTAACTTTTTGAAGTTAAGTGACCAAAACATATACTTACCAAAAGTTTAGTGACCTTGGGTGTATTTTACTTTTTCAACTTAGTAATTTTTAATTTATGTACTTTTCAAATTTTTATAATTTAAGCACTTACCCAAATTGTAGCAATTGAATTCATTTGGTTAAATTCTGCTATTAGTTTTGTACTGTGTGTAAATCATTAATTTACATATTTTTCAATTTGATCATTTTTAGTCCCAATACATTTTTTAATTTTGAAATTTCAATCTTAACTCAAATAACAGTTGTAAATCGATTAACTGACTTTTTTTATTTGTATTATCTAAAAATAGTAAGCTGACATGGTATTATATATAAGATACTATGTTTGTCACATTAGATTTTGGAAATAGTATAACACAACTTAATGAATTTAACGGCTACCACTTTGTCAGGACTAAAAATTCAAATTTCGAAAAGTATTAGAACTAAAAATAATCAAATTAATATAAAGGGATAAATCCATAACTCGTGCATAATACAAGGACTAATAGTAAAATTTAGCCCAACTTTTACAACTTTTGATGGCATATTTTTGGGATTGCAGGCAAAGAAAGACTCGAAGTAGTAAAATTTAAAAGGTTAAAATCTCTTTTCAATCCTTGTATAGAATTTGAGATTTAATCCTTGTACTATAAAAGTTATTCAATCCTTCTGCTTTTTCAATTTAAAAATCCAAGTCTAGTCATTGTTGTTGTTGGTAGTTTCTATTAAAATTTATCAACTTATCATGTTTATTTTCTGTTAATCATATGAAGACCGCCTAATCAAAATTTTAAATTGACAAATCTTGACAGAAAATACTTGCAATTTTAATGATTATACTAAGAATTTTAAATAAAAAAGGAGGGCTTAATTTTTAACTTTTTAAGTACAAGGATTAAATCTCGAATTTTGCCCAAATACAAAGACTAACAACATATTTTAACCAATCAAAAATAGGTCAATTTTATCGAATGTCCCCAAATTATAGTTTACATTTCGCATGACATAAATTTCAAAATATTAAACTTGTTTAGTCAGCATTTTCGTTAAAAAGTAGCAGTTCAATTTTTTTTTGAAATGTTGTTGGTCAAATTTGACTTTTTTTAAAAAAAAGTTGGAAACTAAATTTAGCTAAAAAAAGAATAAGAGTTAAATTGACAAAAAAAATATAAACATTAAAGGCTAAATTTATCATTATGCCTTAAAATTTGATACACGTAATTAATACCCCAAGCTTGTATTTAATACCCAAACTAACGAAAGGACTCAATCGATACAATATTTATAATTTGATGATTAAATTAAAAAAGTTTTGAAAATTAAAGATAATATAAAATTTGAATCATAGTTTAGGGATGTGTAATGTAATAGATGTTATATATGTAGAGAGATAATGTTGGTCCAAAATGGGTCTTTTTATTCTTAGGGACCAAATATAAATATTTATTAGTCCCCGACATATTCCACATGTATTGTAATATAATACTATAAAGATAATTGTAAAATATGATAATTGTTGTGGTTATCGCACATTGTGTTCACCGGTTGTCTTCAAAATATCCGCCCGTTGAGCCCACTAGCCCATGCCTTGCTTCATTCTTTCTTTCTTTATTTTTTTTTTAGTCAAACTTGGCACATGAGACTTACCTAAAGTATGCTTCAAGGACCCGAGTTGTTAAAACTTTGAGTGTTTAAGTTCGAATCTCACTATGTATAAATATTATATGGGTTTTTCTTAATATTTTATGAGTTTAAGTTTCACAGTTTGCAGATTTATCTACATGCATAAATAATTTAAGTCGAGGTTCAGATATATTCTGATTTTTAGTTTGTTAATGTGATTTTAAGAAGGGTTAAATCACTACATGGGGTCAAAACTTGATAACAACTTTTTTTTGGTCCAAGTTAGTTCTCACATTTGATAATTGTTCTCACCTTGTGGTATGAACTAAGCAACTATTTGAACATTGGGGTTTGAACTTTTTTTATTTGAGTTAGTTCCTAAATTTGATAATTGTTTTCACAGTGAGACTTAAATTTTAGAGCTTTCAAAAAAATAATATGAATTAATTTGGAAAAAATTCAAGTATCAATGTGAATATAATTATCAAATCATGGACTAACTTAGACAAAAAAAATTCAAATCTTAATATAAAAATAATTGTGAATTAACTTGGGAAAAAAGTGATTTAATCTTTCTAAAAGCCCCAAATGTCAAAAGGGTCATGGGCAGCTTGAGATGTGAAATTGGAAGCCCAAATGAGCTACGATCATTGGGCCATGAGTTAAACTCACTCAAAGTTTGGGTTAATTATTTAACATGTTTAAGTATTAATATCATATAAATCAAATTTTTCTTCAGTTAATGTTAATGTGGATCGAAATATAGTCGTATGGATGCGACTAAATACGTAGAGGTGCATTTGTGAATATCTTAAAAACCTATAGCTACCCAAAATATAAGCTTTCTTTAACTTCATTTTTGCTTCGACAAATTACATTTCATGCACGCTACTCAGTTATAACCTATTTAGATTATCAAGTGTGAGAAACTTGACGCAACTTTAAAATATCTTCTTTTGGGATACTATAAGTATTTTAAAACTTTGTCAGTGTCACATGCGTTTTCACGTATTCAAAATCACATTCTCACACGTAAATGAGTACACTTTAAGTATCCATTTTGTAAAGTGCTTTCATTATGTAAACATATAAACTTAAATCTATAAAGGCAGAACATCTCGATTAGTGGCAGAGCCACGTTGAGACCCAGGGGGTCATGGTTCTCCAAAATTTAAAATTTTTCAATTTATTTCTTTGTAAATTTACACTATGCCTCCCAAAATATTAGTAGGCCCCTAAGGTTTAAGATTTCTGCAATTTTCTCTTTTGTATATATATATTATTGCTCTCCTAAAAATATAAATAAACTCTTCCAATATTTTTTTATAAGATTAAAAATAATATTAAAAAATTTATTCTTGAAAAAAACAAAGAGAAAATATTCTTGAAAAAACTAAATTATTCATTACGACTTTTGAATGATATTTTTTTAAAATAATAATAAATTAAAGTTTATTTAATAGTTTACTTAACATATTAATAATTTATAAGTGATATAATAAGAGACTTTTATCATCTTTTTTCTTCATATTGGTGCTTAACAAGAAAAGAAGAAGAAAAAAATTTATCATTTTTCCTCCAAAATTGAAGTATAAGGTATATTTTTCTTCGAACTTTCATAAAATTTGAATCTTTGAAACTTATTTTACATATTACGAATAGTTTTTTTTTTGTTTTATCAAGTGTATTAAAACTTGCCATTAAAGGATATTGATAGAACTTCAAAGCTTATAAATTTAAGTGAAATGTGCATTATAGGATTGAAAATGATTAGAAGATGGTTTCTAACTTATTAGAAGAGTAAAAAAGAAGAAGTTAAACCTAGTACCCAACATTATTCTAAACCCTCAACTACACACCTAACATTATTCTAAACCCTAAACCCAAACCACTACACATCCACCCAACATTACCTTACACCCAAACAACTACACCTTCATCCATCTAAACCTTAAACCCTAAACTCATCAAATTCACTATACACAATAGGCATACTAAGCACATGTTGGGCATCAACCAGAGACAACAACCCCTTAACAAGGCTAATGTCTCAAGAACAACTATCTGTCACCGAAAAGATCATTAACCTTCATACCCTCATAACCAAGTAGGAGAGACAAGTGAACATAAAAATATAGTCAACACAAACCCAAAGGTCCTTGAAGACCTTGGTCAACTCGTTGTCCCCCACGCGTCATGGAACACCATTAACCAACAACATTTAAGTCAATTTGTTAAAACTTTGACCACTAATTTATACATAACACAATAGGTCGTAAGTCTCTCATAGAGGAAGGTTTATTTTTTTTTGGAATCAAGTCGTTAATAGAAACCAAAAACTTGTTTATCTTGAGCCACTTGCAACATTGAGAAACCACATTGGCGCTAATAAGAAACCAACACTTCTAAGAAAATGTTAGATTCATACCATCTAGCTCAATGCTTTATTAGGGTGCATCTCAAAAATAGCTCATTCAAATTTAATTGGACTAAAAGGTGCCAGTAAGAACTCATTATCAGCCTCAACAACACAAGTTGTCGGTTCAGAGAACACATCAAAGGACGGGCTCGGGCTGAAAAAGGATTATGAAAGTAGTTTGAAACAATAGCACATATACTCGTGTCATCGGTACACTGAAAACCATTATCATCTACATGCAATTGAATATGATTTACCCGCTCATGCTTTGACGCCTGTGCATGAAATTATTTAGTGTTTGCATCATCGTAACACAACCAAAACACCTTCGAGCGTTGCTTCTAGTACACCGCCTCCTGAGCCAACAACTGATTAAACTCAACCTTCGAACGAGAAACCTCTCCAACCTTTAAATATTTTCAATATATTAAAATTTTCATTTTGAAATTAAAAAAAAATTATATATCAAATTTAAAATTAAAAAGTTCTATCTTAAAGTTAAACATATACATGGCAAAATTTTATTTTGAATTTTAAGATTATCCCTTTACTTATTTAAAAAATACACTATCTAATTAAAATTTTAAAAATATTTTTTATATAATGAATAGATATTGATTATTTTTAAACTACACTATCAGTTTACATTTTACCTAATAATATTATGTTTAAAACTATTTATCATATATTCATAAAATTTATAAAAAAATAATTTAATATATTTTAATTTTTACATATAATCACGAGCACAAGTAATAACTAATTCAACTTAATTTTTAATTATGTTAAAAACTTAATTTTTACTTAATTAATATTTTTATCACATCCTGACAATGAAATATATATACGTGTGAAAATATGTAAAAAGAAAATTAACTATTATATTTTATTATCTAATACAAATTATACTTTACATATATGAATGAAGGATTAATATTTGGTATATTATAATGAAGTTATTAGATTCCACAAAGTTAAGGGATTGACAAGTGTCCTAAGAATATAGTAAAATATTAAAAAAAAGAAGAAGAGATATGACAATTTTTTAAGGGATAATAACACATTTACCTCCTATACTTTAGCAAAATGTTCAATGTAGTACCTAAAGTTTCTAAATGTCTAATTTGTCCCGGTACTTTGTTTCCATTTTCTAAAAAGGTATTTTTTTAATTTTTTAATATTTAATAATATAGTTTTCTATTCTTTAAATTTAAATTTAATGTTTCTATTTTAATTGCCACATGCTATTTTTTCATTGATCAAAACATATTATGTGACGCTTTTTCATTGGCCAAAGTTACTTAACAGATTTTGTTAAGATTTTTGTAAATTTCCCTTGGCATATATATTATAGCCCTCCTAAAAATATAAGTGGACCTCTCCAATATTTTATAGGCTTAAAAATAATATTAAAAAATTATTCTTGATAAAAAAATACTAGAATTTTTTTTAAAAAAGATGAATTACTCATGATTACTTTTGAATGATATTTTTGTTAAATAATAATAAATTAATATTTGTTTAATAGTTTACTTAACATAATAATATTTTATAAGTCATAATATATATATATATATATATATATATATATATATATATATATATATATATATATATATATATATAAAGAAAAGAAAAAATGAAGAGACTTTTATTATCTTTCTTCTTCGCATTGGTGCTTGACAAGAAAAAAGGAAAAAAAAATTATCATTTTTCTCCAAATTTGAAGTATAAAGTATGGTTTTCTTCAAACTTTTCATAGATTTTAAATCTTTGAAACTTGTTTTACATATATGTACCAATAGTTTTTTTATTTTATCAAGTGTATTAAAATTTGCCATTTAAGAATATTGATGGAACTTGGAAGCTTATAAAATTAAGTGAAATGTGTATGTTTTTGGATGGAAAATGATTAGAAGACGGTTTCTAACTTATTAGAAGTGTAAAAATGAAACAAAAATGGCTAAATAATGGTATAGTAAGTTTTGGCCAAAGTGAAAGGGAGGAAGAAAACCTTGCTCACTTTGTTTAAAATTATGTCAAATGATAGCTTGTGAAGCAGTGAGCATTCCTGTGAAAACGGAATAAAAAATAGTTAACCGAATCGAAAGTTATGTGAACTTTGAATTAGGAAATGATAATAGGTATTGCAAATATTCTTTGTCAACATCTACAACAAAAATCCCAAGATATAGTAAATGTTATATATGTTGGAAAAATGGTATTTTTGGGTAACTTTGAGGCATATTCTCGATAGATAAAGGTGGAGGGTTGAATTATAAAATTATGGTTTTATATTCTACTCCATGATACCTTTACAACGGTATATCATATGCTCAAAATGATTGAGTGATGAATGAGAAATTGATGCCTAAAGTAAGCCACTTGTGAATAAGTTGAGGAAAATAAAAACTTAGATCCCACATTGGTTAAATACCAAGTGTGAGATGTGTTTATATATGAAAACCTACCAAGGGATTATTGAATGACTATGCTTGAGGTTTTACCTTGCGCGCAAGAAGAGTGCATATCCAAACCCATCGGAGTTGGGGTGCCACTTGCATGACATTGGCGATGCGAAATGTTTGGATCAATTAAGCTCAAAATAGGCTTGTGAATATTTAAACCCAAATATGTAAATTATTTTTTTCTCAGAATAGATATTATTATAAAATTTGTTTTAAAATGACAAAATATCTCAATTTGATATTGTTTCCTATTAAATTGTTTCCCGATTTAATTTGATTCTATCAAATTGATTTAAAAGTCCTTTAAATTAGATTTTTACCATTAATTCACGTATTATTTCCTAAATCCTCCACATTTAAGTGCCTATAAAAGGCTAAAGAATACTGCAGAATTCTTTAGACTTGGACACACAATGGATTTTATTTTTTCGAATTTTTTTTATTTTTCTCTCTAATTTTTCAAACGTTTCTGTGATAGAAGAAGGCAAGGCTTGTTCGTTGATCACTGCAGAGGTGCTACTACCGCGATCATCTTGTTATTGTATCCTGGGAAACATATGACCAACGTTTCTTCAAGTACCGTAGGAGCAGTCGAATCTGTTTTAAAAAACTGTGAAAACAGCCCTCAACATTTCGTAAACTCAATTCTCTCTTTTTAGATTTCTGGTTTCTAAGATCATGTTATTTAAATTTGCTTTTCGGATCTGATGTTTTAAATAAATATAAATATTTATTTAAAATGTTTAATTTAAATATGATGTTTTATATAAAAATAAATATTTATTTAAAGTGTTTCTTCAGATCTTGTATCTTGTTGAATTATGACTCCTATTTCAAGTCAAATTTAATAAATAATCTTTCAGTTAAACTCTGTTTATTTGTTTCAATTAAACTCTGTTTATTTGTTTGAGTCAAACTCTTATTAGTCTAGATTATTTTATTATTATTTGACCTAAGAATTTAGCCTATAAATAAACTCTTTTACAACCTTAAAAATACCCTCATTAAAGTTGAGAACTCCTAACACTTTTGGAGAATTTAGTGTTTACGTTTTGAGGGTTCTTTGTTTTCGAGTTTTCAGGGTTTAGTTTTTATCTTCATTTTTGTACTCTTCATTCTTTTGCCATTATAGTAAAATTATCTTTGCCTGTGATTTTTTATCCTCTTCGGAGGGGTTTTTCACGTTAAATTTGTGTGTTCAATTTCTCAACTTATTCTTTTATTTTTACTTATTCGTTGCTTAACAAGTTAATCCCTAACAAGTGGTATTAGAGCTATTTCAGTTTTCGTAATTTTGCCCATTCAGAGATGGCAACAACAATATTCGACATTGAGAAATTTGGTGGTGTCATAAATTTCAATCTGTGGCAAGTTCGTATGATGACAATTTTAGTTCAGGCCGGCTTAAAAAATGTTGTTATTAGGAAAAAGCCCGAGAATCTAGATAAATCAGAATGGGAAGAGCTTGATAAAAAGGCCTTGTTTGCAATCCAGCCTCGCGAATAAGGTATTGTAAGAGGTATTGATGGAGAAGACTTCATCCGCCTTGTGGAAAAGGCTAGAAACTCTTTATGCGACTAAGTCTCTGGCTAATCGTTTAGTGTTGAAACAACGTTTATTTACGTTTCGCATGAACGAAGTTGAGGTTCTTAGAGATCATATCAGTCAATTTATTACTCTTTTGAATTATTTAAATAATGTTGAGGTTCAGATTGACAATGAGGATCAGGCTCTGCTATTGTTGTGCTCTTTACCCCTTTCATACAAGTCTTTTAGGGAGACCTTGATTTATGGTAGAGACAAACTCTCATTCGAGGATGTAAAGTGTCATTTATTGAGTAAAGACAAACTTGACAATGAGCTTGGTTCAGATAGCAAGGCAGATAAGCAAGCTTCTGTTTTGGTAGCATCAAAGAAGCGAGACAAAAAGTTTCGCTATTGTAAAAAATTAGGTCACGTCAAAGCAAATTGTTACAAACTATGAAATAAAAGGGCTGCTGAGAGTAACGATGAAGATTTAGCTGGTGCTAATTTGGCCGATAAAAGTGGTGATGATTTCTTGTTATTGTCAATGAGCGAAAGCTCTGAGCTTATGTCCAAGTGGATCTTAGATTCAGGATGTTCTTTCGACATGTGTCCCAACAGAGAATGGTTCTCCACATACAGTTTAGTTGAAGCTGGAGTTATGCACATGGTAAACGATTCATCCAGTAAGGTAATCGGTATTGGTACTATTAAAATTAAGATGTACGATAGTACGATTAGGACACTATCAAATGTCAGGTATGTACCTGACTTATGAAAGAATCTCATCTTCTTAAGTATTTTAGACTCAAAAGGTTGCAGAATCAACATCGAGTTGAGCGACATTAAGGTGTCCCGTAGAGCTCTCATTTTGTTAAAAGGTAAAAAGATCGGTAGTCTTTATATTCTTGAATGTTCTATAGTGACCAGTGAAATCGGATGTCCCTCGTCCGTTACGGAGTTGAAGTCAACTCGTTTGGAGCGGAGGTAACTTGGTCATAGAAGAGAAAAAAGTATGACTGTTTCGTTGAAGAGAGGTTCTATTTTAGATGCAGGTTTTGAAAAGTTAGGGCGCTGTGTTCGTGAAAATCATACCCGGGTTAGTCTTGATTTTACAGTGCACAAGTTGAAGGCTAGAAGTCTTCCAGTTTCTAAGCACAGATTCGACTCAGTTAATTCCCTACATAATTCAAGATAGGCCCCATTGAGGGTTTTAACAAAGATGGCATTGTGGAAATACGAGTCAAAGTGGAGATTTGTTGAATTATGACTCCTATTTCAAGTCAAATTTGAGAAATAATCTTTCAGTTAAACTCTATTTATTTGTTTCAATTAAACTCTGTTTATTTGTTTGAGTCAAACTCTTATTAATCTAGATTATTTTATTATTATTTGACCTAGGAATTTAACATATAAATAGGCTCTTTTACAACCTTAGAAATATACCCATTAAAGTTGAGAACTCCTAACACTTTTGGAGAATTTAGTGTTTACGTTTTGAGGGTTCTTTATTTTTGGGTTTTCGGGGTTTAGTTTTTATCTCCATCTTTTGTACTCTTCATTCTTTTGCCATTATAGTAAATTATCTTTACCCGTGGTTTTTTATCCTCTTCGGAGGAGTTTTTTCACGTTAAATTTGTGTGTTCAATTTCTCAATTTATTCCGCTATTTTTACTTATTCGTTGCTTAATCAGATTGATCCCCAACATATCTTAAATAAATATTTTATATTTATGTTTATTCGCTAACATGTTTTGTCCAATAATATACTTAGTCTCAAGCACCAAAACTTTGATACGAAAGTTGAGAGAAGATGGTTGAGACAATTTGCTAGAAGTTGTGAAAGCATTTTGTGTAAAGCACAATATTGACGTTCTTCATATGGATTCTCCATATGTGGTAAAACATGGTCATCACCAACATGTTGATTTCAATATGGAGTACTATTATCGGGTTGAGATATTCAATATTGCTATAGATTCTCAACTTCTTGATCTGAATAGTAGATTTAATGAACGAACAATTGATATTCTTACCCTTAACTCTGCTTTGGATCTGAAGGATGCTTATAAATCCTTTAATATGGATGATATTTGTTGTATTGTGGAAAAATATTATCCTCTTAATTTCACCAAGCAAGAGAAAGTAATCTTGAAGTATCAGTTGCTGCATTATAAGCAAAATATTCCAAATCATCCGAAATTACAAAATTTCTGATCTTTGTCAAGGATTAGCAGAGACACAGATGTCAAAGGTATATTTTCTTATTGATAGATTAATTCGTCTTTTGTTGACTCTTCCTATTTCAACTTCAACTACATAAAGAACATTTTCGGCGATGAAAATTGTCAAAACAAGGCTTCGCAACAAAATGGAGGATGAGTGTCTTATATATAATCTTGTTGTTTATATTGAGAGAGAGATTGGTGAAACTTTTGATTTAGACTCTATATTTAGTGATTTTATTTCCTTGAAAGAACTTCATGCATAATTTTAAGTAATGATATGTTATTTTGTCTTAATTGTTGGGATACTGCTTCTTTTGAATCAATTTTTTATATGTTTAAATCGATTGTTATATTGAAATACTGTTTCTTTTGAATTCATTGTTTATGTGTTTAAATCGAGTGTTACATACCACTTCTAATTTTAGCTTCCCCCCCCCAAAGATTAATATCCTGGCTCAACCAATGATCCCGATGATGAGAAAGCCATTTTGAATGATAGGGTGAAGGGGCAATTGAAAGTCAAAGACGCATTTGGTGATGGCTTCCTAAAGAAGGTTCGTTTGTTCATTTTCCACTTATTGCATGCAATCAGCTTGGTTAGAGATGTTTTGAATTGATTATACAACAAAATGCTCCTTATCTTAGCTGCATACCCGACTCTCTTCAGGTGATCGATTCTTGGTATTATCAGCAACGAAGAGGGTGTTACCCATATCACAAGGTTCATGGAAAACGTTTCCGAAGGTGATCCTACATAGTACCTCGTTGCAGAGCTTCTATTCTGTGCTCCCAAAAAGAACAGTACCAATGTTCCACTGATTTACTTGATTTGAAAGTCATTTTTGCTTATTTTAGTCAATGGCGGAGCTAGAAAATTTTTGGGGCGAAATTAAATTGTATATCTTTACCATAGTAAAAGTACAATTTCACCATTTTAATAGTCTATATCTTTATAATTTTTAAAGAATTAAATCAAATTTTTATTATTTTTGCAAGGCAAAGATCAATCTTACCATTGCTAATTTAAAATTTTATAAATTATAAAATGCCTAAATGAAAAATCTTCTATTTTAAGGAGAGTTGAGGCCCTGCCTTCCCCTTTGCTCTGCCACTGATTTTAGTGATGGTTGTTTAATTTGCATTATTTTTTAGCTTTTTTTTGGAGGGAGATTACATCAATAAGGTTTACACTTCAGTGTACTGATCAAAGGGTAAATCGTTGCTTCTTTTTTGATACAATACTTAGAACTACTCATAGTCCCTCCCGAACCCTTAAATAGAAGGATAATGTGTTTCAACGCACTTGAACCCATAATCCTCATGTTGTTGACTTATTTTCCTTTAATAGGTTATTAGTAGGTCCGAATTAATTACCTTATTAACTATTATTGTTAAATAAATAAATAATGATCCAAATTTTTTTTCGTAGTAAAGATAGTCTTTAAAAGTTCATGCATCATTTTAACAACAACGGTTAACAATTTGGAGATACGAATAGTATTATAAAATTAAAGGATCGAATTAAAGTAAATGGACTAAATTTCGAATTTCAAAAAAGTATGACTAAAACTACAGTTAGACCACATCTTTTTCTGGTAGTCAAACTTAGGTTTTTATGGGTATGTATTTGATCGGTTTGGTTTTTATATATAAATAACAGACCGACTCTATTGCCATTAGGGGTGATCATTTGATCGAATCGAATAGAAAATTTTTGAGTTAATCAAGTTTTTAAATTTTATTTCATCATCTTAACTTCATTTGAAATTTTTACGAATCGAGTCGAGTAAGATGAAATTTGAAATGAATATATTTGTTCGAGTTAAATTTAAAAAATTATTTTGGTGTTGTTTATTTTTATGTAATTTTCTTTAAAAATATATTTTTCTTTAAAGTTATCTTCTTGAATTCGTCATTATAGGGATTTTGATTTGAGGGGTTTGAATAACTTGAAGAAGAAGAAGAAGAAGAAGAAGAATTAGTGAGGGTTTAATTTAAGTTTTTGTTTAAAAAGAAGAAGAGAAAAATTGATTTGGGATTTAATTTAGGGTTTTTTTAAGAAGAATAAATATGATATTTGGGAATTGGGAATTTCAAGTTTGAATTGAAAAAAACATGGAACCTTGACTTTTGGGGAAATTGGGATGGTGGGGCTGGAAATTGGGATGGTGGGACTGATCAGGCTTTGAGAAAATTGAAAAATGACAGATGGGCTTTAGGAGGGGGAAATAGGGTGGGTTTGGGCTTTGGGCCTGGAGAGCGGAAATATAAATTTAAAATTATATAGTTTATATTCGTTTTATTCGAATTATTCGAATTCAAAAATTTAACTCGACTCGAATTCAAAATTCGAAAAAAATTGAGTTGATTCAATTAATTTGAAAAATTTAATTCGAAAAATTCAAAATTTAAATTTTTTTTTGAATTTTTCGAGTCGAATCGAATTTTGTTCATCCCTACTAAAAATCGAAGCTTATTTTTGTAAAAATGAAAAAGGAGGTTTACAATTCAAATTATAACATTTCATGAGTCAATATTCATACCTCGGATTTTACATTGATTAAGTTTTCATTTAATTGGGTTTATAAGTTAGAATTGAGTTTGGTTGACTTCGATTGCATTAAAATTTTACATAGGTTTAAGGTTTTATACATTAAAATTTTATTCCATTTGCATTTTCATAATCGAAAACCGAAACCAAATACTTATATACAATAAGTTGAAGGGTAAATTATAATATTAGTCACAAAATCATGAGTAAGATTTTATTTTGATTTTCTTAATTAAAAAAGTTATAATTTGATGATTGAGTTATTTAAGAGTTTTTATTTTAAATCATTGAACTGTTAAATTTTTTTTTATTTAAGTTATTGGGTTGTTAAGTTCTTTTTTTTTTAAAGCTCCATCAGTGAGCTTCAAGGGACGATTTGATAATCGATAGGGTGGATCGATACTCATCGATTAGTAGAACATACCTTAGATCTAAGTCAAAATGACAATCGATGTTGGAGATTGGAGATAAAAATTATTTAAATTTTGATTTGCAGATTCATGACGTTTAAAGTTGTTTCATAAAAAAAATTAAATTGTAGAAGTAGAAGAGAAATAGAATTTTCAATTGGTGCAGGTAATGTAAACGAAAAAAACCATATAACATCGGTTTTAACAGCTCAGTGACTTAAACGAAAACTTTTGATTAATTTAGTGACCATATTGTAATTTTTTTAATTAAGTGAGCGAAACAAAAATTTGTCCATAATTTAGTGACTAGTGATGTAGTTTATCTTAAATTGAAAAACCAACTAAACCAACTTATTTTTAGAGATGGTAGCAAGGCAAAGTGGGTTGGTTTTTTGGATTGCTCTGTATTCGACTTTGGGTTTTTTGAGATGAACGTTTACCTCCAATACGATTCATTTAACTTTTTTTTATCTCACACTAAAGTATTTAATCTTTGTAAAAAAAACTATTTAGCAACCACAAATAGTTAATAATGCTTTAAAAGACCATAAAACTCATGGGCAATGTTTATTTCTTTTTTAAAATTATTTATTTTTTTAATGAATTTATAAAATATGAAAAATTAATTATTGAATTAGGTATAATGAATACCTTAAAAAGCGGGACCAGTGCAACAACAGGTGGGTAAACCAAACTGATTTCAATCAAATTTTATTCATTAATTCCAATGAATGCAAGTTTATTCGGATAGTTAGAAAATAAATATACCAAAAGTGTCCCTATCCCCAAGAAATCGTTTTCTGTTTGAAAGCGACTTAGGGGTAGATAGAATGTTTTAATTTCGCATTTCAATTACAATAAAAACATCTTACAACTACCAAACTCATAATGTAATTTTTTGGACCGGTGATCAAATCTATCAGGTTATTAGTTCTATCAATTCGATTAAAAAATTGTTATAAAAAATTAGTTTAATTGTCAATTCAATCGATTTATATTAATTCAAGATTTAATTGGTTCAATATAATTTTTCAGATCGATTCTTTATTCAAACGATCTGATCAATTAATTCAATTCAAACATCATTATATCCAATGCTTTCATCAAATCAATCATATTGATCAGAAAAGCTTGTCTAACACAAAATTAGCCATGAATTATTTCATTTAATGGGGGTACTTTGATTACGATGACTTGTTTATAAATTTCATTTATACCTTGCATATTCAATAGATTAGTCATCACCAAATCAAATCAAGTTTTACTTAGAATACATCACCAAAATATTCAGGGTTCGAGAAAGCATCAAATGAAGACTATATCCTATCCGTTCGAATCAAATTTCAACTTTTGAATGATATTTTACAGTCCGTTCGAATTTAGTTAATAATGATGAATACACAATTTTTGCATTGATGACATTGTGGAGTCTTAATTAGGAACTATAAGCAAAAGTTGAGAGATTCTCCGAGTGATATCGTATAATCGAGAATGTTGTTGCAATTGAAAATTGTTTTTGAAAAGTTGAGTTTAAAAAAATGTTTTTGAAAAGTGTTATGAAAAAATGTAATGAAAAAAACGTAATTTGTTAATTTAATATGTTTGACATTACTGTCAAAATTTGCAATGGAAAGTTAAAATATTCATCTTATACATAATGTTGAAATTAAAAAAATTAATTAATTCAAATAATATTTAAATAATTTAATACATTTATATGAGTTTTTTTTTTTTGTAATTTTTGTTGAGAGTGAGACTAACTTATTTATTTTCAAAGTTGATAGTAACCAAAAAGATATTTATACTAATTTATTATTCGAATTCTTCGAATTGTGAAATTCAACTCAAATCGAGTCAAATAACTCGATTCGATTTTTGATTTTTTCGAATCGAATCGAGTTTTACTCACCTTATATTCTGATATGAAAAGAGTGCTCTCAACTACTCCAATAATCTCAAGACAATCACTAACAACAAATTTTGTTTCAACAAAAAAAGAAATTCAAAATTTAATAATTACAACATTTTAATACTTAAAATATATTTTTTTATTACAGTTGAATCTAGAAAATCATTTGATTCTCGTCCTTGTGTCTTTAATTTATCAAACACATTAGGTAATTGATGATGTACTTCCCCATCTCCAATCCTTTTCTTCCACCGCATGATTCTTGCAATTTCAATTATTTTAACGTTTCTTCTTGCTGTTGAGAAATAAAAGGATTCCTTCTTGCTCACAATATTGGCCATTTGAAAAGTCTAGAATCCTACAATGGGGTCAAATTTGGTTGCTAAAGCATTTGGGTAACTACAACCAAGGTTACTCAACTATTACTAGCTTCACATTTTGGTCATTCAATTTTAGAAAATTATAAATTCATGTATTAAAACTTTTCAATAAATGGCTAACTTATAACCTTTTTTAAAATCAAGTAATCAAAGTATAAATTTACTAATAGTTGGATGACCTTTTTTGTAATTTACCCTGCAATAAATAGTAAGGTAACGGGATGTGAGTATGCTATTAAGGGTCTATTTAATATTACTTCTAAGAGCACTTTTCGGATAAAAGCATTACTAAACAAACTGTTTTTTGAGAGAAAAATATTTCTCCAAAATAAAAGATTGGCCCAAAAAGTTTTTTTGAGAAGAATTTTTAAACTAGGCCTAAGTTAACAGGGAAAATGACAAACCTGTAACTTTGTTAAATTAAATGACCAAAATGTAAACTTATAACAATTGAGTGACCTAGGTGTAATTTTCCCTATTTATTTTTATTTGCAACTAAACAAATTGCTTTGCTTGGAACCCAGACCTGATTTCGAAAACTTCACTGTCACACCAATTATTTTATTCCACCCAATCCATTTTCTTTCCATATAAAAGTAAACACAACAGCCCCCTTGCTCTACCAACAATCAAAGCAAAATACCTTATGTTTTTACTCTTTTAAAATCTATAATTGTTTACCTTTTTGCTTCACTTGATTGTTAAATCTCCATGGCTGCCAAGGTTTTTGTCTGTTTTGTCGCTTTTGTTGCCGTCTTCAGCGTCGCCAAATCTGACCCTGATCCCCTCCAAGATATCTGCGTAGCCGATACATCTTCAGGTAATTAAAACAAAAGTCAACAGCTTGGATCTAAACAAATAATACCCTTTTTTCTAGCTAACATAAATCATGTATGTGTAGGGGTGAAGGTGAATGGATTTGTATGCAAGAACGATGCCAACGTAACGGCAAATGATTTCTTCTTTAGTGGCTTAGCCAAGCCGGCGGTGGTCAACAACACGGTGGGATCGGTGGTGACCGGAGCCAATGTTGAGAAAATCCCAGGGTTGAACACCCTTGGGGTGTCGCTTTCTCGTATTGACTATCAACCTGGCGGACTTAACCCACCTCACACTCACCCACGCGCCACCGAGATCATCTTTGTTCTCGAAGGTGAATTGGAAGTGGGGTTCATCACCACTGCCAACAAGTTCATCTCCAAATCCTTGAAAAAAGGAGACATCTTCGTGTTTCCTAAAGGTTTGGTTCATTTCCAGCAGAACAACGGCAATGAACCGGCATCGGTCATCGCCGGATTCAACAGCCAATTGCCGGGAACTCAGTCGATTGCCGTTACCTTGTTTGCTTCAACACCAGCAGTGCCGGACCATGTGTTGACCAAGGCATTCCAAATTGGTACCAAAGAAGTCGACAAGATCAAAAGCAGACTTGCCCCCAAGTAAAAGAAAAACTGAGGCATTTTGAGTTTTTAGGTGAAAAACCATAAAATTGTTTCCTTGGAGTTTAATGTAATTTAAATTACCAAAATAAGTTCATTTTGTGACAATGTAATCAACATATTATCATGAATATTTCAAGTATTTCACACGATTTATAATCAACACACTTAAATTCATATTCTCTTACATTATCAATAACATACATACTAATTAAACTAAAACTCAACCGAATAAATTTGATAATTTAATTATGCTTTCAAAGATGATGGGTTTTTTCATTATTTAAAATACATAAGGTAGATTAAAATATGAATTATAAAATTCAAAACTATCATTTTCATATGGCCCAAAAAGTTTGTGATAATTATCAGATTGTCAAAATTGCCAAGTCATTTACCTTGTATGACCAAACTTTCATTTTTGAAAATTAACTCATTTAATAGATATAAAAGCCAATTAAATATCTTGCAAAAAATGAATTATAAAAATATTAAAACTAAATTTTCTTTAGCAATATAATATACCCCATGATTCTAGAAGATGGTTTAAACAAAACTGAAAATAGGCCTAATAAATACAATGATGGGAATTTGTTTTAAAACATTAAATTGAAAGGATATTCTGTCACTGAAATTATAAAAATCAAAGTCAACTCAAAACAATCCAATTTATGTTGATTTCCAATTTTTTATAAATGATTCATTTATATATGTATATACACTAAAAATTCTATCATACGTAAATACATGTGAAAACTACATACTTAGAACGCATATTATTTTTAATAATAAAACAGATAATTTAAAGCTAATTAATAATAGATTAAATTGTAAATAAAATAAAATTTAAGCACATAAATATATCATCTTAATAATACTAAATGCATTATAATTGTTTATTACAATACTATCATCAATCTTGAGTTAAAGTCGAGTTGACTACTAATACCAACTCAATCAACAACATTATCAATATATACAACTAATTAAAGTAAAAAAATATGCATAATAAAATTAAAAAGTGAATTTTATATTAAAATAAAAAATTAGTTTAGTGGTAATGTTAATGTATCACAGGTTCAAATCTCATTTTATGTAAGTTTTTCATTTGCGTTTTAAAAAAATAACGATTAAAATACTCTTGAATAATATAATTTATTTTAATTATAAAAAAATATTTTCGTAATTTTCTTAATTAAGCTGGTGCTCGATTGACTCGTGACACCAACTCAATTAAAGACTTAAATAATACTAAAAATTCTATCACACGCATATGTGTGGAAATTACGATAATATGAGCATAAATATACAAATGTATAAAAATGTATATAAAAAATATAATTATTAAAGTTTCATATAAGAATAAAAAATTATTTTACTTCAAATGGTAAATGAAAAAAAATTATATACATGGTGTCTTTAGTTCAAATTTCATTATAGATAATTTTTTTATTAATTTATAAAAAAATATAAAAAGACAAAAACACATACATAATCACTTAACTTACTTAGGAAATAAAATGGTTTTTTAGTAATTCCCTAATTGAGTTAAGATCCAATTGATAAGTGACACCAATTCAATAAAAAGTTTAACAAATAATATAAATATATAATGAAAAAAAGAAGAAGAATATAATATAAAATTTATGAGAAGTGTCTATATTTTTATAAACACAATTAATCATAAACATATTTCTATATGAAGAGTTGTTTTTTTTAACATTAATTAGATTATAGATTTTTATCATATTTGTTTTGTTTGATATAATGCTTAAAATTACTTATAGCCCATTTTCAACTCTTAAATAAAATAATAATGTGCTTCAATGTACTCGAACTCACGTCATCCTATACTGATAATAATATCGATACCAATCAAACTAAGACTCTATCGACAGAGTTGTATCTTTTTCAAATTCATTTTGATTTGTTCTCAAAATAAAAGCATTGTATCCTAAAAATAGCATTTTCTTCACACAATAAAAAATACTACTCTTGAACTCAATGAGTAGCTCCCATGAAAAAAAAGATGATATTCATCTTAGGAGACTTGGATTCGAGCGCTTGTATGTGCAAAGTATGTGTGCGTTATTAAAAAATTAAAAAAATATGAACAAAAATATACCATATAATTATACCAATATATTTAAAAAAAATACTACTCTTAAAAGAATTTTTATAAAACGTATTGTGTTTATAATTCATAATTTTCCGATTTCAATTCCAACTAAAATTTTTATACAACTATAGGGTTAAACAAATGACGAGTGCTAATATTATATAAAAATCATAATTTTGAATTGCGATTAATTATGTATTTAAAAGTATGGAAGAGAGAATGAAAGTTAGCTGTAGTTACACTACATGGCAACCACTATGAATCTGCAAATATTGGTTTCTTATTTATAGAGGGGAAAAATTATTTTGTTAATAAGTGGAACCATACAGCACAGTTTGTGTTGATGGATTACACCCATGTAGCACATGCCTGATACCATATTCGAATCCAACTTCTGGATCCATTCAATTGCTCACATGATTTCACGTTTTTCAATTGATATTGTAAGAGAAATTGTATTTTGTTTTTATTGTTTTTAAATGATCAATTTCTATCGTTAGCATCATATAATCTGTGGTCATTTTTAATATATGAAAATTTTAAATGTTAAAAGTTTTTTTTATATAATGTCTAAGATTACCTATAATCTAGTCAATTAAGTTTTAGTTCAATTGGTATGTGTATTATTATCCATATAGAAGGACGTGAGTTCAAGTACGTTAAAACGTATTATTTTCTTATTTATAAATTAAAGAGGAGTTATGGTACTTCTAGGAATTACGTAAAAAAAAAAACAGATATGATCAGAACTTATAATAAGATAATTCATATAATATTATATAACAAATATATTATTACATGTGCAGTGTCATGCCAACTTATTATTTTCATATAATATTTATAAAAAAAAGTGCTTGATTTTAGTTAATGAATTAATAACTACTAAACTAAAATTTCAAAATCTAAAAAAATAAAAGGAGTAAAAATAATCAAATTAGATTATAGGGACTAAATCTATAATTTATAACTTATACATTGTGTGAAACTAATAGCAAAATATGACATAACAAATTTAACTATTATTGTTTGGGTCAAAATTAAAATTTCAAAAAAAAAGGTAAACTCTAAAAATAGTCACTTTTATTTGCCTCAGGTAATATTTTAGTTATTTATATTTGAAATGTTACGATTTTGTCACTTATGTTATTATTTTGTTATAAAGTGATCACTCTACCATTAAATTTCATTATCTCCCTAACAGTAATCCTACATGGTAATCCAACTAAATTTTAACTGCCAACTTAGATTTTCAAATGGGATGAGAATAAATTTTTAATTAAATAAATTTAATTAATTAAAATTTTTAAACCTAAACATTAACAGAAAAAACCCTAAACTCAATTTCACACACTTATCTTTTTCATCTTCACCCCTTTTGATTCTAACGTCTTTAGTTACAAATTTATATCAAAACTTGAATCTTTGAAACCCATTAGCTCAAAAAAACTTATGTTTTAATAAGATCTAGTGCCAAAAACCAAATCCATCTGCTCAATTTTTTTTCTTGATTTTAATTTTTTTTGGAAGCATGCTGCATTTGCTTGTAAATTAGCTTCTTTGACCAAACTTTTACTTGAATTTCGATTATGGAATTTGTGGTTTTTGCTTAAAACCCATTTTTTAGTGAATTTAAGGTTATTTAGCTAACATTTTGATTATCCAAAAAATGAAAAAACTATATAAGAAACTAGTTTTTATGAGAAACCTGTTGTCAAGACATTCAAACAGTGTTCAATGATAGCAAATGGAAAATTCCATTTCTTGCATGCTTACTTGTGTCAATTACATTGATTTTCTCTGCCATTTTTGAGGTTTTCAAAGCTCCTTATGATAAAGATCATCATCAGTTACCATTCGACATTATTTCCTTTGCTAAAATAGAGGTTTCTAATGGGTACTTTGTATAATCTAGTGTATACAAAGTGTTGAACACCAATAGTTTTTTTGATCTTTGAAATTTATCAGCTTGAAAACATAAGTTTTTTTAGATTAATTTGTTTTAAAAATTTAAGTTTTGAGATAAATTTGTAACTAAAAACATTAAAATCAAAAGGGAAAAAGATGAAGATGAAGAAACGAGATGTGTGGAAATGGGTTTAAAGTTTAAAAATTTTAATTAGTTAAATTTATTTAATTAAAGATCTATATTCATCCATTTGAAAATTCAAGTTAACACTTAAAATCTCATTGGACTACCATGTAGGATTACTATTAAGAAGATAACGGATTTTAACAGCAGAGTGATCACTTCCAATGCTGTAACTAGAAATTTTTTTTGGGAGAGGCTAGAATTAAAATGTATATTTTTACGATAGTACAAATGTAATTTTATCATTTTAATAATCTATATCTTTATTATATTTAAAGGGTTAAATTAAATTTTTATCATTTTTCAAGGGGGCAAAGTGTAATTTTACTATTACTAATTTAAAATTTTATAAATTATAAAGGGCCTAAATTAAAAATTTACCATTCTAAGGGGCTATAATATGTATACAAATGGGAAAATTGCAAAAATCTTAAACCTTGGGAGGGTCATAGTGTAAATCTACAAAGGACTAAATTGAAAAAAATTAAACTTGGAGGGCCATGCCCTCCCTGGGCCCTAATATGGCTCCGCCACTGATCACTTCATAACAAAATAATAACATAAATGACTAAAACGTAACATTTCAAACATAAATGACTAAAATGTAACTTGAGGCAAACAAAAGTGACTATTTTTACAGTTTACCCAAAAAAACACACAAATTAAATGTACTAACAGCAAAATGACTTTTTTTTTTTTTCATGAAATACAAAGAAAAGGGCAAAGTTCTAACACCAATGTAATTAACGTAATTAAAACTCAGATCACACTTGAAGCGGTAAACACCTTAACCATTAGTTCAACACACGGAGCTGAATCACCTTTTCAAATATATACATAAGTAACATAACAAAATAAGTCATGGCTTAAAGGGAAGAAAATTGTCTACTTAATAGTGAAAAGAGCAATGAATATATGGATCCGAATTATCATATCCATTGCTAAGAGCTGAATATACATATGAATAAACTACCTCACAAACAATTTTCGCATATTATAATTCCATTAGCCAAACAGGTAAGGAATCAAGGATTCAAAATGTTTGAAACTAATGTACTATTCAAATTGATTAAATCTAATTACTTGCATTAACAAATCTCACTTCACTTGATTTCCATGAAAAAAAAAGAAAAGAAAATGCTAGTTGGAATTGGATTACCTTAGGAGATTTTACCTTTCAAGATTCAGAAAAGGGATTCTGAAGTAAAAAACGAGCATTACTCAACAGAGCAGTTGCCTCCTCATTTGATGCATCTAACAATCTCAGTTCCTTGATCTCTTCCTGCCATTTCTCCATTTGTTCTTTATGTATCCTTCAAAAAAAAAAAACAATTAAAAAAAATCTCCGATTTTAGATTTTGAATGCATAAGTAATAGCCTAATAGGTGTAGAATCTTTTTGAATGCATAAGTAATAGCCTAATAGGTGTAGAATCTTACATGATCAGCCGCTCTTCAAAATCGTTACTCAATTCCTTGAACATTGATTTTCCTGATTCTAACAGCTCCGAGACCTCCATGAAATTATTAAAAAGGAAATCAAATAATTAAAATTATTGTAAATAACTAGTAGCTCATGCAAAATTACAGTTACCAGTTGAGTGAAGCGCTCGATCTTTTCAAGAATGTGAGAGATATCGAGTTCCATTTCTTCAGATCCAACGATGATTGCCTCAGATTGTTCTTTCTCTGTTATTTCCTCCATAACAGTTCCATTGCTCATGTTATCTTCTTGTTTCTCTTCGACCTAACGTTTTAGAACAAAATCACGTACTAATTTGATTGAGAATAAAGAAAAATTAGAAGAGAAATCAAGGAAGCTTTTACGTCTGGTTTCATGCGTTTTCTCGAAGCTTCATTCGTTGCACTTTCCATTTTATCCTTAAAAGTTAAAACTGAATATCTCTCATCATCAAAACCAAAAAAAGTAAAGGAAAATTTGATTCAAAAAAAGGAAAAAGAAGAAAGTTCGTCGCATTATAAAATTAATCGAATAATTAAATCATGAAGAAAATTTTCTTACCGCAGAGAAAGTGAGAGCGAGAATCGAAGTTGAAAATTGAAAATTGAGGAGAATGCTCAGAAGAGAAAAGCCTCTCGGTTTTCAAATTTGGATTGAGGAATGCCGAACGCCCGCCAAATTTATATTTATTTCGTGTTGATATCCATATGGTGGGCCGAAATGAAATGGGTTTTATAGGCCCCAAAATCACGTGAAATGCGGTTTATAAGTTTTGATCCACGTATGACTTTTTTCGAGGACGATAGTTAAATTTAAATGTATTTATGAGTCAAATTGGGTTTAGACCGGATTTAAATAATGAAGTTTTTAGATATTTTTTTATTTAGGTTTGGCTCGACCTGAAATATAGATTAAGAAAATTTTCGAGTTCAATCCTATATAAAATAGGGTAATTTAGGTCTATCTCGACCTGATCCCATTAATTTTTTTTGCAAATATTGAAAAATAATTATTTATAAATATTGCTATTCTAAATTTAAAAATACAATTCATAAAAATTCAACTAAAATTGTAAATCAATTCATTGATTTTGAAATTCTAAATAAGAAAAACAATGCATAAAATAGAGTTGATATACTACTACTGGAACTTAACATGAAACATTAAGTTTATATGTTAAATCCAATACAAATACCGATGGATTTAGGTTTTATTTTTAATATTTTTAAATAAAAATTAATCTAAAAAAATTAAGTATGGTCGGATCGGGTTAGATTTGAGTTTACTTTTCTTATATTGGATCAAGTTTTAGCAAAAAAATAAGTCTATTTTTTGGGGTCCGGTTCAGACTTGAACTTAGAAAATTGGTTTAGATACCTTGTATGAGCTCCATTTAAACTTGAATCAGTCCAACCCATGAGCACCTCTAATGTCATGACACCAACTAAATCAGACACTTTGTATACAAGTAGATTATAACACATCTAAGATATGAGTGGAAATTTCATATAACAAATTTAAATAATTATATAATAATCAAATATGATTTGGTTGAAATGATAAAGTTGGGATGTTAATGATCGTAAATTTTAGATTCGAATGTAAATATTTTTCTAGAGTTTATATGAAAAGACGGAAGCTGCCATCAAGATAATATCTATTGCTTTACAAAACATTGGTGATAATTTTATGTCAAAATTGAGACTTAATTGATGGATAACATAAATTCAAGCAAAATCTTAAATATAATATTGTTGAGAATTTTTGTGTGTGGTTTAGATGGGTGAAACTGTGTATTTATATGATATGATTATTGTTCATAGATGCAATATCATAAGTACGTTTCATGCATATCAACACGTACTCTACTCTAGATTTAACGTATGTTTATGCAATGTGTGTTCACTTATGTGATAATATACGAACCCATATCGTGCAATTTCATAAAAAATATGAGTGCCTTACACGCAAACTCAAAAGATTTTATGGAGAATTAATGGCAGCCAAGAAACAGTACAATCCAAATAGTTCTCTCACAGGGACTGATTTCATTTCCAATAACCAGATCCCAGAGATTGATTTTGCTACATTCGTATCTACCCTGAGCAATGGTAACATCTCTACTCCTTCATACTTATTTAAACATCTAATTTTAGTATTAGTTTTTATATTATGTCGGAATTTTGAGATTTAAATCTTTTACTTTTACATAATTTGATCTGTTAATTTTATAATATTATTAATAGATTTAAATTGATAAAATTATTAGTTGCTTTTGTTAAATTTTGAGGGAAGTGACTAGATAAAATTACTATTTTAATGATATCAATTGTCTATGTTATCGGTTTGATTTTGCTAATAATATTATGATAGTAAAAGAACTAAATTATATCAAATTAAAGACAAAAAATATAATTAAACGTGCCAATTAGACATTAACATTGTTGGCAAAAGCTAAGTTCTTGATATTTGATCCCAACATGTGTTATTGACATATGTGAGTCTTTAGTTGAATCATACGTAATTATCATGAGTTTCGTTCAGTTACATTTCGATTTTTCGTTTGTTTATGGTTTGTATTAATTTAATTTTACTTTATAGTTGTTGAAATATATTTTTATAATATTAGAAACAAAACTAATTTAAAAGAGGGAGTAAATTGATTTTTTATTTTCCCCTAATCTAATTATAGGTTACCATGAACAAACATAAGTGATGATGGCCAGCTTGCTTTTCTTGACAAATGGATTCAAGCCCATATTTTAGATTCCAATTCAGTACTGAAAAAACCACTTCTAATAGGGGAGTTTGGCAAGTCTTCCAACTTGTCAGGGTACAGCTTAGAAAAGAGAAACAACTATTTCCGGCGAATTTACACCGCCATATACGGCAGCACTAGAGGTGGTGGATCATGTGCCGGTGGGCTGTTTTGGCAACTCTTGACCCTGGGAATGGATCAAATCGGAGATGGCTATCACGTTGTTTTGGAGCAAAGCCCTTCAACTGCTAAAATCATAGCTCAACAGTCTTGCAAGTTATATCGGCTCTCTCTACCAAAATGATAGAACAATTATCAAAACTATGTGGAAGTTATCTGAAGGTTAAATTCTGTTATTAGTCCTTGTATTATGCTTAAGTTGTGGATTTAGTTTTTGTACTTCAATTTAGGTTTTTTAGTAATTGTATTTTTAGAATTTTGAAATTTTAATAACAAAAAAGTATATGTTAAAATCTTTAAGTTCTGTTATTTTTAAAAATCTTACATGTCAAACATATTATTACATTTACAATGCCATGTTAACAGGGGCGAAACTAGAAATTTTTTTTGGAGAGATTGAAATTAAGTTGTATGATTTTATGAGAGCTAAATTTAATTTCGCTATTTTCATAACTTGTATCTTTATAATTTTTAAAAAGATTAAATCAACATTTTATCATTTTTAAGGTCATATTGCAATTTTATCATATACTAATTTAAAATGTCATAAATTTTAAAGGGTCAAATTTTAAATTTCCAAATTTGGAAGGGCAAAGCTCCTGCTAGCTCCTTGTTGCCGCCTCTGCATGTTAGTTTGCTATTTTCAAATAATATTAGCAAAAAAAAAAAAATAGTTAATGGATTTAATGATTGTTGTAGCGTTAAAATTGAAATTCCAAAATTCAAAAATATAAAAATTAATAATGAACAAATTGAAGAAATATAGACTAAATATACATTTTTACGCATGGAATAGGACTATTAGCAAAATTTAATCAAATGCATTTAACTATTGCAATTTAGATGAAATTAAAATTTTAAAAATTGAAAAGTATAAGAATTAAATTCATAATCTATGCATAAAATAAATACTAATAGCAAAATTTGACCTGAATGATATGAAATGTTACAGAATTATAATAAAGTTTAAAGCAAAAAAGTATATGAAGTTTTAAGGCTTAAATCAAAATATTAGCCCCGACTTATATTTCTTTTATCACTTAAGTACCTAAAAAACATTTTTATTAAAAACAATTTTTAATTTTAATAAAATTAATTTTTTACTAATTAATAAAATGATAGTTCAAGTATTAAATTAAGATAAAAAAATTAGATACGAAAGTAAGAAAACAAGTATAATTAAAAGGTTGACGAAATTAAAAAAAAAATTAAGAGACTGAAATTAAATTATAATTTTTGCGATAACAAAAATATAATTTCATCATTTTAATAGCTTATATCTTTATAATTTTAAAAATTAAATCAAAATTTTATATTTTTAAAGGATCAAAATATAACTTTTACCTTTTTTAATTTAAAATTTAAAGAAATTAAAAAACATAAATAAAAAAATTTCCATTTTATAAAGACTGAAACCTCTACTATCTTCCTAATTTCGTCGTGATCATTATATAAATTTTTTTTTAATAATACAAAGATTAAATGATCCACAATAGGCGGAATACTTTCACTATTTAATTTTATTCCACTCAATTTAATAAAATTTAAATTTAAATTTATTGAAAAAATAATACTCACAGTTATATTAAAACGACGTGGCATCAAGACTGCAATATGTATATATTTTTGGCGAAACATTAAAATTACAAATTATTAACAACCATGAAAATAAAGCGTGCGATTCCTCAAAAGAAAAAAAAAAGAAAGAAAGCGATAAATTCAAACGATACTGGGCCAAGCTAAATTTCCTTATCCAAAATATATTTACCACCGGCCCCTTACACTTCTTTCCTCATTTCCGACCACCACCGGCCGTATATGCCCAACAGGCAACAATTATAATTATAATTATTTATTTATTATTTAAACAAACAAAAAGCTCTTCAACTGTAAAACCCGCGAGAGTATTCAAAAATTTTCTTTCACCTCCGATCTGATGTTATCTTCGCAAACTCAAACCAGCGTCACCGCTCCATCATCATCCTTTGAACGGTGCCGTTTTTTAGGTGCTCGTTCACCGGCTTCTTACTGGTTACGGACCGTAGCCACTCTCAAATTTCCCGGTATTCCGCAGGGACTCCGCGCCGTATCTACTGAGCCATTGGAAACCAGAAATGACGATAATTTAACAATCACCGATACCAGCGGTGTTGTTCCGAGGATAAAAAATGACGAAGATGAAGACGAAGAACCAGGAATTTCGAGAATTCAAGTGCCTAGACAGAAATACATACCGGTTTCCAAGGCGGAGCTGTTGGATGCTGTTGTTTCGAGCTTGTTTGAATCTCGAGATGAAGATGCTCGTCAATTTCGCCTCCTGTCGTCGTAAGTTTAAAAAAAGTTCTCCGATTTCTTGTTTATTGCGTTCAACTTTGATATTTTCTTTTACGGTGTAAAAATTTCCAGGTGTCTGGATTCAATCCTTCACGCCGAACACAAAAACATTTTGGAGCAAATGCGAACCGATTGTTACTATCCTTATTCCGTGGAGGGAAATAGAAAGACAGAGCACGTTTCAGAATCGGAAGTTGAAGCCAACGGAGAAAGATCTAAGTTCACCGACGAGGATAGCATCGAACCTGATACGTGGTTCAATTACGGTTTGGACTTGAGGAACTTTTTAAATTCTTCAGCTAAAAATGTTAGGAGGTTTTCCGATGATAAGTCCAGGTTAGTCTTATAATGTCGGCCACATATATAATTGCTCTTTGAGATCAATATTTCAGTTAAATTAATACTTCAATGTAAAAACTGTTTGTAGAGTTGCAGTTGCTACTCGTTTTCAAAGATCTTTTATGCAACTTCTTAATGACGCGCAATTTGAAGAACTATCAGTTACGGATTTGATGTTGACAAATGCCTTAAACACCGATTATCTCCTAACTTTGCCCATATATGTGGACTGGAAGAAAGCAGCCGAATCCAATGCGATTATATTCCGGTAATTTAGTTACTGTGTATGTACTTTCTACATGCTTTCACTAGTAAAGATGTTGGATTCAGAATGACCTTTTTCTTACAGGCGGGGATATGCAACTGAGAGGCAGAAGGGTCTACTTATTGTTGAAAAGCTGGATTACTTACAATCCAGACTCCTGCGAGGATTCTTCTCCATTATATCAAAACCATTGGGAAAGATTGGCAAATGGATTACTTATAATCTCAAAAAGGTGATTCCCCTTTCCTAGATGACTTTCCAACATTAAAATGCATGCCAACAAGGTTCTCTGAATGGAATTGACTGCACTGAAATATTTTAAGTGATCTTTTGAGGTGTCAATGATTGATCTCTGTTATTTAATTCATTAGTATTCTGGTAGTCTGAACTATGTTATTTGTTTCATCTTTGTAGTTTTTTTAACTTCCTGAATTGAATAATATATCATTCAGTTTGACAATCTTCAACTTTAGGACAGGCTTTCAAATCTGCTTATGAGAAAGACAAAGCAGGAAACTGGGTTAGGAGGTTGAAGCTTTGGCTTGAGGAACTGTCTCTCTTTCAACAGTCATATCTTAATGATGAGCAAAATTCTCAAAGTCTCCTTGGGGTTGACCAACTATCAGATCGTGACCTTCCTATCTGGTTGGCAGCACAGAGGGCAGTTAGTCGCTATGAAGGATTTCTATCAGCCATTGGACCCCGTGGAAGGCTTCTAAGGAAGTTGCTTGCTAGAGTTGGACTTATACCTCCTACACCAGAAACACCATTTCAGCTTGACAGTGTTAGTAGTGTTTCTGAACCTTATTTAAGGTATGTTAAACCAAACTTTTTATGTTCTTTACATATGGGAAGCTTGTCATCAACATTGTGCATTCAATGCTTCATGTTTTCCATTCATGGACAGGGTATGATGGGAAGGATTGAGATAACATGGGCTTACATGTTCTTCTGATACTTGTCACTGTTTAGGTTACTGGTCGTCCTTCAAAAAGTAATTTTTTTTTTAAAAAAAACAATAGTAAGGATGTTAAATATTTACGAGAAACCTAAAGTGTTAATAAAATGACCTGATAATTAGACGACAGTTTGGATTTTTTTAAAACAATAATAAAGATGTTAAATATTTACGAGAAACCTAAAGTGTTAATAAAATATGCTGATAATTAGACAACAATTTGGAAAATAAGGTAAAACGAAGAAATGAATCATCTTGATCCGACATCACTTCATCTTATAATGTGCAATGTATAATGATTTGATGTGTTTATGAAGGTTTTATCTTAGCCTACTTTCTTACCAAGTAATGAAAGAAAATTTTCATTCAGGCCAACTTTTTTATCAAGGATCTCCCTAAGTGACATTTGGAGGCCAGCAACAAGGAAATATTGTGGCAACGATGTTTGGAAAATGTTAAAGACTTCTGTTTCCATTCTCCTTTCACAGTCAATCCTCCAGGTACTGTTTCCGTTTTGAACTGTTAATTTTCTTTTGTTATACAGTAACTGATACACACGGAAATGTTGTTGTAAAACTTTGGTGCCTTTTCTTGTCAGGAGCCAGCATTTCAAGAACTGATTTTGCTCTATACAAAGGATTTTGCTGAAGGAGATATCGAGGAGGACTCTGAAGCTCAAGCATTAGAGTTGAAGATCTATGAGAGAATTCCTATTCCGGATTTACCAGTAAATATTCTTAACATCTCAATGTCTGTCAATTCTCTTTCACGTATTATGCTTTTTATGTTTTTAATGTTGTCATAATGAGTCATTTATGTGCCTTTGAATTTTAATTTTGCTGTTTGATTATTTGTAGGTTGTTTTTCCTCACAAAAAACTGTCTTTTCGTATCATAGACACGGTATGAACAAGTTAATTATATCCATGCTTTTTTCTTTGGGATTTTAGCATCTCAGTCATTCACTGTCAGCCCCTAAACTTAATGATAATCAACTGAAGCAACATGGACATCAATTGTTAAGTTGCATTATCTACTTATCTCACATCTATTAAGTCCGGGTTTCCTACAGTCTATATTCAGGTCTGGTCTCTCCACCTGTTTTCAATTGGTTTTAGGTTGGATTCTTAATATCTTATTAGAGCCGAGGTGTTTTCTATTCTTCGTTCCTAAGGTTGGCCTCGTATAGGCCCTTGTTGAGCTACTTGTTAAAACACATGCAACTAGGGGCATGCAGGTTAATTGGCCTTGGCTAAGGACCGCAAATAGCTATTGCTTACCTAGTTAAGCCAACTTGTATTCAACTACAAGGTTAATTTGCGTAACCTGTGGACCTGATATTGGGGAATTTGACTTGTAGGTACGATTAGATGTAGCCACAATATTGGGGCTTTCAGCATTCTTGATAAACTACAAATTCGAGGACATTTTAGCTTCCCCGTATGTCTTGTTGTATTTCTATTTGATCTTTTTTAAAAAGTTGGTTCCAATTGAAATGTTGTGTTCAATTTTTCGTTTTGTTACAGATCAGCAATATTTCTTGATGTGGTTGCAATCACTGCCCTGATAATATATGTTTCTCGTGTGGCCTTGGGTTACAAACAAACGTGGGATAGGTATCAGGTAAGTTTATAATTTTTTCCTGCATGGTACTGGGAATAATTATTTTTTGAGAACTTATATCCAATGTTTAAGTATTCAAACAATTTCTTAAAAAGATTCCGTTTCCACAGCTATTGGTTAACAAGACCCTTTACGAGAAAACCTTGGCAAGTGGCTTCGGCTCGGTTCATTTTCTTTTGGATGCTTCTGAACAGCAGCAGGTGAGAAAATCTTTTGCTTATTTATTTTGCAAAAGCATAATAGTAAGTGTTCAATTGAGGGGAAATCAAGCTGCATAGAGATTCTTATATTGAACAAAGAATAATATAAGATTTCCGCTCCTTTCTTGGAATTCATATTTTTATGAAATGTTTATATCACTTATATCTAATGTCTCATATAATTGGTCTTCCTTATTTTTCACTCTTTTTCTCCTCTGCCTTTACCTTATGCAGTACAAGGAAGCCATTTTAACCTATGCTGTCCTGCTTAACATGGAGAACGGCCAGGTTTGTCCCTTATATCCCATTTCTGATGGTTAAATAAATCTGATAGAGGTGCCTTATTGTTGTCCTAATCAAGCAGAGACATAGTAATCTATAGTTCTTAGTCTATGGTTAAATGAACTCTTAAACCATAGTCAACTTAATTTTGTCCAGTTCTCGAACCAGCCTTGTTTTTGTTGACTATAAATTGTGCTTTTAGATGCAGTTACCTCTGCATATAGCACTTTTTTAAGATTTGGTGACTTTTTTTTATACTCAATGCCTATTTTTAATTAACCTCTCCTCAACCCTTAAATTAGAGGAAAACTGCGTTTAAGCGCGCTCAAACTCACATCCTCTTGAATGATGTAGCAGCAACGGTGCTAACTGAGCTAAGACTCAACCGGCAAGAATTGGTTACTCATCTCTATTGGTTTTTCGATTTTTTGCCTGTTATTCTTCCGTGCTCTGTGTTTACTATTTGTTTCTTGCGATGTTACAAATTAGGATGTGAGTACAGACATGTAACCTTCATAGAATTCTCAAGATTCATGGAAAGATATAAAAGAAAAAAAATAGATACACCCATGTCTAACATTCACACTCGAGTTCAAGTAACATGTTTCTCGAATTAATTCGAAGGGAAACTTTATTCATTCTTAATGCATTAAATAGATAATTAGCAACATCCTTGATTGCAGGCCAATTGTTACCAAAAAGTTGGAGACAAATGTGAGAGATTCATATATGATATCTTTAAACAAAAGGTAATACAAATTTTAGAAATATCTGCCAACTTATTGACGATATAGTTAATTTTACCATGACGTTGAAACAACTTGTGTAGGTTGAAATGCCGGTTGACAAGGCAGTGAATACATTGGTAAGGTTAGGCTTAGTTACAGAAACAATCGGTGATGGAAGGCTTAAGCTTCAGGCTATTCCTTGTCCCAAAGCATATGAGGCTCTTAAATATCGTTGGGAGAGCTTGCTTGGTTAAATTTTTTTTGTTGTACATTTCCCAAATTCCACTACCAGAAACTGCTTCGTGTATGTAGTTATTTTTGGGCCTATAGGTTGTCTCATTGAGAATTTTTTTTATACATTAACTAAAATACCCGCCCCCTTAACTTTAAATTTGAAGATAAAATGTCTTTAAACGTGCTCGAATCTACAATTAAGTTAACAGTCAATAACGGTAGAAAATGGAGAAGTTAAAAAATGCTAGAATTTGTTATGCCGGTGAAAATAAATATTTTACATTTGTAAAGGAATTGAAAACAAAAAGTTATAATGATCTTTTTCTTTAAATTTTGTTTAGCAAGATTTTAAGAGTTTATGAGATTTCTTCAAAATTGAAGAGATAGCGGATATTGTTCAATTCATAGGAGTGAATTTATTTTTTAGTAAATCAAGAGTAAATGTTCTTTTACTTTTATCAATATGAGTTTGTTTTATTTGGATTTATCCACGAGCATCCTCAAATTATAACCTCAATTCTAAATTAATTATTAATCTTTAAAATATTCTAATCTAATTCTTTAGTTGTTAAATATTAGTATTAAATATTAGTTTAAATTTAATATGGAGCATATTTAATAAAATTAAAAGGACATGTAAGTGTTTACAATTTAAGTTGATTGCCGCATATTTTAGATGGCCTTTAAGTTTAAATTGATAGCTAGACTAATGGAAATAGCTTATTAAAATTATAATTAAATTAAATCAAATTAAAAAAAAGATTAATTTGAAATTTGATTAGGAGTTTTTATGCAATTAGGGTTTTTTTATAGAATTTAACTATTTTTATTTTTTATTTAAAAATTCAGATTTATTAAAATTCATTGATGTGATTTTTTGAAATAAAAAAAATCAATGACATTATAATAGATTTGAATTTAATAGTATTAACATATGAAGTTGTATTTTTAAATTTGAAAGTGAAGATTTTAAATTTTTTAAAAATAAAAGTAAAGAGACTGAATTTTAAAAGTACAAAAAGTATAAGGACTTGGAGCAAGTTTAAACATTTTCTTTAACTAAATAACCCTATGGGATAACTACACCCATGACAAAAAGCGCAGCAGAAAACCCAACACTTCCCGACCCTTTATCTCTTCCTCCAAATGGCCACCATCTTTGCAATTAATCGCTGCTCTTCCTCAGTTTATCAACGCTTTATAGTTCAATTCAATAGCACACAGCGATTCAATTCGTTATCGTCACGCGTATCCAAATCCAGATTCATAAAGTTGAACAATCTCAGAAGGAATTGCTCACTTTCATCAAATGCTGCTGCTCCATTCATCGTAGCAGACGATGAAAAATACGGCAACAAACAAATCATCAGCATCACTCCTCGCCTTTACGATTATATCCTAGCCAATGTTCGCGAGCCTCCGGTACTAAAAGAAATTCCACTTTTTTCTTTTTCATTTTAGAAAAATCCATTTTGCCATATTTTTTCATGTTTACTGTGTTTAGATTCTCCGGCAATTACGCGAAGAAACCGCTAATATGCGCGGCAGCCAAATGCAGGTACTAAATTGTACAATTTGATACATGAACTTTGATTGGATGCAAGTATATATAAAATTGCACATTAGACTAAAGTTGATATATATAATTTTGAGACTTATCCTTTTTTTTTTTGTTCAAACTGAAAATGTGAATTTTTTTTCTTTTTTACAATTTTCAAAGGTGTCTCCTGATCAAGCACAGTTACTAGCGATGTTAGTACAGATTCTTGGGGCTGAAAGATGTATTGAACTTGGTGTTTACACTGTAAGTCTATGCATTAATTCCTCTTGAAATCTGCCTATGAACAAAAAGCTTAGCTAGCTTTTGGATATAAAAGATAGTGTAAATTAAGTGATAAAACATCTACAAAATGTTACTTTTTTAATTATATTTTAAATTTGTGGATTTGTTGTATGCTTGTTTAGTAGTGAATTTGAAATTATTAAAGCTTTTATGAATTTGACAAGTTCATGATTTTTATACTTTTAGAATACATTTTATATTGGAACCTAACTAATTTATTCATAATTACTTTTTAAATCCATGGATTTGTTGTATGTTTGTTTAGGAGTGAATTTGAAATTCTTAAAAGTATTTATGAATTTGACAAATTCAGGATTTTTATAAATTTCAACTATATTTTGTATCTAAATCAATTAATTTATTCATATTGTATGCATTTCATTCTTACAAATTAAATAGCAAATGAAATCCAAATCCAAATTTTCAAATTCATGTTTCCAAAGATAGCATTAAAGTATTTGGAAGTTGGAACTTTTCCAAAGGAAAATTTTAAGTTTGGTAAAGTGATTTCGTATCGTCTTTTTTCTTTAGGGATACTCATCATTGGCTATTGCATTGGCTTTACCAGAATCAGGCTGTTTAGTTGCCTGTGAAAGGGATGCTAAATCCCTTGAGGTTGCAAAAAGGTACTACGAACTAGCCGGTGTTTTGCACAAGGTAAACTACCTATACGTGTAATACAAATCTCTTTCCAGTTCGTAGGTTATATTGTTGTGTTTCCTGCTAATGCAATAAAATGCCTTAAGTGTTTTCAGTAATCGTGCTTGTTTCGATGGTATCTTTTATGGATCTAAGTTGTTTGTTGGTGTTAGGTAAGTGTGAAACATGGACTAGCTGCAGATGTCTTGAAATCTATGATTTCTAATGGTGAGTCTTGCAGGTGAGTTATGATGGCATTTATTTCTCTTAATCCGGATTTTCTTTGCAGCAACCAATATTATATGCTTATCCTTTTCCATGCATTTTTTTGATGTAGTGCATCGTGTGAACTGTTACTTTAACTCGTACATTTCATCTTTAAAGCAGCTATGATTTTGCATTCGTCGATGCCGAGAAGAGGATGAATCAAGTATATTTTGAACTGCTACTGCAGCTGGTAATAATACCAAACTAGAATATCGAACTTCTGAGCATTTTGTTAAAAGCTTTCTCAAACTTCTTTGCTTGGACAAGTTAGGTTATAGTTGGTCCTTTTTACAGGTTCGGGTTGGGGGAGTGATCGTGATCGATAATGTCCTTTGGCATGGCAAAGTTGCTGACCCATTGGTAAACTGTTTGCCTATGATTTATAAAAATCTGACCATCGAGATGAAGTTTTATATCTTCATCTAATCGTTTCTTATATAACAGGTAAATGATGCAAAGACTGTCAGCATTCGGAATTTCAATAGAAACCTAATGGCAGATGATCGAGTAAGCATCAGTACGGTAAGTATTTGCATTACTAGTCACTTTTTACCTAATTCTTTATAAAAATATCCGGTTCTTCCGTAACAATGTGCCTATCGGAACATTAGGTACCTATTGGAGATGGAATGACAATATGCCGAAAACAATGATCTAATCCTAGCTCATACTACTTTCTTGACAAAGCATGGTTTCCCAGCTGATATCTCCACGCTGGTATTCTCTGAAAATTCACCCATATCTTTAAAATGGCACTTTTAAGTGACAGGCAAGAAGCAAGTCAATCAAGCCCTTAAACCGACGCAACCATCGATGACATCCTTCGAAGTTGATTCAGACCTTTTAAAATATCGGCCTCGATATATGCCTTGTTAGATGAACTCTGCTCCCTTTTTAAAACAGGGTAGGGGCTGGGGATCATCCTGATGTACATTTACTTGCTTTGTATCATAGCAACAACTAACAAGAGAGAGTTATAAATTAGTTCACTTTTTCTTTTTTCTTTTTTTGAGTAAAAACATGTATACATTTGGTAATGAATAAAATGATATTTTGCTTCATAAGGTCGTTTGTTGGAGATAGGGTGTAATCGAGCTGAATTGATCTTACTCAAACTTGAGCTCAAGTTCAAGCTTGATAACTTAGTTTAGAGTTAAAAATATAAGTTAAATTTTGATATTAGTCCTTGTACTTTAAGAAAGTTGTGAATTTGGTTCTTGTACTTTAATTTAATCTTTATATTTTTTTGAATTTTGAAATTAGTCTTATCCAAATAGTAGCGGTTAAATTTATTCGATTAGATTCAATTATTAATCTTCTACTATGCGTAAAGATGTAAATTTAATCAATATTCTCTAATTTGACCATTTTAAGTTTCTATATTTTTCGAATGTTGAAATTTCAATTTTGACGCAAAAGATTATCGTTAATTCATTAACTAAATTTTTAGTGAGTATATAGAATTTGAAAATAATTAAACTTAACCAAATGAATTTAACAACGATCATTTGATAAAGATTGAAATTTTAAAGGTTAAAAAGTATAAAAACTAAAAATGACCTAAATTAAGAAACAGGGATTAATGATAGAATTTGTCCGATAATATTATTACAATAACGTAATTTAACAATACTAATATTTAAAATATACATCACAAATTCAAAGTTCACTATGATCAAGCTGAATATTACTAAGATCAAATTCAACGCAATCAATAACTCAAATTTGATTCAATAATTATCAAATCAAATTTGAATTTTTTTTTATTCAAGCTTACAAATACCAATTATCTCAATTACACCCTAATTACAATGTATCAATCCACAAACAAATATTTGTCTGAAACTGCTCAACTAATATTGTTTATATAAGAACTTGAATGAATTTAAAAAATGTCCACAAAATTGATAACACTAGAGAGTGGCACAAAAATATTTGTAAGAAAAGCAAAAAGAATTTTACTTCCTACACATTAAACTGATATTACAGAATGTGTCAAGAGACATTATTCAGAACTTGATTATTTGGCCCAAATGTTCTTCATCAAATCTTTCATACATTGCAGCTCAGACATCTTCATTGCCTTGACCTTGCTCATTAACTTGGTTTTCGTCGACTATGCCATCTTCTGGACCTCCGTAATTAACCCACGGTAGCAGCGACTCGAACAAAACGGCCAATGGATTGCGATTAGCAACATCACGTAGCACTGGAGCCTGACCACCAGCAGGGGGATTGGCAACATGACCGCCAAGATGAGCAGGGTCCCTCATGTCAACCATAAAGTTCTGTAGATTATCGGGGGAAGAGTTTGAACCGTGTCGGAGAAGTCCTGAACCAACAAATGACCATACCTGACCGCAAGATGAAAAGATTGTCAAACAAATTCCCGACTTATTCGATAAGACAAGGAAATATAGTAATATAAAACAGATCAACAACATGAGTTAATCTCAATACATACTCATTTTTGTTGGATGGGAATGCTTCTTTTCTCACACACGTCCAATCTTTAGCATCGTTTTTATTATGCTCCAGTGTTTGAATAACGAGGGAGGCACCGTCTCGAAGTAACTTTTGTAGATCGGGAAGTCTCCATATGAGATAATTTTGTTCTACGTAGATATTAATCAGATGATCCACGGATGGAATCCCGATTTGATCCGAATGGAAATAGGAATTTTTGAGAATATTTGTCCATGCTTGATCTTTTAAAGGGACCTTGGCTACTAGTTTCTTAAGGACCGGAGGATGAAGCATCAAAGCTTGATTCATAAGATAAGCTGAAGAAGCCTTTGCGGTGTCTGCATTGGAGGATTCTTCTTGCTCAAGATAAAACCGGCAAACAGCGAGGGAGTACGAAAAATTTGGCAACAGCCATAAAGAGGTATCAGTTCTATAGTCTTCAGAGAACTGTTCTAACCATGCATACTCCCCTGCCCTCAATGCAAAGTAGTCAAGGCAAAACATAGCTCCCATCGGGTCATCTGAATCGAGTGCGAGCAACAATTTACAAACTTCTAAAGCAGATCGATGACAGCCTCGTCTATCCATGTTTTTCATGTGAGTGAAAAGTGCTTTGAATAACGGCTTGTTCGAGTCATGACTGAACTTCAATTGGCAATTACCTTGCAAAGGAGTGAACATAGGATGCCAAGCACATTCCATGGCGTACAAACACTTTGCGATAGCATCCGCAGACATCTGATGCTCGCCCACAAATTTAAAATAATCGGCCATGGTTATAAGCGAATCTAAATGATAAGGATGATACATCAAAACACTTGCTACACCGTTTAGGTCATGAATAGCTTGAGCAGCTTCAAATGCTCTCTGAGCTTGATCATAGGAAGACGAGTGTGTATACCTAAAAACAAAAAAACAGTTTAGGACAGAGTACAATCAATAAACCCAAAAATTCTTTATACATCTACACTTCTGTAAATGTTGCAAAAGCATTGCACATAATCTCGGGAAAGCTATCTATCAAGCATACACCTGAAGTAAGTGAACAAATACAAAAATGGGAGCACCCGGCAAGGTAATCAACAGTTAAGCAAATATGGCAATACCAGAGAGACATGGAAAGATCATTACCTGAAGTAATGGTACCCATCTTTAGTTTCTAGAAACTCCATTGACAGAGATCCATCCCATCGAGGCCAATGGTCTGATGGAGATATCAAAACGGTCTTCCTAATATGATGATTTCCCCGTCTTCCACCACGTACCTGTCTCGAACTGCTGCTTTGGTTGCTTTTCTCAAACGACTTAACCACCTTAGAACCAAATATTCTCCGCAGCTCGTTCTCGACATTCAGATACTTAGGATCCACGTGCAACACAGACAGTTTAGACTGCTTAAAGTTTTCGAATCCAGGTTGTTTATTAAGACCCGACTGTTGACTAGAAGATTCAATATCCAAAGCTAAAGCTTCTAAATTCACATCCAAGGGTGTTTCACGTTTACCCGTACTCGAAGAACCCTCTTTTCCTTTCTTTTGTTTCTTTTTCTTCGATTTGTTATTAGATGTAGAAGCCGGATTAACAGCATTTTTCACTGATGGTGGCGGTTCTTGTTTTCGGGTTGAGGTCTCGTCAGCATAATCCTGCAGCCGAAACCGATCGTAAGCTAATCAAAACTCATCCATTTCACAATACTAAACCCTAAAAGCACATAACTTGATCAATAAAATGGAACCAACACATAAAAAATTAAAGTTTTCCAAGCAAAAACAAAGAACCCCTTTTTTATTCTAACATTTCAAAACAACATTAAAGTCACAAATTTTCAGTTTGGTCCTTGACACATTATTATTAAAAACAGATAGTCCAGGTTCAAATGCGATGAATGATTTAATCCTAAAAAAGAACAATACTTTCAAAAAGGATGGGTTTAGGGACTGAACCTGGTCGGCGTTATCTTCATCGGCATCATCACCTTCGTTGAGGAGGTCAAAAGGGTTCTTAGATGAACCAGCGCCGGAATCTGGGGACACCGGTTCGTCGTCGTTTAGAAGCTCCTCTTGCTCATCTTCCTCGATTACGTTCTGTTTCTTTTGTTCTTGTTCTTTAAGGACTTTCTTCAGTAACCTAGCCGACATGGGTTTTTTTTGTTTTTTTGTTTACTTTTTTCAGGCACGGCGGGGAAATTACAGAGATTTTGGGTTTTCGGATTCACCCTCCTCTCTGTAAATTCGACACCAACCCGGTTGTATTAAAGGTGAGAGCTTGAGGGTGATGGTAATGACCCGACCCGATTTGCTGGCTGTATTTTAGCTTGGGCTTTTGGTGATAATATAATCAGCCCAATTATTTTTCTAATCCTTTATGGGCAAACTACAAAATTGGTCACTTATGTTTGTATAAATTTCTGTTTCAGTCACTAAATTTAAAAATTTTACTATATGGTCACTAACGTTATCAATTTATCATGTTATTTTCACTAAACTGTTAATTCCCATTAAGAGTGTAATAGCAAGCTAATGTAGCACATTAACTTCCCTGAACTTCAAAAGTACAAGGACTAGTTGAACAATTTTTTCTAAACTAAAAACCTTATGGGTGAAGTTAAATGGGACATGTTAACTTATCGTTACACTTTTTTGTACTTTTACCCATTCATTATAGAAAATTTTCACAATTAAGTAAACATACATTAGGTTTGGCTTACTTCAATTCAAGTTTCATTGGGTGTAACAACCCTCGCTCGACTTAATCGTCGGGTTTAAAATACGAAATGCTACAATTGTTGTCGAAGCAATTACTGTCAAATATACTGTAAATCAATCAATCAAACATTCAAACATGTCATAAGCACATTCTCGTTATGATACATAATTAAATCCAAGCTTTAATCAAGCTTATGAAAGCTTTTTTGTTGACCCGAGCATGAAATAGGACCAAATTGTAAAATTTTGAAATTTCAAGGTCGATGCTGTGACGTCACCAAACAGTTTGTCACGTCACGACGTCAAGTCACTTGACGTCACGACATCACATATTGTCGGTCGGCATTGCGGCAAGGAAGATTGCTCGTTGGGACGTGGACTCTGATTTTGTTAAAATTTAAGTCATTTAATACATATTTCATGTTTACCTTTCAAACTTCACATTTAGTGCATATTTGCATAACTTTAATTGCACAAAAATCATTCCAAACACATACCAAAACATGTATAAACATCCACAATCATCCTTACGTAAACTATACTACCAATTCAACCATTAAACATAACATACTGATATTATGACAATCAAACCAAACCATTTGCAAATTTCTAAACATTTACCTATCAAAACATATCAATTTATATGCCAAACATATGCTTTGAATATATACTTCAAAATATACCATTTCAAATAGGTTTAGCCTTGACATAATCAAGCAAAAGACAAGTTCCATACTAAGTCCAACAATCAAATTGATAATTACATAACACATATGTTCATGCCACAAAATCGAGCTTTTAAACGATTAAAAAACTACCAAAATAATAACGGGATAGTGTGAGTTTCTCGACAATCCGATAGACACATTCCGCAAGTTAGCAATCTACAAGGAAAATGGGAACAACAAAGTAAGCATATTGAATGTTTAGTAAGCCCATATGAAATTTACTTAACTTACCTCGACATTACAACAATTTAAGCAATTAAACACATTGGTATATAACATGACATCCTTATACTTTCATATACATTTCAACAAATACAACCAATAGGTCAGTTCATTAACATGTCAAGAACTTATAATACAAATCATATATATATATATATATACACAACAATTCCATCTAGTAACATATATCATTCAATTCGTATCTGATTTGAAAGCATATGTAATCCAACTCATGTTCATAACATTTCAACAAGTTCGTTTCCATTAGGTTACTATTTTCTCGCCCGAGAGAACCTTAGTAAACTGAAGTCAGATACATGGGACTATAGTGCTCACACAAGTTGGTAGTGATCAGAGTTTCTCACACAAGCTAACATTGCTCACACAAGCTAACATTTACGAATTGAGAATCCGCACAAATGTTGAATCTCATATAATCATGTTATCCCTGATTGATTTCATATTAGACCCTAATGACATGTTATATGTATCCTAATTTTTTTTTAAGTTCACACGAGTTTTATTACTATAATCGTATCAATTCAATCCTTGTAACAACATATGTTGGGAAATTGAGTTTGGAAAAAGCAGGGGAAAATAAATTTAGAGAAAAATCATAGTTTTAAAAAAAATTCCAAAATAAGAACTGGATTGTGATATCTAAAGTAATAAATACTTAATCAAAGTTGTGTCTTTTCGATTCGTCTAGGATGAACGCTTCGACCGAGTAATCTGCTCACGTCTGCCGATTGTGGGTTCACTTCGAATCATAAAAATTTTCACAAAAATTACCAAAGAGGTAATTTCTCAATTTCTTTAAACTTTTGGGTCAAGTTGTAAATAAAAAAAATATCTCTAGAAATTTTCTGAAATAATTTCTTTAGAGAATTTTCTTTCTACAACTTTTTCTTGAATTCCAATGTGTAAAAAAAATCGACTTTAGAGAGTTCAATTATGATTAAATTTAATCACTTTAATATTAAATTAATATAATATTTATCAAGATAAATATTATATTAAAATTAAAATTAAAATTAAATCTTATTAAATTAATAGAATATTTATCTACAAAATAAATATTAAATTTAATTTAATATTAAATATATTAAAATAATATTATTTTTGAAATAATTAATTGAAATCAAATTATCTGTTAGAGTCCTAATAGGAGTGTAATTCTTTCACTTCTCAACCACCGAAGAACCACTGCCGCCACTCATTCGTCAACCACCGGAATGTTGTTACGTCCTGTAGTGCAAGTGTGACACCCTCATGGCATCCTGAGCCAGTTTGACTGTTACAAGTTCAGTCCGAGCCAGTGACGATCCGATTGGCCTGGTCTAGCCACCAGTTGGATTGTCGACTCGGTTTCACATATCGGGCTTAGTTAGATCAGTTTTGGGCCTCGATTTCGATTTTGGGCTCCCGAGCCCAATTTAAGATCTCAAGTCCAATTTTCAAATTCAATTACCCATTTGGCCAATTGTTTGACTTGAAAATTAATTTTCAAAAATATCATATTAATTTTAATTAATTTGGTTAATTTAATTTTACTTTATCAAAATTAATTTTCCCAAAAAGTACATAGATTTTTCAAAATAATTTTTCAAGAAAATTCTTTAATCAAATTCTCGTTGAACAATTCCCACGAAAACCTAATTTAATTCCACATAGAATAAATCAACTCAATTAAATTATTTCCAAACTCGTAGAATTTTCTTATGATTCAAATGCAATCTGATCGAGCTTTTGTTGAGCTAGTGAAGGGACCAATCGGACATATACAATTAGGCTCTAGTAATTGCAATTATGTCCAAAAGCATCGCTCCGATAATTCACAATTACTTAATCATTGAGTTAGACCACAAGAAGTATTATAATTGAAAACTCCTTATTGTGTACTCTTTACAAAAACAATCCATCCAACTACTTTGTCCAATGACCTCGTAATGTGTGTGTTACTCTCATATGATACGAAAATCATAATTTCTTTCTCAAAGATTATATATTATGGTAGTTTTTGTCTTATTTTTTTAAGAATGCATAATTGTAAAAAAAAATCTCAACATTTAGGGAATTTTGGTTTTGTGCCCTTAACCTTTTTTTTATTAACACCCTCAATATTATGATTTTTTTAGAAATCAATCCAATTTTAACAGTAAACGTGAGTTGACCGTAAGTCAAACGGTAGGTCAACATAGTAACCCATGTGGCATGCCACATAAGCGCATAATGTCATAGATGACATCATCTATTTAAATTTTTTTCATTTTGTCTCATCTTCCCTCTTTCTCTCTTTTCCCCATTTTTTTTTCTCATTTTCTCTCTTGCCAAACACATTGGACCAAAGAAGAAACTAATGGTCACGTAAGCAATTTGGCAACATGTTTCATTCACGAAAGCAATTGGATGTATCAAGCGTTAATCCTCTGACATATTTCCTAGCTTCCCCTTCCAAATCGTACCTCATTCCATTCATTCGCAGCTTCAAATCGTAGATTCTCAAACCATTTCGTCGACGATGACGAAAGAGGTAGTGCATAAATTCTAGCGGCTAACGACAGTGAAAGTGGAGCCTCAATCATGGAACCGCATCAGCTTAATAGGAACAGTGGATGGGCCTCTCAAAGTTATGAATACCAAGAGCGATTAATTTGGGGTTCAGACTCGCCTCAATGTCAAAGACCCATATGATTTTGATTGTAGATTCAAGTAAATTTCTTTACTGGTTATTTTCTAAATTTGACCTTGTTGAAAATTTAATGTCGGAATTATGTTTTTAAAACAAGGTTGTACTGAAGATGTAGGACGAGATGGGGAAATTTTGTATGAAACATGTTAAGCCTGGGGATTTTATTTATGTTTCAGTGCTTTTGGGGTCTTACTCTAAGGATACTCTAGATAAGCAACTCATAATCTATTACTAGGTTCTTCAAAAAAATAAGATCTTTTATTTATTTTGCTACGTTTCTCTCTCATTTTACCGGACCATATTACAGACTTGATTTCATTTTCATAAATTTGATCCCATCTAACTGTTGATTCTTTGAATCGAATTGGTATATGAGAACTATGGACAGAGAAATTCTAGCTGCAGAGATATAACATCCAAAACTCGTAAACCGTCGTCGGTTAGGGTTCCGGTATCTTACTATTCATTTATCATTGTTCATCTTTAACATCATGTTATTCAGTCTTTTTTATTTATGAATTCCACTCCACACATCATATATCGTCATTTGATTATAAACACAATTCAATAAGGGTAAAAAAGTCATTTTCGAAATTTTTGAAGACTTCTATCAGTACCTGTTAGATAAGTATCGATAATTGTCAAGTCAGTAAATAGTTTAAGAATAGTGCAGACTTCTATCGATACAAGTGACTCTTCTACCGAAACAAGTCTTACTTCTACCGATACTAAAAACTCCAGAGAGCTAAAAGTCTTACCTTGCTACTTCTATCGATATAAGTATACAAACTACCGATACTTCTAAACATATAACTACCAATACTTGCAATTTAATTACCGATACAACCCAAATCAGTGAACAACCCCTCTCCTACCCTATACTTTTACGATACATGTTAGAGCCCAATTTTGACCGGGCCCAACATTTAAACCCACTTTTAAGATTTATTTTAAGATTAAATTTATTTTGAATTTAAATTTATCTTAAATTTAATTTAAATTTAAATTTAAATTTAAATTTAAGACTTAATATAAATATTAAAGTCCATTACAAATGTCTAAAGATACAAAGGCCAGATTGGGCCCAAAATGTCTAATTCAAGCCTAAATTACAATATAACCCAATTGAGCCCAAACTTTTACAACCCAAGTGACCCGAAACAGAAAGCTAGAATCAGCTCCCACTTGCTGCTGCTACCGTCCACCTTCGACCATCCAGAGCGCGCCACGTCACCACCACCAAGTTGCACCTTTCAACTTGCCCTGTCACCACCGCCACTGCAAGCTGAAATCTGCAAAAGAAGAATAGACAGGTTTTAATAGCATGAAACAAATTTGTAATGATGAAATGGAGGCTTTAAAAAGCCGAGTTCAATACTGTAATAGGGGTACTGACCCTTTTGGAAAGCAATCGAATTCAACTTAAGCAATCCATACATACATTCTTTTTCTAGTAACCAATCATCCGAATAGACACAAACAGCAACAAAGTCAATCTCAAAGCTTCAAGCATTAAGCAATTAAGGTATGGTCCCAACACAAATACATAAATGCCATGCATGAATCAGATTCTTAAGTTCCTATTATTTTTTAACATACATTAATGCCTTTATTAAATTCGCATACTGTTAAATAATAACTCAAGTGTTTTATGTATATACTTATGCATGCTTTAAATCATTACTAAGTGTATTAATTGCACTCACCCGTTTTTAAAATACCGATTAAATATATTAAATATTTTCATTAATAAGTTTAATAAGCTTTAATAATAATAATAATAATAATTAATAAAAAAGAAAGTGAAAGGACACTCCCCTTCTTCAATCTGATTCCACCGTTGACGTTGTGAACGGAGGCCCCGGAGTCGCCGCCGGTCTCGCGATCTCGGACATTGCCATCGTTGGTTCAAGCAAAATCAAGGAGCAAACAAGATCAAAATAGTTTGGTTAAAAATCAGTAAAACAATAAAACTTAACAAAAAAAAGGAAGCAACAAAAGGGCTAAAAGAATCGAATAATGATTCAACTGGAAACTAAAACAGTTTTAGAAAATGATCTTTTGATGAAAGAGAAACGAAGTTAAAATTTTTCCAAAGAGATCTGGACTTTAATAAAAAAGAGAAAAGGTTTTAAAATCAAAAGAAAAAGGAAAAAGAGAAGGTTTTTACCTTCGATGTGCGTCAGACGGGTGACCAGACGGCCCCAGGGACGGCGTGACGGTAAGGAGCATAAGGGGCCGGCGCGTAGCCCAGACACGACCGGGGGCCCTTGTTGGCCGGCCAATGAGGGAAGAAGAGGGGGGTGAGAGAGTTAAGAGAGTTTGAGGAGTTTTTTTGGAGGAAAAAGAATGAAAATGAAAAAAAAAAGTTTTAAAATGAGCTTTTAAAGGCCACCAAAACGGTGCCGTTTTGGGTGTGGCCAAATTGCCCCAAAACGATGTCGTTTTGGGTTATTACCCATGGTTTGACCCGATCCGACCTAACTCGCCTGGAGGATCCGCGTGTTTTCGAAAAAAAGTATTTTTGCATTTGGTCCTTTCACATTTTTAATTGTTTCAATTTAGTCCTTTTGTACTTTTAATTAATTATAAATTAGCCCAATAATTTTAAATGCTTTTAATTTAATCCCTCAACTTTTTGAATGCATCAGAAGCTGCCACGTGTCATAATTTTGGCTTATTTATGCAATTAGTCCCTTTTATTTTTGATTTGTTTTAGTTTAATCCTTAAATCAAGTTTTGTTTAATTACAAAATTGGCCCAAAATTTTTTCATGATTTTCAAATTAGTCCTTTGACCACAAGATGCTTGAGGGGCTGCCACGTGTCACCCATTTTTGGTTTTATTACCCTAGAGGTCCCTAAACTGTCCAAAAATTACATTTTGACACTCAAACTTTAAAAAACTACATTTTTAACCCTAAAACTTCTAAAAATTACATTTTACCCCTAAACTTCCAAAAATTACATTTTGACCCCTAAACTTTCAAAAATTACATTTTTAACCCTAAAACTTCCAAAAATTCCTTTTTTAGACCCTTAAACTTCCAAAAATTCCATTTTTACCCTCGAAAGTCCAAAAACTCGATTTTTAATCTCGTTTCTTCTAAAGATTACCATTTTACCCCTAAATGTCTAAAATGTCATTTTTAACCCTAAATTTTTCCAAAATTACCATTTTTGCCCCCGAGAGTCCAAAATTACCATTTTACCCCCGGGTATCCAAAAAGTCCAGTTTTCAATCCTGATTGCATCATTTTTTCCTCATCAATATTTGCATTTATTTTAATTATTATGCACCAGCATTTTATATTTTTGCATAGTATTTATCTGCTTATTATCTTGCTTCATATTTAATTTCTCTTATCAATTGCTTATTTGTATTTTAAACTTACACGTTCATTTTCAAAGTCATTTTAAAAACTAAGGCAATGTTTCTTTCGTGCGTAAACTTCGAGAAGTCATGCCCTAACGTGTCGGGTGTGATTTTTCGTATAACTCGCACGAATCGAATATCTTTTTCCAAGTTTTTTATGCCTGTTAACTTCGAGATTCCGAGAATGTTGTGTCCTAACGTGTCGGTCATGACTTTAATTCTTTACGAAAATCGAAGTAAACGAGCATTCCATATGCAAATTTTTCAAGTCATATATGCGAGGATTGCATTTTAAATTTAATACGAAATTTTCAAGTTCTCAAAATATATATCTATGTATATATACAAATGATTTTAAAACAAAACGAGGCAATGCCCTTTCGTGTGAAAACCTCGAAAAATCGCGCTCTAACGTGCTGAGTGTGATTTTTGTAATTCATGCAAATCGAATATCCTCTTGAAAATCTTTCAAAACGTCCTTCAATTCTGGAACTCCGAGAACATAGTGCCCTAACTTGTTGGACACGACTTCTAGTTCTCATAGAGATTCGAAATACGGGGACGGGTTTTCTCAAAAGGCTTTCCTTTGAAATCTTGCAAAGTTTTCTAAGACAAAGATCGTACTTTAAACCTTACTCAAGTTTTCAACGTTTTCACAAAATAAGACCCGAAAGTAATCATGTGGTACCAATTTTGGGCGTATGAGGGTGCTAATCCTTCCTCATTGTAACTGACTCCCGAACCCGTTTTCTGGATTTTGAAGACCTACATATTTTTCAAAACGGCTTTTAAATATTTTGCGGTATTCCAATCACACCAAATAAAAGATTGGTGGTGACTCCCTTTTTTCTAAATTTTAAAATAAATTTTTGAAACTTCATTTTAAAATAGGTTTCGACAGCTTGGCGACTCCGTTAAGGACTTTTTAAATAAACGAGAGTAAAGCCAAAATTGATTATTTTCTGGTCTTTTTTGAAAACTTTTAAGCTTCGGTTTTGTTTAATATGTGATCCTCGGCATTTTTGTGTGGCATTATACTTTGTGATATTGCTAGTATAATTTTGCATCCATATGCATTGTGCTATTACCCTTTTAAGTGGAAGCGAAAAACTACTTCTTCGTGTAGGATAGTGAATCGCTTTCGAGATTACAAAGTACCCTTGTTTTCGTGAAGTTTTCACTTCCGTGCAAACATGCGGGAAATGCGTCCCTCTAAACCGAACTCATCCATATGAGCCTATAATGGGTGAGGATCGAGGAATCTGCTGGTTTGGGTACCCTTTACTTTAGAACCTAAAAACCACATATAGTGAGCCGTAAGTACTCGCCCTAGACGGAGTTATGCCGAGCCTTTTAGCATTTACCCGAGACAATTTCTTAGGTTCTGTGTTATATACTTGTATGTTGGTTTCATTATTACGTTCTGCTAACCGTGTTTTGTTTTATCTATTTTACTTGCATTTGCATCATCATACAAGAAAAGGTGTTGATTTAAATTCGGTTACCAAATAGGAAGTTTCATCATGGGGGACGGATTTCTTAATAAAGTGGAAGATAACATAGCTTTGCACTTATGATCGAAGGAAAACAAAAAGTCAAAGAAGATTTAAAAGACTTGAAGGAAGATTATGCAAATTCAGATCAAGATCCTTGAAAGGAATCAAGAAACAAGTTAGGGGCACTTTCGACAAGCTCAGAGACATGTTCGAGATAGAGATTATACAAACGATGAAAAAGCGACTGATCACAAACGAGCATTAGTCATCGAAGCTGATATGAACCAATATCAGAGCGAGGACGAAATTGGAAGACCAAAGCTCTAGGCCATAAGGCAAAGCCGTATGTAATCCATTTTATGTGGAGAATTTTGTCTTCTAGAGAAGTTGCTCTAATGGGATTGAATTCAAAATCAATGTCTTTTCTTATGCATACATGCAACACATTTTATTAACTTGCGTAATTCTATACAAGCCTACCTTGAGTAAGATTGTGCCAAACCTTCAGTGGTTACTTGAACAAGGTAAGAGACAGTTACATTCTTGTTTCTTTGATTTTAATTGCAATTTATTTTAAAATTTTATTCCTGTGTTAATTACACTAACTTGTTCATTTTGAATCTATTTATATTGCATCTTCATTCAAAAGGTGTTGATTCCTATTCTATTGCCAAATAGAGAACTGGTCATAAGAAAATGGATTCCTTGATAAGGTAGAAGTCAACATGGTCGTGCATATATGGTCAAAGATAAAGGTGATGACCTGTCAAAGGGGTGCATGTCAGGGGTTTAAGATTGCACCCAAGTACATGAAAGCCATAACTGTTTGCAAGAGTTGAATGAAGTATGGAAGACAAAATGAGGCGGATATCCAATCATGAATATGTTGACTTACTTGATGATAAAAAGAGAATAGGCATAGGTCCCGAGCTCTCATTTAGTATTGGAGTCCAACTTCTAATAGTTTCACATTTGGAAAGGAGGACATGATGCCCATGATAGAAGAGTAAATCGCTTTACCTTTTGGCCCAAGGGTTCAAAACAATAAAGTTTACTTTGAATGTGGCAATCGTCCTTACCTACTTAAGGTTAAAATAGAGATTCACCTTTTTCGAGTCGTAACACGGTATTGGAATTCAACTTAGTCGCTTCATCTTCAGAAACATGGATATACTGTAGAAGAATACATTACATTGCTCCATTGTCTGAGAACTCAAGTTGATAAGGTCTACTCTAGATGAGCGAGCATTGGGTTGCAATCCTGATTAAGGAAAGAGAAGAGAACAAGTACATTACTTTGAAAATTTTGCAAGGCTTAGTACACTTAGATGCAAGAAAGAATGATGGCGTCTTCATCTCAAACACGATTGAGTTAGTTGTTTTCCTTAAAGTATCGAGGCACGTAGAGGACATGATTGCAGATTCATTTTATCGGCTTGACAAAAGAATCACTCATATTCTAGAAATCTTAGCCATTAAGCACCTATCGAAGAAGGGGCAAAAGGAGGTGTATTGGTTCACGACTTTTGTTAGTATGGTCCCGTGGCCGTTTGAAAAGTCAAAATAGTCTTATCGAGAATTCTCTGAAGATTACTCTCTGTTGATAGGATTTGTGACTGTTCAAAGACAAGACGACATTGCCAAAGATAATGAGAATAAACAAGAAATGATTTTAACACGCTTAGGGGCAAGTCTGAGATAGGGGCCATGTTGCAAGCAAAGATTTGACCCAAATACGAGAAATGACTAACTGTTTGTAGACTTTAGCCATTCAAGACCAATGTTTTGAACTTGAAATCAGGGGGCAAACCAGAGAAAAAATTAGGACTTTGAGTATTAAAGCACGACCATACATGCTTCTGCCTTATGTAAAAGAATTTGCTTTCGAGAAAAGTTGTCTAACGGAAAGGAACCAAGAATCAATGCCTTGTTGCATGCATCATTTCTAGTGCATTTGCATTTATACATTAATTTTTTAATAAGATTCCACATATTTGAAACACTCATGTGAAAGAGAGTCATTTACCCTAAATAAAAGCCGAGAGGAAACATGATAAATCAAGATGGGGGTTGATAAAAAAATTGAGAAAAGTCATGTGAAGAATGGAACCTATTGAGAGTTTGTCCCATTACCCTCGAAAGTGTTTTAGACAACTAGACTGTGGAGGAGCTTCCTGTGGTTTTTAGGACTTTTCTAGGAAAATATTCAGAATATATTTATCACTCTAAGCTCGAGAGTAATAGGGATCCTTTTATAAAGGGCAAATTGAGCACTATCTTTTATTTCAATAAAAATGATGCATTATTTTGTCTTAATTGGAAAATACCTTACCAATTCTTTTCATTCGTTCATACAACAATTAATCATTCTTTAGTTCAATTATTTTTTGGACCCCCTTTTTGTCTTTGTGCTGGGGCCCTTGATATCAAGGATATAAGCAACATTGCTGTTGACTTAAACCTTTTTGAGTGAGACATGTGTCCAGAAAAACTCTAAGGCTTTGAAAATGATTAAGAATGTAACTTGACTCCCGATTTGCTATGGATGTTTGAGCAAGACACGAAACAGACATCATCTTGAAGAGTCGTGATTTTAAGTGAGAATCGAGACATGAGTCTTTATAAGAATAAGGCGAGCTGCCTCGAGAATCCAAAAGTCTTTTGCACGATCCTATCAAAAGCATGCCAAATTTAAGCAACTGATGTCGTGACACCCAGACGCCCATAAAAGGAAGAATGTAATCAAATTCAACAGAAACTCGAAAAATTGAGACTCGACGCGCTATAAAAAAAAAGGGGTCGAAAATCCACAAAGGGCATTTTAAAACCCAATAAAAAAAGAAAAAAGAAAGAAAAAGAAGGAAAAGTCAAGATGAAAACCCGCAAAGGGCATCTTGAAAATTTATTTTCCACGTCGTGGCCTCTTTCTTTGTGAAGTATGGACACCAACAAGACAATTTTGCAAACGAGTTTCTAATGCGCATCAATTCGTCCTCATGGTCATTGATTACTACTTCCTATGCCAATCGGCGATTAAGCAGTTTATTGAAAATTAGATATTGCATGCCGGTATAGGATGCCGAGAAAAGATCATATCCAAATGATGGCTTAAACTTGATCAATAGCAATAGCAAAATCTCCAGTCAATTCAAGAACAAACATCAGGACTCAGCACCGCATCGAAAAAAACAGGTGAATGAGGCATTGGAGGTGACCAAAAGAACAGCAAAAGGATTCATAGCAGAGATCTACAAAGACTCGACCTGAGAAATCACCGTTTGCCTTCGAGGTTCATCGAGCTATCCACCGGGGCAACACTTTTCTCACTAGAATAAAAGTCGTCCTACCAATTGAAGACAAGTTTCTTTCCCTCCAAATTTTGTTAAGAACTAATGAAGCAGAGTGGATCTAACCCAGATGTAGTCAGCTAAACTTGATCGAAGAAAAGATACTAAAAGTCATCCGTCATGATTCAAATGACAAGGGTTTAAGACAAAGAAGGATCCGTTCTATAGAACTTCATGAGAGAGCTCTAGTTTTGAAAAGGATCTTGCTTACGAAAGATTTCCAAGGAAAAGGGATGTCAAATTGGGAAAGGCCCCATGAGATGAAGAAAGTTTTTTGGAGAAATTTTCGGATTTAATGAATAAAAGAAAAGAAAAAAGAAGAAGAAAAACAAAACAAAACAAAAAGAAAAACAAGGAAGAAAAAAGAAAAAGAAAATGAGAGGTCGAGGTAAAAACTCGTAAAGGGCATCTCGAAACCTAAGGAGATTTGAATTGAAAACCTGAAAAGGTGGCTCAAATTCGAATAAGAGAAAAGAGGCATGAAGCGATCCTCTCTCTCAAAAGTAGCAAGGTGGAGGAACTTTACACCTTGAGCCATTGACGAAGTACTTGGAGTTTCATGGACACATGTCAAGCTTAGAATGGTCCTCATCAAGTTTGCTCATTGAAGCTCATACTTTGATATCTGGGGCACCTAACCCTATTCTTTGCTCACTTTGTATTTGGCATCCTTTGACTAATATGGGTCATTTTTTAATCTTTTCAGCCATGTGAGCTTTGCCTCTAATAAAAATTCACTCGCTTTGCAAACATGTCCAAACAAATTCTTCACCAAAATTGTGATTAATGAATCAACGATCTTTTCATTCATGCGACCTTTGTCTTCAATCAAATTTGAATTCATCCACCTTATAACCTTGATTTGAGCATTTTGCGTTTGAAATAATGATTAGTGGTCTAAACGATATAAGGAATAAAAGGATTTCTGCATCTTGTCTGGAAAATTTCTAAATATTACAGGGACTTGAAACAGGACCACTAGTTGGAAATAACCCGAGGTTTAGAAAGGTCTCAAAATAAATAGTCCAAATTACGACTACCTCTTTAGGTTTCACGACAAAGATACACATACATAAAACATGATAACACATCAGTGATAGGACTTAGATAAACGATGAACAATGTCGGCTAAGGACTATAAGTAAAATCACTTCTCAAAGATGGTATTTAGCATTCATCATTCATACCCATCTACAGATCTCAGCACCATGAAACACGTCAGGAAAGATCTAAGACTGCAACGGCGGATCCAGTACCGCAAAGATACAAAAGGGAAAGGTCTAAGTCGCAACGGTAGACTGTGTACCTCAAAAGACACGAGGGGAAATATCTAAGACCGCAACGACGGATCCAGTACTGCAAAAAGACAAAAGGGAAAGGTCTAAGTCTCAACGACAGATCGTGTACCTCAAAAACCACGACGGGAAAGATTTAAGACCGCAACGATGGATCTAGTATCGCAAAGATACAAAAGGGAAAGGTCTAAGTGGCAACTACAGACCGTGTACCTCAGAAGACACGACGGGAAAGATCTAAGACCGCAACGACGGATCCAGTACCACAAAAAGATAGAAGGGAAATATCTAAGACAGCAATGGCAGATCCAGTACCACGAAGACATGAAGGGAAAGATCTAAACCGCGACGGCGGATCCAGTACCACGAAGACATAAAGGAAAGATCTAAGCCGTAACGGTGGATCCAGTACCATTGAGACATGAAGGGAAAGATCTAAGCCGCAACGGTGGATCCAGTACCACGAAGACACGACGAGAAAGATCTAAGACCGTAACGGTGGATCCAGTACCGCAAAGACATAAGGGAAAGATATAAGCCGCAACGACGGATCCAGTATCACCAAGACATGAAGGGAAAGATCTAAGCCGCGACTGCGGATCCAATACCACCAAGACATGAAAGGAAAGATCTAAGTCGCGACGGCAGATCCAGTACCACGAAGATTTGAAGGGAAAGGTTTAAGTCGCAATGGCGAACCTGGTACCTTAGAAACATGACAAGAAAGCTCGAATCCACGATGATGAAACTTCCACCTTGAAGTCATAGTGGATCAGATTAAAACTACAATAGCAAGTCTTTATCTCTCTGAAGTTGCAGTAAGAGTAAGATGAAGCTTCGACATCAAATCCTATCTTCATGAAGATGCAGTGGAGATGGATTCAAATTACATCATTTCATTCTTACCCTTAGATTCAAGAAGGGCAAAATGAAGATTCTGATCTCTTACCCCGAGCTTGGGGCAGATCATCATCAATCAATCTCTTACCCTAAATTCGAGGCAGATTACAGTCATTTGATCTTTTACCCCAAGTTTGAGGCAGATCACCATCAACCAACCTTACTCCAATCACGGAGTAGATTGCGATTATACACAAACAGTGAGGTGGTCATCTTCTTGATGAGATACAGAGAAGTATACCAACTCAGTGCTCGATGCGAGCAAATCTTCGAACTCCAGCTTCCTGATGAGATACTGAAGAGTAGGTCGAAACAATAAAATGGTTAGCTTCCTGATGAGATACTGAGAAGTGGACAGAATTAGTCTTCCTGATGAGATACAGAGAAGCGGATTGAAACAAGTGATGTGGTCATCTTCCTGATGAGATAATGAGAAGAAGACCAAATCAAACTCACGCTCAATTGAGCAAATCTTCGAACCCTAGCTTCCTTATGAGATACTGAGAAGCATGTCGAAGCAATAAAATGGTTAGCTTCCTAATGAGATACTGAGAAGTGGACCAAATTCGTCTTCCTGATGAGATATAGAGAAGCGAATTGAAACAAACAATGCGGTCATCTTCCTGATGAGATACTGAGAAGAAGACCAAATCAAGCCCATGCTCGATGTGAGCAAATCTTCGAACCCCAGCTTCCTGATGAGATATTGAGAAGCAGGTCGAAGCAATAAAATAGTTAGCTTCCTGATGAGACACTGAGAAGCATACCAAATTCGTCTTCCTAATGAGATACAGAGAAGCGGATTGAAACAAGTGATGCACTCATCTACCGGATGAGATACTGAGGAGAAGGCCAACTCAATGAAACCAGACTCAAAGGCTACGATGATGAATTCCAATTTCCTTGAAATTTCAAGAGAATGGAGTGAATTTACAGTAGAAAATTTTGTCTTTTTGAAGATTACCTTAAAGCAGGATGGAACTACCACGTCAAAGAAGTGGAAAGATGGATGCAGTGAAAAATTAGACGACTGGCGAAACGAAAAGCGAGTTGGTTGAAAGAAAAGCATCAAATTGGGCATCCTTTTGGTCTTTGCTTTGTTCCTGTTACACAGCAACAAGCGGAGAGGGGCAGCTGTTGGAGCCCAATTTTGATTCGGCCCAACATTTAAACCCCTTTTAAGATTTATTTTAAGATTAAATTTATTTTGAATTTAAATTTATCTTAAGTTTAAATTTGTTTTAAAATTTAAATTTAAATTTAAATTTAGGACTTAATATAAATATTAAAGTCCATTGCAAATGTCCAAAGATACAAAGGCCAGATTAGGCCCAAAATGTCTAATTCAAGCCCAAATTACAATATAACCCAATTGAGCCCAAACTTTTACAACCCAAGTGACCCGAAACAGAAAGCCAGAATCAACTCCCACTTGCTGCTGCTACCGTCCACCTTCGACCATCCAGAGCGCACCACGTCGCCACCACCAAGTTGCACCTTGCAACTTGCTCTGCCACCACCGCCACTGCAAGCTGAAATCTACAAAAGAAGAATAGACAGGTTTTAATAGCATGAAACAAATTTGTAATGATCAAATGGAGGCTTTAAAAAGCCGAGTTCAATACTGTAATAGGGGTACTGACCCTTTTGAAAAGCAATCTAATTCAACTTAAGCAATCCATACATACATTTTTGAATAGACACAAACAGCAACAAAGTCAGGCTCAAAGCTTCAAGCATTAAGCAATTAAGGTATGGTCCCAACACAAATACATAAATGCCATGCATGAATCAGATTCTTAAGTTCTTATTATTTTTTAACATACATTAATGCCTTTATTAAATTCGCATACTGTTAAATAATAACTCAAGTGTTTTGTGTATATACTTATGCATGCTTTAAATCATTACTAAGTGTATTAATTGCACTCACCCTATTTCTAAAATACCCATTAAATATATTAAATATTTTCATTAATAAGTTTAATAAGCTTTAATAATAATAATTAATAAAAAAGAAAATGAAAGGACACTCCCCTCCTTCAATCTGATTCCGCCGTTGACGTTGTGAACGGAGGCCCCTGAGCCGCCGTCGGTCTCGCGATCTCGAACATCCCCATCGTTGGTTCAAGCAAAATCAAGGAGCAAACAAGATCAAAATAGTTTGGTTAAAAATCAGTAAAACAATAAAACTTAACAAAAAAAAGAAGCAATAAAAGGGTTAAAAAGAATCGAACAATAATTCAACTGGAAACTAAAACAGTTTTAAAAAATGATCTTTTGATGAAAGAGAAACGAAGTTAAAATTTTTCCAAAGAGATCTGGACTTTGGTTTAATAAAAAAGAGAAAAGGTTTTAAAATCAAAAGAAAAAGGAAAAAGAGAAGGTTTTTACCTTTGATGTGCGTCAGACGGTGACCGGACGGCATTAAGGACGGCACGACGGTAAGGAGCACAAGGGGCCGGCGCATAGCCTAGCCACGACTGGGGGCCCTTGTTAGTCGGCCAATGAGGGAAGAAGAGGGGGTGAGAGAGTTGAGAGAGTTTGAGGAGTTTTTTTGGAGGAAAAAGAATGAAAATGAAAAAAAAAAGTTTTAAAATGAGCTTTTAAAGGCCACCAAAACGGTACCGTTTTGGGTGTGGCCAAATTGCCCCAAAACGACGTCGTTTTGGGTTATTACCCATGGTTTGACCCTATCCGACCCGACTCGCCTGGAGGATCCGCGTGTTTTCGAAAAAAGAGATATTTTTCATTTGGTCCTTTCGCATTTTTTAATTATTTCAATTTAGTCCTTTTTGTACTTTTAATTAATTATAAATTGACCCAATAATTTTAAATGCTTTTCAATTTAATCCCTCGACTTTTTGAATGCACCAGAAGCTGCCACGTGTCATAATTTTGGCTTATTTATGCAATTGATCCCTCTTATTTTTGATTTGTTTTAATTTAATCCTTAAATCAAGTTCTATTTAATTACAAAATTGGCCCAGAAATTTTTCATGATTTTTAAATTAGTCCTTTGACTACAAGATGCCTTAGGCGTTGCCACGTATTATCCATTTTTGGTTTTATTGCCCTAGAGGTCCCTAAGCTATCCAAAAATTACATTTTGACCCCCGAACTTTCAAAAATTACATTTTTAACCCCGAAACTTCCAAAAATTATATTATTACCCTTAAACTTCCAAAAATTCCATTTTTACCTCTGAAAGTGCAAAAACTCGATTTTTAATCCCGTTTCTTCTAAAGATTACCATTTACCCCTAAATATCTAAAATATCATTTTTAACCTCAAATTTTTCCAAAATTACCATTTTTGCCCTCGAGAGTTCAAAATTACCATTTTACCCTCGGGTATCCAAAAAGTCCCGTTTTCAATCCCAATTGCATCATTTTTTTCTCATCAATATTTGCATTTATTTTAATTATTATGCACCTGCATTTTATATTGTTGTAAACTATTTATCTGCTTATTATCTTACGTCGTATTTAATTTCTAAATTGCTCATTTGTATTTTAAACTTACACGTTCATTTTCAAAGTCATTTTCAAAACCGAGGTAATGTTTCTTTCATGCGTAAACTTCGGGAAATCATGCCCTAAAGTGTCGAGTGTGATTTTTCGTATAACTCGCACGAATCGAATATCCTTTTCCAAGTTTTTTAAGCTTGTTAACTTCGAGATTTGGAGAATGTCGTGTCCTAACGTGTCGGTCACGACTTTAATTCTTTACGAAAATCGAAGTAAAGGAGCATTCCATATGCAAATTTTTCAAGTCATATATGCGAGGATTGCATTTTAAATTTAATACGAAGTTTTCAAGTTCTCAAAATATATATCTATGTATATATACAAATGATTTTAAAACAAAATGAGGCAATGCCTTTTGAGAGTGCGATTTTTCGAGGTTTTCACACGACTGCTCTCAAAAGGCATTGCCTCATTTTGTTTTAAAATCATTTGAAATACGGGGACGGGTTTTCTCAAAAGGCTTTCCTTTGAAATCTTGCAAAGTTTTCTAATACAAAGATCGTACTTTAAACCTTACTCAAGTTTTTAACGTTTTCACAAAATAAGACCCGAAAGTAATCATATGGTACCAATTTTGGGCATATGAGGGTGCTAATCCTTCCTCATGCGTAACCGACTCCCGAACCTATTTTTTGGATTTCGAAGACCTACATATTTTTCAAAACGGCTTTTAAACGTTTTGTGGTGTTCCAATCACACCAAATAAAAGATTGGTGGCAACTCCCTTTTTTCCAAATTTTAAAATAAATTTTCGAAACTTCGTTTTAAAATAGGTTTCGACAATACATGCATGGATTCTACCGAAACAAGTATACAAAATCACAAGAATCATGCCAAAACACAAGTTTATCAACACAAAACATTCATGACCTCAATATACATTAAGTAAACACAAAATACATAGATTCCAATCATTACATAGTACTTTTAAGTCTATACTCTAACTTGCTCAACATGCATTAATACATTCATCATTTCATCAATATAACAAGGTTTTCATAATCCCAATTACATAAAGCAAAAGATAACATCATCCTGGTACATGCCATAAGATCGAGTGATGTAAAAACTACCAACGAGCTCCGCGATAGTATGACTTCTGAGAGGGGATGATCTAATCTTCAATAAGTAAACAATCTACAAAACAACAACAACATCTTTGGTAAGCTTCATAGCTTAGTAAGTTCGATAGTTTTAAAGAATTACCAAACATTTGTATAAAGCAACTAAACTCAATCGAGCCAGGATAGTTCTATTGCTTACTCGAGTCAATTATAATCTTTCACTTTCTTGTCTATAACTTTTCTGTTACCAGTACCCAATGTTGCTCACACGAGCTATCGAGGACTTGCAACGTATGCTATACCCAGCCATCTGTACGGTGTTTGTCTGTAAACTGTTCCTTAACGATGCTGCTTACATAAGTTATCGAGAGTATGCATACAGCAAAAGTCACAGCCATCGAAGGGCTTATAATCCATTTAGGATTCGCATCTCTTTTTCGAATCATGATGCTGCTCACACGAGTTATCGAGGACTTGCAACATATGTGATTCCCTAATCATCGCGTCGGTACCTTTTCAACGACTTAAAGCCTACTATCTCTTTCGTTTCTTTCTTCGATCTCTTCAATTCCTAATGCTTCCAATTGTTGAACAATGATAATGTACAAACAAGAAATGTTAAGTGAAAATTTACATTACGAACTTACCAGACTAAATTGTAGTTACGATTAGACTTTAGAAACTACTCTACTAATTTCCCTTTTTCGCGATCTGAGGCACGATCGTAGTCTACATTCACAAATCATCCAATCCTCACATTAAATCAAACAATCAGGTTATTCAACACAATTTAGTCCTTTTGGAAAAATTATAGTTTTACCCCTAATATTTTCCTTTTATTCAATCTAGTCCTTTAAATCATAAAAAAATGCAATAACCTTTCCCTTACACAACCAACCATAGCCGAAATCCTTAGGGTGTTTACCCAATCCCTACACACAATCATTTTCACACAATACAAGCAATTTTATTGTTTTCACATTTTAGTCCTTAAACTCTAGTTTCATCAAAAAATCACTTTACAAAAAGATCCAACCGAAAGATCACACATTCAAAACTATCATAAACCTCCAAGAATAAACATTTTCAACAATGGCAAGTTTCATAAAATTTTATTGATTCACAAATTAGTCCTTACATAAGCTAGATTAAGCTAATACGGACCTTAGAAACATAAAAATTACTAAAACGATCAAGGTTTGCTTACCCAAATCAAAGCTCAAAGTTTAAATGTGGAAAATCTAACCCTAATCTCTCTTAGCCGTGTAAGGAGGAAGATGAGTGAAAATGATGAAAATTTTCACTTAATTTTCCTTTAATTTAATATATATACTAATGACAATTTTGTAATTTTTAAGACTTCCATCATTAAGCTTTAATTAACCACTTTTAATCTTAATTAAACCTATTTATACTTAATATAAGTCATGCTAATCCACCCACTAACAATTCTTTGGTCAATTTATTCATTTAGTCTTTCTAATTAACCATATTTACTTTTGCACCTATTACAATTTAATCCTTTCTACTCAATTAACTATCTAAACATTAAAATTTCTTTACCAAATTTTAATGCGATGCTAACGAAGTCATAAATTTTTAGATAAATAAATTTAATGACTCGACTCGTCGGAATTGTGATCCCGAAATCACTGTTTTTAACACCACTAAAAATTGGGGTTTTAGAAGAGATGTTGCTTCTTTAGTCCAACATGTTTCGGGATATCGTTATATCTCTCCTACTATGAAAATAGTGGCTGGTTCAATGTGTTTGGCAAGAGAGAAAATGAGAGAGAAAAATAACAAATGGTGTTTGGTAAGAGAGAAAATGAGATAAAAAAAATGGGGGGAAAAGAGATGGAGGGAAGGAGAAAGAAGATGAAACAAAATGAAAAAAAATTTATTAAATAGATGATGTCATCTATGATGTCGTGCACTTATGTAGCATGCCACATGGGTTATTATGTTGACCTGCCGTTTGACTAATGGTCAACTCACATTTACAGTTAAAATTGGGTTGATTCTGAAAAAATCATAACATTGATGGTGTCAATAAAAAAAAGGTCAATGGCACAAAACCAAAAGCCCTCAAATGTTGAGGGTTTTTTTTACAATTATGCCTTTTAAGAACTAAAAAGGTTTGCTTTTGAAAGTTGTTGAGTGTTGGATCTCCCCACATTTAATGTTGTCCTCCATGAGAGATTTTGTTTCCTAACTTTGTCTAAGGGTCGAATGCATGATGCACGTAAAATGCAAAACTTCGAGTAAAAAATTTGAGGTGTGTGAAACATTATACTCAAGTAATGCATGAGGGATGAGTCTTTTAGTGCATTTTTTAAGATTAAAACAAAAACAATTTACTCTAATAAAATGGTCATCCAATTATTTGATTTTTTGTCTTCAACCGTTAAATTATTAATCGATAAATAACTTGTCAGCTTTTTAAATTGACATAATAGTAACTTTAACTCTCAATATTTATATATTATGTCAATTTAGTCTTTATTCTAAATAATTTAACCATCAATATTTACTCATTATGTGATTTGACTTCTTTTTTTTTACCATTGTGCTTCTTCTTTTTGTGTGGAAATGACGGTTGGTTTTAAAAGAATTCGAAAATATAAAAATAGGAAAGGATCCACTTACACCGGTATAAAATTAAAGTGGTGTTACACTCATTCGTAACGTTTTATACGATTAATATTTTAACAGTCCAATTGTCTTATTTCATGTTCCATTCATGTAGATCATTCATGTCAAGTTTGGCATAAATTAAATAATTTTAATTATTCGTTTTATGTAAAAAAAACTTTTGACCATTAAATATATATTAGTATAAACAATATTTTAGATTGATTTGATTGATATATCAAATCGATTAAAAAATTTACATGCGTGACAAATACAAATATGTTGATAAATTTAACGGTTGAATTGTTAAAATATTAATCTTATAAAAAGTTACGAAATGATATAAAACCATTTAAGTTTTACAAAGTTTTACACCAGTGTAAGTGGATCTCTCTCATACAAAAATTATTCTCTTGGATTTTTTGGTGTTTTTATTTTTCATATAATTCTGATCAAATTTAGCTGATATTATTTTTTTAGTTTTTTAGGTAAAAAGGTCACAAAAAAAAAAGTAAAACAACAAAAGGATCAAATTACACAATGTGTAAAAGTTAAGGATTAAAGTTACTATTATGCAAATTTTAAAAGTTATCATGTCATCTTTCTGTTACCCAGCTAACTATGAGTGATAAAAAAATAAAATCGAATAGTTGGATAACTATTTTGTAAAATTTTATAATAGATAATAACAAAAAAAAAACTTATCAATAATTGAATCACTGCAAATATAATTTAGCAAAATTTAATTTACCAAAACTGAGATCCGCTATAGTGACTCACACAAAAAGGCAAGTCCAAAACCCTGCAATTATAGGCTTAAAGCTCAATTTACAAATCCATTCCTTTCAATAACTCTTAGAAATAAGACTTTTTTTTAATATGCTGGTGTGGTTACATGATAATATCTGTTCATACTTTTTTAACCCTTTGACAATGTGCACACACCTTACACACACAGGTGCTCAAACCCGAGACCCCTAAGATGAACAACATCCTCTTTTTCACCAGAGTCACTTGTTGAGTTCTCTTAGGAATAAGACTTAATAACCAATAAATGCCATTTTTTTAAATTTATTGAATTTGGCCCATTTTTGGAATAATTACAAGAATAGGTTGATTTAGGGAAAATGCTTCCAACTGGAAGCGTTTACAAGTGCAATGTAAAAAAAGACTTCCAACTGGAAGTGTTTTATGCATGTCACCAGTAAAATGCTTGGAAGCATTTTCAAGTATTCCTAGGAAAATGCCCCGTGTAATTTTAGGGTTTTAGATTTTAGGGTTATTTTAGGGCTTTTTATTGGTTGAGGATTTAGAGTTTTAAAGTAGGGTTTTGTGTTTAGGGTTAGTTTAGGGTTTTAAATTTTAAGTTGAGAAAATATTTAAAATAATAATAATTATAATTATTGAATTTGATATTTAAAATATCCGTATTTACGTCAACTGTATTCCCACCGTGTACAACGTGTGGAAACATGTATTCCCAACGGTCCCAGATGAACATATGTGGTCGCCTGTATCCAGTACTCCGTTTAAGTTGTTACCCGATATGTCATTGCATCGCAAACCGAAAGGTCGACCGATATTGACTTGAATACGTGACAACATGGATATTCGGGAGATGTCAAACCAACCGAAGTTATGCGGGTGGTGTAGGAACCCGGGCCATACAATGTCATCATGTCTACATCGAATGAACGATGCAAATTAGAAAACAAATATCAATTCCATTGTAATCTGTAAACACATGATTTTGTGAAATGATAACAAATATCAGCTTTCATTTTTTGGAATTAAACATTAAATTTCAACTTTAATGAGTGTTAATGATGACAAATACTAACTTGATACGACAATAACATATTTGTTTTAAAATACAATAATAAAAAAAGATCAAATTAATTTTTAATAAAAAAATATTAATAAAAATTCTAATAAAAAATATAATATAGATAGAAATAGAATTTAAGTAATAAATTTAAGAGAAAAAAATTAAAGAATTTTGAAACATTTATGAGAGAATTTTGTGAGAAATGAGTATGGGTGGAAGGATTTTTATAATTTTTTTTTTGTTTTGACCGTTGGGGTGGGTGGGAGAGGAGCCAAAGACTTTTTAAATAAGGGGGAAAACGTTTTACTGGTGACATACGGAAAACGTTTTTAGTTGAAAACATTTTTTTTAAATTGATTTATTCTCGTAATTATTTTAAAAATCGGCATAATTCGATAAACTTAAAAAAAATTGACATTTTTAAGTATTAAAGTCCAGAAATAAGATAAATAAAAATGATTTATAAACAAAGAGAAAATGTTTTAGCTAAAGGATGTGGGATAGATCTCTCCACCCCAAGGAGCGGTGGGATTACAATATTATAGCCGTTTTATTTACTTCTCTGGCTGGCGCAGATTGCGGAGATCTTGGTGCAGGTTGAAAGCCGGAGATGTTTCGAGTTGGGGACCGGAAACGAGGTTTCGAATAGCATTATTTTAAAAAGCCCAGTGGCTCTGTGGATTCCGATTTCCATCTGAGTTTCATCATTGAAAGCTCACCTTTTACAGGCTATTGAACCCATCATTACATGCACTTCAACCACCCTAGACCATCTCCTTCTCATGTATTTTATTAATCCAATCCATTTGTATAGAGCTTTAATACTTTTGGGTCAAAGGTAAATTGACCAAATGATGAGCTGTTTTAAAAACCTAATCCTTTTTACTTTTTACGAAAACCCGAAAGTCAATTTCTATACTTCAATTTGTAATTTGATCCTTGTATAGTGTGAAGGTAGGAAAGAATTTTAGGACGGAATTGGATTATAAATTTTTTAATTTTTTTAAGGGACTTAAAAAACATTTTTTTTTCATTTGAGGAGGGCACTAACTCGTGATTGCCCCTTTGGATTCAACCTTGTTCTTATACTTTACGAAAATTGATTAGTTATCTTTTTATTGGTAAACATGTGAACATCGAGAGTTGGTTTTTGTTAACTTGTTGCATATAAATTGATAAAAATGTGATTTTTTTTAATTACTTATATTTTGTTAAATTCTTGATTTTCATATTAGCGAGTTAATGATAAAGTATTTTTTTTTAGTTTTTGTAAATACGAAGGTTAAATTTTGAAAAGTTAAAAATTAGAGATTAATTTTTTAATTTTTATAAAGGGACAAAATTTTGAAATTAGACCAAAAATAAATAGGCTAAACTACATCTAAGGTTGCTAAACTATTAGTAACTTTACGTTTTGATTATTCAACTTCAAAAAGTTATAAAATGGTAACTGAACTATTAGAAAGTTTTTATTTAAGTCACTAAACTATTTAAAAGTTTATATTATAAGTCATTAGATTGAAGAGGTTTTTTTTTTTTTTAAAAGAAGGCCGGCTAGTGAGCTCCAAACAATGATTCAATGATTTATACAATAGATCAATATTTATCAACGAGTGGAAGAACATACCATAGAACCAAGTCAATCTGATAGTCAGTGTCAGAATTCAGAGAAAGTTGTTTGAATTTTGATTCTCAAATTCATGACATTCAAAACAATTTCATGAAAAAAACTGAATTATGGAAGAGAACAAGAAGGACAACTTTCGATTAGTACAGGTGGTGTGAACAAAAAAAGCGATACAACAACGATTTTAATAGTTTAGTGACTTAAATGAAAACACACGAATTATTCAGTGACCATTTTGTTACTTTTTGAAGTTAAATAACCAAAATGTAAATTTATTAATAGTTTAGTGATTTTGAGTACAATTTACCCAAATAAATAATGATGAAGACCAACCCAAAAATGGCCTTTTCAACAAAGAATAGGCCGAAAAATCATAATTATAAACCAGCATCGATCATGGACATAAAGTGGCGGCTATGGGAGCCCATTCGCCACCTTCCATACACACAGTCTTCATCATCAGTTCATCACCAATCTTTGCTCTCATCATCATTTCAACTTAACTTTAGCTTTGTCCCACAAAAATACCAAAAGAAAATAAACTCAATTCCACACCTTCTGCTATAAAATTCATCCCTCGTTTGCTCCACACCAACCATAACACCCAATCCCAAAAACCCAAAGCTAAAAACAATGTCTAGGAGCAATTTCAACAACGCCGTTGTATCATTTCTTGTTCCTCTCCCTTCAATTCTCTTCTACCTTTATTTCGTCAACCATTTACAGACCAACAATGGCGGCGCTTCTCTTTCTCCTCTTTGGTCATGGTGCTTTCACCACCCTTTGCTCTTAGCTAATGTCTTATTTTTCTTCAATGTCGATGTTCTTTTCTGGGTCATTGGTCACATCCAATCTAGCAACTGGGTCAGTGAATTTTTTCAATTACTAGTTCTTTTTTTGTTGAAAATTTCCATATTTGTGATGGGTTTTTCTTTTGCTGGATTTTCAGATGATTGATTTGTATTGGACGGTGATACCGGTGATGTTAGTTTATTATTATGCAACACACCCATTGGCTCAATTTGATTTATGGAGATCGAAGGTTGTGATGATGTTGACATGGGTTTGGAGTATCAGGTTGACTCATAACTATTTTAGACGTGAAAATTGGCAATGGGGTGCTAGAGAAGATTGGAGGCTTACTGATATGCGTCGACAGTATGGTCGCCATTGGTGGTGGATTTCATTCTTTGCTGTCTACTTTTCTCAACAGGTGATTTTTTCATTCCTATTTTGTTGATTTTATCAATTTTAGTGCTTAAAATTGGGTTTTTTTTAATAATATAATATGAGAATAAATTATTTTTTTCTATGAGCAAATGAAAGATTTGGATTTTGTAGTTTTGTTGAAGGTTTGATTTGTTGTGTTTGATGCACTTTACAACAAGTAATTTGTTAAAACCTAGAAATACAAATGTATTTCATAAATATTTCTAAAATACAATAAATTTTTTTAAGTTTATTTTTACTATTTTAAATATAAAATATTTATTTTTTATATCATAAAAATATAAAATTAATTATAAATTAAATAAGAAAGAATTCAGTTCGATTTTGAATAATCATTATTTTTAATATCTCAATTTGAGAAAAAAATTTATATAAAATAGTGACGTTATATCATCTGTATATTTTTTAAATAGTTTTATGTCATGTCAATATTTTTATCTTAAAAAAATTAAATTTATATATAAAATTATTGATGTGATATAAAATTATTAAAAATAAATAATATTTCTCTTTCATACAACCTTATGAAGTGTGATCTTTTATATATATTACAGTCCAAAAGTCTTACCTTAAAAGGTCAATTTTTTATCAACAATTTATTTTTTTTATTTGACTAATTGTTCACTTAATTCCTTAAGTGTGGATTTGGATGAATGGTGCAGTACGTTTAGTTTACCTTTGGTCTCATGTTATAGTATTTGATTTTATCGTCACCATTGTTTTTACACTAATCGTAAATAAATACACCGCTTATCATTTCCATTATAGCCATAAATACCGTGCTATGCCAAGCATTCCATGCATAGTAAAAAAATTTAGGTTAAAATATTTCATTTGTACCTTTTAAACATTTAAAATTTAATCCTTATACTTTTATTTTTAGGAATTTAGTCTTTTTATTTTTCAAATTTCAAAATTTAGGTCCAACCAATAACATTATGAAAATTATTTTGTTAAATTTATATTCATTACAACATTTTTTACTTACAAGGCAACCAAGTGAATATTTTTTATTATTTTAAAATGTCACATTATCAAATTTAACAAAAAAACAAGTTTATTAGTGTTAATGTTGGACCTGAATTTTGAAATTTGAAAAGTGAAGTAACTAAATTCCAAATTTTAGAAAAGTACAAGGACTTATAACACATTTTAACCAAAATTTATCGTTCACTCGTTGCCTATTATGTTGTTCTTCTTGTTCATGTTGTTTCTTGCAACAAAAGTGCTTATTGAATCCCGAAAGGAACTTAGGTTATTTATTAAATTGTGCAGATGTTTTTGATTGGGATATGTCTTCCACTCTATGTGGTGCACTCAGTTGATAAGCCCTTGAATATGTGGGACTTTGTTGCTGCTAGTGTTTGTTTGTGTGGCATTGTTATAGCCTACTTTGCAGATACACAGCTCCATGATTTTGTGACCACAAATAGCAAGCTAAAACAACTCGGAAAGCCTATGGTCCCTAATCTCGACCGAGGTTTGTGGCGATATTCGCGTCATCCGAACTATTTCGGCGAGCAATTGTGGTGGTGGGGACTGGTCGTATTCGCTTGGAACTTGGGACATGGATGGACCTTTGTTGGAGCTTTGATTAATAGCATGTGCTTAGCTTACGTTACCGTGCTCGTTGAGCAGCGGATGTTGAAACAAGAGTACCGAGCTGAAGCATACAGGTTATATCAAAAGACAACCTCAGCATGTGTACCTTGGTTCAAATCTTCTGCTATAGCAGTAAAAGATAAGGGTACTTGATCTAAATTTTGTGTTTCCTTGCCATGTTTTTTGTCATGTTGGTGGATTGTGTACTTGTTATGTCCTGTATTTGATGTGGTGAACACTTGTGATGTATTCTGCTACGTCTCTATTTGAGCTCAAAATTGTTGCTGTCTTTGGTAATCAAAGAGATATCACTGTATGAAATCATGTAAATTCTTTCTTTGTTTATTTGCAATAGATTTTTTTTTTCATTTTTCTTGATTTTCACATATGTTTTGTAATATGTAAAACCTGCAGAATTAAAATATCTTATATGTTTGTTTTATGATTTATAAAAATTAAATTTTTCGAAATTCGTGATTATTTCTTTCAATAATATTATTTCTAAGTTTAAACTTGAATTTTTGTTTTCAAATTTGAAGTTGGAACTGGAACATAGGTCTTTATATAGTGTGTAAATTATAGGTTTTTACATTTTAATTTATTCATTTTTAATGCTTTAACTTTTTGAATTTTAAAATTTCATCTTAACTTAAATCCTGGAAAATTTTTTTATTAAATTTTATGCGGTAAATATATTATCACCTCTAATATAATGTTAGTATACTATTTTCACAAAATATTATAAAAAAAAAAACTACATCATTTTAATTAAAGAATTTAATTTGAGTTGAAATTGAAATTTTAAAAATAAAAAAATATAAAAACTAAAAATCTTAAAAAACTAAGATTAATTTCACAAATTATGAAGGAGAAAAGGTACTAAAAATATCAAAGGAGTAGCATCTTGGTATCTGCAAAACAAGAAAAGAAAAAAAATTATATAATAAATCCTCTAAACTACACAATTTGTATGTTGGCTTTATGGTTAGAGTGTTCACTATTTCAGGTGTAGTTTAGGTTTGAATTGTGTTAGTCGCGTTGCTGTTAGATTTTTGTTCTTCTCTTGTAATTCACCAAAAAAATTATAAACTACACCTAATGTCATTAATCTATTAGTAAAATTAAGTTTTGGTCATTTAATTTCAAAAAATTATAAAATAGTCATTGAATTATTCGGAAGTTTTTGCTTAAGTCATTAAATTTATAGTTTTTTTAAAGTCTAGTAGGCGAGCTCCAAGCAACGATTCGACAATCAGTATGGTGGATCAGTGCAGTACCCATCGACTAGTAATTTGATCCAAGTCAATTTGACAGTTAGTATTGAAGATTGTAGAAAACAACTGTTTGAAAATTTGGTTTGTAGATCCGTGACATTCAAAGTTATTTTATGAAAAAATTGAATAGTAAAGAAGAAAGAAAATGAGAGCTTTTAATTGGTATAGACAGTGCGAACATAAAATGTCTCACAACAATGATTTTAACAACATAGGGATTAAAGTGAAATTTTTGAATAATTCAATGACCATTTTATAATTTTTTAAAATTAAATAAGTAAAAAATAAATTTACTTATAATTTAATGATCTTAAGTGTAATTTACTAAAACCTCGTTGCAGTTGTTGCATTCGTGTTGGTTAATGACCTTCTAGCTATTTTTTCCTTATTTTAACGTCACTATATTATTTTTTATTTGTACATGTTGAGTGGTTGTAAATTCGTTTGAGAGATATCTTCAAATTATTGTCCGTCAAGCATCGATAAAACTTTCAATGAATTAATTTTATTCTTGATCAATGTTTTGTCTTTTAACTTTATGAATATTGCGAGTGCTTGAAGCAAAGGGTTCAATAGAATAAAGCTCGTCTCCAAGACAAACTAGTATAGCATGATTGCCCAAGGCTAGCGTTTAAGCCCTATCAAGCACAAATTCTCATATTTCTTTAAAAGTTGATTATACATCACGCACGGTTTATCTTAACAAGTTATTTTCATAATATTAAATTTATCACTTTAAACACTCAAACTCTCTACAAAATCGAAAAATAATTTCCACAAAAGATAATACCGATACTTCAATAAAAAATGATGTAATAAAAAAAAAGCATAGAATTGAATGAATGGAACATGTTTTTTTTCTCCAATCAATCCATGTAGATTTTTGACATTGGAAGACATGATGTCAAATATTGAAGCTCACGGATTCAGAATCTCGTGAGAGGCTAGATCTTGTCCTGTGATGGGTTATGATTTTGTCTGATTGCCACCTGGCTGTGGTGATTCCATGGTCATCTCCATTAGCTATAGGTTGGATCCAAGGGACAAAACTACAGCGATGCAGATCTTTACATAAAATATAATACATTAAGATGTTCATTTTGTCCTTTATTTATATATGGTATAATATAATTTTTTATCCACCAACACTTGGAAATTAAATTTACTTTAGTATCTGTATTTTTTTATTCATTTTGACACTCGAATTTAGTAATTGAATTCATTTTAGTTCCTAAATTTGAAAAATATAAAAGTTTAATGATGGGACACTTTGAAATTATAAATTTTCAGATGATGACATGGTAAAATTTTAGAGTGTTACATACAGTATTTTAATAATTAAACTTGTGGTTGAACCAATCAGACCATTGGTTCAATTGCTGGACAAATAATAATTAAATAAATAATAAAAAATCATAAAAATTTAAAATTATTAAACCGATTCAACTATTGTTTTTTGTCTCATTTTTCGATATTTATTGGTTTCAAGCAATTTCTAATTCAATCGATTCAACTCCTTTGTTTGGACTAGTATACTAGTCGACTCTTGGTCCAACCGCTCCAACCAACCAATCCACTCATGTTCTAAGAACACTGGTCACATCATCAGATCTTGACGGAATCCAAGTTAGGGACCATAATAGATTGAATTGTTAAGTTCAAGTATCAAAGTGAAATAAAAAAATGTATAGGTACCAAAGTGGACCTATTTGTCAAGTTCAAAGACAAAAATTTATATTATCTTTTTATTTATTTACAAAATTCCATCCCACTCATTTAAAAATAATAATAATCTACATAATCATATTTAAAAAAGCAACATTCAGAGTTTGTTTGGACAATACAAATTAATTGAATGAAGTAATTACACTCTCTAGTAATTACAAAAAAATGTAATTTTTTAGACTTGTTTGGTTGATAAAGTGTAATTACATCGTAATTTCTTATGTCATATTTGATAGTATAAATTGTAATTATACAGTTACATAATTTATATTTTCAAAAATATCAATTATTATAAAAAATATTAATGTACCTAAAAATAATTTCTGTAACAAAAATAATATAATTTTTTGTTATAATTTTATAAAAAAACACAAAATATTTTTTTAATATAATTTTTTAGGATTATAATATATTTTGTCATAACAATCCCAAACACTCATAAGTGTTCAAACTTATATATAATTTTTTATAATTTGTATAAAAATAATTTTTAAATATTAGATTTTAGTGTAATTATCTTCGTAAGTACTCCAATTCTCATCCTCCCTTAAGAATCGAAAAGTGTAATTGATGTGCTTTAACTATACTTAATTCTGTAAAACCCATAAATTACAATGGGTTCCTAAACATGTTATTATTGTGTAATTTAAAAACAATTACATCCAAATTTAATTACTAGATAACTTTCTAAATGCTAATTAATAAATTCGAGTTTAATATATAATTATGACTTAAATGCATACAAATAAAATTACATCAAGATTTACACCATTAATGCAAAACTTATTAAATGGTATCAGAACTCGAAAAAATAATTTATAAATGATGCTAATGAATTTGAGATATGATTTTATTTGTTATTAATATTTATATTTTTTTGCAAAAAAATACATTATTTTATCAATAAATTTTGATTATTGGTTAGTCGATTTACTTTTAATTTTGAAAATTTATCTTTTCATTTTTTATTTAATATTGATACTGGTGAAGGTTCTGTCGCTTGACACTGTCCAGAACCTGAACGAGTAAAGAGGTAGCTTGAAGAAGTGATGGGTTCAATGAGCAATGCGCCTCATCGAGTGCCTGATAAGGCAGACCATGTGTGTTGCACATGATTGTTCACTAAGTAAATCTCATATTTGTACTTGATGAGTTTTGAACCATGCTCAATGGCATATACAACATTGTTGTGCAATCAAACACTTGACGAGACACTTCTATTTTGTGACTTTGTTGCCTCTTCATGCACTTAGCCTCTAAAAAAAGTCGAGAGACAATATTGACTTGTTGAGGAATTCATCGACTCCAAAAAGTCGACATGTTGTAAATTTCTTCCAATAAAGTCGACCTTCCTTCAATAGTCATACAGTCAAATTGAGCGAACTTTAGTTATTAAATTAGAAAAATATGGACTAAATTTTTTAATTAAAAATAAAAGGGTAAACTACATATTTAGTCACTCACATATAATTTAACTTAGCTTTTTATCACTGAATTTTAAATAGTTATAATATGGTTATTAACTTTATCGATTTATTACATCTTTTGTCATCAAATCATTAATTATCGTGGACAAGTTGACATGACATATCATATCATCATTTCGTAATGATGATATAACCTGTCACATCAACTTGCTTTACATCATTACAATTAAGTGAGAAAAGTATAACAAATTTTTAATGTTACTGATCATATTATAAATTTTTAAAATTCAATAATCAAAACATAATTTAGGCCATATATAGAGCTTGAGCTAAATTAATCAAATATTTATATGGTTAAAATATACCATAAATCTTTATAATATTTGTAAAATTAAAATTTAGTTTTTGTATTTTTATTTCTAGAAATATAATGTTTATACTTTTACTTCTACGAATATAGCCTTTATTTTTTAGATTTTAAATTTCAGCTCCAACTATTAAACATTAAAATTATTTTGTTAAATTCAGGTTCATTACAAGTCGTTTTTTTAGTTAAATACTTACCAAGTGAGTATTTTTTTTATTTTAACATATCACACCAATAAAATTAGCAATATTAATAATTTGATCTAAATTTTAAAATCTAAAAAGTAAAGAGACTAAATTCCTAGAAATATAAGTATAAGGACTAAATTCCAAAAATTTGAAGAATATAGGGACTTGTGGCATATTTGAACCAATACATTTCTGCCAAAACTTTGGACTGGATTAATTGCTCACCGTAACAAAGAAATAAATATAATACAAACGACATATGACGGAGAAAGCAAAGGCCACAGCGTGACTGTGAATCTGTCATCCTCTTCTGCAGTCAACTCTAATGGCGCCTTAAAACCCAAACAACGGGGAAGTGTATCAGTAACTGTAAACTGAGGAAAAAGGGTAAAGGAAAAGAGTAACAATGATGCAACCTTCTTCAACCTTTATTAACATCAAGAAAAAACTTTGGGTTTCACTCGCGATCGCTGTGCTTTCGCTTTGTTTTGTGCCCATTAACGTCTCCGCCGCTGTCAGGCGACATCCTCCGCGACAGCATCATCTATCGCGGAAGCCGTCGCCGAAGCTGAGGTTTGGCCGGAACGGAGAGTTCAAGATACTTCAAGTGGCGGACATGCACTACGCTGATGGTAAAACGGCACCGTGTGAAGATGTGTTGCCTAGTCAAGTTGATGGTTGCTCTGACCTTAACACGACCGCGTTTATCCACCGCATGATTGAAGCTGAGAAACCCAATTTCATCGTTTTCACTGGTAAAGCTAATGAACTATTTTTTTTTTTTTGGTTTGAATAAATTGAAGCTATTTGTGGGAAAATTTTGAACTTTATGATATGAAAGTGTGAAAATTTTAATCTTTAATTTAGTAATTGTTTAGTTAACATACAGGTAAAGCAAGCTTGCTTTTTGTTTATATGGTGGCTTTCAAGAGGACATTGGCTAATACCCTGAATTTTCTTCTTGCTAGACATTGACCAAAACCCTAAATTTTGAACTTTATGAGATGAAAATGTGAAAATTTAGTCTTTAATTTAGTAATTGTTTTGTTAACATACAAGTAGAGCAAGCTTGCTTTTGTTTATATGGTGGCTTTGATGTTGTTTATTGTGATATGCAACTGTTATGCATGTATGTTTAGGGGATAACATCTATGGATTCGATTCCAAGGATTCGGCGAAATCAATGGATGCAGCATTTGCCCCTGCAATTGCTGCTAGAATTCCATGGGCTGCTGTTTTGGGGAACCATGACCAAGAAGGCACGTTATCGAGGGAAGGCGTTATGAAACACATTGTTGGATTGAATCATACTTTGTCTCAATTCAATCCTTCTGAATTACATGTTATTGATGGTTTTGGCAACTATAACCTAGAGGTCGGTGGAGTTGAAGGATCTGGTTTTGTAAACAAATCTATTCTCAATCTCTACTTCCTTGACAGTGGAGATTACTCAACGGTTCCAGCTATCCCGGGTTATGGTTGGATTAAACCCTCTCAACAGTTATGGTTTCAACGTACTTCTGCAAAGCTTCGGGTATGAACCACATTTCATTCTCGTTTGGATGCCATCTTTCGTGCCTAGTGAATTGTTTTATTTGTACTGCAGAGAGCTTACATTAGCCCACCAAACGCTCAGAAATCATCTGCACCTGGACTTGTTTATTTTCACATACCGTTGCCTGAAGTTGCAAGTTTTGATTCAACAAACTTCACTGGGGTGAGACAAGAAGGCATCGGCTCTGCTTCCGTGAACTCGGGTTTCTTCACAACTTTGGTAGAAGCTGGGGATGTGAAGGCTGTATTTACGGGTCATGATCACATCAACGATTTTTGTGGCCAATTGACCGGTATACAACTGTGTTATGGTGGTGGTTTTGGATACCATGCTTATGGGAAAGCTGGATGGTCTAGGAGAGCTAGGGTGGTGGTAGCGTCTTTAGAGAAGACTGAGGGAGGAGGTTGGGGTACTGTCAAGTCAATTAAGACATGGAAGCGCCTTGATGATAAACATCTCACTGCCATTGACTGGGAGGTCCTTTGGATCAAGAAACATACTGGTAAAGTCGAGTAACTTTGGTCACTCTTACATATAAGGTTAGAAAGCTATTTAAGAACGTTATGACCGTGAATTGTAGACATTAGCCAACTAAACAGGACCGCGACCGAACTTGACCGACTGCTGTTGCAAGGCTAATTAATCTTGATGGTCTTTCTTTAGGATTTTGTCTCCTATTATCCTTGAATTTGAAACATAATAGGCAAAAGTTAAAGGGAGCTCATCGAATAACGGGGATATGTCTCGAACTTGCATGTTTTTAAGATCGTAGATTGTAGATGTCATTTCATTTTATATCCGAATGAGCAGCAATATTGGTGAAATGACAGTAAAAGTACCATGGAGGCTCATGTATTGCATATTGCCCCTTTTACTAAAAATATAACAAATTAGTCCCTGAACATTAGATCAAATAGCAAACTGGTCCTTTTTGTTTAAAGTTTCATCCATTTTTACTGTTACACGTGTATTTCATGCTGACATAAAAGGACCAGTTTTTAACAGTAAAAATGGTTAAAATTTGGAACAAAAGGATCAATTTGTTCTTTGATCTAACGTTCAGGGACAAATTTGCTCATTTTTTAGTAGAGAGGGCAAAATGCAATCTGACTCCTACTACAAGAATCTCCTTAGTACTTTTTCCGGGAAATGACTCATGTTCATCAATTTCGAACTGTACTTGTATGTACTTTTGGAATAAAAAAACACAGGGTGATTAGTGCATTAGATGATATGAATTTTTAGGAATAAACAAAATGATGTTTTTTAAGTTTGGTCCTTTTGAGTCCTGAAACGATTTCACATCTCACAACATTAGTGTAATGATTCTCCGTCTTGTGCTTTAGTTCCCGTTCCTTCTTATACAAGTATGCAATTCATGCATGACGTATCTATGTTAAACCCGACCTCGAGTTATATGCATATTGAATTCATTTGCTTGTTTTGGAAGTTGATACGGAAGTCATATCTGGTTTGGCAATTGGCATCGTTACAGGTACTCGTAGAAAGAAACATATCAATGGCAGTACTGCTTGAACTTCAGGAACGGACCAACTGACAGTATTATTACATTAATGTCTCGGAATATTTTGATCTCGACTGGCTTTCAAGTTTTGGACTACTATGCAACAAGGAGTTTAGCTTGTGTAAAATGGTTTACAGACTTGAAGGATTTGCAGCAAATGGCGCTGTGCTGGTTTCTAATAATCCTACTGTGATTGTATACATATGAAACATCACTTTACAAATTCTATTTTTGTTTTTAAAAAAAATATTTTTTGGGTAGAAAATAAGGGAAATCTTATGTTAGAATGTGTCTTTTGAAAGTATAAATAATTTTTGTTTGGCTTTTTCTTCAATTGTCGTTCTTTTTTTTTTCCATAATGAATAAACTTATAAATATTATTAGTTCAAAATTTTACATGGTAAAATTATCATGTTGGTCATTGTATTAGAAATTAGATTGTATTTTGCTTTTTTTACTTAAAAAATGTGTAAATTAGTCTTTGTACATTAGATAAAATAATAAATTGATATTTTAGTCAAAAATTCCATTAATTTCTATCGTTATAAATTGATCGTTTTATGTCAGGATGAAATACACATGGTATGTCAACTGTCATTATTTGATTATTCAGCTAGTGAAGTTAGTTTTTAATAGTATAAATGGATAGAATTTTTAATAAAAAGGGATCATTTTGCTTTTTGATCTAACATGGAAGGATTGTTTTGCACTTTTTTTAATAGAGAGATAAATTGCAATATGATTCTTGGTATAGGGATCTTCATGATATTTTTACCCATTTTATATGAAAGAAATTAGAAAAAGTCCGCAATTTAACAATTTACATAAATGGATTATAGAAAAGAAGTAACTCAAGTACAAGGATCAAATTTTGACAAATTAAAATGGGAGGACTAACTTGTGAATAATACACGGCCACTCCGTTCCACATTTTAGCCTTCTTTCTCCTCTTCTTTTGGTTTCTGTGCAGCACAGAACCCTAATTTCTCAACGCGAGTACCTGGTCAGAAGTCATGAGCACGCCATCAACAGCGGCAAACAGGCCCCGTTCGGAAGCAATTGGCCGGGCGTGATGCCGGCTTGGTGAATTGTGCGCAGATACCTCCGCTCCTAATCGGCGATGGTAAATCCATCGGAAAGGTAACTAATATGAATTATATGATTGATTACATTTACATAAGCTAAAGGTTTAAGATAGGTATTGAAAGAGGAATGAATTTGATGGAGATCATGAGTTTGTTAGCAATTAAATCCAATTAGGGCTGCAATGCAAATGCAAATGCAATTTTTCTGCTAGTGCTATCTTATCTTAGGAATTGATTATGTTAGTAAATTCTTTTTCTTAATTAAGAACAAGGATTTAGGGTTTTCATTCTATTTCTCAGATCAAAAAGAAAAACAAAATAGGGCTACTTTTGTGCTGATCAATTAAGTATCACATTCGAGTTGACTCAAGCCGAGTCGATTTGAGTTGAGGCCAATATGGGAGTATATGCAGTTGCAATCTGCCTCTTCTTCTCCCTCTCGGTTGTGTTGTGTCTCCGCATCCCTAACCTCTCTTCAGACATAGAAAAAGACACAATCTTATCATCAGTATGCCACCCCGGAAATCAGCCCGATCCTCGCACTCTCAGATCTGATCAGTTAACTGTTCTCATCAATGGCTATTCCGAGTCCCGCATCCCTCTGCTTCAGTCCATTGCTGCCTCTTACACAGCATCTCCGGTGGTATCCTCTGTGCTGGTTCTCTGGGGTAACCCCTCCACCTCACCCCTTACTCTTTCTCAATTGGCATACAATCTGTCGGTTTCATCCTGGGGCAATGCTGCCATCTCTCTCATGCCTCAATCGTCAAGCAGCTTGAACGCCCGGTTCCTGCCGAGGTCGTTGATTGGTACACGTGCTGTTCTGGTGTGCGATGATGACGTGGAAGTGGATTTGAAAACGGTGGAATTCACGTTCAGGATGTGGAAGGGGAATCCAGATCGATTAATTGGGATATTCGTGAGATCGCATGATATAGATATGACAAGGAAGGAGTGGATTTATACGGTGCATCCGAACAAGTATTCTATAGTGCTCACCAAGTTCATGATGATGAAGAGGGAGTATTTGTTCAAGTACAGTTGCGGAGGAGGTTCCCCCATGCGTGAGATGAGGAAGATGGTTGATGAGATGCGGAATTGCGAGGATATTCTGATGAACTTCGTGGTGGCAGAGGAGACGAATACAGGACCTTTAATGGTGGGAGCGGAAAGGGCCAGAGATTGGGGAGACCCAAGAAATGAAGATAGCGATGGCGATGGCTTAAGACTAGTAAGAGACGTGGGGTTGAGCAGTAGGAAAGCAGAGCATCGGAAGAGGAGAGGGGAATGTATAACTGAGTTCCATAGAGTTTTCGGAAGGATGCCGCTCCGGTACAGTTATGGTAAGTTAGTATCTTCTGTCGGAGAACAAGGCCTTTGTAAGAAAGGCTCCAATTTGGTGCTGTGTGACCTTTGAATTCATCTTTTGTTTGTCTCTTTACAATGAAATACAGTGTAGTATAGGATAGTGTGAGAATACTCGTCATGGTGATACAGTTACAGTAAAACAAACTAATAATCAACATTGAGTACCTTAGATTGTTAAGAAATTATATTTCATTTTTTAAATCCTATGATCAGCAATTCAGCTTCATAAAACTTTCCTGATAATATAATTTTTGGTTACTGAGCTTAAGAACTAGGTCCATTTTGATATTTGTACTTTTCCTTATCCTGTTTGGCACTTGAACTTGTCAGCAAAATTGATTTTGGTTATTGAATTTGCATATTATAAGTTTGATGATGTGGCTAGCACTTTAAGATTTAGCCACATCATTATTTGAAAATTTAAAAATTTATATAAATTTTTAGGTGATAACAGGATACAATTTTAGAGTGTTACATATAGTGTTCTAATAACAAAACTAGTGGATGAACTATTCAGATCACTAGTTTGTGATTTGATCCATTCAACTGCTAGACAAATAATAATTAAAAATTCATAAAATAAAATAAATTATTAAACCATTCAATCTGTTTAACTACATGCTTTTGTTCCAATTTTCAAAATTTATCGATTTCGAGTAATTTTCGATTCAATTGGTTCAAATATCTTGTTTGGATCAATATATCAATCAATTTTCAGTCTAATCGGTCTGATTGATTAATCTAGTCATGTTTTAAGAACACTGATTGCATTATCAAATTTTGACAGAATCCAAATTCAAAATTAAAATGGATTTTGTTGTGAAGTTTAGGAGGCAAAGTGAACAAAAAAAAAAAGAAGCATCAAAGTGAACTTAGTTACCAAATTCTACCTATCAATTTGAATTTGATACTGAAGATTAATCTAAATCTAAATACAATTTAATCTGATTTGATGTAAAAAAATTAATAATTCGAAATTTCCAACTTTCCCTGAAATTGAGCAAGACTTTAAAAGATCCAAAACCCAAATGATCTAAACTACTCAATGAACTGAATTTAAAATGATTCTAAATTACGGATTAAGTTTTAATTTAATTGACATGAGTATTAATGTCAATGCAGGAAGCCATGTATTCGAATGCGCTGAAACATATTATCTTCCTATTTATGGGTTAAGGGAGTTATGAGTAGTTCTAAATATTTCAAGTATGATGAGAATGTATAATAAAATTGTTCAAAAAAATGATTCTAAAACTTGAAATGATCTAAATCTAAAATGAGGACTCGAAAAACTCTATTGATAACCTCGAATGGATTAATTCAAAATAATTCGAATGTGAAAACTCTTTTTAAACTCGCCTAATTGACAGATGTAATACTAATGCTAAATGATTTGGTAGCAAAGAAGAATTAGTAATGGATGAATATAAATAAAGTAGATGTAATGCTAATGCTTGTGGAATAAAATCATGTGCACAACAATTAAATAATCTCTATTAGTAGTTTTAAAAAGTTTAACTTGCCCACAAATAATATTTTTAATTATCTTATAATTGCATTTATATATTTAATTATTTTAATCTATTATTAAATATTTAAACAAACATGCTTCTGCTGAAAAGTAGATGCAATCGATTTGGGCCTAGGGAATGATTATGAAAAAAAAATACCATTAATTTGAGATATTCTTTTTTAAGGTTTCAACTTAAATTTATTGTTAATTAAATAATTGAATACAATTTTTTTTTTTACTTGTGGCTAATCGTTGGATATTCAATGATGAACTGTGGGATCCTTGACGGCTTGATGGTATTACATAACAGGATTTGGGAAAAAATGTTGATTTGGATGAATAGCCCGGAGGTTATTCAGGCCAGTTAGGTAATTTTTTTAAGATAATCTAATTTTGCACTTATCAGACGTATTAAACAGTTATTATCGATGATGGTATAATGAAAAATGATACATACTCCTCGAAAAAAAAATATAAAGATTGATTGTATTGTTAAATTGGTTTTTAACAAGGATGAAAGCTTACAGTTGTTTGTAGAAAACCCGTTACTTATTAATAGTTTAATATAAATATTGTATTGTCTATCGTTTTCACCAAAAAAAAATTGTGTTTGCAAGTGAATTAAATTAACGCAATATTAACAAGAAAGCGTAATAAAATATATGGTTAAAATATGTTTTAAGTCCTTATATTATGTTTAAATTTAGAGTTTAATTTATTTACTTTTATTTTTAAGAATTTAATTTTTTTATGAAAGTTCAATTGTTAACACCATTAAAATTCGTAAATCAAATTCAAATCCATTACAATTTAATTGCTATTAAGTAATTTTTTTTATTTTAAAATATCACATCAATCATTTTACCGGAAAAATTTTAACAGTATTAAAAATTTGATTTGATTTTAAATTCGAAAAATATAGAGATTAATTTTTAAAAAATAAAAAATATGAGGATTAAATTAAAAATATAGGAAGAATGCAGGGACTTGGAGAAAATTTTAACCTAAAACAATTTTTTTTTTAAAAAAAATTAAAAGTCATGTGGACGTTACGTTAATTAACCGACTTTTATTTGCCTCCTTAAAAAACTCGTCTCAATTTGGGGATTAGGGTTAGGGTTCGAAAAATTAACTGCAGCAGTTCTTTCTGATCTCATCCACATGCCGTGCTTCACGGCAACTCCGTTCTACCTCTTGACCCTGTTTCTCCTCTTTTTTTATTTCTCTCCACAGATTGCACAATCTTCTCCAGATAATTCAAGATCTATCCGTTTACCTTCCGATGGATTCACCATCGCCGACGATAACGAAGGCGTCTGCGCTCGATTCACCAAGCCGGCATCGTGTCCGGTCACTTGCTTCCGAACGGAGCCCGTTTGTGGCGTCGACGGCGTAACATATTGGTGCGGTTGCGCGGAGGCCTACTGTGCCGGCACTCGCGTGGCGAAATCAGGATTTTGTGAAGTTGGAAATGGAGGTAGCGCGTCGGTTCCTGGTCAAGCGTTGCTTTTGGTTCACATTGTTTGGCTGATCTTGCTCGGTTTCTTTGTACTGTGTGGTCTTTTCTAATCATTCAAAAGGTGAGATGTTTTGTGTTTGATTTTTAAAATTGATTCGATCTGTATTTCTTTTGTCTACTATTTGTAAACCAAATTCATTGGATTATGTACCAATTTGATTCCATTTTAGAAAAATCTTTATCCATTTCATAGAGGAAATCCCTGAATTCATCGATAATTAGAGCCTTTTTCTTTTGGAAAAAACAAATCATTGGAGGGGGTAGAGAGCATCGTCTTTACTGGTACTGATGGAGTTGAAATTCCAAAAAGATTTAGAATTTCATGTTGGAAATCAAGCAATGGACATAGAAATCCGCACATTTTTCATAACCCTTTTAGTTTTTTTTTTTTGAAGAATAATCCTTTGAATGATTGAAGCCAACTTCCACGGTTATCCAGAATTTGCCCCAAATGTTCAAAAATAGATAAAAGGCATAAAGAGGGTTATTCCCAAAATAGCTAGTGGTAGCAAGTCACTTATCGAATGTATATGTGGATTGAGTTTTAATTTAATTGGTATCGTAATTATTGTAATAATCAAGCGATAAAAATTGTATTACCTTTATAAGAATTGAGAAATTGGTTTAATTTACAAATTACAAACATTGAAAAGTTATAGTAGAGGAACTAACTTTTTATTTTTAATAAAGTAAATGGATGATATTTATAATTAAATTTTTTGAAAATTTGCTTATTTAGGAACCCTTGATAGGTTCGGTCTTGTGGAGGTGAGGAAAATAATAGTTAAGGGGTTTGATTTTACTCTTTTTTTTTTTAATTTAATGAGAGTCCAATATGATTCTAAAAAAATTGTTTATTTTTTTGAACAATTTTATTATAAGTTTTTGATTATATTTTGTTTTTTTTTACACAAGTTTTAGAAATATTCACAGTCCCTTTTCAATCCATAAATAGGAGGATAATACGTTTTAATGCATTCAAACTCACATTGTCCTGCATTGACAATAATATCCTATGCCTATTTTCCATATATGTAGTACAAATAGATGGAGTTTGCTCTCAAAAATATAGCCATTCCTACCCCTCACGTCAATCCCACGAGCCTCTTATACATTCTTATTCGATCACGACGAGAGGCAAGGAAAAAAAAAAAAACCCTCACATTGGGTTTAGGGATAATCAGGGTCGAACTGATGACTTCAACCACATCAATGTGACATTCTACCGCTGAGTTATATCCCTTCTCTGCCCTCATCAAAAAATAGATTTGACTAATCCTAAGTCAAAAGATCGAGAAACTCAATAACACCATTATTTTTGAACAACTTGAAGTCAGACTTTTCTTTCGTACGATTACAGATACGAAAATAATAGAAAAAGATAATTCAATTGTCATATGCTTCTATTGAAAATAGAGTTAACTACGATGAATTAAGACTCAATCTGCAAAATTGGAAACATTTTAATTGGATACTTAAAAGTACCAACATCATATCCAATAGTCAATTCTCATTTTGCCTCGCGATGTTAAATTTTACACCTTTTAGCCGAATTGAAAGTCATGGTTCTTTTTTTCTCTTTATAGGAGAACAAAATAATAGGCATCTGATTACTTGGAACGTAGGTAATTTAAAAATATTTCTTTTTTTGCTAATTTTTTCTTCTAAGACTTGACATAATGTTCTCAGCTCAGCTCTACTCCCTCCCTCCCTTTTGTAAATTACCCAGTCAATCTTTTGTATCTTTGGAGTTGGATGCCACACACAACAAACCGATGCTCAGTCTTGTCTGTCACCACTTTCATAGATGCTTAATGACTCAAATTTTGTATTATACCACCCTAAGAAAATAGGGTTTGAAGCTCCGGAGAATATTTCTCGGAGTTCGAATCTTGTAAAATGATCGGTTGACACTAACATGCAAGTAACAAGTTACTATAGTACTTGACATAATTCAAAGGACAAGATTAACAAAGAGTTTGGAGATAATATGATCGGAATAAAATCACTTATTCCATCCTATCACTTGTAAGGAATGGTTTTTATTCGTCTGCAATGACCCTCTAATGTAAATATTTAGGTATAATATTAGAGATTACATGCAAAGAATAGGTAAAAATACTATATAGACCCTTATACAAGGAGCTGGAATATATCGAGGAGCAAGTTATATGTTAAAAATTTCATTTATTTATACTATTAAAAATTGATCCCTATATTTCAAAATGAGTTACGTGCATCAGCCACACCAGTTTTTAACATTAAAAATAAATGGTGTTCTAAAGCAGAAACTTCGGGTGCCCTCATAGTTCTTCCTTTGTACGCCCCCACTGGTACAAAACGACTCACAATCCATCGTCCTCTCGAAAGACATTAACAACACTAGCAATGAATCTCTCTAAAAAGTCTAAAACTCTTTGATGATGCATGAACTTTTTCTTCTTGATTCTCATCATCTCTTACTGTTCAAAAAGGTAATAAGGAGAAAGCTCAAGAACAGAATAAAATGAAGAAAAAAAAAAAGTTTGGCAAAGCTAATTGGAATATCAAAACAATTCATATTTCAATTTCAGAGTAGAGAGACCCCTATAAAAACTGGCAAACACCGAATTACAATCTTCAAAGCTCAAAATTTTTCTCACAAATATTGTACAAGATGAACAGCCGCCAACAATGGAAGGCTGTGACTGCAATGGTGGCTATAAACTTTGCCATGGCTATAACAAATGTGCTTGTCAAAAAGGTTCTTGATAATGGTGTTAGCCATATAATCATCTTAATGTACCGTCAAGCAATTTCAGCTGTATTTTTGGCACCAATTGCCTACTTTTGGGAAAGGTAACATTTTCGGTACAATTACGGTTAGAAGTAAATCATTGTCAACTCACACACCGTACTAAAAGGCTTTTTTTTAGCTTTCTTGCAGGCAAAGTAGACCGAAGCTCACAGCTCGAATTTTATGCCAGCTTTTTTTTAATGCTCTTATAGGGTTTGTAGCTTGTAAAAATCCTTCAATGGCTTTTTATGAAATTTTCATAAATTTATTAAGAAACTTATAGTAAATGTTGGTCTACAGGGCAACACTCTCTCAATATTTTTTCCTTTTGGGACTTGAATACACATCTGCAACTTTCTCATGTGCATTCCTTAATATGGTTCCTGCAATTACCTTCATATTGACTCTACCATTTGGGTAAAAAGTCTTGAACACCAAGTGTATTAAACTCGGTCCGGTACGGCTAGGTTTTAAGTCTTTGATATCATACATTTTACAGGTTAGAGAAAGTGAATATCAAAAACAAGTCTGGGATCGCAAAGCTTGTGGGCACGATGGTTTGCATCGGCGGAGCTATGGTGCTGACGCTTTACAAAGGGAAAACGTTAGTCAGGTCGGATTCAGAGACCGCGGTTCACGCTGTGAACCACGTTAAGAAAGAGAGATGGGGCATCGGTTCGATATTCCTAACCACGGGTACCGTCTTTTGGTCATCATGGTTCCTAGTGCAAGCCAGTATAGGAAGGACATATCCATGCCAATATTCTAGTACTGCATTCTTGTCCTTTTTCAGTGCAATTCAATCAGCCATTATAAGTTTGATAACAGAGAGGGATTTCACAAGATGGGTCTTGAAGGAGAAACTCGAACTCGTAACGGTCGCATACATAGTAAGTATCGGTCTTTTTGCGATGTTTTCCGATTCTTGGTTTCATGATCTCAGTCTTAGATTGTTTCATTGTATAGGGAATGGTGGGATCTGGATTGTGCTATGTGGGAATGTCTTGGTGTGTGAAACAGAAGGGTCCACTTTTCACTTCAGCTTTCACACCCTTGGTGCAAATATTTGTAGCCATTTTTGATTTCTCTGTTCTACATGGACAAATCTACCTTGGAAGGTTTACCCCTATCTGCCCCTTCTGTTAATTGCTGGTTCTGTATGGCTTCTAACATGTTTTTATTGGCTATGAACATTGAACAGTGCCATTGGATCTGTCTTTGTTGTGATTGGTTTATATGTGCTGCTATGGGGCAGAAACTGTGAGGCTAAAGAAGAAGCTCAAAACCTGAAACAGACACAAATGGAGGAACAAGACTGTAATGGAACACCAAAAGTCTAACCAATTCCAACTTTACTTGTTCAACAAGCAAATGTTGCATTGAAATAAATATATTTGTGGAATTTATATATATGTAAGCTATTTATTTTGGTTTACTTTACCGAGAATAGATTGTATGAAACTGTAATTTCACATATTCTTATCCCTTTCCAATGACAAATCACATTTTTCCTCTGATTTTTAACATTTTCAGTTGGATTTGAATTTTTTCAGAGGAAAAAATTTGATTTTGTCATTCTCCTATTAAAATTTGATATTGGGTAAATCAATTTTTCTTTAAAAAATCAAAAAAATTTAATTTCTATCAATTTCAAAAGTAAGCAACAAAGGATAATGTTTTCCGTCAATTTACATAATTTTGATTGATATAATAAAAAATGAAGCCCTCGTATTTACATCTTCTATTAAGTTGATTTTGATTTTAAAAAATATTTCAAAAAATGTATAAATTTTTAAAAATAAAAAAGAATATATAGGAAAACTATATATATATAATAGATAGAATGTGTAAATTTTAAGAGCTAAATTTGTTATTATATCAATTAAAAATATATAAAATTAACGAAAAATATTAATGTTGTGATTAATTGTACTTACATGTTCACTTCCAAAATTGGCATGAATTAAATTACTCTGTTTTTTTAAAGGAATCGAAAGTTTTTTTACCCTAATTTTTCATTATTAAAACATGAATTTAAGCTCGATTTCAATTTAATAATAAAAAGCCAACAACCAAACTAACATAACTCAAACTCGAAATAACCCAACAAATAATCTTAAGACACCCAAATCGAAAAAATCTGACCAAAAAATTTGATTTAAATAGAAAATCATACAAAATTATAAAATCCAAATTCAAACTAATAGAAAATAAGAAAATTGAACATATCCTACCCAAAATAAGCCCAATATATATTACTATTAGGCTTTGATCCACTATCAATATATATATATATATATATATATAATCACAAATTGTCCATTGAATCTTAATTTTATTAGGCTTTGATCCACCATCAATATATATATAATAATCACAAATTGTCCATTAAATTTTAATTTGGTTGGCATTAACATTATTGTCAATATAAGAGGGCATGAATTCGAGCGTGCTGAAGCGTGTTTATTCTCCTATTTAAGAGTTGATGCTTCAATTGTGCTGTATATAAATTTTTATTTTATTGGTCTCTCGTTAGTTAATTATTAAATTATGCATTAATAGAAAAAGAAAAGCGTATGCATGTGGGAATTTTTTTTTTGATAATTAAAGAGGCATTATAATGCTTTATTCTTGATGAAGACTTGTTAACTGTATCCTGTAACAACAAATTTCTAACATATGGACTTAGGACATCTATAGTACGGATATCCACATCTGAAGTAGCACAATTTTTCGCAAGCTAATCGAGTTCTCTTTTGACGAATTGGAACCGCACCATATCGAAATTTCTGGTCTCTTCCTTTATTTATCGTACAATTGTTGGCGAAGTAGATCCACCCAGTGCCTCTGTAATTAACTGTACTGCCACCATACAATCGCTTTCAATCACTACCTTCTCATACCCACATAAGTTTGCTACTTCCGCATTCAGCGCCGAACCTCGCCCTACGAATTTTTGAAACCCCGCAATCCACCTTCCATCTGAATCGCGCAAAACTCCACCCACGGCAGGCCAGTCACCATTTGCACTAGCTGCACCATCAGTGTTAGCCTTGACCCATTCCTTCTCGGGTGGACACCAACCTTTCCTCACGCAATGGGGCACTTTATGCATGTGGGAATTTAGATGAACTTTTGTCTTACTAAATATTCTGAAATCTTTTTCATTTATGGATTGTTAAATTTCGTCGGTTATCCCCGATGCTAATTACTATACTATAAGAGAACAACATATGACAGCAAAAAAAAGGTGCTTCTATTGATTTATTCTTGTATAAAATAAGATTAAATAACTGGGTTTAATTAGTGGAATTTGTAAGTATATATCTTTTTTGAAAATATGTATTCACATTACTGCAGATGAGCTGAGTATATATATATATATATTCTTACACTTTGACTAGACGCTCTTTTTCGTCATTTGGTTGCATGATTGGCTTAGAGCTTATATCAAGCTTTTTGAGCATGGCCATTAAATCCGCTAGCATGCTGGTTCGAAGAAAGGGATTGAATCGATTAAATTGCATATTGTTTGCAACTAATAAAAATAGTAAAATTAAGTTTTTAATGTTTTTGGGCTAAAATTCTTGGCCTATATTCTCTTTTTTTTTCTTCAGATTTTTTAAAAAATGGATCGATCAGATAAAAAAATTAATAGTTTGATTAGTTTGATTATTGGTTTAATTTTGAAAATTTTGTTTCTAACTCTAGTTTTCAGGTAGTAGATTGATTCTTTCAACTCTAGTTTTTTGTTTTGGGTAGAATTAACCTATCTTCTATATCCGTTTTAGAGTCCCTAGTAATTAATATTTGTGGGATTTGTGATTGTTTTTCTTAACAATATCATTTACAAGATCTAAACCTAAATTCTCTTATTGAGATTGCAATATGTCTTCACATTACATTCAATACTCAAGTTCTCTCCCCCTTTGCACCTATCACTCAGATTTTTCATTAAAATTAATGTGCCATACAACTGCGCCCTCCATGCACCATTCTGTTGAGGAAGGAAATGTGAAAGAAACAATTACAAAATGCATCAAAGTTATTCTATTGAAGGATGAATAAAACAAAGCATAAATTCCTATATTTATAGGCTTACAAAAAAAACTACCTTAACACAAAAATAGTTAACAACTTATTCAATTAAACTAAAAATCTGGAACTAACAAAGATTTTACCAAGATATTTGGAACTAAACAACCCACTACTTTCAATTAATCTTTAACACTCTCCCTTAATTCAAAGTTACAAACACCAAGTAGACTTCTAAAATAGTTGAACTTCTCCTTTGATAAAGCCTTTGTTAACACATCTGCTAGCTGCTCTTGTTGCAATACTCCAAAGATATATCCTCTTTTGCTACCAAATCACGAATGAAATGATAACGAATATCGATATGTTTTGTTCTACTATGAAATGTTGGATTCTTTTGTCATGGAGATAGTTGATTTGTTGTCACAAAATATCTTTATTGCACATTTCTGCTCTAGTTGAAGATCGGCTAACATTCTCCTTAGCCAAATAGCTTGACAAGCTGCTGTAGTTGCTGCTACATACTCAGCCTCTGAGGTTGACAATGCTGTTGTAGCTTGCTTCTTCGAACTCCAAGTGATCACTCCTGAACCTAGAGTGAAAACGTTTGCTGATACACTTCTTTTATCATCTAAAGAACTTGCTGAATCACTGTCTGTGAATCTACACAATCTGAAATTTGAAGTTTTTGAGTAATAAATGCCATATTTCAAAGTTCCAATAATGTACCGCAAGACCCCTTTTGTTGCTCCATAATGAACCTTCGAAGGTTGCTGCATAAGTCTAGAAATAACACCAATAGAAAATGCAATATCAGGTCTAGCGTAAGTCAAATAAATTAAACCTCCAACCAAGCTTCTGAACCTCCTTGTATCTGCCATTTCTTCTCCATCTTCTAGCTGCAATTTCTCATTGATATTAATGGGTGTAGCTACAGGTTTGCAGTTAAGCATGCCAAATTTACTGAGAAGATCCTTGGCATATTTTCTTTGTGAGATAAAAATTCCATCTTCAGCTTGATGAACTTCAAGACCAAGGAAATAATGCAATAAACCCATATCCGGCATCTCGAATTCATTCATCATTTGAAACTTAAACTCATCAATAAGAAGGTTAGAGGAACTAGTATAAATGATATCATCAACGTAAAGACAAACAATGATGAAATCATTTTTACCTTTCTTTTTCACATATAAGGTAGGCTCATTCTCACTTCTCATGTACCCTTTCTTCTAAAAATACCCATTGATCTTGCTGTACCATGCATGAGGGGCCTGCTTCAATCCGTACAGTGCCTTTTTCAACTTGTACACCTTTGTTTTGATGTCCTTCTCTATGAAACCTTCTGGTTGTGCTACATAAACCTCCTCTTATAGATCTCCATTGAGGAATGCTGATTTGACATCAAAATGATAAACAGGCCATTGCAGTTGTGCAGCCAATGCTAGAACAAGCCTCACTGTTTCGAACCGAGCTACCAGAGAGAAGGTTTCTTCAAAATCAACACCATATTGTTGCGCATAACCTTTTGCCACAAGATGAGCTTTGTGCTTTAAGATGCTTCCATCTGTACCAAATTTTGTCTTGAACACCCACTTCAAACTAATTGCATTTTTGTCTTCTGGCAAGTCGACCATCTCCCAAGTTCCATTCTTTTCGATGGATTTCATCTCCTCCATCATCTCCTTTTGCCATTCTTCCTTATCAGCAGCTTCTTCATAATACAAAGGATCTGAAACAACTAGAGCAAATTGACAGGATGCATAAGTGTCATCAGTATATTTCGGATTCGGCTTTCTGACCCTTGCTGATCTCCTTAGTGAAATTGGTTCTTCAGAATATTCTTCAAGTGTTATAGATGTTGCTGTTGCCAACTCTTGTTTTTCATCTAGAGAATCTTCAATGGGAAAAGAAATCTCCTGTTGTACCTATTCTACGGTCATATCCCAACTTACATTTTCGTCAAACACTACATCTCTTCTACTTGAAAATTTTCCACTATGAGGGTTATATAATCTATATGCTTTGGATTGAGTATAATACCCAATAAAAATACATCTATCAGATTTTTCATCAAACTTTTTACGAGCATGAGAATTTACCAAAGCATAAGCAACACACCCAAAAATTCTTAAATGTCTTACATTGGATTTCCTACCACACCAAGCTTCATATGGAGTTTTGTTCATAACAACCCTCGTTAGCGAGAGATTCAGTAGATAGACTGATGTTGCCACAGCTTCTGCCCAAAACTGATTTGAGAGTCTCCTTGCTTCACTACAGCAAAACAGGTTATTAGCAGCATTTTTAATGGCGTTTGGACAGAAAACGCCGTAAAAGGTAAAGCAATAGCGGCGTTTCTACATAAACGTCGTAAAAGGTAGAGCAATAGTGGTGCTTATGGGAAAGCGCCGCTAAAGGTCAGAGCAATAACGGTGCTTATGTAAAAGTGCCGGTAAAGGCCAGAGCAATAGCGGTACTTACGAGCAAGCGCCGCTAAAGGTCAGAGCAATAGCGGCGCCTATGGGAAAATGCTGCTAAAGGTCAGAGCAATAGCGACGCTTATGGGAAAGCGCCGCTAAAGGTCAAAGCAATAGCGGAGCTTATGGGCAAGCGCCGCTAAAGGTCAGAGCAATAGCGGTGCTTATGGGTAAGCGCCGCTAAAGGTCGGAGCAATAGCGACGCTTATGGGCAAGCGTCGCTATTGGGTGCTTTTGTGCAAGTGCCGCTAAAGGTCAGAGCAATAGCGGCGCTTATGTGAAAGCGCCGCTAAAGGTCAGAGCATTAGCGGGGCTTATTTGAAAAACGCCGCTAATTTATTTACCTTTTATATTAAATTAAATTAAATTAACTAAAAAAATTAAATTATTTTGCTTTTATGTTTTCCCAAAATCCTTTCTTTCCCCCAAATCCTTAAACCCTTTCTCTTCCAATAAACTAAACCCTAACCAACTCCAAGTGCCGAGCCACCAACTCACCTTGAACAATGGCACGTCATCATGGCTCCGACCCTGAAACCAGACAATAGGTCAGTTTTTTTTAGGAATTAAAAACCCACCATTGATGAACGAAAATCTTTTCAATGAAGTTGAAAAGCACAAGCCTTCGTACACAAAATTTGCAGAACTATACATGAGTGAGCTAGTGTATTTGATAGCAGCTAGACAAAGATACAAAGGGTTTTTGTATATGATGCAAAGATTTGGAGATGGGTGCTTTAGATTTGTGCCTGCTTTGGATATTCTGCTAATGCTGCTCACTCATCAGGTACAGTATCTTTTTTAACAACTTTGATATTTAATTATATTATCATCTATTTTAGATTCTCCAGGTTTGACATAATTTTCATTGTTTTTGGGTTTAATTGTTTTTAAATATTACATCTACCCAACTGTTTTAGATTTTCGATTTCATTTTCGAATTTAATTCGATTTCATTTCCAAACTACTATTTTAGATATTGGTATCTTGGTCAACTTTATGTCAATTTTATTAGCTGGTCAAGCTTTTATGTCTAAACAGTGTCAAGCCTTGCGAGATCTTTATGCCTGCATTGATTATTGATATGATCTTCTCAAGTTTTTAAATTTTGTTGACTATAATTTATTTTCTTTCTTTGTTAGTCATGTTTATAACACCAACTACGAGAAGCTATCTTATTTTACTTTTAATTGTATTTGTACTGAAATAAGAGACTTTTTTCTATTAAAAAAAGGAGGAGACTTTTGGAAAAGCTCTTTTATTAATTTGTTTGCTTCATAAGTCTGAAGGGTTCAAACTATGCCATTTTTTAAAGGACTTTTGTTTATCAAGTAATTTGCTTTTTAGGCGTATTTTATATTTATGGCTAAATCTGGTGTGGTATTTACCGAAGCCTTTTCCAATCCACGCAAAAAAATTGGGTTATGATGCTTTAAGTTCACAGGTGAGTTGATTAGCTTTCTTAAGTATCTTATGGAACTTAAATTACTATATACTCTGTTGTTGCAGTAAAGTATTAAATAATCATTACTGAAAAGTGAATTGGATCTGTTAATAAATTTCTCATTGTCTTGGCAAATTTTCCTCTTTTTTCAGGTATCCTTATATGGAAGTGGTTCTCAATTTAAGTCAATCATGAGCTTTATACTGTCTCGTTCAATTTTATACTGTCACAAAGGATGAACTGACACACATAAAACCATTAGCTAAGTTTTTGACTTTTAAATCAATTGTGTTTTTGACTTTGTGGCAAGGTGTAGCTATTGCCCTTTTTTATGCTCTTGGTCTGTTCAAAAGCAAAATTGCTGAAGGCTTGGAGTTGAAGTCAAGTGTCCAAGACTTTTTCATTTGTATAGAGGTAGATGTCTTCAACACTCTTATTTAATATTAGTTCGCAGTTATTTACTAAGGGTGAAAAAATTAACCTGTGTATGTAAACCGGAACAATATGCTTGTTAGTTAATCTAAATAAAAAAAGCTTGTAAATTCTACAGGTCTTTTTCTAGTATGAAAGTTTGACATGTCATGCAGTTTAGCATTTCTTGTTATCTTTCTAGTATGAACAATTATTCTCTCATGTTGAGCTTCAAGATTTATTTGTTTAAGTTTTTTCTTGTATGAAAACCATCAAGTTATTTGTTTCTTAAGCATCTCTTTTATGCTATGCAAGGAAACAATATCCGTCCACTGTGGGGTACGGCTTAACTATTCATGCATCCTCGTTACATGCATGGTGCTGCTACAAGGTAATCATCTACATTGTTCTGACCCTTAATCTGATGTTTTGCAGATATCTATTGTATATCATGCATGTATGTACGTATGCATGCATGCATATAGAAGAAGGTGATTAGTTTGTCCATCGATGAACTTAACGCTTGTCTGTTTGTTTTACAGCTCTAAACTGGGTGTATATGTATATGCTGCAGCTCAAGTCAAGAAAGCCATGAAGGTGAGTGTTTAACCATTTATAACAACAAAAGGGAGCTGTGTATTTTTTACCTTTAATTTTTTTTAAATTGCTTTTTAAAAAAAATCTCTCCATGGTTGAACTGTGTATATAAAAGGTATCTCAAAGACTGTAAGGTCAGACCAATATATGTTTATATGCTTATTTAACTTCGTGCTTATTACGGTGAAGTTTAGAGTTTAAGATTCAGGACTCATTTGCATGTCAGATTTGAGTATGATTTTGCATTATCTTATTTATTAGGAAATAGTTCGATTAAATGTTTTCTCTCGAACTTTCTTCATTTACTAGCCATTGACATAAACTAATTCATAATATTGTATGAATCAAATCTAACCAAATCAAATTTGAAAATGATTATATTGTTTATGTTGTTGCAGGAACTTGTAGAGATGATATTCAACTCTGTGCAATAAGAGGGACCTTGCAATTTAGCATTAGGAATAATTGATGATGTTTTTTATTTTTCTTTTTGTTTCAATTTTGTTAAGAATATTTTTCTTTTTTGGTAATTCGAGTGTAATTGAATTATTAGATTTTTGGATATTTAGTTGCTTGTGAAATGCAATTTTAGCTTGTCACATGTTTCAAATTATATATATGTATTTACATATTCTAGCTTTGCAAGACTTTATCACTAACACTTAAAAGAGTCTATCTTTCAAGAAATTTATGAAGGTTTGAGTAAAAATTTAATTGAAAATGAATATGAATTTACAAAAAAAATATTGAAAATTCGGGTTTTATATGAATTAAAATAAGTTGGTAAATTTTGTTAATATTAGTGGCGTTTGTAGGAAAAATGCCACTAAAGACCATATTCTTTAACGGCGTTTGCAGGAAAAGTGTCGCTAAAGATCATGGTCTTTAGCGGCGTTTATGGGAAAAGCGTCGCTAAAGACCATGTTCTTTAGCGGCGTTTGTAGGAAAAGCACCGCTAAAGATCATGTTCTTTAGCGGCGTTTGTGGAAAGGCGTCGCTAAAGACCATGTTCTTTAGTGGCATTTATGAGATAAGCGTCGCTAAAGATCATGATCTATAGCGGAGTTTTTCCTCATAAACGCCGCGATTTTTAGCGGCGTTATCTTTAGCGGCATTTTTTGTGGCGCTTTATGTTTTAGCGGCACTTATAAGCGCTGCTAAAAACCTGTTTTCCTGTAGTGCTTGTAACATGCTTCTCGCCATCTCCACAACAGTTCGGTTCTTCCTCTAAGTGATACCGTTAGGCTCTGGAGTGTTAGGAATTGTTAACTCCTTGCGAATGCCATTATCTTCACAAAAAAGATTGAACTCTTTGGACATGAACTCTCCTCCTCGATCCGTGCAAAGAACTTTGATACGACAGCTGCTTTGGTTCTCTACCATAGCCTTGAATTTCTGAAACTTTTCATAAGCTTCTGACTTGTTTTCCAGAAAATACACCCAACTCATGCAGCTATAATCATCAGTGAACAACAAGAAGCAACGACTCCCACCCAAAGACTCGGTTTGCATAGGATCACATAGATCAGTATGAATTAATTCTAAACATTCAGTAGCTCTCCATGCTTTTTCAACAGGAAATAACTTCCTAGTTTGCTTTCCATAAATGCACCCCTCACATAAACCAAGAGAGCTAATTTTTGGTAGTCCAAAAACCATACCTTTATTACTTAGCAATTTCAAGCCTTTAATATTGAGATGTCCATACCTCAAATGCCATAGCTTCGAGTCATCCTTTGTAGTTGCAACAAGAACAAAGTTCTCCGTGTTTGAAACATCTAACGGAAACATCTTGTTTGGAGTCATATGGACATGGACTTGTTTGCCTGACTTTTTATTTTTGATGATACATGCATCGTTATCAAATATAAATCATTATCAAATATGACAGAATATCCACCAGCCATTAGTTGTCCAACACTCAATAAATTGTATCCTAAATCAGGAACGAATTGAACATTGTCCAAAATTTTTCCTTCTCCATGGCTAGTAAAAAATTTCACCGTGCCTTTTCCTTTAACTTGCTTCTCCCTTTTGTTCCCAAGCTGCACCTTTATCTTTTGTGACTCATCAAGCTCTTTGAATAAGGATTTGATGCCTGTTATATGATTTGAACAATCGCTGTCCACAAACCACAAATCACTTGACTTTTGGTTAGCATCAATACAAGCCATAAAAAGCTTGTTTTCCTCATTACTTTCTGCTGCAAGGTTAATTTTTTGATCCTTATACCAACAATCAGCTTTTATATGCCCATATCTGTTGCAATGATAACATTGTATGCCATATTTTATGTTACCTTACTCATTGTATTGCCTCTGTCCATTATTCCTTCCTCTGTCTCTGCCTTTACCATAACCACGGCCACGACCGCCACGAAATCCTCCTCTTCCTCGATCGTTGTTAGTTGAATAATCATTGTCGCCTTGATTTGTGAATGTCTCCTTCACTTGAAATGCTTGCGCTTCGCACTTTTCTGCTGATCTGATGATTTTTGCCTCATGAGACTGAAAAGACCCATCAGTTCATCAATGGAGAAAACTGATAGATCTTTGGATTCTTCTATTGCAGCCACAACATGATCAAGTTTTACCGTCAAGCTTTGCAAAACTTTTGCTACAATTATCTTGTCTGAAATTTGTTCGCCGTAAGAGCGCAATTGGCCGACTATTGTCCTTGTTCGTGATAAAAAATCAGCAATTGATTCACCATTCTTCATCATCAAGGTTTCAAAATCACGTTATAGTGATCGCAATTTCACCACTATAACCTTCGAATCACCTTGATACTCTTTCTGCAAAATTGACCACGCTTCATTCGATGTGGTTGCTGCAGCAATTCATGAGAAAATAGAGTCATGAATCGTTTACTGGATAATGAACAATGCCTTAGCATTGTTTTTCTTGGTTTCTTTCAACCTCTTTTCTTGTTCTTCATCAGGTTCAAGTATGTCAACAAACCCGTACTCGACCAAGTCCCACAGCTCTTGTAATCTAAGCAATGTCTTCACCTTGATGCTCCACCACTCATATTTCTCACCATTGAAAATGGGTATGAGTGATTGATAGGATGAAACACTAGTTGATGCCATTCCTAAGAACACACACTTTCTTCTCTCGTGTTTCCCAAAGACCCAAAAAAAATGTGCTTCTCTTAAATACCCAGTGGACCCAACCTAACTTTCACTCAATTGCCTAAAAGATCGAACCTAGCTCTAATGCCAAAATTTTTGAGGAAGGAAACGTGAAAGAAACAATTACAAAATGCATCAAAGTTATTCTATTGAAGGATGAATAAAACAAAGCATAAATACCTATATTTATAGGTTTACAAAGAAACTACCTTAACACAAAAATAGCTAACAACTTATTCAATTAAACTAAAAATCTAGAACTAACAAATATTCTACCAAAATATTTGGAACTAAACAACCCACTACTTTGGATTAATCTTCAACACATTCTTGATGCTATATTGTAAAGGAGTTTGTTGTTATAATCACTTTAGTTGCATGCATTTCTCTTCATGTAGAATCATGGACAATCACCTTGAGCTAGTACTATATATTATAAATATGTGATTGAATTTTACAATTAGTCTTATATTATATGTTACGTGTAAATTGTGGTCTAAATGTTATTAAGTTATATTGTTATGATGTTCGCCTGGAAAATACGAGAACCTAAATAATGCTAGACATGAGACAAAATCCTAAAAACAAATCTAAAATTAACTCAAACCTCCAAATTAAAATTTAACACCTAAAATTTACTAACAACTAAAAATATCTCAAGATCACAAGTATAAATCAATACATACACAAAACAAATCATGAAGTGAAAAATAATGACAATAATAATAACACATTAAATAAATAAAACAATCATAACAAAAATGAATAGTAAAAATAAGAATAACCATAACTCTAGCAATACCAACAAAATGATGATAATAAATTACCCAAAAAAGCTAAATTGTTAATATGTGCATATTTTTTAAATTGGTCAAATAGATCGTTTTTTTCAAGATTTAAAGAAATAGATCGATTTTGAAGAGCTAGATGTGCTTTCACACTCACATTCTCTCCTTGTTCATCAATTTTTTAGGGTTTTTCTAGGATTAAGGTTTTTTTGTTTAAGAATTAGGATTTTGAAAGTGAAATTGTGAAGGTTTATAGGTAGATTTGAGGGGTCGGAGATGCGATAATACATCTCAGAACACATACATTTCATACGTCATACGGAGATAGAACCATTACCTCAAAAACCTATCTTATGTAAGTCAAATTTCGGGGTGATAGTGCTTGATATTGTCATGGGTTTAAGTCTAAGTAGAGGTCCAGTCGGCGGCCGTGATACGATCACAGGTTCAAGTATAATTGGGGGTCAGTTGACGGTCGTTATGCAGTCACAAGTTCTTGTAACACCCTACTGTTAGTTATAATTAAGATAAAGGTTTAATATTGAAATTAATGGAAATTAAGAGGATGTTTTGTAATAAAAATACTTAAGTTGGGTAAGAAGGTTAATTAAAAAGGATAAATATACCATGACTTGAGATAGTGGATATTGGTCTGTTAGCATAATGGTAATTGTAACAAATTTATTGGGGTATAATAGTAATTAAATAAATGAGGAAAAGTGGGTTAAGAAGAAAAAGGCCATTAAAATAAGAATTTTTTTTCTCTTAACTTTCTTTCTTTGTGGGTGGATGCATGTAAGTTCACTTGTCATGTTTGCTTTCCCTAGGGCCCCTAATACGTTTATAACACTGAGAGGCTGAATACATGCTAGGGCAATTACTTATACTGCCTTTTCATTTTTGGATGGCAATTATATGTTTCTTTTTCGTTCTTTTGTGGCCTTGGTTAGAAATGTGAGTTTTTGGACATGGTTTTTGAGTTTTAATGCCTGTTTGGTTGCCAAAAAAATGGAAGATGTAGGGCATTTTTATCGAGGAGTTACAAATTTTAATTTCAGGAGAAGTTGTTGTAGTTCTTTTATTTTTGCTTTTTAAAAAGCTACAAGCTTTCTTATGTAAATCTTTTCTGTTTTTATCTTTAATTTGGTTCCCTACATTTCTAATTAGTAGTGGAATTGTGTTTGTACTTCGCTTGTAGTATTTGGTCTGGTTGCTTCTTAAGCTTATCTTTTAACGTTTGGAGTCCATTGAGCTTTACATGGTAGTTTTTGATGTTCGTTTTTTTTAATGGAGGTAGCCCTTTCATTTTCTGTTGATGGCTGCTAACCATTATTCCATATTTGTATTTTTTTTAGTCTACCAGACTGTCAGCTTCTTATATATGTTTTTTTAATTTAGTGATTAAGGAATCAAACTTTAATTTGGCTTCACAAATTTGAAGATTGTACTGTTTCATATTGAGTAATGAGGATGCAACCTACATTGATAAGGAATCAAGGAAAAATGGTGCCATTAATAAAAATAAATAAATGTTTTTTGCTATGTGAATTATATTGAACATTTTGGATTGTTCAAATGAGTTAAATACAAAGAATTAATGAAAGATTTGAATTGTTATATATATTGATATGCATATTTGGTGGCTGGAAATAAATAAATAAATGCTTTTTGCCATGTGAATTATATTGAACATTTTGGATTATTGGAATGAGTTGAATACAAAGGATTAATGAAATATTTGAATTGTTATATATAGAGAGCAAGAAACGAGTAGAACAGATATTAGACGAGGAAAGGAGAAGGTTATAGAATAGTCAACTACGGCTTAAACAACAATTGTACTTCGGTAAGTTCGTATTCCCGAATTTATTATTTTCATTAATTACTATCTAAACTCAATTATGTTTAAATGTTATAGAACTTTTGTCTCATGTATGACATAATTTGTGTATATGTGAATAAATAGTAATGGATATTGAAATAATAAAAGGGTAGAATTGATTTGTTGATAGTGAGTATGAATTGAATAAATTATGGAAACGATCTATTAAATGTTTGTCAGTTTAACTGACTAGAGCGAGGTTCACTCTTGCGGTTTATCCACTAGGCACTGGGTGCCATAACCGTCAGTTTATCTGACTAGCGTTGGGCGCAAACTGTTGGTTAATCCAACCAAAGCTGGGCTCAAATATCGCGGTTTATCCGCTAGGCACTGGGTGTCATAACCGTCAGTTTATCTAACTAGCGCTACGCACAAACCGTTGGTTAATCCAACCAGAGCTGGGCTCACATATTGCTATTTATCCGCTAGGCATTGGGTGCCATAACCGTCAGTTTATCCGACTAGCATTGAGCGCAAACCGTTGGATAATCCAACTAGAGCTAGGCTCACATACCGTGGTATATCCGATAGGCACCGGGTGCAATGAATTGACGGGAAACAAATAGAAAGTTTCGATGAAACCTTTGTGGTAAGAACGTATAAACTATTAAGGAAGAATGACGAATGAGTACTATTGTATATAAAGTACCTACAAAGTCATGTGTGATTATAATGCTATTTAAATTTGAAAGAAGTGATTTTGTTTGAATTGTATTAAAGATATTCAAAATTAAGTTTATTCGTTTGGATTATTTGACTTGTGTTTATTATAGCAATGAGAATTTAACTAATGTGAAGTATCTTCTCATGATTCAGGTTAGGCATCTATTAGATTTGGACTTAGCAACTCGCAAAAATCCCGTACTCAAAGTTGATGATATTCTCTTTTGATATTTTGGCATGAACCTAGGACAATGTAAGTGTCTAGAAATCCTTAGGTTATAAATATGACTTGTTTGGAATTTAGCTTGAAATGTGGTGAATGATATAATAACTTTGAATATTTTGTTGTTATGTATATCAATATATAAATAGGTAAATATATATAATGTGTTATGGTATGAAGTGTGTATGAATTTATAAGGTAATTATTTGGTGAATGGATGAGAGGTGAGATAGTTAATTTATGTGTTTAAATAAGTTAGTGCATTTAGAAGAGCATATGGTTAGGTATAAGTACTATGATATTGATTGGTTTTTTTTCATTTTGTTGATGGTTAAAATGCAAGTTAGTATATGTTGAATATACATGAATGACTAAATTTGCTTGATTAATTAATAATGGAATTTAAATTGGTTGTGAGCGTATTATTTGCTTAAATATTGATTGTTATGAAGGTATATTATTTGAATGATTTAGTAATACTTTGAAACTCCACTCCGGCGACGGATATGAGTTTCGGGTGTTATAGTTCAAACTTTTTGGATACCTACAAATGATGCCTTATATATACAATAAATAAGATTGAGGCCATAATCATAGGAAAAAACGAAGGGCTTCCGGTGTAAACAACGTAATTTTTTCTCTAAAATCGATATCTTTAAACTTTTATTCTTATTTGAAGGCTGACACCGAGGTGGACACAATAAAGCTCTCAGGCAGGGAGTGAATGTTCCGGCGGAGAAGAGGTTAAACTCAGGTTGACGCAACAACGGTTGTAGTTATTAATAGATTGTTTAATAACAACAACCATTGCCGATCCAAAAGGAGCATCACCTTTACTCCACCGTCACAGTTGCTGCCTGTCTAAGAGTCTTTCTACATCCACAGTGGTGCCGACCTTCGGATAAGAAAAAAGGTTAAAGATACTAGTTGTGTGGAAATGGAGAAAAAAATTATGTCAATTACAGAAGGAAGCCCCACAGTTTTCCCATATGATTATGCCTTCAAACTTTTGTATGTTATTTATAAGGTAACATCTCTAGGTATCCAAAAAGTTTGAGCTCATGTCTGCATAACGACCGTCAACTAGCTCCCCTGTTATACTTTGATCCATGACTTCATAACGACCATCGATCGAGACTTTTACGTAGACTTCCACCCATGATTGTATAAAACTAAATCACTCCAAAATCCGACTTCCACAAGATAGATTTCTGAGGTAATGGCCTTATCTCGGCTTTATATATGAAATGTGTGTGTGTCTCGAAGAGATATCGTAGCATTGATGACTCAAGAAAACCCCAAGCAGGAAATTTTATCATCGATGAAAATTTTAACACTAAAGTGGGAAAGAAAATCGAGAGAGAGAAATATTGTAAAGTGGAGGGATGACGGTCGGGAGAGATGATGGGTTTAGGGATGATGGAGTACGGAGGGAAAACCCAATTGGGCAAGAAGGGTGAGATTAAAAAGAAAAAAAACTCGTGGTTGAAAATGCATCGCAGAAGGAGCTTAAAATTAAATATATATATATATATATATTTTTTTTTTTTTGGTGCCGACACTGTCATGACTGACACCGGTATGTATTTTTTCATTCTCCTTTTGCAAAATACGTGTATTTCTCGAGGTAGAAAAAAATATTTTTTATAGGTGTTGGTGTCCCTATTGCCAACATCGGTATCGTATTTGAATTTTTTTGTCAAGTTTTATTTTGGAGTCGAGCTTCTCTTTGTCGGCACAAGAAAAAAAAATTGATTGTTTTTCAAAAAAAAATGATTTAAATGGGGAGCATGGAGAAAGCATAAAGAAAAAAGAAAATTAAAAAAAGGAAAAGAAAAACTTATTATGATTTACTTATTTTAGAAAATGAAAAGTAAAAAACATTTGAGAAAATAAAAAAGGCTTGGGAAGAAGAGAAGAAGAGAAGAAGAGGAGAGAAATTGACAATTTTTTAATAAATAAAAAAAATTAAATGGTTGCTGACTTTTGCAAACTACAGTAAATAATTATTTTTTTTGAAAAATTAAAATCTCTTTAATTTATTATTAGCAGTTGTATATTTATCATCTCTTTTTTTAAGACAGTTATATATTTAGTCAAACCAAATCAATGAGTTTTATTATAGCTTTTCATGTAGCATGCATATAGGACAAATGTACAAAATTGAGAATAACACATTAATATAACTCACCATTTAAAAATACCATAATTTGTTTTACTGTTAATAATAAATTAAAGACAAAATCAACTTAAAATAATAATAATAATTAGTAAATCCTATATACAATTATATCCATATCCCAATTTGTTTCTCTTCCTCCTTTCTTCCCAAGTCTTTTTCATTTTCACTAAGTGTTTTTGGCTTTTCATTTTTTAAAGCAGGTAAACTCTTTTTTAATTTTCTTCTTTCTTTTTTCTTTTTCCATTCTCTTATCTATATAATTTTTTTTTCCAAAAAAAATCAATTTTTTCAGTGTCGGCAAAGAGAAGCACAACACCAAAATAAAACCTTACAAAAAAAAAATCAAATACAATACCGGGCCGACAATAGGGACGCTGAAACCTATTAAAATTTTTTTTCTACCTCGGGAAATACACATATTTTATAAAAGGAGAATGGAAAAATACATACCAGTGCCGATCATGACAGTGTCAGCCATCCGAGTGCCGTCACGATTGACACTGTAAATTTTAGGTCATTTTCATTATAATTTTTAAATTTGATTCATTTTCGTAGATATTTATATTTTTTGGATTAGTTGAATAAAAATACCCCTAGTTGTCATTGACAAATAGCAAATGGCCCTTAAGCTGTGTGAGAAGTGGGATTCCAACGGGCCCAATAGAACAAACTTCAAACAGAAAATGGACCTTGACCAAAGATTGGGCTTTGGGTTAAAAACAAATTTAAAATGGGATTGAATTGAAAATCAAGTTTAAAAATGATTTTGGGCTTCATATTTAAAACAAAAAACTTGGACCACCTCTAATTGGGCCTGAAAGTAATAGAAATTAGTTTGACTATCAAGACAAATTTGAAATTTGTTCTGGATATGGAGAAATTTTAAAATTTGTGATCATCATCCACCTTCTTAACGGAGTATAAAATGCGAAGGATTAGTTACTGAATTCGCTCTGGTAGATGATATTGAGAAATAAAAAAATTGATAACCCTAATGGGACCAAAATTAATAAAAAAAAATCCACTTTTATCTTTTTATACATAAAAATTTCGACACCAAAACCTCCACAAAAGGTTCAACTAAAATTCAATTGATGGTTCCAAAGTTGATTTGGCACAAGATTTAGAAATTTATTCTAATCCCAAAATTTAAATACAAGGCATGGGTATTATTGTCAATGCAAGAAAATGTGAATTCGAGTGTGCTGAAACATATTATCCTCTTATTTAGTGGTTGAGGAGGGGCTATGAGTAGTAGGGGTAAGCATTCGATTGAATCAAGTCGAGTCGAGTAAAAAAAATTCGAGTTAATCTAGTTGACGAGTCTTATTTTATCATCCTAACTCAATTTAAAAAATTTTCAAATCGAGTCGAGTAAAATGAAGTTCGAGTCGAATCGAATCGAGTGAAATTATTTGAGTTAAATTAAAAAATTAAACATGTCAAATTAAAATATTATTATTGTATAACTAATTCCATGTTAGAGCACATCAATTTGAAATCATATATATTTGAAAACTTTTTCAAAGCAAAATAAAAAAAATATTAGAAATTTTTTATTTTTTTTAAATTTCTTAAATATTTTTTTTATTTTTTTCAATTTTTATAATTTTTTTTAAAAAAAATTAATTTTGGAATTTTTATAAATATTTTAAATTTTTTGTAACTTTTGTTGAGAGAGGCTAATTTGCTCATTTTCAAACTTGACAGGGGTCAAAATAGTATTTACGCCAATATAGTAGTCGAATTGTAAAATTCAACTTGATTAGAACTCAAAACTCAAACTACTTATTCGAGTTGACTCGAATAATTCGAATAACTCGATCTGATTAACTCAAAATTCAAAATTTTTTGAATCGAATTTTACTCATCCCTAATGAATAGTTCTAAGAATTATATCAAAAACACATATATAATCACAACCTATAATAAAATTAAACATTACACACCTAAATTTAAATTTCAACATTACACACCTCTTGCAGCTGCTCCCTCAAATTAAAATAGAAAAAAATATATAAATAATTTAAAGCTTCCAAAAAATAAAATAAAAAATTTCCCATATTAGACATGAGAGTGAAAACCAGAAAAGAAAGAAGAGAGTTTAATTAATGTTGATACTTCATCAACTTTGTAGGTTGCACATGTGGTTTCTTTATCATTATCATCAATTATGCCTATTAAACCCTATATAGGGTGTGGGGGGGGGGGGATTTCAATTTTCAATGTCTTCTTTTTCTTTATGACTGTGGTTTAGGAATCTTTGTGATTGAAATTAATGAATCTTTTTTTAACAATAATTTCACCCATAAATGTTATATCTTTAATCCTTTTTATATATAAAACCTTTTCATTTTTATATAATGGTACTACTACACTATTATACATTACCCACTCACTCTACAATTCGGGTATTACCTCATTCTATCTCTTTTTAATAATTTAATATCACGTCAATTTTTTTTAAAATTTCAGTATTTTTAATTGAATTTAATTTTTTTAAGAGAAAAATATATACACATTAGGAAAAACTAAGTTTCCTAGGAAGCATCTCACTGTGCATCACTGCGGGGGTGTTCATGAAGGGCTTAGAGGGGTGTCTATGTATATATATATATAGTGGCAAAAAGTACACACCATTGCAATGTGATCATCTCAAAATACACGCCTAAGTTGAATATATATCTTAATATGATTAAAATATTTTTTATGCTCGTTTTACGATCCATGAATATTATAATTTTTTCAGGATTGTAATTATCTCTCCTACCATTACATCCTATATTTGTTGATATTTCCTTTTAACCAATGTATCACAGTATTAGTATAATAAACTATATGCTGAACCAACATAAAATGAATATCCATCAAAAGGGTTCTCCAGCTCTCCCCTTTCTCTAGGCCAATGGCATCTATTGTATATATATCCCTTAAATATGAAAAACAACAACAGAAGAATATTTTTAGCAGATTTATCCTACAAGAAAAACGTTAGGTTCTCCAAAATATAAATCCATTTTTTTAACAAACATAATTATTGATTGCAAAGTGCTATGATACTCATTATTATCGACTCACCGACCCACTAGTCCGTCGAGTCTTGACCCACATTCTGTATGGCTTTGCACATGCGTAATATGGGCAAAACCAATATGGGAACGCATATTATGTAATATGGGGTTCACCTACACATTGTGAGAACCTTGTGTTTGCGAACCCACTTCGAATATACACGTGTTAATTTTAAGGTAGGATATGTGTCATCATACATGGAAACTAACCTAACATTCACATCTATGAATAATGACCGTATCATATAAATATACAAAATTAACTCATTTGAAAGAATACACAGAAAAACACTGAACGTGTTACATTATAAGAATTTTGGTTTCTTAGGTTTTAAATGATCATCTTCATATAAATCAAGCCACAAGCTTCTATTTTTCTCTAAATAGGTTACCCTACATACTAGAGAATTTATACCATTCTAAATCTATATATAATGCCAACATGGCCAACTATATATATACATATCTTTATTATATATGCATGATTCAGAATCTCAGAAACATCAGAATAATACATGCAGAGAAGTTTTGTCAACTGAATCAGTGCATTTACACCATAAATATACTACAAAAAGACCTGTGAAATTACTCATCAATGCATAGGCAAGCATCAATATATATACACATCTAATAGAACAGTGATTATGTAGTACTATGCACAGAAAGCTGTATACGTAGCTCGAAAAGCAATATTTATGTACGTCTATGTGTGTATATATACACATTAAAGCAGACATATGCAATTATCTTACACTGACATATGGGATAGATATCAGAAGATTATATTTATATATGTGTGTATGAATGAAGGCAATTCAACTAACAAGGACAAAAATAAATATATCTCTGAAGCCACCAATTACCAATTCAGTATGTATGCCAAGAAAATCAGATATCTTCATGAGCTACTAGTGCATTTGAATGCCTATAAATTGCTTATATAACCCATCCATATGCCTAGAACTAACCATAGTCCTTCCCCAACCTTTAAATAGGAGGATAATACGCTTCAGCATATTCAAAACCCATGTCAATCGAGCTAAGATTCAATCTACATTTTTTTTTATTAGTTTGGTTCAACAAATTATTAGTTTTCAACCTATGTCATGTCTTGTGATGAACTATATTTGACGTCAAAGTAAGCTATATTTGGGTTGTTGAGCAAAAATTTAAGTAATGCAAGTTATTTGTCATTAGACCAATGACTAGTGAACCTATCGTCTGTTTTTAATTAATATAATTATTAGATTCACTGACAATTAATATTTCATGCTCATATATGAATTTTAAAAAATATATATATATTGAAACAAAGCTATCTTACAAATATTGGGTGCGAAAAAAAAACTCGGTCTCAATAGTGAAATTTAAACTCTTTGAATAAGAGATTAATTTTCATAAATCATAAATCGTAAAATAAACAAAATGAATACCTTAATAAAAAAACACCAATTATCAAGAATTACCAAGAAAATATGAGATGAAATGATATGTTGGTTCAAATTATAACAATAAGAATACAGATAATACCTTTTTCACAGTGCTACAACTTTCTTGTTGCGTTACCTGCAAGCCTGAAGCATAGTTGTTCTGCAGCAACAAAGCCTAGAGTCTATCTCTCTCTCTCTCTCTCTATATATATAAACCTAACATGGAGAAATGAAAGAGAGAGAGAAAAAAAGCAAAGAAATATCCTTTTTTTAGACTATAGATTCATCAGCTACCCATGCATAACAGCACAAGTAAATGCTGTCAGTCAGGAAAGAGAGAAGCAAAGAGAGTGACAGAATATATATATGTATATGTATATATATACATGTATAGAGCAAACAGGGGAAAAGCCATGGATGCAATTTTCTGTATATATAAAATATATAATAATATACACAATTTTCAACTCTTCATATGTTGCACCTTGTTGCATCTTTAGCATTTCACAGATCCCAAACCTTAACTAACTAATGTACTGAAATAATAAATAAAATTAAAAAAAAACTTCATATTGATGAAATGAAATCTTATCTTTCGACCCTTTTCTCGAAATCCAGTGCCTGTCATGATTTTAACGACAAGACAGGAAAAAAAAAAGGGGGGGGGGGAATGGAACCGTACTGTGAGTTTATCTTCATTCATCAGAGCTCCAAATCAATGGATAAGGATGATTTTCCCTTGTTTGGATATTCAGTTTGTGTATTGGACAGTGGGATAGATGAGGAAGATTCATCTTGTGTCGGATTTGGACAGTCCATGTTCACACCAAACAACCTTAGCCTTTTAGCTGCTGTTTTGTTGTTGTTAGCTTCAATAACTGGTACTGAATCAATCACCATTGGCTCTCCTCGTAATGCCCCAATTTGATAATACTGTGACATATTGCTGTAAGTAATTGCCTGCTGCTGGTGCTGGTGTTGGAAGTGATGGTGATGGCGGTGATTGTAAGGGTAAATGCTGTAATTCAACCGATGTAAAGGTTGATAGTTTCGTGACATACATATGGGTTCCCACCGGACCGGTTGAAGGAAGTTGAACTGATTTCGGAGCTGAATATGTGCGAACGGTGACGGATCGAGCGCATTAGGCCGGAGTTTCCAATCGATGTACAACCGGTCTTTAACCGACTCCCCAACTCCGCGTTGAAACGATACCGTATCACCGGCGACGAGCTTTTTTTCCTTTACGAAACGGCTCCAACCTTTAGTCATCACATAACTCTGGCTACTATTCCAATACGAGTACCGGAACCGCCATGTCTTGCCGTTCCGATCTTCGAAATTCAATAGCAACCCTTTCTCGATCGAGGAAGAGTCGAGTGGGAAGTACTTCTCGGCATGTTGCTTTGGTACAACAAGACGGTTGAGCTTGCCAACATCGCTCGGTGTTACAACTTTGTCGAACATGTGTTCTTTTTCAACAGACTCATAACTGCTTTCTTCATGATCATTGTTCTTGTTATTTCCGAGGGACAAATCCATGACCAAGTCTTGTTTCTTGTCGAAATCAAAACCAGACTGCTGTTGGGTTTTGTTATGATCTTGTCGAGAATCAAAGGTTCCAAGCGACAAATGAACAGCAGCAGCAGCAACAGCATCTTTGTACTTTGAAGAAACAGAAGATGAAGAAGAGGATGAAAATGGGAAGTTGTTGCTTGAAATTTCTCTTATCACCACCACTTCTTCATCATCTTCCTCTTGATCTTCATTGTTACAATAATACCCTTTTTCTTCTTCTTCCACAAAGTTCATCATAATTTAAATGAAAAAAAAAACCCCACAAAATAAAGTTGGTTCCTAAAGGAAATATATAATTTAAAACTAAAAATCAAGAAACTGACCTTCAAAAAAAAAAAAAACTGGTTTCTTCACAGAAAACCCTAAGCAAGACAAATTAAGAGCATGGAAGAATCTACAAGAACAGGTTGTTTCTAGCTTCTTTTTTTTGGTTTTTGACATAGCATTTGGCTTACAAACCAAGCAAAAGAACCCCCATTTTTTTTTTTCTTTTGTGTGTGTGCCAATTTGCATTAGGTTGAAGCCTATAATTCTTTGCTTTTTTTTAGGTTCCTAATGAGAGAGAGAGAGAGAGAGAGAGAGAGAGATAAGGTAAATGCTTCAACGTAGGGGACCCATGAATGATCTGTTTTTTTTTTTTTACTCATGTGAGAGCTTGTCCTTTTTTCATAAATTTTTTTGGGTTTTTTTTTTTTTGAATCACTCTATAATCATCTCCTCTAAGACCTCTCAGAATCAGACTTTTGTACCACAAAAGTCATTGCTGATTTTCCCCGATTCCTATATATTACTGCTGCTGCCCTTGTTGTTTGGTTACTTTGATTTTATTAATTGGTTATAGGGGAAGAAGCTAGTGGAGGAAGAAAAGGAGAGATTGAGTTAGGTTCCGAGTTTTGACTTTGGGTGGCATTGATTGTGTGCTGTTGTTGGCTATTGCTGTTGGTCCTGTCAATGGAGGATCAAAAAAAAGTGATGGAGAGATTGAAACCAAGCCGACCTTCCTGCAGTTTCTTACTCTAACTAGTGGACATTGTCAAACTAAAACAAAAAGAAAAGATTCCTCTATCTGCAAAGCTAACCCCAAGTTAGAAGTTCATCTTCCCTTTTTCAACCCCTCAACTTTTTTTTTTTACACCTATAAATATATATTCGATGAATTAAATCAGTACAAAGTATAGTGGATGAAGAATTGAATAATATTCATATATGACATACGCACACAAAAAGAAAGAAATTCATATTTACGCATAATAAAATTTGAACCTAAATCTTAAATATTAAGGATCTCAAGCCTTCAATTTTTCAACTCGAATTACTTGACTTAAATTTCTCCTCAACTTCGTGTTAATAAAGTATTGCTAAAAATTCTCAAAATTGTGCTTTTAAAATGTCCAATAGTTTTGATAATATGACAAATTACATTCGTCTATCAAATGTAATCTAAGCTGCAATTGGAGTTGCATCTACCTCATGTAACTGGTACTAATAGATTTGTGTAATTCGGAGTTTGATTATTTTGATTTTAGGTCATTTCAAGTTACTTATTTAAATCATTTTGGATTTCAATCATTTAGAGCTCACGTTATTTTTTTAATTTAAATCATTTTCGTATTTGGATTTGGTGGATTAAAATTGTTCGACTTTTTATATTAGGTTGAATCGATATTCAAAATAATCAAATCTAATTTTCAAGCTTGGACCAAAATTGATATGTCCAATTTTAACCTTTTCTTGCTCATTCTATAGATAGGACGAGTTAGTATCATCCTTCAATCAAGTTTCAACCCGTAGTTGCCAAAAACCTTTTTTACAAAATAATAAACATTACTTTAGGGATATTTTTATCATTTCAAATCATGCAAAATCTAAAACGCTCTTGATGAGATTCAAAACACCGTAATTTTCAATATTTTTATCATTTCAACTAAAGATTAAATCAAGTTTTTAATAATTATATTTAGATCTTTAAACCATCACCATTCTATTGAAAATTTTGGTAGTCTCATTTTACCTAAATCATAGGTAGGTTAGCTTTAGATTTATTTTAGCTTAAATTTTATGATATATTACAATTACTAGTTGGATTGTATTTATTTCAAATTATAGTTAATTAAGATATATTTTGTTTTTGTAACTATAATAGTACTTGTAAGTTGTAACCTAAAAATATATATGTAATTTGTATATATATGTTTAATTAACAAACCATAAAGTCCATTTTTTAAATATTTATATAAACTTTTATAAGTTCTGAAAAATTTTTATTTTTTAAAAATAATTTTGTAATTTCATAAATGCATGATATTAGAAATTTAAAAAAAAAAAAAGAAATTATTTGTTTAAAGTAGAGGTGCTCATGGATCGGATCGGGTCTAAGCATGATATTAACATACTTTATGTTTGTTGAAGCCCAGCCCGACTTAAAATCTAGGCCTAAAATTTTGCCAAAACCTGTTCATATTTACAAAAAACTAACTCAAGTCCATTTTAGGTCCACCCATATTACTTTTAAAGTTTTTTTAAAAAATATTTATTTTATTTTATTTTAATATTTAATAATTTTATACAATTTTTATTTACTGAAATTTTTATTTAGTTATCTTAACATTATTTTAATGTTTACATTAGAGTAATATTATATATTTAGTATATATTTATTTTTTAAAGTATTCTAAATTACATAATATTAAAAAATATAATATAAAGTATTTTAAACTTAAATCGGGCTGGGTTGAGTCGGGTTTGGGTTTGACTGCTCAAGCTCGAGCCCGACCCATATTTTAAATGGGCTTAATTTTTTTGCTCAAGTTCATTTTTGGGCCTAATATTAATTAAATTAATCTCCTTCTAAATTTTAAAATTTTATTATGTTTCCATATTATTGTTAATGAGATTAACTCGATAACTCATATTTAATATTTGTTTACAAAACATAAATTTCTTTTGATTATATAATATTGAATGTTTCGTACGGAGTTAAAAGCAAAGAAAAATCATTGTAATTAATCAAATTAACTGATTGTTCTTCATTTGGGTAAAGAAGTGATGAAAAATTATGGATTTTGTTTGGAATGGAAGATAAAATAAATTGATTTAATTAATTGTAAAGATTTTTCTTGACTTTTAGCTTAGTATAAAAGACTCAATATTATATAATCAAAAGAAATTTGAGTTTCATGTACGATTAGTAAAATGATTTATTTGAGTTGATTTTTAATTTGAAAACATAAAATAAAATTTGAAAATTTAAAAGGAGACTTAATTAATTAATTTCAAAATTATAGTAACAAATTGGTTGACTCTATTAAAGGATTAATGCTTTTCAATAACTTATATAATTGATTTTCATGTTTTGAAATTTAAAATTCAATATTGAAAAAAAAAAAAATTAGAACTTTTGGCAATTGATAAACAAGTACAATTTGACAGGTTTTCACTTTAATCCTTAATGTTTTTTACCCAATCGATATTAAAAAAATGGATATTTTTTGGATGATCAAAATGAAAGTAACCTATAAGGTGGATGATCAAAATGAAAGTGTGAACATGATGTGGCGTGTACAAGTTAACTATCGATAGAGATTTAACGGTTGAGTGACTAAAATGAAAGCGCCTTAAAAGTTTAGTGATGAAATTGTAAAGATTTCATTTTGAGTGACCAAAATGAAAGCGCCATACAAGTTGGATGACCAATTAGAAGTTTACCCTAAAATATTCTTCCCGCGTGCCTTTTAGCCTTTAGAATTTAAGAAAACGTGGGATCTAACAAGTCTTTTCAACTCTTCACTTAATTCAGTTATAATATGATTTATTGACTGTGAAAAATAGTATAAACACATAAATTCAAAAATTAAATAAGAATTTTTAAGAGAAAATGTCCATGTATGGAAAATATTTTAATAATTAATTTTTTTACAATATTAATTTGATATAACAAGTAGAACATATTTTAAATTCAAGTCGATCTAATGGTTAGTGTTGAAAATTAGAAAAAAAGGTTGTTCGATTTTTTGTTTATAGATTCGTGACGATTAAAGTTATTTCATCAAAAAAAATTGAAATGTAGAAGAGAAGGGAAATGAGAGCTTTTGATTGGTGTAAATGATGCGAACAGAGAAGGCCATACAACACCGATTTAATAACCCAACAACTTAAACGAAAACTTTCGAATAATTTAATACCCATTTAATAACTTTTTAAAATTAGATGACTAAAACATAAATTTACTAATAAGTTAGTAACTTAGTTTTATGGTGCAGCAACCCCACCTGCCCCAGTTATTGACTTGAGAGCTTGCATGTTAAATATTTTTCACTATTGCATAATCAGCTGTAAGACCCACTGGACCATTTTTTGTACAACAACAACACAATCATGTTTAAACTACCCTGACTCTGCAATATTAATATTTTCAGAAATAAATATTTATTAATGATTTCTAGGTATTATTCTATTTTAAAATTATTATTAAAAAAATAAATAAAAATAAAAAAAGCAGACAAAATGGGACTGTGGATTTTAGATTCAGTCACATGGTTTAACAGATGGAAAGGCAGGCAATCTCAGGGATACTAATTAAAAACAAAAGGTTAAAATGTGATTTTGGTCTATGTACTCTTCATAAATTTGAAGAAGTAAAATTTTGTTGTTTAAAGGTGCAAATAAGAGTACATAATTGCATATTGCATTGATCGGCCCTTAACGAAAATAAAATAATATACATTCGATCTAAGACTTTCGATGTTTAGTAGTCATCATGAATTTTGATTAAATTCGGAGTCAAATCATGTCATTTAAGAACACAAAGCGCTCTCAACATGAGTTATATTCTCACTTGGGTACATGTAATTTTAGTTGTATGGTATAATGATAATTTTAACTTTTAATTTTAATTCGACCTTTTAAATTTAACCATTAATTTTTTTAAAAATGTCAAATCACTTTTTGTTAATAGAAATGCTGATTAAATATTAATTCTTTAATGATGTTGGCATGACAACTCGTGTGATAGTCTACATGTACTTAATGTCAACATAGCACTATATGTCTTTTATACCACGTTAACAAATAATTTAAAAGTATTAAAAAAATTAAAAATTAAAAAAAAAGCGTGTAGTACAAGTTGATTGTCATGCGAGTACCATGTTTAAAAATTTAACCTTTTTTACAAAAAAATAACCTTTTAGTTAATATTTACATTAAAAAAACAACAATTGGACTCTTTTTGAAAAATTTATTGTCAAAAAATATTGAGTCAATTTTAACTCCAAAAAATAAGGGTTAAATTGAAAAAAAATATTGTACATTAAAAGGGCAAAAGTATCATAGAAGACTTTGTATTAGAAGTCAGATTGCATTTTGTCCTCTCTACTAAAAAATGAGCAAATAGTCCCTTTACATTAAATCAAAGAACAAATTAGTCCTTTCTATTAAAAACTTCATCGATTTGTAGTATTAAAAACTAGCATAACAGATAGAATAACCAGACAGAACATATGTATCTTATTATGATATATAAGAACTAATTTTTAACAGTACAATTAAATAAAAATTTTAACAGAAAGATTAATTAATTATATTTTGAATAAAAAAAGTAAAATATAATCTAACAGAAGGTGTAATACTTTTACCCATTAATAGTTGAAGTTGTCATTATAGGTAGTTATACAAGCAAACAGTAGTAAGTAACGTTTACCAATAAAATTTGGGAGGAAATTAATCTCATGAGTTAACATCAAAGCTGAAGAAATATATATAATATATCAGTATATAGGGATGGGTTCAGAGATCTCACTGTGCACAGCCTGCCCATTTTAAGCTTAAAGAAAGCCTATTTGAAAACCCTATTGGGGGACCTCTCTTTCTCTCTTTCATCGTTTATTCAGATGAAAAAAGCTCCTCATCATGCATGCTCCACCGTTTGTAAGCTTAAAAGAAAGCTTTTCTCTTTTACAAATTTCTTTATTACTACTGTCTGCAGGTAAAATTGTTTTTAGAGTTTCAACTGTTGGATTACAGTTTATACATATATAAAGATAGGACGATCTAACAGGGATAGAGGCTGAGGACCACACTGCAGCTATAGGTGTATCCCCACCCACTCATATACACACAAGACACATACTCTTCCCAGGCACCAACCATACCGTGCTGGTTTATCTTGTTTCATAATTCCTTTGCTGGGTCTTTGTCCCCTCCCTTATTACCTTGTCTAGAGAGAGAGATCATCATGTTGTTGTCACTTCTTTTTACTCTTACTTCCCCCTCCATTTCATTGCCATAATGTGGGATTTTCATTCTTCTAATAGGCTAGTTGAGTTTTGGGTTTTTTTTAAAAGACATTCTTAAGAAATAAACTAGGGTTTTTAAAAGCTTTTGATTATTATTTTTTTTCAATTTTGATAAATCTAGAAAAATATATGCATGTGATGAGAATTAAGCTCAAGACACCTTAATGTTCACTGTCACAACTTTATCATTTCAACCTAAGTCATATTTGGTAAAAGAACTAGGGAGGCTCTTGTACTAGGAGTTGTATTGAATTTTGTCCACTCTACTCAAAAATGGAGGAAAATTGTTTCTATATGTTAGATCAAAGAGTAAGTGATCATTTTGTTAAAAATTCTATTCATTTCTACAGTTAATAACTAATCATTGTACTCTAGCATGAGGTACACGTGTAGTGGCGGAGCCAGAATTTTTTTTTTGGGGAATTAAATTGTATATTTTTACGATAGTAAAATTACAATTTCATCATTTTAATAGCCTATATCTCTATAATTTTTAAAGGGTTAAATCAATTTTTTTTTCATTTTTGGGGGCCAAAGTGCAATTTTACCATTATTAATTTAAAATTTTATAAATTATAAAGGATCTAAATTAAAAATTTACCATTTTAGAAAGGGTCATGGCCCCCTAGGTCTCTACTACGCTCCACCACGGTACACGTGGCACACCACATGAAACTGTTTGGTTATTCCAACGATCATACTAGTTTTTAACAATAGAAATAAATAAAAAATTTAACAGATAGGACTAATTTACTCTTTAACCTAATGTACAATAAATAATTTATCTATTTATTGAGTAAAAGGAGCAAAATATAATTTAAATTTCAATACAGTAACCCATGATACTTTAAACATCATATTTACTTTTTATGTTAATTTTTTAATAAATTTATTACATAGTGGGTGTGTCTCATATATAATTGTTTGGTTAGTAGCTTGATGGGGTTGGCTTATGATATTTGGAGAATTTAGTGGTTAAAATTTTTCACATAAAATTATTTTATTTACAGAATTGATAAAAGTGAAAATTTAAATTTGAGATTCATTATATATAATTATATGCGTGATTTTTAAATTTCATCATATACCATTATCTAAGATTTGTTTCTTTTAAGCCACTCTTAGTAAAAATGAACATGATCATGTTTAGGACATTAAGAGACATTGAATGAGGAATAAAACTAGGGTTTATATATATAATGTGAGTGTGGTGATTGGGTCTAGATGGGGTTGGAGACTTTGGTGAGACAGAAATGGCATTGGTCAATTTTGATCCCATTAAAACCATTTTGATCCACAAAGCCAGGTTTTGATTTTATCCATAGTTTATTAACCAATAAAGCAACAGTCCCTATCAACTAGTGGGGAACCCCATGAGAGATTTTATGATAATTGCAACAACTGTCATACATGCCCCAGTCTAGAGAAGAAAGAAACTAAAGTAAGCTACTCCTTTCACATTGCTACACACACACAAATTTCATGTAAGACAGGCTGCTGTTGTCTAGTTTAAGAGATGCATTAAATACTACTATATAGTAAATTAGACCGGTAGTCATTTAATTATGAGTAAGTTTTATTTTTAGTCACTCAATTATTTGATTTTATTTGTTTTAATCACAAACTATTAAATAATTGAATAATCATTTTGTAACATTTCTTCGATAATTTACCTCTTTATATATACAGGGTTACAAACAAGCTTTTTATGTGAAAAGGCAAAAGATGGGATATATATGAAATGCATACAAAACACACAACTCAATCAGGTAAATGAGGGGCACACCGCCTGCTGTAGCCTTTGCACCAGCTGCGTACGGCCGTAGCAACATCAACAGCGGCAGCATATGTATGCGCATAATTAGCCGGCACTGCCTTCTGATGAAAACCGTTGAGCCTAGCTGCTATGTCGCTTTCCCCTTTTATTTTTTTCATTAGAGACTCAGCTTAGCCCATTTGGCTACCAAGGATCTACAACCTCCCTCTCTTCTCATTTGTTTGAAGTTTTTGTGGTGCCAAAACTATATAGCCTTTCACCCTTTTCATTCACCTCTTTTACTCCAATTAATTATTGGAGCCGTAAACAAGTGCGAAGCCAGAAAATATTGTTAAGGGTATAAATTAAATTGTAATTTTTACGTGAGTAAAAATATAATTTCACCATTTGAATAACCCATATTTTTATAATTTTTATAATTTTTAAAGGATTAAATTAAAATTTTTTATCATTTTAGGAGGGTAAAATATAATTTTACCTTTATTAATTTAAAATTTTAAAGAGCTTAAATGAAAAATTTTCTATTTTAAGGGAGATCGGGGCCCTTGCCAGCCCCCTAGATACGCCACTGGCTGTAAAATTTAATTTATTTGTATCAAATTAAATTTATATTTTAGTGAGTTTATTTTTAGATTTTGTGCAAACATATACCAGTTTTGGTGAGAGTTTCGTGATAATTATGGATAGTATTTGATATTCCATTTGTGAGTGCCTTATGAGATTTAGGTTATTTTCTCCATATTGTACATTTGTTTGTTTATTCATTTAGTGAAAAGTCAAAACCTCTTTTGCCCGTGATTTAAAAAATTTCATGAAAAATATTTGTGCCCAATTTTCTCTATTTTACTTGTTCGTTGTTTACATGGATTGATCTCCAATACCTTTGAATAATAAAGATTTGATTCAATCGAGGACCTCTTATTACATTAAGCAATAATTTTTCACTGAGGTATTTTGCTTTAGTTAAAGAAAATAAAACTTCGATTATGATTTTTTAGGGATAAATATCGAATTTATACATGAATTTTGATATAATTTGTAATGTTATACATCTAACTTTAATTTGGTACATTAGTATACATCAAACTTTAATTTTAGTTCAATTTTCACATTTAACTAATTTTGTTATCTATGTGGCACAAATTTTCCGTTAAATCATGTGCAAATTATTGACATGACATTTTATTAGATTAAAAACAAACACACACAAACAAATTTAAATTATTTCCACCTAAATTGAAAAATAAACACACTTGGAAAAAGGTGTCTTATTCCCCTAGGATTTTTTTTAAAAAAATTAGGTAGAATTAATTTAAATTTATTTATATATTTTTTAACCTAATAAAATGTTTAACAATTTACACATGATTTAACAGAAACTTGTGTCAGATAGATAATAAAATTAGTGAAATATAAAAATTGAATCAAAATTTAAATTTGATGCATACAAATAGACTAAATCAAAATTGATGTATAACATTACAAATATTATCAAAGTTTATATATAAATTTAATATTTATTTTATTTTTCTCTCTAAGCTTATATGTATGATTGAGGGTGAAGATTATATGCCTATGCAATATTCATAAAAATGGTTTGTTTTTATAAAAAAAGTAAAAGCAATTATATTATATATAATTATTATGGTATTTTAGATTATCATCCCGAAACTCGAATATAATCTAGACTATCAATCTCCACGGTTCAAATTTGAGTTCTACCAGGTGGATACGTTAAGGGCTCACGAGGAGAGCTTGTAACTCTAGTTCGTATGTCCCTAAGTGTTTACAAATAGATGGTATGAAATCAAATGAGTGGATCAATGAACATCTGGACTGACGAATACGTATTAAATCTAAAATAACATACTCAATAAAAAAGATAAATACTGAAATTCACCAAAAAAAATATTAACCACAAATTTTAAAATTACTCTACACCTATAACGAGAATCCAACTCTCGACCATTAAATATAATAAGTTTGTAGATGTCTTTACCTTTTTCTTTTTGTGGAGGTGTGCCATGTTGTTTGTCCATATGTATGCAGCAATCAATCATAAATTAAATGTTATGAGATGCTGCCGTGTTTTCTTTATTCCTTTAGTTGCCTTAATTATTTGTTCAGCACAAAAAGGTTAATTTTCATTCTCTGTCTTGTTCTTTTCCAGTATCTACCTTTCTATATCTTCTAGAGTTTCTAAAAGCCTAAATCTCCTCCAAGCTGCCCATGTTTATCTCTTCCACTTACCTTTGCTTTTCACCAAAATTTTATGGGTTTCTTTGGATATACGATATGTTAATTTATGGTTAGTGTAAAAATAACGATAACAGTAAGATTAGATATTGTAACGATACTGTTCCATAAGATAAAAAAAAGCTAACGCATCATACTGAAATTAAATGTTCATTCAAAAGGACACTAAATTTCGAATAAATTTAAATTGAAATTTGATAAAGCTTGAACTAGAGAAGACTTGATTTTAATTATGATAAATATGAAAATATAATAACAAATTTGGTATGAATTTAAACACAAGCATATTTGTTGTTAGTATAAGAAGACGTGAGTTTAATCGTGTTTAAATGTATTTTATCTTTTTATTTATGAATTGAAAAGAACTTATAAATAATTCTAGCCATTAATCGTATATACAATTGTCAAATTGATTATTTTTCTTCTTTTTATTACATTTATGTATTTAAGATAAAAATCCAAGCTTTCATATATATGGCCTCAAACCGTTCACCAATCCTTATCCAGCTACCTTAATATTTTTATATATTGAATATTTAATAATTATATTAAAATTCGATTAGATTTGTAGTTGAATTAATTCGAACTTTTAAATAAAATGTAAAAAAAATTTCGTATTATTTTTTCATCTGCAAAATTTAAAATCAAATTTTTATTTAAAAATATCGAATTTTTTACCACTCAATTTAATAAACGTTGATTATCCGGCTCACTTAATCACACATCCATCTAAGATGCTGCCCCACAAATACACTTAATGTCCCATGCAATTAGGGAAAAGCAAGCAAAACTTTGTTGTTAATTTAAAGTCGATGTCTGTATCCATGGATGCCATTAGTTATGTATCACATAAAATTTAATGCAAAGTACAATCCAGAAACATATTGTCACATAATGGTGGTCCAAATAAAACGTGCATATGCCTAATATTGTCGACCACCCCCCACCAAAGACATAATACAAAAGAATTAATTGCCATGGGTTAAGATTTTAAATATCATTTTCTATCTAACCTCATGTGGCTTGGATTCAAGTCGCGCTAGTCGCGTTTATTGTTTCGAATGTTAGTCGATTGAGTCTAAATTCAATTGGTATGAGTATTTTGCCAATGCAAGAGGATGTGAGTTCGAGTGAACTGAATCGCATTATCTTCCTACTTATGGGTTAGGAGGGGATATGGGTAGTTCTAGGTATTGTGTCAAAACGGACAGATATGATCAGAACATATAATAAGATTATTCAAAAAAATATATATTTCAGATGTTAAATGTGAACTTAAATTTAATGTGAAAGTATATTTAAAATTTATAACCGATTGAGTTTTAGCTCAATTGGTATCGATTTTGTTGTCATTGCAAGAGGACGTGAGTTCAAGTGTGCTAAAATGCATTATCCTCTTATTTAAGGGTTGAGTAGGGATTATAGGTAATTTTAAGCCTTATATAAAAAATTGAAATAATCAAAACGAGATTTGTCAATTCGATTCAATCACTTTTTCGAGTTTTTTAAGATCTATTTATAAAACTAATTAAGCAAATAATTGAGTCGGGTTGAGTTGTTAATAAGTAAATTGTTTAAGCAATTTATTTGTGTATTTTGGATTAATTTTGAGGAAAGTACTTCTAATTTCCTATATTTTCTTATCAGGTATACAAATTGGTATTTTTTTACCTAAAAGCAAGCAAAAGTGGATTAAATTGAAGACATGTGTGAAGAGATGGATTGTATTCGAATTTGGAGGACATTGAGGGCTTAATTGCAAAGAAGTTCTTAGTTAAAATGGTCAAATAAGCTTATTCAAAGTTGTTATTTTCTTAATTTTATTTTGACTAAATTATATTCAAAGTTGTTATTTTCTTAATTTTAATTTGACTAAATTTATTTATTTTAAGTAAATGGGTAATTTAGTTTAGAAGGAATCAAACTATTTTTAATAACTCAATTGCGTATAAATAAGATTATTTGAGGTTCAATTGAAAATGTACTTTATTTTGTGAGCAATAGAAGTAATTGAGCATTTATTTGTTTTTCTTTTCAATTCGTGAGTTCACTCTCTGCCATTTCCATCTCCATTTTATTTCCTTTGCAAATTTGTCCAATTGCTATCTTAATCTCTCCCCTTTCCATCCTTCATAATCATAAACAATTCACTACATTCATCCATCAAGCATGATTAAAATCATGTATCACTAAATTCTTTTTTAGCCTTAACCTTGTTATCACTCCGTTAAAAAATAATCGTGAGTTATGAAACTATGCAAAAAAACTTTTTTATCGGTACTTGCTATCGTTCCGGTTTATGGGATAGTACAAATTCGTCCCTTAAAGTTAATTTTACTTTCGATTTGAAAAGTGCACGTTGGGTCGAAATAGGTTGGCGTACAGTTGGAAAGTCGAGTCGACCGTGCTACATTCGAGTTCCCGCGAACAAATTGGAGTGTCCAGGTGGGAAACGGCTAGTTGGATTCCGTCAAGGGTGGTAGAGACTGCATTTAAATGATCCACATGGTTGAGGCCATTAATTCGAGTTGGGCTTTTCAGAGCGCAAAGCTGTTGAAATCTTAAATCGCGAGCACGTGCGACGTGGTTAGAAATTCAGTAAAGGTCGATTTGCAGGTTGTACCGGAATCGGATACTAGAGGAAAGTTGACGATTGAGACGTTCTCGAGCGCTATAACCAACTTATCAATTAAAAAGAGAAAATTAATTTTCAAGGATCGATTCAAGATCGAAGAAAACCGAGGCTGAGGCTAAGCTTATTAAATATAGTTTTTCTCATTTTTATCTTGATTAATTATTTGCATCAAGATTCATTTCACTTTATTTATTTTATTTTCGTTTTATTTTAGTTTAACATTTTATCTCTAAACCCCTACTTATTTTATTTTTATTTTTGTTAGGAGACAATCACGAGTCGTGGGTACGCCCTTCGACACGACGTTCAAGAGGAAGATACGAGAATAGAATAAAATAATCAATCACTTTGGAATCGACCCTACTGCCTTATGCTATTGTTTTGTATTATTTGTCTTAGGAATATTTATATTTGGTGGTTCGACACCCATCAAATTTTGGCGTTGTTACCGAGAACAGGTAACATTTTTCTAACTTTCGTTTGTTTTTCTTTATGACAAGGTCTAAGCAGACACCTCTCAACGACTTTGAACCAGAGATAGAGAAATTAGCCCGAAGGTTAAGAAAGAAGCTTATGGAAAACGTTTACAGACAGAGTTTGAAGAAGAAGCTTTCACTAAAGAAATTTTCGGTGACGAGAAAACGAAAAAAATGAAAGATCAAACTATTCGTCAACTTGCAGCAACACCGGATGAACAACTATTGTGTATAACTTATTCAGCGGGAGGGACACCATTCGAGTTAAAGTCAGGTTTAATCCATCGCTTACCCACTTTTCGCGAGATTTAAAATGAGAATCCGCACACACACTTAAAGGAAATTCACATGGTTTGCACGAGCATGAAACCTCAGGGAGTAACCGAAAACCAAATTAAACTTCGTGCATTTCCTTTTTCATTAGCCGACTCTGCTAGAGAGTGGCTGTTTTATTTACCACCGAGATCTGTTAACACATGGGCTGATATGTATCGTTTATTCCTTGATAGGTATTTCCCAGCAGCACGAGCAGCCGAGCTGAGACGAGACATAGTAGGAATTTGGCAAAAGGAGAATGAAACGCTCTACGATTACTGGAAGCGGTATAAAAAGTTATGTGCAAGTTGCCCACAACACGGCTTTTTTGAACAGTCACTGTTGCAGTATTTCTATGAAGGACTACTCCCTATGGAGATGAAGATGATCGACGCTGCTAGTAGAGAAGCACTTGTTAACTTGACTCCTCAAAGAGCTAGAGAGTTGATTTCGATGATGGCTGCAAACTCTCAATAATTTCGACCGGTTACAAAACCTACGAGACGGGTTCATGGGTTAAGTACTCTAACCTTAGAAAATAAAATAGATAATCTCACTAATATAGTGAAGAATTTGCTTGCAGATAAGTTAAACCCAGTGAAGCTATGCAAAATTTGTACCATGTCAGATCACCCGATGGACTCATGTCTTATCTTACACGAGGATTCGGCAGAACAAGCAAATGTTGTCAGAAACTTTCTAGGTCTACCCCAAAGACGGTACGATCCCTATGCGAACACATACAATGTAGGGTGGAAGGACCATCCGAATCTAAGTTATGGATCCAATCCTCGATTCACCCCAAAGACGGTACGATCCCTATGCGAACACATACAATGTAGGGTGGAAGGACCATCGGAATCTAAGTTATGGATCCAATCCTCGATTCAATCAATTGTATCAGTAGAGGCCGCCTCTGAATCAGCAGCTACCACCTCTTAAGACATCCATGGAAGCTATTGTCTAAAGGTTAGCCACTAGTACTGAAAATTTTCGAGAAAAGACTAACACGCATTTGCAGGAGTTAGACAAATAAATGAGCAAGCTGGCACTTACAGTTAGCCATTTGGAGTCTCAAGGAAGGCTACCTTCGCAAACAAAGTCCAATCCTCAACATAATGCAAGCGCTATGACGTTAAAGAGTGGTACAGTCTTAGAACCCGTGACTGGCACAAGTCGTGCCCACGACGCTGAACGCGAAGAACAGAAACCAGATTCAGAAGCTCCAACAGAGTCGTCACCACCAAAACCACTTGTAATGCAACTCCCATTTCCAGGAAGGCTCGCCCAATGCAAAAAGGAGCGAGAAGAGAAAGAAATTTTAGAGACATTTCGAAAGGTAGAAATCAATATTCCCTTACTCGATGCAATCAAACAGGTTCCGCGCTATGCAAAGTTCTTGAAAGAATTATGCACCGGGAAGAAAAAGTCTCAAGAAAATAAGTGGGTGAATATGGGAGAAAACGTCTCCGCTGTTTTACAGAGAAAAATTTCGCCAAAGTGTAAAGATCAAGGTATGTTCTCAATTTCTTGTAAAATAGGTAATATTGGCATTAAGAAAGCCATGTGCGATTTAGGAGCATCTATCAATGTCATGTCTTTATCTATTTTTGAATCTCTAAACGCTGATCCTTTGAAAGAAAGAGAGGCGATAATTTAGTTGGCGGTTGGGACGTTCTCGAGCGTTATAACCAACTTATCGATTAAAAAGGGAAGATTAATTTTCAAGGATCGATTCAAGATCGGAGAAAACCGAGGTTGAGGCTAAGCTTATTAAATATGGTTTTTCTCATTTTTATCTCGATTAATTATTTGCATCAAGATTTATTTCACTTTATTTATTTTATTTTCATTTTATTTAAGTTTAATGTTTTATCTCTAAACCCTTACTTATTTTATTTTTATTATTGTTAGGAGATAGTCACCAGTTCTGGGCACGCCCTTCGACACGACGTTCAAGAGGAAGACACGAGAGTAGATTACAACAACCAATCCCTATAGAATCAACCCTACTGCCTTATACTACTGTTTTGTATTATTTGTCGTAGGAATATTTATATTTGGTGGATTCGACACCCATCAGTTGTTTTATATTTGAGTATTTAATTTTATATTTGGCTAATTCAATTGGTTGGGGTATTTATTGAAATGAATTAATTGGGATATTTTTTTGGTGAATTATAAAAGGAGGACAAAATCCTAACAGCAACACGACTGACGCGACTCAAATTCAAGTCACACATGAGATAATGAACACCCTTGACCATCAGACCATTACACTAGTTCATTAATTAAGATATTTTTTTATTTAACTATTTAATTTTATATTTAGATTTATTCTATTAATTGGGTTGAGTTATTTTATATCTAGGTAATTAATTGGATAATTTAATTGGGTTTTATGAAATAAAGATAAAATAAAGTAAGGAACAAATAAATTGGGAGAGCAAAAGAACTACGGTATATTTTTTTGATGAATTATAAGAGTAGGGTAAAGCTCTAATAACAACGCACCTAACGCGACTCGAATCCAAGCAGCACCTGAGGCGATGAACATTCTGACTATCATACCAACACACGAAGTTTAAGAACTACAATATTTTATTCATCAATAAAATGCTTACAATGTTTCTCTAAACTCTATTATAGAAATAAAAAGTATAAATGAAATTGTTTAAAGTATATCATACTTATCTTAATCTTGATAAACATCCAATTAATAATAAAATATTCATAACACTCTCTCTTGAATATCTATTTGTAAATAATATGTCTCGTTAAAACTTTTCTAAGATAAAAACTCTGTGGAAAAAAATATTAGTGAAAGAAAAAAAAAGTACACTTATTTATAATACACATAACATTATGCCTTCTTACAAACTTTATCAGGAAAACCTAATGAAACAATACCTCAGTTATGCGAAAAAATAGTACAACGAGTATTTACTCCCCCTCATGATGACATCACATGATATCTCAATTTTACATATTCCAATTTTGAATACTAGTTTTTCAAATTATCATTAGAATGGATTTGATAAACGTTTATTTCATCATTATTCTGAACGTCACGAGTGAGACATAATTTTGGGAAATATATTTGATTCTTCAAGAGTTCCAACAATAATTATAACAAGTTTTGATCATAATCATTCTATAATAATACATATAGGTATTTTAGATCAATTTATAACCTTCTTTCAACTATTTCACTAAGTTAAATTTACCACATGTGTTCAAATCATTTCAATTCATATAAATATTTATGCAATCATATTGAACAATTTCATGAGAATTTCTGCATGCTTTTAACATTCTAAATCCTTCAAAAGTTTTAATATAAACTTCACTATATAGTTATTCATATAAAAATTGTAACAACAAACCACTAGCCGCATGTTAAATTTCATGAACCGTCAAACTAATAACATATCTAAAGATTATTGTATCTACCGCAAAAGAATATCTTTTCATAATAATATCAAATCTTAGTGAAAAACTTCATATTTTTATTTCGTTTTCTCAAAATTACTTATTTGTACTCCATTGGCTTTATACTTTAGACATTTAGACTACTGGTCCAAAAGTTTTATGAATTTAATTCTACTTAAATAGCATCTTTTTATTTTGACCAATCTATTTCATATCTATAATTCTCAACAAATTTCTTTAAGATCCTCCTTTATGCAAAACCATTGTCGACAACGTTTCATTCTTGCAGTTCCATATTTTCTCATATTGACATAACTTATCGAGATCTCTTTATTTTCATTATTTTTATCGTTAATTTTAAGTATCTGAATCTCTTTTGGAGTTTTAATAATTAGTTATGTGTTGAGCCTCTTCTGGAGCACTCGTCTCCACCATATGACCATCTTGATTTTTTTTTACGAGAATTTTCATCTTACCAATCGACTAATCATGCTTCAGACATACATTACTTTCAATTTTTTCTAACATATTGTCCTATTAGGACTTTGACACATCAACTGGTATGTAAGACTTGGCTATTTTTATTAGGTCAGTAAATATAACTGACAGTTAACTTACAATAAAGTAAATCATCTTTTGAACTTATAGTTCAAATTACTTTCTATGAGAATCTAAATAATTAAAATTCAACCAAGTAATTATTTTATCCAGTTATTATTTCTGTCTCCTAATATTAGGAATAATATCAAATCAAAATACAAATCATCTCATGATTGAATCTCCAATTTGTTCTAAATATATAATAATACAATGAGATTCATAATTAATATATATTCCCGACATTCTTTGAATACCCATTTTATGCATTGTGGTGGAGCAACTTAAATATATACCGCACATTCAAAAATTCTAAAATGCGTTGTATTTGGCTCCTGACTAAAGGGCAGTTGTAATGGGATGTACTTATCACAATTTATTAGCATGATGCATACAAGTATTGATTCATATAAAATATCATATCCTTATGTACAAAAAGTTATGTTCTCAAAAGTAATGGTTTAGCCGGTGACGGAGCGTAGTGGAGACTTAGCGAGGCCATGGTCTCCCTAAGATGGTAAATTTCTAATTTAGGTTTTTTATAATTTATAAAATTTTAAATTAATAATGATAAAATTACATTTTGCCTTTCAAAATGATAAAATTTCAATTTAACCTTTTAAATTTTATAAAGATATAGGCTATTAAAATGATGAGATTAAATTTTTACTATCATAAAAATATACCATTTAATTCCAATCCCAAAAAGAATTCCTGACTCCGCCACTAGATTTAGCTACTAATTGGAGACATTTAATAATTAATTTTACTAAATCATCTTATACGTATAAACAACAGGCTTAACCGATTTATTTGATTTGGATATCCAAAATCGATAACCGACTGAATAAATCACCTAAAACGAGAAAATTGAAAACCAAAATAATTCAATTTATTAAATTTGGTGTTCTCAATTTATTTGGTTTAACTGATATCTTGCACACCTTTATCTAAGGCTTCGTTACATTTTAGAGGCATATTAAAACTTTAAGGAATGTGTTTTATGTGCCTCAAAGACATCATACTTTACTAATGTTATTTATAATTTTCTTGTTCCATTTTTCTAAAATGTGATAATTATATATGTGTTACAATTTGATTCACGTATTTTAAATATGCTTCATATAAAGCTCAGATTGTCATTTAAAGATGATCACACCAAAAAACTTGATTGATACAATGTTAATAATTTCATGACCCAATTAAAATCAGAACGGTAGTTTGAGGATGTTGAAGAAAATTAACCCATTCATTTCTGATTGTTGGGCTTAGTCCTAAAAGATAGGCCCCTTTTATCAAGTCTTCTGCATGATAATGCATAAAGTAGAAAAATGAAATCTATTGGAATTTTTATCAATCTGGTGTACGATGCAGTGAGTGGACGGCCGGTCACCTGATAATTGAGCTTTTCTCTATTATTATTTTACAAATTATAACAATTTACAACTATTAAATTTGATGACGGATAGAGGTAAAGTCAGAAAATTACTTTAAAAGATAAAAAGTAATAATAATAATTTTTTTTATAAATTAAAATGTAATTTTACCGTTATATTAACTTGTGATTTCATAAATTTAAAAAAAAATATATATATAGCAAATTTATGATTTTGAGACCAAGGTCATTGTCTATCCTATCTTCACCCTGCTATATAGCAAATTTACATAAGAGGGAACCAGAGACGAAACCAAAAACTTTATCAAAGGGAGATCGAAGATAAAATTTTTATTACTTAAAAATGAAAATTTATTACTTACAAAAACTGTATTAATTAAAATTTATCATTTGGTAGGGAGTCAAAGCTTTTACTTTTTTTAATCTCATGTGATGGTCTGATCGTTAGAATGTTTACCGTTTCAAATATGGCTTGAATTCGAATCGTATTAGTCACATTTATTGTTCGAGACTTTACCTTATTATTATAATTCATAATAAAAAAAAATTTACCTTTTTTATGGTTTCATCTTTGAATAAAGTTCGAATATATGATCTTAAAATTTCTAAAACTTCAACAATTTTATTGAATCGAAAATCGGTCGGCACGATTATTAATTATGATGATGATGTAATGGAAGTGTGAGACAGATGCACTTTGTAAAGTAGGGTCTAATATTGGTGGGACTTTAGCTATACAATATAGTCCTTTCATTAGATTATATACACTTTTTCATGCGCATTTGGTTTCACATTATAGATAGGGTCTATAAATAGCATGTCAAACCAAACATGATTGGAATGGCCTGGTCAAGACTTAACTTGAAAGAACCACAAATTCCCATTGGATTTCAGCAGACATAGTTGACATTGAACAAGATAATGTCATGTCGGTCCATTGGCCTAACTAAATATATCCCAAAAGCCATGAAAATCTAACCCTTTCGGTGGTTAAAATCGAGGCCCCCAATCTTTGTGATTCTCCTTTTTGGATATTATGTGTACCTGTTTTGATATAAAAGGACAGTGTGGTTGGAGCCCATAAATTTGATCTTCATCTTCTTCACCATCATCATGTCGGTTGCTCTTAATCATGTTTCGTTGCAATGTGTGCATTGTCAATTTCAGATCCTGGGGGGGGGGGGGGGGGGGGGGGCCTTGTTCTATATCCATTTTAAAGATATAACAAGGTTTCCGACTAAGATTTTCTTTATTTTTTATATCATCGAGAGTTTTGAGGTGTTCATGGAATAGGAATGTTTTTAAGTAAGCAAAGTTAGACTTGATTTCATGACGTATGGTTTGTAGGTTATTTACAGTGTTAGAATATTTTGGATTGGTTAATGTTTAGGTATCGATTCGTAAAACAACGTGATAATAAAAGTGAAGAAAAACGAATAAAAATATTTTACGTGAAAAACTTTCCGATAATATGTAAGGTGATAATAGAAGTTGCAAAATTTTTGGTTTTTTAATTTACTTTTCAGAATTAAAAATAAATTTTGTTAATACTGTTAATTTTTTTTGTTAAATTCAATTTCATTATCGGATAATATGTAAGGTGAAATATTATTATAGTGAGATTGTGTGGGATCCTTTTTAAATTAATAGTTGTGGTTAAAAGATAAAATTGAGAAGACTAGCCATTTGATCAAGCTACATTAGAAATTAAGAAATTGTTTTTGTGTTAACAAGTAATCAAATACGTTGTTTTTCTCTAGAAATTAGTTTCTCTCTTTCTTTAATGTTGAAACCGGTTGAATTAGTTAAAAGATAAACTAACGTTTTCAAGGCAAGTCCTACATGGCATGACCAACATTAGATTGATGTTTCTGTTTCTCTCTTTTTATTTCAACTGTTGATTTAAAAGGATCTCATTATAATGGGATCTTTAACGTCACTTCATTATAGGGTCTTTTTTTTGTTACATGACTATCAATTGAGATTTTTTTTTTAATTTCAAAATGTCAAGCTACTAATTTAACAGAAAATTTTTAACAGTGCCAACAACTGAAATTGAATTTTGAAATCTAAAAGTTATATAAATTAAATTCTTGAAAATAAAATTAAAAAGATTAAATTTTAAATATACAAAGAATACTTAGATTTGCTGATTGAGTCTTAACTCAATTGGCATGGACATTGTTTCCAATGCAAGAGGATGTAGGTTCGAGTGCTCTAAAGCGCATTATTCTCCTATTTACGGGTTGGGGAGGGGCTATGGATAGTTTTAAGAGTTATTCTATTAAATTCAAGTTCAACACAGTATCATCTTTTTGTTACATGGATGCTATCAAATGAGTATTTTTTTTATTTCAAAATATTAAACCAGTGAATTTAATAGAAATTTTTTAACTATATCAACAATTAGACTTAAATATTAAAATTTGAAAGTGTAAAGACTAAATTTATGAAAATAAAAGTAGAAAGACTAAATTTTAAATGTAGGAAGAGTACAAGGACTTCAATAATATTCTAACCAAGTTTTGGTCGGTTATTATTATTCATCAAAAAAATCTCTACAAAAGATTACAAAAGATAGGAGAAAATCCCAATCACCATTCTAGTAAATGATCAACATTCTACTTATCAATTTTGTTTTTCCCTTACAAGAGAATTTTAACTTTCAATCCAATAAACAATAATATAATTTTCAATAACTATAAAAAAAATAAAGTAATCAATCTTATTGGCAAGATTGTTTTATTTAGTATTATTAACATGATGAATTGATAAAAATAGCTTCTTTTTGTAGCCTACTTACTCAGAGTTTGCAGAAGATACTCTCCATACAGGTCCCTGCATTACCATAGCAGAAAACAACACAGTATCAGATCTGGGAAATTCCCTTGTTAGATATATATGTTTTGAAGGAAAGGGTTTTACATTGAATGCTGTATGGCTTCAAATGCAGTGCTTGAAGGTAAAATGTCATTCACTGCAACCTCTTTGTTCTCATTTTTCTTGTCTGTTTTATGTTAAGAAAATCTAGAACAATAAGGGGAACTATGGGATTTTTATGGATTCGAGATGGAAAAGGATACAGTCTTCGAAGAAACGTTTGATCTCGGTAAGGCGGTGAGGAGGAAGCTGTTTGATATCAGTGTAGTGTTTGTATTCGGGATCATCGGCACAAACTGCAATGATCTTATCATCTTTCTCCCCCTATGGTGACAATGATGAAGGAGTTAGAATAAAAAAAGAAGTGTCAAAAAGGTTATACTTCAAAGGAAATTATGATAATATACCTGGTCAATCATTGGCATTAGTCCAAGTGCTCTGGCTCGCACGAAACATCCGGGAACAACCGGTTCCTATCGAAACAAAATGTCATACGTAACAATCAAGTTGTAGGACTAATCTAACATTTGGCATGGAAGGACAGGAAGTTCACCTGCATTATAACCAAACAATCTAATGGATCGTTGTCTTCACATAGCGTACGAGGGATGAAACCGTAGTTGTGTGGATATACCACCGAAGAATACAGAACTCGATCGACCTGAGATTCGTTTTAAACAGTGAGAACACATTGCAACATGGGCGGTAGTATTTGAACGATGGGGATGGAACAATCGGTCTGATGTAAAGCATTTCGTACCTTAATCATTCCGGTTTTCTTGTCAAGTTCATATTTGACCTTACTACCTTTTGCAATCTCAACAACCTGTCCAGTTGAACACAAAAATAAAAATTTGCTTGTATAGATGAATGTAATGTCAAACATAAAGTTTAGCCCTTAGAAAGAACACATACACAGTTGAAAACATTCGGAGCATCGGGCCCTGTAGACAATATTTAACCAAAACATTAGTTTCCCAATCTGATTATTCACTTAGACAATATCACAAACATGAATCATTCATCAATGGAATAAGTACCAATCTCAAGATCATGCCAAGGATGTGCAGCAACTGATCTCCTTGATAAAGATGAAAGGATCCTTTCATTCAACTTAGGTGCTTGACGTGAAGTTTCATTAGCATTTGCTTCTCCTTCAGCCATCTATTTTTCAATCAAATTATAATAATTTCATGTTAGTCCACTCATCAATGTTAATGGACAAAAATGCTTTACACCTATTCCCAAAGTTCAAAGCATTGAAACATAAATTCTAGTAGGATTTCAATAAAATCTTACTGGAACTTGTGCATTTGCACTTAAACCCAGAAATGATATGGCCATGAAATACGAGCTGAATAAAGTTTCAAACGTGCAATGCATTCTACTCTAGACAAAACAATAAAAAGGGGTTCCATTGTGATCCTAAACAATGCAGAAAATGAAAAGACATGTACGTACCTTGTTTCTGGGCTAAGAATATTATACAACACACAAAAAATAAAGGAAAAAAAGCTTTAGATTATTGATCCTAAAGCTATGGTTGATCTATAGGTAAAATATATATAGCATAGAGTGTTGAAACTTGAAATTTTGAACAAGAGACAAAACAGGGTGGTCAATGCTTTAAGGCACGTAGTTGCCTCGTGTCTGCTGTTGAGAGAAAAATGGGGTTTGGTTTAAGGCTTTGTTCAATGTCCTCCATCTTCTCTGCACTCCCTTTCTTTCTATGGCCAGGCTTTTACTTTTAAATATAGTTAATTTTTTGCTAAAAATTTGCCTACTCTCAATTTTTACCTGTTTCAACCTTTTCAAAGAGAAGAGTTCAATTTTTTATTAGTGAAAGTTATGTTAATTGATTATTATTTAAGTAATATGTAATCAATAATTGTGTTTGTTCTTAATAAATGTGAGTAGTCAAATATGCTGGGTTGTGGATTGTCTCACTATGTGAGAGCCCACTTCTTTGTGTGTGTCCAATTATTTATGTTCTAGTGTCACGATATTAGAGCTTTAGTCTTACAATTCATACGGTTTTAGATGATTTTTTTTTTGTTTCAAACAAGATTAAGTTAACCTAACCACCAAACAATTGAGGATTCAGTCAAAAATAGTAAAAAACAGTGGGTCATCTATTGAAAAGTTGTGTCCCTTTGAAGAGAAAGGAAAACTCTTCTTAGTAGTAGAGGTACCCATGGGTCAGGTTGGCCTGGGTTCGGGTCGAGCCTAAGCATTATATTAACATACTTTATGTTTGCTCAAGCCCGACCCGAAATCTAAACATAAAATTTTGCCCAAACTCGTCCATATTTGTAAAAAAATAACTCAAGCTCATTTTATACCCGCTCATATTATTTTTTAAAATTTTTATATTATATTATATTATTTTAATATTTAATAATTTCATACATTTTTATTTATTGAATTTTTTATATATTCATCTTAACATTTTTTTTTTGTATTAGAGTAATATTATATATTTAGTATATGTTTGTTTTTTAATGTGTTCTAAATTACATAATATATAAAAATAACATAATATAAATTATTATGAACTTAAAAGGGTCAAGCTCGAACCTTAATGTTCAAATCCGAACTCGACTCATATTTTAAATGGGCTTAATCTTTTGCCTAAGCCCATTTTTCGGACCTAATATTTTTGCCCAAACTCTCACAAATTTCAAGTGAACCTTCGGGACTAGGCGGGTAACCCAACCCATGAATAGGTCTAATTAGTAGAAGTGGAATTTCATTTGCATGGTACATCAAAAAACTCGGAAAAAGTTTCTTTGTTCTTCTCCATCTTCTAATGTTCAAAGATTATTCTATTAAGAATTATTAAAAAAAATTTTATGGAATTTGATACTCTTGCTATGCTCTGCTCAATGCTTAGTGGGTTATTTTTGTTTGTACAAAATGCAAACAATCAAAACACTTTGGCACGCCAAAATATAGGCGTGGGCAAACAAAACCTTTAAGATGGTAGCCTTTAATTAATTTCTCATAAGTTTATTTTTATCCCCTACACTAACACCACCTAGTATTCTTTAGTACTTAGTAAACTCTTTGTGGTATGAACTCATGTTAAATGACTAAAGAATTAAATATTCTCGAAACGGGACAAAACTTTCTCAACGTTATTTTCTTCATCCGTAAGACTAGAAACCGAAACTTTACCACTCTACTCATAAGGGTTAGTAGTATTAATGCTCCACAAAGGGAAATTGCAATGAGGAAGTGTCAAATTTTGCAATCTTCATTCACTAACTATATTATGAAAGACATTATGTAGTAATACAACCAGCAGCAAGTAGTTTTAATCAAATACAAGTTGTGAATCCTATACATGCAATTAGATATGTGAATGAAGATATGCTCAGCATATAGTTTGTAGCTGATAATGGACTAAATTGAAATTCATGGATGGTTTTTATGAACAAAGATGAAATTTTCAAGGGACATGTATAGAATCAGGTGACATGGATACCATTTGAAGCAAGCTTGAGCTTGAGAATGTTTCTTCAAACTCAGGTCCCTTCTTATTTCCCTCTTTTGCAATATGTACCAACTCCTTTGCAACATCAATCATGCCAATCTTGTCATCTGCACCAAACAGTAAGCACCTTGTTGCTATGTCTGCAACTATTTCAATTTGTTCTCGACGAGTTATCGGTTGTTCGTGGTAGTAAAGAGATGGATCCACTATTTCTTCTAGTTTCCCACTCTTGATCTTTTCTAAGGCTACTGTTGGCATGTCTGTATATTTGGTGCCTGAAATTATCTCTAACAGTAACAAACCAAAGTCGTAAACATCGTTTTCATATTTGTTGTGACCATCTCCGCACCCCGAGCTAAGCAATGCAAAACCGGAAACCTTAACCGAGAAATCCACATCTAGAAAAACATAGTCGGACGATTTAAGTCCATGGTGGAAGATTGGTGGAGCAATCTCATATTGCATGTATGCTAAGATGGTTGCAATTTCAGTAGCTATTCTCAACCTCTTGTACCAATCCAGGCCAAATTTTTCTCCCCTTCTATATTGCAAATGTTTCTCCAAGGTACCATTTGCAGGATATTCATATACCACCAATAAAGTGTAACCAGATTCGATACAACATCCGATCAGTCGAGCTAAATTCCTATGTACAACAGATGATATAAGCTCAATTCTCGATAGAACATCGATTAAGTCTCGTTCAGTCTCACATTGCACTTTCTGCACGGCTATATGTGAGCCATCACTAAGGACACCTGCATGAATTGTGCCATTTTTGTCATTTACGAGCATCTGACCGTCTTCGAATGCTCTAGTTGCTTCGTCCAGCTCTCTGTAACTAAACAGTCTAGTCCTACAACCTTTCCGAAACGATAAGGTACTGTTATATCGATCTTGGTCGAGTTGAAAAGCACCTGGTTTAACAGGTCGTTTCAGTATGCAGCGGAATAAGAATAAGGAGACAAGGATGAAAATTGGAGCAAGAACACCTGCATGGCACAGAAATAACATACAAATGACTATGTTTAAGGATAATGTTTTAACAAAATAATCAAATCTTATAATAACATACCAGCCAAAATTACAAGTTTCTTATGGCTATGTTTAGGCCTGTCACATTCTTTCCCATATGCTTCTTGTCCCTCCTTGATGCAGGCTGCTAAATGGGAGATACAAGATATTGAATTTCATAAATGGCATCAATTTGAACAAAAAAACCATGGAGCTCATGTGGATTGAATCCACAGTAGAGTAGCTGCTCAAGCCTTCAATTGACACCAATCTTGAGTTCGGATAACCCGAGGGGCCAACATGAAGATGCTCAGGGGTATAATATGCTTATCTTGAATAAGATGAAAATGCATTCATAGATCAAGCTTTGGGTATTTTACAACCAAACCAGTAAACCAGAATCAAGAAATTAAGTTCACAAATGTTCTGTAAATGCTAATGATCACTAAAAAAATGATGATAGAGTTGAATGTAGATGGTGCAAGTTCATCATATATAAATGATTTAAGAACTCACACTTGATGCAGCCAGCACCCTTTGCAAATCCATCACCCACAAACCCATCCTTGCACAAGCACCTAACCCCAGCTTCAATTGTAGTGGCATTCACCATATCTGCATTTTTAGCACAAATTGTATCAGATTTGTTCCTTGGGATTGCCCATTCCAACTTAACCCCACGTTTTCCAGTATTGGTCCCTCGAGAAACTACCCATGATGTGAATCCTCTGCATCCAAACTTGGAAAAAAACGAAAACCCAGCACCAAAATGCCAAATACTATGATCAGAAAGTGGATAACAGCATCCAAGGGAACCGCCATTGTTGCCATCACAACCAGGCAAATCATTTGTTTCACAAGCTGCTTTACATAAAGAAGAGTCTTCACAATCGTATAGGCCTAAAACGTTGTCACCGGAGATACCAAAGTGGTCGTTTTTAGTAAACCCGAAACCGTTCAAGTCGTTGTATTGACGGCAACCGGTGGTTCCGGGGAAGTCTACAAGTACACCATCGGAGAAGAAATCGAGGACTCGATAGGTTTTGAACCCAATATGAAGGTAAAGGGTGGTGGAATTTAAACAAGAAAGATGGAAAGCAGTGGAAATGGAAGGACATGAAATGTTTAAGTGAAATGGGAATGAGATTTGAATGGTGCCACATTGGTCATTGCATTGATTTGGAACCAAAGACATAACTGGTCGAGATGAGAGAGTCAACGAAACTAAAAGTAAAGCCAACAACATTGCCTTGTAATGAACTTGTTGTTTGAGAGAGAAGAACACCAACACCATGTTCATGGTTTCAGGTTGAGCCATTTTTCAGATAAGAGCCATGACAGAGAAGGAGCAAGATAGCTAGCCACATGGCAACATCGGGGGTGGTAATATGAGGGGGAAAAAAGGGGGTGATGCGTAGCGTAGGAGAGTGGCCATGGAAGTTGGGGAAGTGAAGAAGATTGGTCTGTAGAATGGGCTACAGTTGGTAACCCCATAGTCATTGGACAGTGTGTATATTTTTTTACGTGGGGGATGGTTTATGATTAAAACACCTTAAATAATCTTCATCTATTCCAATAAAAATGCATTGTTTTACAACTTTCTTTTCCTTAATATCTTTCTTTATTGTTATATAATTTATACTATTGATTTTTTTTTTTTAATAATTTAATCTATTTTTTTATTTTTTCATCAACTTGAATTCAGTATCATTAATAATAATAATATTCATGCAAATCGAATTAAGACTTAATTAACTTGATTTTTCAAATTAACTCCACATCATTTCAATAAAATAATTATTAAAAATCAACTTTTAATAGAATTATTAAATACTGTATTAGAATTTTTTATATTTTTATATAAAATTAAAAAAAAGTTTTTAAAAAAATTAATAAAAAATAATTTAAATTTAATCCTTAAACCTAAAACTTTAAACTTATTAAATTCCCAACTTTATCATTTCAACTAAATATTTTATATAATTTTTTATATAAAATTTGTTTTAATTTATCATTCTTTAACAAATTATTATTATTCTTGAAAATTATTTTTCATTAATATAAATAATTATAATTATGAGATATAAAGTAAAAACGGTTCGTAAATAACACAATTTTTGTTTTTTTTTTGTTTTTTTTAAAAGTTTCACTATTATAAACTAAAATTTCTATTACAACATGTGGAAACCACGTATTTGGAATACAAATATGTATTTAAAAATAAAATATAATAAATAATGAAATGTATTATTTGAAACTAATTAAAAATAATAACATGTGAAATATGTATAATATTAAAATAAAAATATATTAAATTGTAAGTAAAACAAAATTTAAATACATAAATACATCAAAATAAGAATACCAATGGAACACAATTTCTTATCAATAATATTGTTAATTTATACAATTGATAGAGGTAATAAAATGTACATAATAAAATTAAAATGTATAAATGAATCAAAATATAACCTTGGTACTAGGGACGAAACTAGAAATTTTTTTAGGAGTCGAAATTAAATTGTATGCTTTTACAATTTTAATAGCTTATATCTTTATAATTTTTAAATAATTAAATCAAATTTTTATCATTTTTAGGATCAATGTATAATTTTACCATTAAATTTTTAAAAACTTAAGGGACTTAAATAAAAATTTTCTATTTTAAGAAGGCCGGGGCCTTACTAGCCTCCCTGAGTTTGCCATTGCTTGGTTAAATAGTAAAATTAAGATTTTTCAATATAATTAGCATGGGTTTAAATCCTTAATTTGCATTATTTTTAGTTATTGTTTTTAATTAAAAAGATTAAAGTACCCTTTTAATAATATAACTTAATTTAAATACAAAATATTTTTTTATGATTTTTTTAATCGAGTTGGTGCTCAATTAACTTGTAATATCAACTCACTCAAGAATTTTATTTATACAACACTAATTAGGTAAGGTTGAATGAGTGTAATTTGCATGATTTTTTTTTAATAATCTTATTATAAATTCTGATCATATCTGTGTTTTTTTTTACATAATGCCTAGAACTATATATAACATTTTCCATTCGAACTCATATATTTTAGCATTAACAATAATATTTATACTAATCGAGTTAAAACATAATCAATAATTTGCATAATTTTTTAAAACATCGGTAATTGCAAAATAAAATAATATGGATGTGCGGTTCGAGGATTAGGGGATGTCATTATCTATGAAGCAAAAAAGATTTCCCAACACCCAAAGTAGAGTATTAATTTTATATTCTAAATTTTTATATTTTGTCAAAATAAATTTTGTTTTTTTTACATTATTTAATTAAGTTTTAAAATATTTTTTCATAAATATTTTAAAAAAAATTAAATCGGAAAGTGAGTAAAATATAGGTGAGTATTTGGGATATGGACCTTTTATTTTTTATTCTATAAGCAATTTTGAAATTTTGACATGTGTCTCTTTTTAAAAAATATAAACATTTGTCAATTTCTTGAATCTGCTAATAAATATTTTCCCATAAAATATATGTTTTTAAAAAAAAATTATATAAAAATTTTAAATTATTTTCATGATTTTAAATATAAAATATTTATTTTCGTATTATAAAAAATAAAATTAATTATAACTTAAATAAACAAATATAATTCAAGTCTATTCAAATAATTAGGATTTTTTAACTTATATTTCAAAAAAACATCCAAACACTACGGTTTTTTCATCAATTTGTTTTATATATTTTAATCATTTATATATTTATGTATTTAGCCTTCCTCATGGTAAAAGTAACACGGAGGTTTTTGTATTAAGAGTTAGATTGCAATTTACTTATTACTAAAAAATAAACAAATTAGTCTATATACGGTTTTTTTTTAATAATAGTCTATGTACGTTAGATCAATGAGTAAGGGAGTCATTTTGTTAAAAATTTCATCCATTTTTACTATTAAAAATTGGTCATTGTACGTCAAAATAAGTTACATGTGGCACAACATGTGTAACTGTCTTGTTATTCTGTTAGTAATACCAATTTTTAACAGTAAAAATGGATGAAAGTTTTAATAGAAAAGATCAGTTTGCTCTTTGATCTAATATATAATAATTAATTTATTTATTTTTTGAGTAGAAGAGGCAAAATGTGCTCTGGATCTTGGTACAGGTAACTCTATGGTACTTTTACTCCTTCCTCATCTATATTTGGTTGTAATAAGGTAAGCTGGGGTAAAAATACTATGGATTAGAAGTCAAATTGCATTTTGCCCCATTTACTTAAAAATAAGAAAATTAGTTTTTGTACGTTAGGTTGATGAACAAACTAGTCTTTTCTGTCAAATTATTTTTCAATTTTTACGGTTAAAATCTAGCATGCCTAACAGAATAACCAGACTATTGCACGTGACATGCCACTTGTATCTTATTCTGACATAAAATGATCAGGTCTAAACAGTAAAATTGGATACAATTTTTAACAAAATAACCAATATGCTCTTTGATATAACTTATAGGAACCAATTTGCTCTTTTATTTAATAAAGAGAACAAAATACAATTCAACTCTTAATATAAGGTTCTCTATGATACTTTTACCGGTAAGCTGAATATAATTCACTTTATTTCATGTATATGAACACCATAAATATACATATACAATACTACAATTATTAGTTTTCCACATATTAATTTCTTAAAATAACAATCGAAAAAAATAAAGGTGTATTTGATAAACCATTGAAAATTTTCAGTACATTGAAAATGAAAACTTTCAACATTTAATATATCTAATGTGTTTGATAAACATTTTAATTATTCACCTAATATGAATTTTTCAACAAAAAAGTGTTAATAAGATAAGTAAGTAGGTAACTACTTATCACTTAATGTCGAAATTATTAAGTTGCCTTTATTTTATTAATAAATTAAAATAAATTGTTATTTAAAAAAATATTTGAAATATCATATTTATCTTTTCTCCAAAACTATCTAAAATAAAATAAAATATTATATTAATAAGATTAAAAATAAAAAATGAATAATCATTTAAAAATTAATATTTACTTTTAACAAACAACATAATTGTATTTAGTACTTTTATTTACTAATTTACCAAACAATTTTCTAATATAAATTCAACACTTATGAAATTTAACGGTAAAAATTCAGCACTTAAATTTTTTAGTTTATCATGCACAAATTAAAATCATTTTTTTCTTAATTTGGTACCTAAACTTATCAAATATTATATAAAAGACCCCCAAACACTAATAGTGTTAGTTTTTTTTATAAGGGAACAGAAATAGTTAATGTATGAACAACATGTGACAGATGACATGAAATTTAATGGTAGGAATGATTATATTTATTTAAAATTTCCTCTATTTCAGTAGCAATATGCTCAAATTTCCTTAATAAAAGGATATTGAAAAAGAAAACAAGAGTTCTAAAATTCAAAATAAATAAATCTATTATGTTAAATTAAAAGAATTAAAATAAATTAAACTAAAAGTAATGGAACAATTCAAATACAAAAACAAAAAACACGTCATTTGTCACATATCGGTTATGCATAAATTATTTTTTTAACGGTACATTGTATTGAAATAATTTGTATACATTTGACAAGTTTAGATACTTAATTAAGAAATAATGTCAAATTTAGATATTAAATTACATAAAAAAGCTTAAATATCATATTAAAAAAATGTTAAATTCAATTAATTATACAAAACTAATAAGAATTTTTTTAAGAATATATTCATTAATTATACAAAAATGGAAGAATTTTTTTTCGAAAAAAAAAAGTGAAAGAATTTTTGTGAAAAATAATAACATATTAATATATATTAAACTTGAAATGATTTTTTCACAACGTTGTCTGAATGTGTTTTTCAATTAATTTTTTTTAAAAATAAAGATAAGAAATATTTATATAAGAGAAAATTGTTTTATTTATTGTTAGAAAGATTAATTGTACTTTTTTATTATAAAAAATTAAAAATTTTAAATAAATATTTATTATATTATTGTAATAGATTTATAAATGAATAATAAATAAAATACAACGAATTCAAATCATCAAGGAGTCAAAAATTAATTGCAAAAACATGGAATGCCTTAACTTGAAATTATGCCTGTTTTAATTTGAAAATAACAAATGAAATAGTGCAATTTTAACTTTTTAATATCTATATCTTTATAAATTTTAATTTGAAAATCAATTTTTTATTATTTTTAAGAGGTACGAAAGTGTAATTTCACTTTTACTAATTCAAATATTAGATTATTACATTTAAGATTTAAGATTTCTTTTTTGGTGAATAAAAAAATATTAAAATAAATCTACTTTAAATTATGCCTAATCCCCTCTTGGGGGCATTCCAAATAACTGAAGGTCTCCTTTTTATCAACCGTCATTCTTGTAAGTCTGTCTGCCTCTTTGTTGTCTTCTCTAGATAAGTGATGGATTAACTATTGCATTGTTTTAGCCAATAATTGCTAGATTCTTGTAACCAAAGTAGAATTCAATACCCTTGAATAATTGTCCTGTATAGCCTGTATTGCCTCCAAACTGTCTGAAAGAATAATCTCACTTGCAAATCCCCGATCAAGTACAATTACCAAACTATCCAAGATACCCTATAATTCAGGATCCAAGACAAAACAACTCCCAAAAAATCGATTGTAGCCAAGAATTCATCTCCCAATTATGTACTTTTTTAAAATTTTTATAGAAAACAAGCAATACACTTATCAACTTTTTTTGGGTGAAATACAAGAACAAGACAAAGCCCGAAACAATAAATGCGACTAACGTGACTCAAATCTAAACCACATTTGGAACAATGAACATTCTGACCATCAAGTCATTATATAGGGTTTATACACCTATCAAATTTTTTTTGAATATATTGATCTGTTCATACTTTTTTAACTCTTTGACAACGCACACACACTTATCAACTTATTAAAAGGTGTATATATATATATAGACATACTAGGTTCCACATTCTTCGTGCTAAGGTTGTTGTTGGGTGTTGGCAATTGGGCAAAAACATTGTCGAAGTCCATAAATATGGGTTCATTCCTACCATATATTGTAAATGTCCCCTTTCCTATATAGATGGTCCAAGCCCCCTAACACTAAACAAAGTAGAGACTGATAATTTGAAGTATATCTTATTTCCTGAGTTTTTTATTTGATATATTTTGTTAGTAAAATGTTTTAAGGTAAATTATAAAAATAGTCATTCAATTATCAATGTGATTTTATTTGGGTAGTTTTAAAATTTTTTATTTTAACCACAAATATTATCAATTTTTAATATTTTGATCACTCCTCCATTAAATCATTAACGGTGACATTTTTATGGACAAAATAATAAATTTAACTTTCCAATGTTTACAGAATCTTAAATTCTAAAAAATTCAAATAATTTAACCTTTAAATTTACACATTTTGTTAATTTAACATTGATCCTTAAAAATTAAAAAAACTTTTAAAAAATAAAAAAATATTTAAAACTTCTTTTTTATGAAAATACATATGATTTTATAAAAAATACAAATAAAATTATGAAAATATTTATAAATAAATGAATATCGATTTTTCCTATTTTTCTAACATGAATAATCACTATGTTCAAGTTGGGTAAAAAATTACAGCCTGAGGTCGAAAAAAGTGAGAATCAATATCTTTAGATTGTTTCTCAAAATGGGCTTGTCGATTTTCAAGTTATGCTTGAGGGTGGACATGATTAGGGATATATAATTGAGGATAAGATCTTACAGACCTAATAGGTGGATAGTCATGCCGCTAGCTTCCCAATCAATTCCTAATTTGATGGTGTAATAATGGAGGATGTGAAAATTTAAAAGTCCAGGATAAGTGTTATCGGTGTCGATGGTTGTGAGCAAATACTATGCCCAACACTCCGACAAATTTGATAAGACTAAGGAGCAAAGTTAAATGTATAATAAAATTTATTACTTATAAAATAAACAAAAAAAAAGTATAAATTTGAATATGGTTTACGTCTTGTTTGTAGATTTTAAAAATATATATTATTTATAAAAATATTATTTTAATAAATAAATTTCATTTTGAAAAAAAAAAAGAAAAACGAATACTCATTTACTTCTAATTGTGTATGTATTTTTATAAAATTTTATGTACTTTTGTTAAAAAATGAACGTTTAATTATATATATATTATTTTTAAAAGTTTTTTAAATTTTAATTTTAAATTTTTATTAATTATATATATATTATTTTTAAAAGTTTTTTAAATTTTAATTTTAAATTTTTAAGAACTAAAATTAAATTGAGGAAATATGTAAAATTGAAGGTTAAATTTGTTGATGTTTTTAGAATTAGGATCAAATTGATAAAATCTATAAATATTTGAGGGCTAAATTTATTATTATACTAATAGAAAAGCCACAGTTAATGACTTCACAGAGAAGTAAACTTGTTTATGGGTCGAGCTACCCGCTCAGGCTCGAAGGTCCACTCGAAATCCGAGAGAGTTTGGAAAAAATATTAGGCTCAAAAAATGGGTTTGGGCAAAAAAAATGTCTATTTAAAATATGCGTCAGATTTTGGTTTGAACATTCAAGGCCCAAGCCTGGTCTAATCCATTTTAAGTTTATAATACTTTATATTATATTATTTTTTTATATATTATGTAATTTAGAATACATTAAAAAATTAACCTAGACTAGATATATAATACTACTTTAGTGTAAACAATAAAAAAATATTAAGATGATTATATAATTTTTTTAATAAATAAAAAATGTATAAGATTATTAAATATAAAAATAAAACAATATAAATATTTTTTTAAAAAAATAAAAAATAATATGGATGACCTAAAATGAATTTGGATTAGTTTTTTGCAAATATGAACGGGTTTGAATAAAATTTTAGGCCCAAATATTGGGCCGAGTGAGCTTAGACAAATATAAAGCATGTTAATATCATGCTTAAGTTCGACCTGAATCCGGCCCGGCTCATCCCATGAACATCTCTACAGATGAGTGGTCAAAATATTAAAATTTGATAATATTAATAACAAATAAAAAATTTTAAACTGATCAAAATAAAGTTTTATATATATATAATACCAAATATTTTGTAAATATAACATGTGACAGTATTTCTTTAGAATTTATATATATCTAATCTTTAGTTTCGTTTTCATTTACTTTCTTTTTTGAAATACTTATATTTGTATAATTTTTATTCTATATAATTTATATATTACAAAAAATAAAAGTTCAAAGAATTTAAAATTTCTGAATTTTTATATTTTCAAATTATATATTTTAGATTTTGCATATCACATCATTAAATGACAGGTGTATAAAAATACTGTGTTTTATCACTGTCTAGATGTGTCGCCTTTTATCTTATTTCTATTAATAGTTTATACTAAAAATGATAAGGCAAGTACTAAAGTGAAAAAAAATTTAACAACGCCATTCACACAACTAATATACTTCAAAAGGTGAATAATTAACTTAAAATTTAGTTTGTCATAAGTAGAGGTGCTCCTGATACGGATTGGGTTGAGTTCGGGTCGGATTTAAATATAATATTAATATATTTTATGTTTTTTAAGCTCGGCTCGGAATATGAACTTAAAATTTTGTTCAAATTTGTCCATATTTGCAAAAAACTAATTCAAGTCTATTTTAAGCCCACAAATATTATTTTTTAAAAAATATTTATTTTATTTTATTTTAATATTTAATCATTTATATATTTTTATTTATTGAAATATTATTTTAATGTTTACATTATTAGAGTAGTATTATATAGTTAGTACAGGTTTATTTTTTTAATGTATTCTAAAATACATAATATATGAAAATAACATAATATAAAATATTATAAACATAAAAATGGGTTGGGTCAAGTTTAGGACTTGAATGTTCAAGCCTGAGCCTAACCCATATTTTAAATGGGTCCTGTCGAAACTTTTTTTTTTGAAAAAAGTCTCGAAAATATTTTTAAAATCGAAATGTAGAGTGGCCACCAATCTTTTTTATTGGTGTGATTGGATCATCGTAAAACGTTTTAAATCCGTTTTAACAAACATTTCGGTCTTCGAAATCCAGAAAACGGGTTCTGAAGTCGGTTACGTGTGAGGAAGGATTAGCATCCTCACATGCCCAAAATTGGTACCTAGTCGATTTTTTAAAAGTCTTATTTGTTAAAATTTGAAAAACTCGAATAAAAGTTAAAATGTGATCCATAAATACACGAATGAGATGTTTAAACGAATAATTCGATTACTTAAGTTCAAGGCAAAATCATACCCAACACGTTAGGGTACAATTTTTCGAGTCCTCTAAAATAACAGAATATTGAGCACTAATTGGTTCCGAATAGGATATTCAATTATTTAGGTTCAAAAAAAATCATACCCAACACATTAGTGCACAATTCCTCGACTTCCCTAAAATAAAAATCGTACCCAGTCGTTTGAGCATAATTTCTCGAGTTCACTACATAAATAAAATTTCCTCGATTTTGAAAATATTTATATCATTTTGAAGAAAATAAAAAAACAATTTTAATTAAAATATTTATGATTTATTATTTAAAAAATGAGCATGTAAATTAAATACGAGTGTGCAATTAATGACAAAATTGAGCAATATGAAGAAAGTGCAATTATACGAGTAATAAATACACAAAATAAATATATAAAAATAAAATAAACAAAAACCGTAGTGCGAAAGAAAATTCAAATAGAAATATCGAAAAAAATAAAAAGACTGGATTAATTTTAGAAAAAAAAAGAAATAAAGGATTAATTTAAAATAAAAATAAAAAGTTTGGGATAAAAATATGAAAATATGGAAAAACAAGGTCAAAAACAAAATTTTGGAAAGTTCGGTGGTCAAATTCAAATTTTTAGAAAGCTCGAGGTTAAATTTGAATTTTTGAAAAGTTTAGGGTCAAATTCAAATTTTTAAAAAGTTTAAGGGTCAAAAATAAAATTTTAGAAAGTTTAAGGGTCAAATTCGAATTTTGAAAAGTTCAAGAGTCAAAATATTATTTTTAAATAAAATAAGGCTTTGTGGGTAATAAACTCAAAATTTTGACACGTGGCAACCTCAATGCTATTTTGAGTCAAGGACTAAATTGAAAATAATTTAAAATTATTGAGTCAATTTTTAAATAAAATTCAAAATATAGAAAAGAACCAAATTGAAACAGAATGAAAATGCGGAAGGACCAAAAGGGAAAATAAGCCTTTTTTACAAAAACACGCCGATCCACCTTAATGGGTCAGGTCAAATTTGGGTTGAGCCAAAACGACGTCGTTTTGGGGCTTTTAAGCCACACCCAAACGACATAGTTTTGGGAGACTATTTAATGCTAAAAAATTTCAAAAAAAAATCATTTATCCTCATTTCTTTCAAAAAACAAAACTCACACTCTATTTTTCTCTCAACTCACCTCACCCCTCCCCTATGGTCGGTCAAGGGTTCCATCGTGCATCACCCCCACTCCACCACGCCGGTCGGAGGTAAGAAAACTCCCTTTTTTTTAAGGAAAAAACATAAATCAGGGCTAGATCTACCAAGATCTAGCCTTAGATTTCGAAAAATTTTAAAAAAATGATTTTTTTTCAAGTTTTGATTTTATTTCTTATTGAATCTTATTTTTTTCCCTTTATTAGGTTTTTATTTATATTTTTTTCTTTTTCGAAATAAGAAATAACAAAATAAAAAAATATTAAACAAAGTTACCTTCGAATGCTTTAAACTGCTTGATCTTTTTGTATTTTTCTTGTATTTCTCCGTAATTTTTTTGTGTGTTTTCTATTGAATAAATTTGTAAAAATTACAAAGAAGTTATTGATGGCTTTATAGCCAAATGAAAATACATAAAGAAATTGCTTTTTTCTTTTTGTTTTGTCATGTTTCTTCTTCTTTTTGCAGGTATCATCGGAATGATAAGATTTGGGGTCAACTTCGATGATGGGAGGTGTACCCTTTGTCGTTTTGTTGCAAGTCTGGTGGTAGAGGAGAGATCAGAAGCCTCATGGCTAACGTGGAGGTGTGGGTGACAGCATATGGTAGGAGTGGTGATTGGAAACCCTAGCAATTACGGTTTCCAAAATGTGTTTAGTTTTGGGCTTAGTTTAAATTTGGGTTTTAGGTTAGATTTGGGTTTGTGTTGGGTCATTGGGTTAAGGTTGATTTGGATAATTTTTGTAAATGGGTTGTAAAAGGGACATTTAAATTAAATAAATTTAATTTAAATTTAATTATTTATTTTTAGTTTATTTTTGGATTTGGGTTTTGAGTTGGGCCCAGACAAAATTGGGCTCCAACAGGTCTAACTTTTTACCTAGATCTATTTTTCGAGCCTAATACTTTTTCCCAAACTCTCCCATATTTCGGATGGGCCTGCGAATCTGGATCAATATAATGGTCTGAACAAAGGGGTTGAATCGATTGCCTCTAAAATTGTTTGAAGTTGGTAAAAATCGAAAACAAAGACAAAATCGACAATTAAATAAGTTGGACCGGTTTAATAAAAATTTATTTTTTATTATGAATTTTTAATTATTGTTGATCTGATGATCAAATTAGTTGAATTGAGAATCGATGGTTTGACATGTTCAACCATTAATTTAGTTATTAAAAAACTGACTGCGATACTTTGAGATTGTGTTATATCATCACTTGAAATTTTAAAAACATGATAATTTTAGAGTGTCACACCATCAAACTTTTATATTTTTTCAAGTTGAGGACCAAAAGAAAATACATATATCAAAATGAATCAAGTTGTCAAAAATTATATTATTCCAAATTTTAAATATAGACAACTTAACATATTTAGTATTTGATATACTATATTTTTAGCTCTACAAAAAAAATTAAAACTTGTAATGTGTCCAATTTTTTTTATATATTTATTTTTTAAAAATATTTTATTATGTCATCACCTTAATTCTACTTGTAAAGTTTAAAAATTTCACTTGTAGACTATCAAATATTTTATTATTTTTGGTTAATGTTTAAATATTAATATATGAGTTAATTTTTGAATTATGTATTTTTTATTTCACAAGTAAAAAATTATTAGGTGTTTTTTTCATAAATATTTGTTTATTTTATTATTTTACTATATATTTATATATCCCTGACTCTGTTTGTGCAGTAAAAAAAAGAAAGAAATGCATGGGAATGTCCCTAGATTTGATGCAAGCTTAAAATCATCAGCGTAGATCCTGGCTAATATGGTCGCAAACCCGTTGGCTTTTGACTGCCGCGGCAGCCCCTGAACCGCCACGTACCGACCACCAGTGCCACGAATCGCCAAAACGTTGACATCGGGCACCACGTGGCAAAGCTAGAGTCAATTTTACGGATTTAACCCCGAAGAGCATTGCAACTTGTGGCTGAAATTCGAAGACGAAGGTAGGAAATAGGAGCTATTGGCCAAAGGGCAAAAAGAAAAACTAAAAAATTAAGGGAAAAAGCGCAAGGGTGGGCTTTAGTTGAATCACCCACTAAATTACTGCCACTTGGCAACATCTAATGCATCTCCATGTTCTGTGCATACCGGTCACTCTTTTCCAGCCTCAAATTAAACTCCCCCAATTTTCTTTTATTTTCAAAAATTTTCCAGAAAAATAAATCCCCATGAAATTATAGTGGCTGAGATTTCTCGTAGTTTTTTGTTGTGTTTTAATTCTCACAAAAAAAGAGCTTGTTTACACTTTCTTTGCTTTGCTTTCTTCAAGTTCTGTTTTTCCAATTTCTGTAGATTCCGATCTTCTTTTCATTGCCGGAAACTATGAACTTTCCGACTGGTTTCCGGTGAACTCATTTTTTCATGCGTGATCGTTGTTTCCAGTGTTCTCATCCTCCATGGCTATTTCTCAAGGTATTTACAGTTTACACTTCATTTCTAGGGCTTTGTTTACTTTCCGTTTGGTTGCTTAAAATGATTGTTTTCCCTCTGCTCAGCTGAGTTTTAAAAAATTAAGTTGTTTATACGAAGTTGAGTAGAGAGACAAAAAGGAAAGCGATTGAATTCTTTTTTTTTCTTGGTAACCAAACAGAAGGTAAAGAATTATTGTTATTGGTTGTTACTAATACGGGAAGTGGAGTGTGTTATTGATTACTAATTGACACTTTTTTTTTTGTCATTTCTCGAAAGGTATTGGCGTCTACGGGTTCGTTTTGGTGAGGATTCTGAATAAAGGAATTTTGTTTTAAGTTCATTGGAAGAGGCCGTCTCTTCTCTATGTTACGGTGGATACTTAAATTTTTTATTTCCATTTTAATTCTCTGGAGATTTAGCTTTTACCTGAAATTTACTATATAATTAATTAAATAGTAAAAGTTTATTAAATGATGAGGCAGTAATATTAGTTGGAGTAGTAGTAGAAAACAGAGACGGATCTCTATCGATTGTTGTCGTTGGCTTTTGTGTTTTTGCAGTAGTAAATAGCAGTTATCAGGTTTTGTAGAATACAAAAACGGCTTTACTATTTGTAGTATTGGATGTCCAAAGAAATGAAAGGAGGTTTGTGTTTTACCCGTTGCTCGTTAGAGAGGATTTGAAGCAGCGGTAGCGCTGCCCAGGTCCTGTCAATGGACACATACTCTTCCGGGGAAGAACTCGTTATTAAGGTATTAATTATCAAAATAAATTTAGTATTTTTATTTTTTGCTTTTAAGTTATGCTTGTTGGACTTGGAAAAAATGGAGGTTTTGTTGTTATTATTTGGACCATTGAACTTTTATGTTGAATGATAGACTAGGAAGCCTTATACTATTACGAAACAACGTGAAAGATGGACTGAGGAGGAGCATAATAGGTTCCTAGAGGCTTTGAAGCTCTATGGACGAGCTTGGCAACGCATTGAAGGTGTTTACTTGCTTTTCCCTCTCAGTAATATTTCAATTGCTGCTGTCATTTTAGAACTATTGTTATTGCGGGCTAAGATTTGTTGGATATGTCTGTTAGGACTGAAAAAATAAATGCTTTTGTTATTTAACGTTGTAATTGGAGATTTTTTCCCTTTTTCTTTTACGTGGTGATTTTCAGAACACATAGGAACAAAGACTGCTGTGCAGATCAGGAGTCATGCTCAAAAATTCTTTTCAAAGGTCATTTGGTTCCTTCTTGTTGATGCTTATGCTTATGTTCAATGGTTTTTTCTGCTGCTTAAATCATGTCTTTTCTTGAAATATATAAGATATCGATTCATCAACTGCACTATCTTGAACGGTTGGGAAATCTTACTGATTATTTTCTACTTCAGTTTTTCCCCTTGTATAAGCAATTTTGTTGATTTAAAACAACAAAGAAAATATAGGAGGTTTCCTTGGCATATTCAACTAATAGATCGAGGAGAAAGAGTTAATGCCTAATATATGAAGAGATTACATAGTTCTCTTCGTCAAAAACATCAATTGCATATCAATGATTAAAATTATAATCATGTGAAGAAGCACACTGGAGTTTATTTATTATTATATAGAAAAGGCACCAACTTGAGTTAGATGAGAATCTGAGCTACTAAATTCTAATTTTTATAAATCATATTTAGGGTGATAGCCTTTATCATCTCTACAAAATTGGTTTCGGAGATGTCAGCTATATGAATTTTATTAATTTGGACTCTTTATGAGATTCGCTATGCAGATAGGTTTATCACCCAAGGAGTCTGATCTGTCTGAAATAAAAAGGGGTGTGTTTCATTTTTTAAGTCGCTATAAATGGTTCCTTTCTTTCTAATAGGCATTTCATCAGCTTTTGTGCACAAGGCATCCACTTGTCTGGTCACTTTTGAACTTGCTGATGCAAATTTGTACTTAATCTACTACAGCAGAGGAAATTTAATATATTTTGTTTCTTGGCACATACGGGTCATGTAGGCACATGTAGTCTGAATTTGCATAGAGAGTGAATATACACCATTATGAAGTAGTAAGAAGTTAAATTTTTTTTTTGGGGAATGGTAGTAAGAAGTGAATTTGGGCTGGGCCGAACTGCCATATTCTTCATTGTTATATTATATGCCAAGATGTTGGCTCTGCTGCAAATTTAATTCTTTAGCATCAATGGGTAGTATGCAATCATTTGCAATTAGTGTATCCTTCATGTTTAGTGTATCTCAAGGTTGCTAATAGTTCAATAAATCAGCATCCATGGTTTAAAATGAATCTGAACCTAGAGTAAATTTGATAGTTGTCTTCAATTTTAGGACCGTTTTCTGTTAAAGCTTTTATAGTGGCAAGTTTCACATCTAGTCTTCAATTTCAGGATCATTTTTGTTAAAGCTTTTATAAGGGCAAGTATCACATTCTTTCAAGACAATATCTAAAGAGCTATTGTCTATTTATTTTTTTTGCATTTTATTTCCTTCTTTCAATTGTCTCCTTTATGTGTTGGGAGTTTAATATTTAGTTTAAGGCTGTTTTTATATCGAGTCTAGCTGAAGGTCTTGATTGAAAAAGGACTTTTTTCCCTTTGTGAGTCAAGATGTGTTTGATGATGTTGATCTCCTATGCCAAATGATCTTCTAACATCAGAGTGGAATATGTTGATTAGTAATTAGTGCTAGCAGGGATTCCACAAATGTTATGACGAAGGATTTAATTTTTTGAATTCTAGAGTGAGTTGATTTGTTCAGATTATTGGTGAGAAATCTCTTTAAACATTAGCAATACTACTGAGTTTGAACCTGAGACTCGTTAGATCTATAATATGAATTTTATTTTATTTTCTTCCATTTTTGGGAATTGGGAGAGTTTGAAATGCAGGATAGGCTACTCATTTAAGGTTAAGGATCATACATCTATATTGATTAATCATTTATGACACGAAACTACTTTCCTTTCTTGGTAATGAGGAACATAAAATGCTGATCTGCATATTTTTCTTTTCATCTGAAATATGAGTCATAACTGGGAACTATATTATACTTACTAGGTGAATAGTGGGATCATTCTTCCCATAGTACCATAAGTTTTAAAGCCACGCTTAAGAGGGCATGTTTGTTAGATGTGCCTTGTAGCTAACTGTGGTGCTAGACTTGAGGCATGCATCTCATACGTCCATTTGAAGAGATTGTCCTTTTGTAGTGAATGTGGTATGCATCTTCAATAAAAGGAACCACTCATAAAATTTTTGGGTAAACTACACCTAAGGACATTAAACTATTAGTAAGTTTTTATTTTGGTCACTTAATTTTAAAACGTTACAAAATAGTCATTGAACTATTCAAAAGTTTTCATTTAAGTTGTTGAGCTGTTAAATCACTGCTGTATGGGTTCTCTGTTTGGATCGCCTGCATTAAGTGAAAACTCTCATTCCCTTTTTCTTCTACAATTCAAATTTTCTTTCATGAACTTCAAACGCCATGAATCCATAACAAAAATTCAAACAACTTTCTTTTCTGATCTCCAACAGTGATCGTAAAATCGACTTGGGTTTAAGGAATTTTTTTTACTCGTTAATGGGTTCTAATCCACTGTACTGATGGTTGAATTGTTGGTTGGAGCTTGCTAGCTGAGCTTTTTAAAAAAAAACTTAACAACTCAGTGAGTTAAATAAAAACTTTCAAATAGTTCAGTAACTTAAATGAAAACTTTCGAATAGTCTAGTGATTATTTTGTAATTTTTTGATATTCAGTGACCAAAGCATAAATTTACTAATAATTTAATGAATGTGGTATGCATCTTCAGTAAAAGGTATTACTCATAAAATTTTATTGGATTCTTCTCTTTGGCTTTGCTTGGTAGAGCTAAGAGAAAACTGGAAAGATGAAAAATTGAAAGACAAGAGAAATAAAAAGATAAAAAAAGTAATTTTCTTTCGATTGAGTTGAAAAATGAATTGAAAGAAAATGAAACTTTTGAAAAATGCATAATTTTGCATTTACTTTTGTCTCTCATTTCTCCTCTTATCATTCTGTTGAAATTAGAGATGAATATTGATGAAAAAACTCTCTCAAAGTATGTGTTTCTTAGAAATATGTACAACTATATATATATATATATTATATATATGTAGCATTGAATCTACTAAGGAAATAATATCTCCTAATTAGAATCTCTAAAAATCAATCAAATATAATCTCTAAAGATACTATTTAATGTTATCAAAGATTCTCAACACTTCCTCACATAGATGTCTCGTATTTCCAACTTGTAAAGAAGATTATGATAAGTCTTACAGTTAGCCGTTTAGTAAAAACATCAACCAACTATTTTTCGAAGTCTAGATAAGATAGACTTAAGGCACCACTAGCTACTTTTTTCTTGATAAAATGACGATCTATTTTGATTGTGCTTGGTTCTATCGTGCTGTAGTGGATTTTAAGCTATGCTGATAGTCGTCTTGTTGTCACAGTACAAGGTTAATCCATTTTCATCCAATGACTTTAACTCTTCCAATACCTTTTTCAGCCATAAAAGCTCACAAACACCTTGAGCCATGCCCTATATTCAGCCTTTGCACTTGATCGAGCCACAACACTTTGTTTCTTGCTCTTCCAAGTGACTAAGTTTCCTCCCACAAGAGTACAATAACTCGTTGTAGGTCTTCTGTCATCAAGAGAGTCAGCCCAATCTGCATCTGTAAATACTTCTATCTTGAGATGGCTATTTTTTGAGAAGGGAATACCTTTGCACGGTGCAGACTTCAAATAGCACAAAATTCTCAACACTGCTTGCATATGAGCTTCGCGAGGATCATGCATAAATTGGTTTACCAAACTAAACGCATAGGTTATATCAAGTTGAGTATGAGCGAGATAAATCAAATGCTCGACGAGTCTTTGATATCTCCCTTTATCCACCATTTCACCGATCTTTGCTTGTAACTTGAGATTACTCTAAACAGGGGATTCTGCTGGTTTGCAACCTATCATGTCAGTCTCTGTCAGAAGATCTAAGACATACGTTCTTTGGGAAATAAAAATTCCTTCTTTCGATCTGGGCACTTCTATTCCGAGGAAATATTATAACTTTCCCAAGTCTTTGATTTCAAATTCCCGAGCCAATTGTTTCTTAAGCTAGGCTATTTCTTCCTTGTCATCTCCTATCATAATTATGTCATCAACATAAACTATAAGGAGAGTAATCTTACTCCTGTGAGGTTTTACAAAGAGGGTATAATCAGCATTACTTTGTCGATAGCCAAACGACACCATGGTCTTACTAAATCTATCGAACCAGGCTTTGGGAGATTGCTTTAGTCCATATAGGGCCTTTTTCAGTTTACATACCTTCCCTTGAGTATTTTTATCCTCAAATTTTGGAGGAACTTTTAATAACACTTCTTCCAAGTCTCCATTTAAGAAGGCATTCTTTACATCAAACTGCCGTAAGTCCTAGTTGAGATTTGTTGCACATGATAAAAAGATACTAAGCGTGTTCAATTTAGCAACTGAAGAAAATGTTTCTTGATAATCCACTCCATATGTTTAAGTGAATCCTTGCGCTACTAATCTGGCTTTGAGTCTTTCAGTTGAACCATCAGCCTTATACTTGATAGTAAACAACCATTTGCAGCCAATCAATTTCTGCCCCATAAGAGGATTAACCAATTCCCATGTCTCATTTTTTGCTAAAGCCCTCATTTCTTCAATCATAGCCTTCTTTCATCTTGGATTAGTGATAGCTTCTTTTCAATCTTGTGGAACAGACATAGAGAACAAAGACAAAGCAAAAGCTCTATAGGATGGGGATAAGGAATTATAAGAGGTAAAGTCAGAGATATGATGTAAAGTGCAAGTTAACACCTTTTCGTTAGGTTATTGGTAATTTCAAATCAGTAGCAAACTGAGGTAAAGAAGACACTCACCTAATAGTGAAGAGTCAAGTCATAAAGTAGATTGTATGATGGCATCTTCTTTCTTGCCTTTTCTAGCGTATGTTCTCAAATCAAGCTTATCCAACAATTGTTAACTAGTTTTCTCTTGAACCAAGGTCTTTATTGGAATCAACTTCTTCCTCGGAAGAGTAAAAGAACAAGGTGTCATCTCTTCATTGCCAATAACCTCCCCTTGAAAAGATGGTTGTGATGAAGAAAAAATAAGGTTCATCCTTACAAAATGTTACATCCTTACTTACATAATACTTTCTAGATGGCGAATGGTAACATTTGTAACTCTTCTGTGTGAAATAGTATCCAATGAAAACACATTTGACTGCTCGAGAATCTAGTTTGCTCTCATGTCAAAAATGAACGAAGCAAACACAACCAAAGACTTTCGGTGGAATTGGGTAATCCATCTTGCCCTGTAAGATTTCTATGGGACTTTTAAAATCAAGGACCCGAAGAGGCATCCGATTAACGAGATAAGACGCAACCAAAATCGCATCCCTCCAATAAGGCTTTGGGAGATTCATAGTGAACATAAGTAATCTAGCAACCTCCAAAAGATATCGATTTTTTCTTTCAACAACACCATTCTGAGCACTTGTACCTAGACAATTGGTTTGATGCAAAATCCCATATGATTCCAAATAATCATTAAAATTATACTAGGTTCCATTATCAATTCGTAAAATTTTAATCTTAGCATCAAATTGAGTAGTAATCAATTTATGAAAAGAACGAAAACACGAGAAAACATCACTTTTGGACTTTAATAAAAATACCCATGTCATCCAAGTGCAACAGTCAATAAAAGTAACAAATCAACGATTACTAGATAAAGAAGTAAGGCGAGTAAGACCCCAAACATCTGAATGAATAATCTCAAAAGGAATAATACTTCTATTAATACGCAAAGGATAACTATTTCTTGTATTCTTAGCAAATTCACAAGCATCACAAACTAAAGAGTCTAACTGAGTTCTTGAAAACAAATCAAGAAACATCTTGGCAAAAACATTAAATGATGGATGTCCTATCCGCCTATGCCACTGAGTTATCTCTCGGTTGACATCTTTATTGTCCCCAAACAATGCTTGAGACATATTGGACAATCGATCTAGAATATATAAGCCATCACACAATCTACCACTGTCAATCGTCTTCCTTATCTGGAGGTCCTGAAAGACACAGTGATTAGGAAAAAAATTCAAGTTTACAATTTAAGGTTTTAGTGGTAGTACTAACAGATAAAAGGTTAATCGAGAATTGAGGGACATGGAGGACAGAGGATAAAGCTGGGAGTACAAACAATAGAATCTTTTCTAGAGATGGAGGTAAGGGAGCAATTGGCTAGTCGCACACGATATTTAGATGGACAAGTAGTATAGTTAAATAAACTTTTGTTTGACCTTATCATATGTCTAATTCGCACTAGAATCAATAATCAAATTGTCAGAAATAGATGGAGCATTTAAAAAGGTACCTGATTTCGCATTATTAGGGTTGGCAATTGAGGTAGAATGCAATTGAGACAAGAAGCGTCGAAGAGGTTGAACCTTGTCTGTGGTAAAGCTCCTAACAAAAGTGGACTTGGCCTTTGGTATCACAGATTCTGACAAATTTGGTTGAGGTTGAGAATTACTCACTCGTTTTCCACCACGACCTCGAGTGGGGCAACCATGCAACTTCCGGCACAAATCTTTAGTGTGTTGAGACTTACCACAGTAGTCACACGTCAAGTGATCCTTGGCAGTCTTATCACCAATGGACCATCTAGATTAACAAGGAGATCGACTTTCTTTAAAGGTGGATTATAGAGCATAACACCACGACAACTCTCCTCTTGTTGTACATAGGAGTATGCCTTATGGAGAGAAGGGAACGGATTCTTGCCAAGAACTTGAACTCGAATCTAATCATATTCAATAGTCAACCCAACCAACAAATCAAAAACCCGCTCATTGTTCATCTTCTGAAATTTTTCGGCATCCTTAATACAATCTGCTTGAAAAGCTTGATAATAATCAAGTTCCTGTCATAATCCACTTAATTCAACAAAATATCGAGAAATCGTTAGCTCCCCCTGTTTTGTACCGTAGACCTTATTACGAATCTAAAAAATTTGCGCATCATTCCCAACACGAGAGTAGTTGGGAGTAGCAGTATTGCAAATATTTTTCACAGTATCAAGCAACAAATAGGTTTTGAAAATATGAGGTTGCATGGAGTTGATAAGTCATGCCATAACAAAAGAATTCGTGGAATCCCGCTAACTAAAGTTTGAGTCAATGAATTCAAGTTTCGACACTTTACCGGTGAGGTATCCTTGCAAGCCACGAGCCTTGATAAACAACAAACAAGACCTTGACCAAGCAAGATATTTATGTCCCTCAAGCTTGACAGGGCTAATTTGCAACATTGAATTATCAGCTGGAATCACGAGCTTATCATCTGTAGTCATAATGCTGGAAAAAACAACTAAACCCAAAAAAAATCTGCTTGCACAAGTTAGAACAAAAAACACCCCAAAAAAACACCAAAAATATATCCCACACAAAAAACTTAGCCAAACACACCACCACGTAGAGGAGAATGACCGGAAGAGAGCAGAGAGCACAGCGACGACGTCAAAAAAGCATGGCGACAGCAGGTGAAGTTCACGCGCGACTGCGCGCGGGGCTGCTGGTCACTGAAGTTCGGGGTTTTACCGGTGATGGGATTCCGAGTTCAGTGGTAGGGGCAGTGAGAGAAAATAGTAAGGCTAAGGTGGAAAATACCAAATTTGTGTTTTTAGGGTTTGTAGAAAAAATTAAAATCAGAAAAAAATCACAAAAATCGGATAAAAAATCTGATGCCATGTTGAAATTAGAAATGAATATTGAGGAAAAAACTCTCTCAAAATATGTACAACTATATATACATGTAGCATTGAATCTACTAAGGAAATAATATTTCTTAATTAGAATCTCTAAAAATCAAATATAACTAAAGATACTATTTAATGCTATCAAAGATTTTCATCACATTCCAATTTGGAATGACTTGTTTTTGTGCATTGGGATGAAAAATGGTAACTCTCTTGTTTTCTTTTCTCTCTCTTTCCTTTCTTATCGAGCACACTCAATTTCATTTTCTTTCCAATTTTCCACTCCTCCCTTTCACTTTTTCGCTTAACCAACGATGTCCATAAAGACTTAATTGTTGCAGGTATTGGCAGTCACCTGCCAATTATGTTAAAGTTAGGTACATGGTAATGCATTGGATTTTTTCCTTTCAAATTTCTGATTCCACAAACAAAATGCACACATTCTGTTGTTAGTAGTTACGAACATTTTTATCTCAATTAGCTCATAATTGATGAATCTTATAAGAAGGGTAAGCAAATGAAGATTGTTCAAGATTATTACGGTTAAAGCTTTGTGAAATACTTTCTTCAGTATGAAGTTCTAACCATTAATGATATCAATTTTACATGATAAAGAACATCATGGATAGTTTGGTTCACATTATATGGGATAAGTTGGCAATATGAAGGACTAAACTTATTTATGCAGAACTTAGACTCATTCTTAAGAAGCCACTGGTAATTTTCTTTCCATCTGAATGGAGTAATCCTCTCTCCCTCTATATATACAATTTTAAGTTTTCTTCTAGTAAAATGGGGGTTGGTTTAGCCAAGCAGAACTGCCTGCTTGGCTGAACCAGCCCCCTTTTTTTTATTTAGTCAGTCTTGATGTATGTATATGGTCACCTATGGCCTGGGTGTATGTCTGCTACAGTCAAATGTTAGATAGCGTACTATTCTTGAGGGGACATGTGATAGACTTAAAGGAATCAAGTTTTTTTTTATTACTCTTTAAAAGTGGTTTATAGGATTCACCTTTTGGTATGAGCTTACCTGATTTGAAGGATACAACTGCGATGTACTTTCTGGAAGCTGGGTAAAACAAATGTTGTACAAATTTGGCTGATGGATTTTAATTATTTGGTGAGAAGCAGATAAATCTAATATAATGTATAAAACAAGCCATATTAATTGACAACAAGAGTATAAAATTTTGTAAGAACCTCCTGTGTGAGATATTATCAATGATAAAACAACCATATTAAGGAGATGTTAGAGCAATTATATGCATGGGCTTCTTGTTTCCTGATGATGTTTGGTATTATTCCGGTTAGATATTATCATGTTGCATTGAATTATGCTATTACTATAGTATATTTTAGTGTCACACAGTTAATTTTAGAAATTTGATTCTTCATTGGCAGATTCTGTAATCTCCTTTTCTATATTTTCATTTGATTGATACTACTGACTGTATTCCATTCTCAGTTGGAGAAGGAGGCACTTGCTAAAGGTGTACCAATAGGTCAAGCTCTTGACATAGAGATTCCACCTCCACGCCCTAAAAGAAAACCAAACAATCCTTATCCTCGAAAAACAGGTGCTTCTACCACAGTACAGGATGGAGCTAAGGATGGAAAATCTGAAACACTGATATCTTCTTCACGTTTCAAGCAAGTGTTGGACTTGGAGAAAGAACCACTTCCAGAGGTTTCTTTATCCTACTCAACTACTTCATTCTCACCTTTAGATATGTTCCTTTTTTTACCTAAGCTTTTCAGATATATCTTGTATGTCAGAGACCTAATGGAGATGAAAAGGCTACAAATCTGAAAGAAAATCAAGACGAGAGTTGCTCTGGGGTTTTTACCCTTCTCCACGAAGCAAATTGCTCCTCTGCTTCTTCCATGAATAAGAATTTTATACCAGCGTCAGCAGCACTCAAAAGCTCTTGCACATTTAGGGAGTTTGTACCTTCTCCAAAAGAGGTAGTAAATCATGACAAACATGTATTCTATGTCACTCTTGAACTTAAAGAAATTTATACAGCTTATATACTTAATGTCCAACAGAAAATTCATGATAATGGTACAAGTAAGGCTTCAAACCTGGATTATTCTTGCACTTCATATGATAAACCAGCTCAAGGCCAGAGAAAAGATGGTTTGGATGGTGCTTTATGTGCAGATGAAATGCAAGCCGCTCAAAATTATCCTCGACATGTTTCTGTGCATGTCCTAGATGGAAGCCTGAGAATATGTGCTCAAAATCCTTCCCTGGATATGTCATTTCAGGATTCTGTATTTCACCCTATGGGCGATGTTCATGGAATTAACCTGTCTGCAAATCTAGCTGCATCTGCAACTACTGAACATCAGAATAATGCTCCGATATCAACTCAGCAGGCACTGCCACCTTTTCATACTCCCTTTATGCATCTTTGCCCAAATCAACAGGACTATCAATCATTTCTACATGTCTCCTCCACTTTTTCCAGTCTCATTGTATCTACTTTGTTACAGAATCCAGCTGCTCATGCTGCAGCCAGCTTTGCAGCAAGATTTTGGCCTTATGCGAATGTTGAAAGTTCTGGCGATTCTCCTGCAAGTGGCTTAGGAGGTCTTCCATCTAGACAAATGAACTCTGCTCCAAGTATGGCTGCAATTGCTGCTGCCACTGTAGCAGCTGCCACTGCATGGTGGGCTGCCCATGGCCTGTTTCCTGTATGTGCTCCTCTGCATACAGGCTTTACCTGTTTTCCTGCATCCAGTGCTGCAGTTTCACCAATGGAGAATGGTCAACCTCCAGCTGCCAAGACAGAACACAAGGGTAAAACTGATCAAGCTCTATCTCTGCAGGTTGAGCAACTAGACCCCGAAAACTCTGAAGCTTTGCAAGGTCAGCATTCATCATCTAAATCACCTACTTCATCATCGTCGGACTGTGAAGGGAGAGGAGATGCAAAAGTGAATACTGGAGTGAAAGCTACCGATGATGAGATGGCTGCTGAAGTAATTGAGCCTCAGGATGCAAATAAAACAAAGAACAAAAAACAAGTTGACCGGTCCTCATGTGGCTCCAACACTCCTTCAAGCAGTGAGGTAGAGACAGATGCATTACAAAAACATGAAAAAGACAAGGAAGATTCAAAAGGAGCTGATCCAAATCATCCACAAGTTGAATGTAACCGTCGTAGTAGTAGAAGCAATAGCAACCTGAGTGATTCTTGGAAGGAGGTATCTGAAGGGGTGAGTCGATATGTCGATTTTCCCATATAGCTTAACTTTAATTATTATTCTAATTGTATTGTACCATTACCGCTGTATGGCTCCACTACTTATCCAGGGGCGGCTAGCTTTTCAAGCCCTCTTCTCCCGAGAGGTACTGCCACAAAGCTTTTCTCCTCCATATGATGGCAAGAGCAAGGGACAGCAAAAGGAAAATATAGGTGAAGACCAGCAAAATCCAGCTGAGGAAGATGAAATATCAACTTTAGACCTCAACAGCAAGACATTGGGTTCTTGTTCTGATCATCAGGAAACCGTGAAAAATGCAGTATCAAGAGACAAGAACACTACAGAAGAGGGCCTGCTGACTATCGGATTAGGACATTCAAAACTAAAAGCTGGCCGAACTGGATTTAAACCTTACAAAAGGTGTTCTGTGGAAGCCAAAGAAAACAGAATGATGAACACCGGCAGTCAAGGTGAAGAGAAAGGTCCCAAGAGGGTACGCTTGGAAGGGGAAGCTTCAACTTGACTTTAACACAATTGCATGCAATTAACAAAGGCAAAGTTTGTTTGTTGAATGCAATCTCTAATGTTCTTCCCCCATATCTTATTTCCCTTTCATATGTTGATCTTAAAAGACTTTTATTCGATTGCAGCTCACGAGACTTTTCGTGTAGGTGGTGTTGTGTACTATCTAATATCTACATTGACTTATTCGCTTTCCTGGACTTTTTTATGCTTGCTACTGCAGTTAAAAAACTCCCTCTGAGATAGAAGCATTTAAAGTAAGTACTGAATCTGAATGCCTTTGTCTTTATCATTATTCTTCTACCTTTTGCTTAGTGAACTCTAGCTGAAACTGAAACCTTTTTTATGCAATGAAAAGGCAATTTAAACAGATTGCCCCACTGATTCACAGTTTAACTGTTTTTATGCTTAGTTTTTTCTAGGTAGATATATTTTTTGGCACCTGAGTCTAGTTTCGATGTTCAAATTGGTACATATGTTTTTTTTGTTCGGATTGGTACTCGAATTTTGTTTTCCTTACATGTTTTAGTTAATTTTTTGTAACCCTTCTAAAATTGGATTATGTGGTCCATCAATTTATTACACGTGGTAGTCAATCAGTTTATTACATGATGTGTCCCATGTGTTGCAATCTGATTGGTCCATGTCATTCAAGATTAACGAAGGTACAAAAATGGACTAACAGCTGTGATGAAAACCAAAGTTGAGTATAATTTGAGCAAAAAAAAAAAAATTACGTACTATTGAGGGGGATTGGCTCTTTTAGGAGAAGTATCTGAAATGTCATCCGTCGGACAAACGATCCGGTTCCTCAACAACTGAAGATTTTATCTTTGTGTCGAGATTTTGTCCCTAATTTTTATGGAGAGTTATGTAAGACTCACGAAGAGGTATATCAATTGATGGAGATAATTACCTGCAAGATTTGGGAGAAGTGAAAGTATAGGGTGCGTGAATAATAGTGGAGGTATGTCCAAGAACCTTTATTATTATTCATCAATAAGTTTTGCAGATACTTATGTCCATCAATAAGTTACTCTTTTCTTGAATTGCACACTGATTTTTCATGGAGAATGGGGACAAATTTCAATATCAGTACAATAACTTTAGTTGTTAAAGGTTCGAGCCGACTGACTTAAAGAGCAGACGCGTCAACAGGTACCAATTTAAATATTAAAGCCAGAGAACCAAAAATTATATTTACTCTCTTTTTTTCTTCCAAGCCTTGTCTGTTTGCTTTAGTGTCAGTTGATTCACTGTTTTTGTTTTTGTATTGCGGTTTTTTGTTTTCGGAAGCTTTGAAAATGTATACATATATCCGATAAGTAATGTTGTTGATTTTAAAATTAAATAATATTTTTCATATTATTTATGTTTTGTATATATTTTTTTCACTTTTATATACAATAAAAATATGTTACTTTTGATGTATTTAATTATTTAATACTTAATATTACTTTTATTAAAAATTAGTTCATCATCATTTTTAACTAAAATTTATTTGGATTAGTATATAATACATTGATAATATATTTTTTATTCTAAAGAGTAGTTTTGCAGATAGCAATGCACTAAATATTTTCCCAATTTATTTTAGTTCACGAAAACCTATTTCCTAAAACAATGAAAACATATTTTTCAAGTTTTTGAAGACAAAAATACAAATGATACCGACATCTTTTCTAGCATATAATTTCTTTTTAAATTAATTCCCTAGCATATAGTTGATCTACTATGGATATTTTATCTGGATGTCTGGTAGTCACGTTTGTTTTTGGTAAAAACATTTTTCTAATCTATTTTAAAATTTAATATTGAGTAAATTAATTGTTTTTATAGTTGGAGTAATTGATTTTTTGGATTTCAGAAATGAGTAATTAAGGATAATTAATTATAAATATCAATATTTTACGTAATTATATATAATTTTTATTGGTATAATAATAAATTTAACTTTTAATGTTTATATATTTTATATGAGTGTTGATAATGTGAAAAAATTGTGGGTTAAATTTGTTACATTAGAATTAGATTTACGGAATGTGTAAATGTTGTGGGTTAAATTAGTTGTTATATTAGTACAATATATATATATATTGGGGATTAAATTGTTTTGTTATTTTTAGAAGATCAATTTATTCAATATTGAAATTTAGAAAGATTGGAAAGGTTTTTTTTATTTTTTTTAATATACTGGTGATTATATGGTAGCATCTGTTTATACTTTTTTAACCCTTTGACAACGTACACACACCTTACACATATAGACGCTTGAACCCGGGATCTCTAGGTTGAACAATTGAAGTGGTGATTATCTAGTAAATTGAGATGGTGTAATTTAAGAGAAAATAGTAGAAAAACTGAAGTGGTGATTATCTAGTAAATAAATGCTTAAAGTGGAGGGATTCAAATGTGAAGGTGGGGACTACTTTAAAAAGTAATAAAAGTTAAAGAGGGATTTTGAGTGTAATTATATCAATAAGTGGACTTGATTTCATTATTGGATGGAAATTATTAAATCGTGAGTACTCAAATGAACTATTTTCCCTCTTGATTAATTGCTAACTAAGTTAATTTAGGATAATTAAGGCAAATTAATGTATGAATTGGATGATATTGAATAATTAGCATAACATGAATAAATCTAATAATTAAGGGGCTGACCCAATTGTAATTTTATTCTTGGGAGTGTATAGGATAGAGTGTGAAGTTAGACTTTGTAGACAGATTAAGAATCATTTTTGGTGCATTCAATGGTTCTAGTAGCCGTGTATTGTCTGATGGTAAGAGCGTTCATCGTTTTAAATATAATTTAGGTTCAAATCGTGTTAATCGTGTTGTTGTTACAACTTTACCCTCTTCTTATATTTCACAAAAAATTTAATTAAATGTTTGATTTTATTTATCAATTGAATGATTGAATGCATCACCACCAACCTCTAAATTTTATTTAACATAATGTTTCGATCATTTAATTTTCAAAAATTACATAATAATTATTAATGTTACGTAAATATTACATTTTAATTATTCTTCCATTAATTTCCGTTAAAGGAGACGACATGACACTTAGTTTAAATAATTAATAATTAATTTAATCATCCAATTATAGTTAAAAAATATCATTTTGATGTTTTTCAAAATATTTTAACAATATTCACCAAAAAATAATAATTGTAACTATAATTTTTTTTAAAAATCTTAAAAATAATTAAAGATTATAAATATCGAATGAAAATATATTTTTTCTCTTTTGGTTTTTCCCTTTTACTTTTCCTGTCGTCGTTTTTATTTTGCTAATTTGATTAAATCAGTAGAATTTAAAGATTGGGGTTTTTGGCTCTCTTAATCAAAACCCAGCTTGTTAAATTGAAAAAATAACTGATTCAATATTGAGTTATTTTTATATGTTAATAATTTAATTATAAAAATAACTGTTCTAATTTTGAGTGATTTTTATATTTTAAGCATGAGGTATATGCTAAAACAACAGCTTGGTATTACAGATGTGATTTAAAAAGAATAAAAAAAACATCGAAGGATTAAGTTTTAAAGAATTGGGTCAAACCCTGGATTAAGTTAAATTTTTAAAAATTTTAATAATTTTTTAGATAATTTTTAAAATCAATAAGAAAAAATTTAAAAAATATCAAAATGATATTTTATCTATAATTTTAAGTTTAAATTAACTATTAACTTTTTGAATTAACTATTTTTTAAATAATTATACTTTTTCACGAAAAATATGTGTGAAAGCTTTGACTTCAAAAGAGGAAATAGGTAAAAGAATTAATGGTTTTGATACAACTTGTAGCTTTGGTGGCCAATATGTGGAATCCTATGATCATCTTTTCTTATTTTGTGATTTAAGATAGATTTGGATGACAGTGTGTTTATTTGTGATTAGTATAAAAATAATAGTGACCTGATATTAAATACTGTAATATCACGTTTAAGTAGGATATAAGATCCATCAATTGGAGGCTCCAACCATTAACGACACTGATAATGCTATACCATTGCAACAAATAGGGGCGCTGTTTTGGCATGAGCTCAGTGTCGTCAACATTAATGGCAAAACATAGGACACAAAAAAAATATGATACATCATCTTCTTAAGTGAAGTTTAGAGACTATTGATGTAGTTTACTCTTATCTTAAAAAAATAAAGCAAAAATGATAAAGCAACTTAGTCCTTAAATTTGATATTTTTTCATCTTGGTCTTTAAACTTTTTTTATCCACATTAGTCCTTAAACTTGATAGTTTTTTTCAATTTGGTTTCTTAACTTAGATCTTGTTAAAGTATGATGATGTGACATTATGAGATTGTTTCATATCCTCACATGAATTTCTTTTAAATTTTCCTTTTGCATTCTTTAGATATTATATAATTTTTTTTTTAAATTTTCAAGTGACGGTGTGACCTAATATTTAGGGGTGAGTATTCGATCGAGTCGAGTCGAATCGAGTAAAAAAATTTCGAGTTAGTTGAGTTGATGAATCCTATTTTTGCAACCAAATTCAAATTGAATTTTTTTCGAATCGAATCGAATCGAATCGAGTCAAAAAATTTTGAATCGAGTCTAGTCGAGCTAACAAATCCTATTATTTATACTCAATTTTGTGTTTACTTGGATTGATTATTTAACTACATAAACAATATAATGATTTTGTCTTTTAACTTAATGGGTAAATATTTATCAAAATGATATAATTTTACCTTTTAAAACTTAATGGTTTTGACTTTTAATTTTAAAAAGGGTAAATATTTATCAAAACGACGTAGTTTTGTCTTTTCTTATTCGGATTTTCGGATAACCCGAATTGTGTAATTTGTATCCGAGTTAAATCGAAAAACTTAATTTTTTATTCGCGTTGATCCGAATAACTCGATTAACTCAAATAATTCGAACTATTTAATTCAAAATTTGTATTTTTTATCGAATTTTTCGAATCGAACCGAATTTTACTCACCCATACTAATATTAGATTGACACGCCAATATATTTTAATGAAATCTAAATTTACGAATCAAATTGTAAACCATAAGTTTCGAACTAATGTAATAAAAAAGGTTAAAATATGTCATAAGTCTCTGTACTCTTCATAGATTTGAAATTTAATCCTTCTGCTTTTTATATTTTAAAATTCAAATTTAATTGTTAACATTGTTACAATTTTTTCTCTAAATTGGTTCGTATTACATTTTGAAATAAAAAAATTTGCTTTGCAGCAACATAACTAAAACAACAACATTGTAATGAACTTGAATTTAATAAATAATTTTAACAATATTAACAGTAAGACCTGAATTTGGAGATTTTTAAAGTAAAAAGATTAAATTCCTAAAAATAAAAGTACAAGAACTAAATTTCATATTTATAGAAAATACAAGGACTTATGGTAAATTTTAACCTAAAAAAATTAGCAACTACATCGAAAGAAGAAAACGGGAAACATAGCATATCCCTAGATTTGTTGCAACCCTAAAATCTCATCACCGCATACGGTGGCTAATGGTCACAAATCCGGTGGCTTTTGAGACCAAAGCTACCCCTGTAACCGGCACGTACCGGTTACCCACGCCAACGAATCGCGTAAACGTTGACGGCAGGAACCACGTGGCATACCAAAAGACGCTTTTACGAATTTAACCCCAAGACCATGGGGAGCTTGTGGCTGATATTTGAAGATGAAGGTAGGAAACATGAAGGGCAAAAAGAAAAAAAGATAAAAAAATAAGGGAAAAAGTGCAAGGGTGGGCTTTTTGTTTAATCAGCCACTAAATTATTGCCACTTGGCAACATTAATGTATCTTACCGTTCATTCTTTTATAGCCTCAAATCAATTTCAGCCAAATTTTTTGTAATTTTCCAAAAAAAAATAAATCCTCATGAAATTGTAGTGGCTGAGATTTCTCCTTTTGTTTCTTCCCCATACTGTAGTTTCTGGTGTTTTTTCAGTTTATCACCAGAAAAAATAAACTTGCTTTCACTTTTTTTTTTGGGTTTATTCAAGTTCTTTTCTCCCCAAAAAAGACAACTTCTCTTTTTCCAATTCTGTTGATTCCGATCTTGTCATTGCCGGAAACTATGAGCTCCCCAGCTGGTTTCCGGTGAACCCATTTTTGATACGTGATCGTTGCTTCCATTGATGTCATCTTCCATGGTTATCTCTTTAAGGTATTTACACTTCATTTCTAGGGCTTTCCTTAAAGGCTTTGCTAAGCTGAGTTTGGAAGTTGTGTTCTTTATATGCAGCTGAGTAGAGAAACGAAAGAAAAGTGATTGACCAAGGGAAGGACGTAGGTTCGAACTTGGAGACGACATTGTTGGGAGGGTCAGCCACGCACTCCGAACATGGACAGTAAAACGGACATGAATAACATCAAAAAAGAAAAGTGATTGAATTTGAATCCTTTTGTTTTTTTTTCTCGGCAACCAAACAGAAGGTAAAGAAATATTATTGGCTGTTAATAGATAGATTGGATGTGGAACAGTAGAAGTGTGTTGTTGATTACTAATTAAAGTTTCTTTTTTTTTTGTATCATTTTCTATTAAAGGTTTTGGCGTCTACGGGTTTGTTTTGGTGAGAATTTTCTTTTCAGTTCTTTGGAATAAGCCGTCTCTTCTCTTTGTTACGGTGGATACTTTATTTATTTTATTTTAATTTTTCCAGAGATTTAGCATTCACCCCAAATTTTTATTAAGTGATGAGAAATTAATATTAATTTAATTGGAATAAAAATAGAAACAGAGACGGATCACTATCGATTTGTTGTTGTTGTTCTTTTGTGTTTCTTTTTGCAGTATTAAATAGCATTCATCAGGTTTTGTGCAGCTCAAAAACGGCATTACTATTTGTCGTACTGGATGTTGGAAGAAATGAAAAGAGGTTTGTGATATACCCTTTGTTTGTTAGAGAGGATTTGAAGCAGCGGTGACGCTGTTTCAATGGACACATACTCCTCTGGTGAAGAACTTGTTATTAAGGTAAACTCTTCTCTTAAATGAAGCTTTGTAAAAAAATGGGGTTTCTGTTTTTTATAATTTGGACCATTGAATTTTGTATGTTAAATGATAGACTAGGAAGCCTTATACTATTACGAAACAACGTGAAAGATGGACCGAGGAAGAGCATAATAGGTTCCTAGAGGCCTTGAAGCTCTATGGACGAGCTTGGCAACGCATTGAAGGTTTTTTCACTTGCTTTTTCCCTCTTAGTTTAGATTTTGCTGCTATCATTTTAGTGAGGCTAAGATTTGTAGGATATGTTTGTTAGGACCAACAAATGAATAGTTTTGTTTTTTATTGTTGTAATTTTCTTTCCATTTTGTTTTTACATGGTGATTTACAGAACATATAGGAACAAAGACGGCTGTGCAGATCAGGAGTCATGCTCAAAAGTTCTTTTCAAAGGTCATTTGGTGCCTTCTTGTTTATGCTTATGTCTATGTTCAATGTATTTTGTTTTTGCACTGCTTAATTCTTGTTTCTGCTTGAGATATATGAAATATCGATTCGTCAACTGTACTAACTTGAACGGTTGGGAAATCTTACTGATTATTCTATTACTTCATTTTCTCCCTTGCATAATCAAATTTGTTGATTTAAAACAACAAAGAAACTATATGAAGCGAATGTATACCTTTTGTGTCAAAAACATCAATCATATATCATCGATCAAAATTATAACCAATTATGTAAAGAAGTACACTGGAGTTTGTTTATTAATATATATAGAAAAGGCAGCAACTTGAGTTAAATGAGAATCTGAGCTGCTAAATATTTAAACCATATTTAGGGTGATAGCCTTTTATCTTCTCTACAAATTTGATTTTGGAGATGTAAGCTATTTGAATTCTATTTATTTGGTCTCTGTACGAAATTGGCTGCGCAAGATGGTTTATCATCCTTGGAGTCTGAAATAAAAAAGGGCATGTTTGGTTTTTTAAGTTGTCATTAAAGGTTTCTTTCTAATATGCCTTTCACTAACCTTTTGCTGGCAAGGCATCCTCTTGTCTGGTCACTTTTGAACTTGCTGAAGCAATATAGCACTTAACCTACCACAGCAGAGGTTTTGAAAGTTAATATATTTGGTTTCTTCGGATAAAAGGGTCATGTAGATACATGTAGTCTAAATTTGTATAGAGAGTCAAAACACACCATTATGAGGTATAGTAAGAACTAAGAAGTGAGTTTATATAGAGAGTGAAAATACAACCTTATGAGGTGTAGAACTAGGAAGTGAATTTGGGTGAGCCCACATATCATGTTCTTCGTTGCTATATTATATGCCGAGATTTTGGTTCTGGTTTAAACTGACATTTTCAGCATCCATGGGCAGTATGCTAGTCATTGCAAGTTAGGATTACCGCTTAGTGTAACCTTAATGTGTAGCGTATCTCAAGGTTGCTAATAGTTCAATTTTTCAGCATCCAAGGTTGACAATGAATCTGCAGTTAGAGTAAATTTGATAGCTTATAGCTTTCAATTTTAGGATAATTTTTTTGTTAAAAGCTTTTATAGTGGCAAGTTTCACATCCTTTCAAGACAATATCTCAAGGGCTTATATCTTTTTTGCATTTTATTGCCTACTTTTTATTATCTCCTTTATGTGGTGGAAGTTTAGGGCTTATATCTACTTAGTTTAAGGCTGTTGAAGATGTTGATCTCATAATACCAAATGATCTTATCTAACATTAGAGTGGATATAATGAGTGGTAGTTAGTACTGGCAGGGATGACACGAATTTGTTGAATTCTAGAGTTTGTTGATGTGTTTAGAACTTTAGATTACTGGCGAGAAATCTCTTTAAACATTAGCCATATTGCCAAGTTTGAGCCAGAGACTCGTTAGATCTAAAAAATGAATTTTATTTTTCTTTCTTCCATTTCTGGGAATTGGGAGAGCTTGAAATGCAAGATAGGTACTCATTTATGCTTATGGATCATACCTTCTATATAGATGTTATCATTTATGATACAACTAATTTCCTTTCCTGGTAATGTGGAACATAAAATTCTGATCTGCATATTTTTCTTTTAATCAGAAAGATAAGTCCTAATTGAAACTATATTATACCTTCTAGGTGATAATACTGGGATCAATCTTCCCCATAGTACCTTAAGTTTTGCAGCCAAGATCACAGCAGCATGTCTGTTAGATGTGCCTTGTAGCTAATTATGATGTTAGATTTGAGGTATGCATCCTATAGGTCTGTCTTAAGAGATTATCCTCCTTAAGTAAAAGTAAAATTTTACTGGATTCTTCTCTTAAAGACTTATTTCCTGCAGGTTATCGGCAGTCACCTGCCAATTATGTTAAAGTTAGGTACATGGTAATGCATTACTTCCTTCCTATTTTCCTTTTCATATTTCTGATGTTGCAAACAAATGCATTCATAACATTTTTATCTCGATTAGCTCGTGAGTGATGAATCTTATCAGGACGGTAAGCAGATGAAGGTTGTTCAAGAATATTATGGTTAAAGCTTTGTGAAATAGTTTCTTCAGTTTGAAGTCCTAGCCTTTAATGATTTCAATTTTAAATGACAACGATCATCATGGATGGTTTGATTAGTCTTATTTGTGCAGTACCTAAACTGTGATTCTTAAGAAACCACTGGTAATTTTCTTTTCATCTAAATACGCTAATCCTCTCTTCTCCTAGTAAAATGGGGGGTTGGTTTAGCCGAGCAGAACTGATTGCTCGGCTAAACCAGCCTCCTCTTTTTTTTTATTTAGTCAATCTTTGTCTATGTATATGTTCAACTGTGGGCTGTGTTTATGTCTGCTACATTCAAATATTATATTGCAGACGAGTCTTGAGCAGACACATGATGGGATGAAAGGATAAAAGAAAAATCTAATCTAATGTTATAAAACAAGACCATATTAATTGAGAACAGGAGTATAAAATTTTGTATGAACCTCCTGTGTGAGATATTCGTAGATCGTACAGCAATTATATACTTGGACTTCTTGTTTCCTGATAAGATTTGGAATTAAACTGGTTAGATATGATCATGTTGCATTTAGTTATGTCATTCCTATCATAAATTTTAGTGTTGCACGGCTTCATTGGTGCCTCCAAAAACTCGTAAGTTTTCTCTTATGTATTTTCATTTTATTGATGCTACTGACGATATTCCATTCTCAGTTGGAGAAGGAGGCACTTGCTAAAGGTGTACCAATAGGTCAAGCTCTTGACATAGAGATTCCACCTCCACGCCCTAAAAGAAAACCAAGCAATCCTTATCCTCGAAAAACCGGTGCTGCTACTACAGTACAAGAGGGTGCTAAGGATGGAAAATCTGAAATGCCGTTATCTTCTTCGCGTTGCAAGCAAGTGTTGGACTTGGAGAAAGAACCACTTCCGGAGGTTTCTTTCTCCTCCCAAACTACTTTATTCATGCTCTTAATTATGTTCTTTTTCTTTTATTCTTTTTAACATAAGCTTCAAATATATCGTGTTTGTCAGAGACCTACTGGAGATGAAAAGGCTACAAATCTGAAAGAAAATCAAGACGAGGGTTGCTCTGAGGTTTTTACCCTTCTCCACGAACAAAACTGCTCCTCTGCGTCTTCCATGAATAAGAATTTTATACCAATGTCAGCAGCACTCAAAAGCTCTTGTACATTCAGGGAGTTTGTACCTTTGCCAAAAGAGGTAGTAAATCATGACAATCATGAATTCTATGTTATTCTTGAACTCAAAAAAATTTGTGAAGCTTATAAACTTAATGTCCAACAGACATTTCATGATAATGGTACAAGTAAGGCTTCAAACTTGGAGAAGTCTTGCACTTCATATGAGAAATCAGCTCAAGGCCAGAGAAAAGATGATTTGGATGGTGCTTTTTGTGCAGATGAGATGCAAGCTGCTCAAAATTATCCTCGGCATGTTGCTGTGCATGTCCTAGATGGAAGCCTTAGAACATGTGCTCAAAATCCTTCCTTGGGTATGTCATTTCAGGATTCTGTATTTTACCCTACGGGCGATGTTCATAGACCTAACCTGTTTGCAAATCCTGCTGCATCAGCAACTACTGAACATCAGAATAGTGCACCAAGATCTACTCATCAGGCATTGCCACCTTTACATACTCCCTTTATACATCTTCGGCCCAATCAAGAGGAGTATCGATCCTTTCTACATGTCTCCTCCACTTTTTCCAATCTCATTGTATCTACTTTGTTACAGAATCCTGCTGCTCATGCTGCAGCAAGTTTTGCAGCTACATTTTGGCCATATGCAAATGTTGAAAGTTCTGGTGATTCTCCCGCAAGTGACCTAAGAGGTTTCCCATCTACACAAATGAACTCTGCTCCTAGTATGGCCGCAATTGCTGCTGCAACAGTAGCAGCTGCCACTGCATGGTGGACTGTCCATGGACTGCTTCCTGTATGTGCTCCTCTGCACACTGGCTTTAGCTGTGCTCCTGCATCCACTGCTGCAGTTCCACCAATGGAGAATGGTCAAACTCCAGCTGAAAAGATGGAACAAAAAGATAAAACTGATCAAGCTCTATCTACTCAGGATGAACGACTAGACCCCGAATACTCTGAAGCTTTGCAAGGTCAGCATTCAGCATCTAAATCACCTATTTCATCATCATCAGACTGTGAAGAGAGAGTAGATGCAAAAGTGAATACTGAAGTGAAAGCTACTGATGATGAGAAGGCTGCTGAAATAATCGAGCCTCAGGATGCAGATAAAATGAAGAACAGAAAACAAGTTGACCGGTCCTCATGTGGTTCCAATTCAAGTAGTGAGGTAGAGACAGACATGTTAGAAAAACTTGAGAGAGACAAGGAAGATTCAAAAGGAGCTGATCCAAATCATCCACAAGTTGAATGTAACCGTCGTAGTAGAAGCAGCAGTAACCTTAGTGATTCTTGGAAGGAGGTATCTGAAGAGGTGAGTCGATGTGTCAATTTTCCTATGTAGCTTAACTTGATTATTATTCTAATTTTATTGTACATTGGTTGCTGTACGGCTTCACTACTTATTCAGGGACGACTGGCTTTTCAAGCCCTTTTCTCTAGAGAGGTACTTCCACAAAGCTTTTCTCCTCCACACGACGGAAAGAACAAGGGGCAGCAAAAGGAAAATGTAGGTGCAGACAAGCAAAATCCAGTCGAGAAAGACGGAGAGACATCAACATTAGATCTTAATAGAAAGATGTTAGATTCTCGTTCTGACAGTCAAGAAGTAGAGAAAAATGCATTATCAAAAGATGAGAAGAACAATGCAGAAGATGGCCTGCTGACGATTGGTCTAGGACATGCAAAACTTAAGGCCAGCCGAACTGGATTTAAACCTTACAAAAGGTGTTCTGTGGAAGCCAAGGAAAATAGAGTGATGAACACCGGCAGTCAAGGTGAAGAGAGAGTTCCCAAGAGGGTACGCTTAGAAGGGGAAGCTTCGACTTGACTTTTACGCTATTGCATGCAATTAACAAATGCGATGTTTGTTTGTTGCATGCAATCCCTATTTTTTTTCCCCATATCTTATTTCCTTTTCATATGTTGATCTTAAAGACTAGCATTACATTGCAGCTCACGAGACCCTTTCGTGTAGGTGGTGTTGTACTATCTAATATCTACATTGACTTATTCGTTTTCAAAGACTCTTACGAATTAAAAACTCCTCTGAGATAGAAGCATTAAAGTAAGTACTGAATCTAAATGCCTTTATCTACAGTATTGCTCTTCTGCCTTTTTGCTTAGTGAACTCAAGCTGAAACTGAAACCTTTTTTATGCAATGAAAAGGCAAAACTAGAACATGTTTCCCATAACAATGGAAACAAGCAAGCTTATAGGATTTTGATTTTCTTAAGTTTTTGAAGACAAAAACATGTGCTTTTGTTGCCCTTTTTAATTAAAATGAAATTGGAAAACAAAATGCTTTTATGTATTAGATTTTGTGCATTGAACTCGTTAAGATTTCATTGGAAAGTAGCTTGGATGGCTTTGACTGCTACACAACTTAGCATAGAAGATGTTGAATCAGTGCTGCCGATGTGATTATATGTCACTCGAGACATGGATGGATTGTGTTTCATATCTGATCAAGCTGTAGGACTAGCGATAGTGGCACGGAACCAATAGAATGTTGGGAATGAACCGTGAGCCCATGTCTTCTGCGTTCACCATGTCGTTAAGAATATCTACCGTGCCACACATGCTAAGGAATTGTGCCAACAAGTTGTAAATGCAAGTATGTACCGATTGACATCCATAAATTTCAGATTATGGTTTACGTTCAACCTTCTACTAACCCTAAAGTTCACATAACGTTGAATAGGTTATGAGAGAGGAAATTGCTGAGGCTCTTGGAGGTGAACACACCTTCATTAAGGATGTTCAGGTCAGACTGAATGCTAGTGAGCATGCCGCAAATGGTCACCGCGTCTACACTTACTCCAGTGAGCATCTCACATTTCGGGTTGAGGAGAGTAGACCCTTGGTGGGAGGGTACCACCTAGTAACCATAAGATTGAGTTTCTAGCGCAACATTGTGACTGTGGGCATTTTCAAGCGGAAAGATACCCATGTTTGCACGTTTGTGTAGCATGCCTAAAGCTCCATCTTAATGTCTTAGGCTATTGGGATTCGGGGGTATACGATTTTGTAAGTTTCAAATCTCCCAATGGAAACTGGGGGTATACTGATAGTCTACAGTAATTAAAAATTTACAATAATAATTTCTTTTCTAAAAAAAATACACTTAAATTTTGTATGTGGCATGCACGTGAACCCTAGCTAAAATTAGGTACGTAGACCGTCAACACCCTGAACACAATCATCAGCATCACTTCACGATGGTGGATGCTGCTTGCATGGTGGATTCCGATGAGGGAATCAGCCGCCGACTCCTCGATAAAGGCTGGACTTGGGATGTATGAACTGCTAGGGAAAAGAAATCTAAAAAGTATGGTGTCTATGCCATGTCGACACTTGGTGATGCAACGGAAGGGATTGACTGTGAAGTGGTCTCTTTGAATTGGTATGAGGACTGCCACTGCGCCGGGCAGTGAAAAAATCACAGAGTAAGATCAAAGTTGTGACGGTGCATGTTACCTCGTTGTGTAATTGCTTCCACTCTCGGTGCTCTTAACATATCCAAAACATGAATGCCCTCCTCTCATTTACTACAAAGGGTATAAAGGTCACTTAAACTCGAGTAACAAATATTACATTTCAAACCAAACACTTCACTTAATACCTAAACATGTCATTCAAGTTTCACTTATCTTTTAGGTTTATTCAAAATCTTTTTAAGACTTTGAATCATTTCAAAGCTTTCTTTACAATTTAACTTCAATCGGATGTCATTCGGAATTAGGGGTGTATAAATTTCGGTTAAAATATAATTAACCGACTGAATCGATCTAATTTGATTAATTGATCGGTTAATCGATCTAATTCGGTCGGAGGTCGATTAATGATTTTAGAAGTTTGGTTATCGGTTAATTCGGTTCGAAATCTGGTAATTAACAGAACTTAATGATTAATAATATAAATTATATGTAGTTTTAATTTGGTTAATTTGGTCAAATGAATATTATCAATTTATTTATTTTATATGTTTTATACTTGTTTTAACAAAAAAAATTATAAATTTCGGTTAATTTGGTCAAAAGAAATATTCAGTTTGGTTAATTTTTTTTTAAAAAAATTCGGTTCGATGAACGGTTAAAGGATTAAAAAATTCGATTAATTCTAGTTCGGTTTAATTAACCATTTGAACACTCCTATTCAGAAGAAAAATAACCAAAATAGGGTTATTAATACATGATAGAGGTATCGATACATCCCTCCTCAAGTATCAATACTTAGCCTCTCATACTTTTCATTTTAACATTTTGTTTAGGTTGTACCGATACAAGTCCACAATTTATTGATACTTAGGTGCAAAGGAGCCAAAATCAAGCTCAAAAGCACCTCAAGTCATGCCATAAAGTTTTCTAATCATTCTCAAACTTCAAACCATCATTTTTAAAGCCTTAAACACACCCAAAAACCTCATAAAACTCATTGTTGTTTTTATTATAGCCGAGGTAACTTATAAAATAAAACATTATCAATCACACATAGTTCACATTTTCTTACTATTAAGCCTAAGTACATGTCAAATTAAGGCCCAAAATTTATATATCAAAGAGCTTAAATTTGTAGCTTGAGGAGTGATGTGATCCAAATTGAAGTACTAATCCTCAATTCTTCTCAAAAACTTCTCTTTCATTTTCACATTTGAAAACAACGCGCTAACCTATATGAATAATTTAATAAATACCCGATTGAATTTAAAAACTTATCATTCTTTCAATTTTAAAAAAAAAATTTAAATCATTTGATTTATTTATCCAAATATTTCATTTTACACTTACTATTAAATTAAAACTAAAATAACATAATAAAGTTACTCGTACTTATTTCTAACTTTATACCTTATTCTCATTTTATCCATCTATTTTATCAACCAATCAAAATTCATCTAATCAACACTCTTTTTCACCAAACATGGTCACCTACCATGGTAAAATTCCAAATTAAGTCCCTTTTCCACAAATTGGTAAAAGTAAATTTTAATCTTTAAACTTTTAATTTTGTTCAATTTAATCTATAACTCGGTTTTCCACGTATCAATATATTTCAACGCCACATTCATAAAAAAATATTTATTCAACCCACACATCATTTTTTTTCATATGATAAATTTGCTTTTTTAATACTCAAACTTTTTAAGTTAGTCCTTATTGAATTTCATTATTCATACTTTTTCTTCAAATATCTAATTCATCTCCAATATAATTCATTCTAGTAACCTCAATCCATTTACTTGTACACTTCTGATGGTTCTATATTGGAAATTTTGGGTATTACAATAGTACTTATGTTTTTTTTTTTTTTTTTTGTAAGGATTGAAAAGCCAATTTTGCTTTAGATCATGTATGTTTTTTATTTGGAAGGAATAAAATTCGATTCTATTCGAAAAAATTAAAAAAAAATTGAATTTCGAGTTAATCGAATTGAGTTATTTAAATTATTCGAGTTTCAAGTTCAAGTTGATTTGAACTTTAAAATTCGAATAATTAGAATAACAAATTGGTCTAAATATCTCTTTGGTCCCTATCAATTTTGAAAATGAGCAAATTGGTTTCTCTGAACAAAAATTACACAAAATTTAAAATAATTTTTAAACATCAAAATATTTAAAAAATTCCAATATTTATATATATTTTAAAAATTATAAAAATTTTAAAAATATTCTAAAGAATATATAAAGGAAGTTAATTTTAAAATTTTTCTAAAATAAAAATTTTGGGATCCAAATAAGTTAATTAATGATTCAAATTTATCATACTAAATCATATTTTTCTTTTATTTTGCTTTGAAAAAGTTTTCAAATATATAATGTTTCAAATTTATGAGCTATAACATGTAATTAGTTATAGTACTGTAACAATATTTTAATTTTACATATTTAACTTTTTAAGTTAACTCGAATTATTTAACTATATTCGAAAATATTTCAAATCAAGTTGGAATGATAAATAAAACTCGTTAATTCAATTAACTCATTTTTTTTTACTTAATTCCATCCAATCAATTACTGCTCCATACAAATGTGATGAGCATCTAGATTAAACTGCTTTTCCTTCAAATTCATTGCATTGATTTATCTTATCTCAAGCTCAACCAACCTAGCATGCAATTGACCTAAATTTTTTTTACATAGCAGCTGCTGAATAAATACTGGATATGGACCAGTATTTATGGCCACTTAATTTTGTTTTAATATCTTTTAAAAATTGGGTTGATTGAGTTTTAGTTCCTTTGGTATAAGTATTATTGTCAATAAAGGAGGACATGAGTTCGCGTGCACTGAAACGTATTATTCTCCTATTTATGGGTTGGGGAAAGGTTATGGATTGTTCTAGATATTATGTAAAAAAAACAATATCTTGATTGGCAACCAATTAATTCAATAAATCATTTATTAATAAATCCAATAAAATTCATCAACTTTTTATCTTTTCAAAATTATATTTGAGCTTGATAGGAAATAGATCCAAGTAATTAATCAGGAGAAACTTTTTGGGTTGAAATTAAATTTTATATTTTTACAATAATAAAAATATAATTTTATCATTATTATTTTAAAATTTTATAAATTATAACAAAAAATTTCTATTTTAGGAGGTCGAGGTCTATCACCCCCTCCCCCTTGCTCCGCCATTTTAATTTCTTGGAATCAATTCAATCTTCATACATAGAGATCATAACATAAGATTGATGCTATTCAAGTGATTCAAGCTAATGGAAGTGAGCAACATTATGCAATTGTGACACGAGCAATAAAGGATTTTTTTCAACGTCCTTAAAAAATTCGAATTTCACATGTTTTCAGAAAAGGCAATAAAATAACTAAGGTTTGACAGCTCTGACGTTCTCAAGACCTTTGAATGGATATATATTTATTCAACCACCAGATAAAAATTTTCAACTACCACATGATGATTATTCTAGAATGACTTAGAATCCTCTAATTTGGTTTTAATTAAATCCATCTTTTGTAAAAAAAAATAAGACTGAACTTAAAAACAAAGACTTGTAAAATCCAAGCTCCAACTTGCTGTTTACCCAATTTAAGCTAAATTTGAAAAGACCAAAACTTAAAAACTCAAACTCAAAAACAACTTAACCATAAAAAAACTTATTCTAAAAAACCAAACTTAAAAATTCTTAACTAAAAAAACCAAACCCAAATTTAATATTGAAACAAATCAAACTTTAATCTTTTTCAAAATAAATTTTAATTATTTTGATATCAAATAATGATTTTTAATACTAAAAAAAAATAAAGAAAAAGGAGAGTAATTATTAAGTGGGGCACAGGAAATCTATTCCCAACAGCCATTGTTAAAAGACAATAAACTTAAATTAATGCATGGGACCAAACTGGGCTGCATTGACATAATGAAACTTATTAATTTGCTTCCTACCCAGTAATGGAGTTAGAAATTTTACTATTATAATAGTCTATATTTTTATAATTTTTAAAAGATTAAATTAAAATTTTATTATCTTTTAAAATATTAAAATATAATTTTGCTGTTACTAATTTAAAATTTTATAAATTATAAAAAATTTAATTGGAAAATTTTACATTTTAAGAGTGTGGGGGGCCCTGCCTTGGCTCCACCACTGTTCCTAACCTTTGTTCTTAATCATCAACTCCATTTGAAAGTTTGGTGTACCCATTATTCTTTTTATCAACGTTAACTAAACTGTGAGTCTTTGCAATGAAATTAGATTGATTATGATTACATTGAGATCCAGATTGATCGAGACTGAGATCTAGATTGCAGATGTTTTGTTTGTACTATTCGATGGGATGATAGATCGAATACTTGATCATATCGTTTCACATTTGTTTATGTCATCTTCATTCATTTACTGAAATATTTTTGAATTAATTATATATTTCACTTATAATATACGTATATTCACAATTTCTTTTCGATTGGTATAAATATTATTGCTAATGTAGAAGTATGTTGATTCGAGTGCGTTGAAACACGTTATCCTCCTATTTAAGGGTAGTTTAATAGTAAGACAAATCAAACTTTAACCTGTTTTAATATCAAATAATGAATTTTAATATAGAAAAAGTTATTTGACAACTACAAAAAGGAGAGTAATAACTAAGTAGGGACGAGTTCTATTACCAACAGCCATTATTAAAAGACACTGATCTTAAACCAGTGCAATGGACGAAATTGAGCTGCGTTGAGATAATTGAAGAACCAAATGGCTATGCCTTCTTCAATAGAATCTCAGCAACAAGAAGTAAGTGGTGAAGATGACAATGAAACTTATTCTTTTGCCTCCCAACTTGTGATGGGAACATTCCTCCCTATGGCCTTGCAAACAGCATGCGAGCTTGGGGTATTGGAGATAATTGCAAAAGCAGGTCCAGGTGCCAAACTCTCCGCCACTGATATTGCAGCACAACTGCCTACCAAGAACCAGGGTGCACCAGTCATGGTGGACCACAACGTGCTGTCCTGCTTTGTGGTTGGTCTTGAGAAACTGCTTTGTGCTGCCCATGTTCTTAAAGTTTTTACTTATTAGATGTTTGATTATTTGGTGGATTTGATTTGAAGGTGTCAACTTAAATATGCGGTTTTAGAAGGAGGGATCGCCTTCAACAGGGTGCATGGAGCACATGCCTTTGACTTTGAGTACCCTGGATTGGATGCTAGGTTCAATCAAGTTTTCAACACAGCTACGTTGAATTTAAGTACAATGTTTACCAAGAAATTGCTCCATGCTTATGATGGTTTTCATGGCATCAAGCAACTGGTAGATGTGGGTGGTAACCTTGGCATCACACTTCACTATATCACTTCCAAATACCCTAACATCAATGGCTTTAATTTAGACTTGCCTCATGTTATACAACATGCCCCATCCTATCCCGGTATATTTATCATTTTTTTTTTTTTACGTTAGCGTTTTAATAGTTACAAATGAAAGATCCTAAATAACCAAAAATTAAAACTTTTGATCAAAAGTTGTTACTTTCATGGTAACAAGTTACATCACTTGATAACATGTTGTCTGAATTGGATTGGACCGATCGGATCAAGAATCGATGAAGATATCGATCTGGTATGAGGTAAAAAATTGGTTAACTCGTGAATCAAGACGAATCAGTTAAACTAGACTAAAAAATAAGTTGAATCGATAGTCAAACCTATTTTTATATATTTTTTACTTTTTTAATTTTTTTTAATAATTCATTTGCTTTTAACCTGCTAAACCAATCGGATCAGTTTAATCGAGAATTGATGGGATCAGTTTGACCACTGATCTGATTTGAAAAATATTGCTTGATTGAACAATTTTGACAATTTAAAAGAAGTGTCTAGCAAAAAATGTACTTATTGGATACTTATGTTTCTATGGAGAGATATAAAAATTGTTATAAATAGAGTGGATTTTTACACCAAAATTCATAAACAATTTTAAGGTTCTAATTTCAAAAATTTATGAGAAAAACATAAAAATAAACTTTTTTTTTGTTCTCTCATCATGGTTTATATTCAAATATTATTTTATAAAAAATTACTACAAATTTTTTTTATAAAAATAAATAATATCTTTATATTCCATTCAATGCTCGGGCCTTGGCCCACCTCCAAATGGTAGATTTGTCATTTAGTCTCTTAAATTTTTATGAAATTACGTATTAGTATAGTGATAAAATTGTACTTTGGCTCTTAATTTATGATTCATCTCTATCTCTTTTAAAGCAATATTTTGACTTGATCCTTGAATGCAAAGTGTCATTGAACTTCATTGTATCCTCGAAAGTTAAAAAAAATGACCCTTCCTTTGATTTCTTATAAATTTATTTTTATCCTTACACAAATACTAATGAATATCTGCCCTTGTGTAGGAATTCAACATGTTGGTGGTGATATGTTTGAAAACGTTCCACAAGGAGATGCTATTTTTTTGAAGTTGGTTCTTCATGATTGAAGCGATGAGAAGTGTTTGAGATTGTTGAAGAACTGCTACAAAGCCATCCCGAACAATGGCAGAGTCATTGTTGTAGATTCAGTAGTTCCTGTTATGGCCGAGTCTACTCCTTCGGCAAAGGCCACTTTCCTACTTGATATGCTAATGATGACTCAAAACCCCGGTGGAAAAAAACGAACGAAAGAAGAGTTTGTCGTGTTGGCGACCGAAGCCGGGTTCAACAACGTTAAGTTCGTGTGCTTTGTTTGTGACTGTTGGGTTATGGAGTTCCACAAATGATATGCCGTCAAATCCCGAAAATCGGGTTTGTTTATGGTTGTTTAAGTTGTAAGTTTATGGTGCACATTGAGTGTTTATCAGTATGTTCATCGCTACCTCCTGTTATGGAAGATTAAAATGATTAAATTGCTTTTGCCTTCAAATTCACTACATTAATATGTGTTATTGAATTGAATATCTGTCTTTTTCTTCAAGCTCAAGCAATTCACTGCATTAATATGTGTTATTGAATTGAATATCAGTCTTTTGCTTCAAGCTCAAGCAATCAAACATGGAATTGACTGAAAACAATGATTCAACAAAGGAAAATTACATAACATCTACTGATTAAATACTGGATATGGACCAGTATTTATGGCAACTATATATATATATGTAGAATAATGAGGTCCATGCATTCTTGCCTACCATTTTAACGCTCAATCTGAATGGTAACATGACTGATATTATACTCCCTTCTGATATATTCGATTACGTTGTCTAAGACGATGTCTGCATCAGCTTCGGGTCGGATTTTGACATGGCAAGCCAAGAGGACTTTCCCCACTGTAATGGCCCATATGTGCAGCTCATGAATGGCAACAACATCCCCCATTTCCAATAGCCCTGTTTCCAGCTTTGTTGCATCGATCTCTCGAGGCGTACTCTCCATCAGCACTTCGAGTATGCTGCGCAACATTTTGATGGTAGTCCCCAAAACAACTACTGAAAATATCAGTGTGCAGATCAGGTCGACGATTTTCCATTCGGGTTTGTACCATATGATTGCCCCTCCGATCATCACTCCGATACTTTGGATGGAATCCCCTAGTACATGAAGATAAGCTCCTTGGACATTTATGTTCCTTCGTTTCTTTGGCTTATCAAGCAGTGGCTTCGACTGTTCGTTGTGAACGTCATGGTGGTGATCCTCGTCTTTGACATGCTCAGTCTCTTCGTGATGATGGCTGTGCTCAGGCTTGGAGTGCCCCTCGGGATGATGATGATGATGGTGGTGTTCTCCTGTGGAGTGTCCCTCGTGATGATGGTGCGTGGTAACACTCACACTATGACTATGATCACTATGGCTATGGCTATGACCATGACCGTGACCATGACCATGATCATGGCCCAATAATAGAGCCATGATAATGTTAACCACTAATCCAAAAGCAGCAACAAGAAACATTAGAAATCCATGCACCTCACCTGTGTCGTTAACGAGTCTAACAATGGCTTCATACACTAAAATTCCTGCAAGCAACCATATCAACTGGATAGAAACCAAGGCTCCGAGAATCTCGATCCTGAAAAACCCGTATGATTGACGAGGATTAGCTTCCCATCCAGCTGCCCATAACGAAAACAAGGATATGGCAAAAGCTGCAACATCAGATAGCAAATGTGCTGCATCGGTTAATATTGCTAGACTATTGGCTTTGATGCCTCCCACTACTTCTACACTCATGAAGATGACGCAAAGCACTACGGCAATTAAAAGCTTGCGCATGGAAGCCGATCGTTCTTCGGCATCTTTAGAGCTAGTACCTGCATCGGAAAATCCACAAGGCGCTTCCCCACACAACTTACTCCCTCTTATACGCCTTTGGCCTTGACCAACATCCACATTTATTTCAATATATTGCCCATGTTGAGGATTTTGCACTTCCATCTGAAAATTGAACCGAGAACATCATGAACATAAACATAATCCCATAACCAAAACTTTCGTAATGAAACATGTAAATATGTAAAACCAGAACATGCAGGAAAAAGACATAAGCACAAGATGTCTGTCTGCATAGCATCATTTACACGACACTAGCCGGTCAGCTTTAGACACGAAAGTTTGTTCTAATCAAACCAGCAGTGGGATGTTTGATTGCCAATCATCATAACTGCTTCAATTTAGAACAGAACACTTTGAACATAGATCAGATGCCTCAAAGAGGCTGATAGACAGGGGGGCAGGGGAAGTCGAAATCGACTATAATACAGGCAAAAGTTCGAGTTTTAGTCAATGAAAGACTTCCTCATATGCAAACTACTTTCATCTCAAGGAGCTGATACTGTAAATTAGGGATACAATCATGCAAGCAAGAATTGTTACCTCTCAAGGAGCTGATACATACATGTGTGTATGTCTGTGTATATATAACATTTGGGAGATAAGCAAGTCCCTAGCAAGGAACTGGATTTAAATGGCAGAAGGGTATTTGGCAGAGACAATGACAAGGTGAAGGGGCCATAACTAACCCGTACCAAAACCCAACACCTTGTATAAATACCATTCTTTTACAAAGGCAGGGATATGAATGATATCATCGCCGGAGATCTAATTTACTATTGAAAGCAACCATGACAGTCATAGTGAAACAAGTGTATAATTTGACTGCAATAAGCCAGTGACAGATAGAACTTGTTTAAGGCAAAACAACAAACAATCTAGCATCACATTCTTGGCCAAGCTCTTTGTACTTCGTCTCCATGGACAAAGAACCAAGTAAGCTGAAATATATATATACACATATATAATAGTAAAAAAAAGTACATTAAATCATGAATTCATGATTAGTATTAAATACTATGAAATGGGTCTCTAGCATGCTAGGATTTAACCAACCCCAAAAGGTCATAACCAGCTATAAACACCCAGAGTTTATACAGTGACGAAATTAATCACCAAAACATGGTTTAAAATACAGATTTATGGAAGGGTTGATGTACCTGTGTCAAAACTTGAAACCTCCAAGCCCTGGCTTTGAGACTAAGATTGCAGCCAGCAAATAAGGATAGATCAAAGAAGTTGACTAATTACCACCCAATGGCAGTCATCTGTAATATTACAACAGTGCCCTTACCAGCGCCCATAAGAACTAACCCAACCTAATTAAAAATTTTATTATTACATTTTCCAAGTCACAGAAAACTTGGATTATTGGAGTGTTTCAGATGGGTCATGGAGATGAGTCATAGTTGATTGTGCTCCCAACAAAAACAGACAAGCAAGTACATCCAAGAATAGCCAACTACTGGTCTAGTGCTACTGAAAAAGCTTTGAAAATTTTACAGACAGAGTAGTCTTTTTTCCAAGTGTTTGTCTTGTTGTTATGCCATAACATGAACTTGTCGTTCAATAAATTTACTTAGTTGTACACAATAATCGTTTAATTTATGAGTCTCGATCAAGTACAACTCATTGGATCGTGTTCTAAGAACATATTTCATAATCACAGAGTTGGTAAGTTTCTAATTTTCTTTGTTTTTGAAATTTGGGTACTATAAAGATTGATATGTACTATACAAAGAACTTGTGGTCTCGTCTCTTCCACAAAACATGGAGTGTCTCTTTCTTGCAGTGATGACTGTTAATGAATGAGACAAAACCTTAGTGCGAAGTGGAATGATCCCACTATGATTTCCAATTTGGATAATAATAGAGGAAATGAAATCATTAGGGTGTGGGCTTAAGACAAGGATTAGGTGTCAATGAGCTTCTTCCACTTTCCTCAAATATTCATTTTGGGCCTTTTCTACTTGTTTATGGCATCATTGGCATGGCCTTTGGTTTGTTGTGGTGGTCGGACACTCACACTACCCGAGTTCATTGTCGAATGGGAAGAGATGGAGGTTCGGTGTCAACGCACTAGTTCTGTATTTGATTGAGAGTTGAGGGAGATGAGGGCTTTGAGTAGCTGTGTGGTGATGGTGAGTTTCGGTTGAGAGAGGAATGGAGAAAAATGGTGAAGGCCCCTCATTCTTTCTTTTCTTTTCTGTTTTAAGAACGGTGGCGTGTGAAAGATAAGAGGGCCGGTCGTGCAGGGTGGCTGATGGGAGTTATCGGCAGGGTATGGTGGTGGCAGTGTACGCAACTAGGAGTGATGGGCAATAGCGTAGGGGTCAAATTGTAAAACTTATAAACTTTAACGGTCTGATTGCAAAATCAGTACAATTAGAGACTCTTTTGTAATTTTTTTTCAAAAGGTCCAAACCAATTTACACAATTATAAAAAGGGATAAATCTCAAAACTATACATGAACTATGGTTTAATGTGTAATTGTATACATGAATTTTGACTTTGTGCAATTTTATACATAAAATTTTGATTTGATCCAATTCTTGTAAATTATTAACTCAATTATTGATATAACATCATTTTATGTGTATATATTGCATACATAAATAATTATATCTATTCAATATAAAAGTAAATTGATGTATTTATTTCTTTAAATGTGTATGATTAAATCAAAACTAAAGTTTCAAATATATATTAGAACCATAATTGGAGTTTTATGTGTATAATTGTATCAGATTAAAGTTTTGTATACAAATACACATTAAATCAAAGTTAATGTATAATTTTAAAATTTATCCCTTATAAAAAAAGCCCAAAGTTAAATTTATAAAATAAAGTCCAATCAAACCCAAATTTAATAAAATTTAAAAAAAACCACTATTTGCAAATTTATCAAGCAGATGAATTCAAAATGTAAATATGTCCAACAAATGAATAATTTTGTAGGCTTTTAAATTCGACAATTAAATTTAGGCAAAAAAAAAAATTGAGTTGATAGAGTTGATGAATCCTATTTTATCGTTCTAATTTAATTTTAAATTTTTTTAAATTGAGTCAGGTGAAATAAAATTCGAGTCGAATCGAATCGAGTAAAATTGTTCGAGTTAAATTAAAAAATTAAACATGCCAAATTAAAATTTTGTTACAGTATAACTAATTTCATGTTAGAGCACATAAATTTGAAATCATATATATTTGAAAAAAAAATTCAAAGAAAAATAAAAAAAATACTTTAGTATAATAAACTTGAATCATTAATTAACCCCAAAATTATTATTCTAGAATTTTTAAATTTTTTTAACTTTCTTTATATATTTTTTAGAATTTTTTTAAAATTTTTGAAATTATTTTGATTTTTTTGTAATTTTTGTTGAAAGAGACCAATTTGTTTATTTTCAAACTTAACAGGGACAAAAAGAGTATTTACACCAATCTTTTATTCGAGTTATTCGAATTGTAAAATTTAACTAGGTTCGAACTCGAAACTCGAATACTTATTCAAGTTGATTCGAATAACTTGATTCGATTAACTCAAATTTCAAATTTTTTTTGAATCAAATCAAGTTTTATTCTCCCCTAATAACAACAACACTAACAAATAGCTTGTTGTGCTTATTCCCGAGTACAAGTCCCTCGCGATCAATGGCGAAGCCACATTAAGGCCTAGGGGGCCATGGCCCCCAAGTTTAAATTTTTCAATTTAGTTATTTATAAATTTACACTATGGCCCCCCAAGATTTAAGATTTTTGCAATTTTCCCCTTTGTAGATACATTATAGCCCCTTAAATGGTAAACTTTTAATTTAGGCCCTTTATAATTTATAAAATTTTAAATTAGTAATGATAAAATTATACTTTAGCACCTTCAAAAATGATAAAAATTTAATTTAGCCCTTTAAATATAATAAAGATATAAGCTATTAAAATGATGAAATTATATTTGTACTATCGCAAAAATATACAATTTAATTCCGACTCATTCAAAATAAATTTTCTGACTTTGTATGGATAATATCTCCCTCAACCACATCTATTTTTTCTTAAAAATCTTTACATACTAGTTCACCAAACTTTAAAAAAGAAAAAGTTCATTTAGTTGATTTTTTTTCTTAATTTTCTATCATTTTTCTCTTTTCATAGTAAAAAAAAAAAATTTATTGAATTAAAGTCTGGAATTTAGTCAGCAATAATTTACTATATCATTCTATTATTTATTATTATTTAAAATTTGTAGTCATTAAAGTTTTATAATATTAAAATATAAAGATGAGATTAAAATATGTAGGTTGTTGACGGGTCAAACATCTCTAACAGGTTTGCCCTGACTGTATTATTTATCTGAAAGACAATATCTTTGTCTTTACTTTTGAATAAAAAAATAGGGTTTTTTTACTGTTTGGTCCTGAACTTTATTCATCTTTCCATATTGCTACCTAAATTTTCTTTGTTCTGAACTGTTATACTTTTTGGAAATTGTAAAAAATTATAAAAAAACTATTAAAATAGTAAAAAATATTTAAAAATATATAAAAAGTAAAAAATTAAAGTATTAAAAAAAGTAAAAATTGTAAAAAGGTTAAATATTATTGTAAACAATTATTAAATATTGTTAAAAATATTTTACAACTGTAAAAAAGTTATTAAAAATTATAAAACATTATTTAAATTTGTTAAAAATTATTAAAAACAGTAAATAAGTATTAAAAAATAGTGAGATTGCCGATTAAATAATTTTTTTATAATTTTTAAATAATTTTCACAATTTTTATTAATTTTTAAAAATTTTAAATAATGTTTTATAATTTTTAATAAATTTTTACAATTTTAAAATATTTTTAACAATATTTAATAATTATTTACAATATTTAATTTTTTTACAATTTTAAAATATTCTTTTTACTATTCTCAAATTTTTTGATAATTTAAATATTTTTACAATTTTTAATGTTTTTAATTTTTTTTACTATTTTTAAAATATATATATTTTTTAATTTTTTGATCTAATCAACGACCACGTCATCATCCACATCAACGGTCAACAAGGCCATTTGGCGTGTTCTTATTGTTGCTATTTTTTTAAACACTGTTAACTATAGAGACCAAAAGGTGTAACATAATTATAGCTTAGGTATCAAAATGGGATAAAAAAAAATTAGGTACCAATATAAGAAATTAGGTATAATTCAAGCCCAAAATAGTGAATAAACCAAAAAAGTACATCTTCTAACTTTACGGTGTTATAAACATGCCATTTGTTTATTAGATTTATATTGGTTAAATTCTACTTTTATTCCCTGTACTTTGTAAAAGTTATGAATTTAATTATTATATTTTAATTTGATATTTTTAATCCTGTATTTTTTGAATTTTAAAATTTCAGACCTCATTAAACGATAATTATTAAATTTATTAAGTTAAGCTCTGCTATTTTCAACATTTGATGCCACAAACATATTATTATATGTGTACTGCTATGCCAACTTGTTATTTTCACGTATTACTCAATAAAATAAATAAATAACAAGTTAATGTCTGTCATTTACGTCAAAACTGAAATTTTAAAATTCGAAAAGTATTGGGACTTAAAATGATTCAATTAAAGAATATAGACCAAATTTACAACTATATGCATAGTACAGGACCGACAATCGAATTTAACCAAACGGATTTAAATGTTAGGCTTAGGTTAAGACTAAAATTTGGAAATTTGAATAGTAGAGAGACTAAAATTGTCCAATTTAAAAAATACAAAGATTAAAATTGAGCAAATTATTATGGAAAATAAAAAAGTAATTGAACATAAAAAAATTATAATATTAGTCCATCCAAAACAAGCAACATGCAAACACACTTCCATTTTCTTGATCAAAATATACCAAACTTTGTCATTTCCCTCTTCAAATACCATTTGACACTTCACGTAATCTAAGTTTTATTATTGTATCAGTTTATAATTTATATATATATAGTCAGCCCCCATAGATTGTCACCCAAGATCATAAAGTTTTCAACATAGTATCATGATTCAAATTTTCAATTCCATTGATTTTTCAGAACTTCTGATCATAATACCTCTGGTGTACCTCTTAACTGACCTTAGATTCACCATGATGGCAATAGATTTTATTTTTTATCGAGTCGAAAAACTCCACAAGCTTTTTGAAGACCACGACCGAGACTATGCCGATATCGATGACAACGTTGATGAATTACAACCATTGCCGTCTCAGGTTCCAGTGCCGTTCATGGCCCATGTCGTGTCGAATTTGATAAAGGCTAAGCTCCCTGTCGTCGAATTCAGCAGGTCGAGATTACGAGGCGATATCGACGATTCGTCAGTTGATTGTGCGATATGCTTGGCCTGCGTAGAGGGGAGTGCTGAAATAAGGGAGCTGGGGAATTGCAGTCACTTGTATCATAGAGAGTGTATTGATGGGTGGGTGGATCAGGGTCATGAGACATGTCCTTTGTGCTGGCTTAAGCTATTGCCATGCGAAGCTGCTGCTGCTGCTGCTGCTGATGATGAAGGTGGGGAAGTAAAGGGTGTATATGATCCATGGAGGTCGGAAAGAATGGCCTATCTGTTTGGTGAAGAATATTAATTTTTCTTTTTCAAGATTTCCGGTGTTCGATAATCACAGAAGTCTCGATTAAGTGCAAAATCAAATAGTGTAGCTCTTGATTTTTCTTTTTTCTTTTACAAGACTCGAACTCGATTATTATTTATTGGAAAAAGAAAAAAGAGGATGCTTGCTTTGTTTTAAATTCTCATGTTTTTTCTTGTGTGTATTTTCCTTCCGCTTTCATTTCTATTGCTTCAATATGTTAATAATTATTGGGTTTAAGACTTTTGAATATGAATGGGTTAATTGCAGTGATCGTCCCCAAATTTTCTAACTTCTAAATTATTTCTTAATTTTCAAAAAATGTTATAATTAAATCCTTAAAGCATGAAAATTCTACCAATTAAATCTCTTTTTCCAGTCTGACAATCGATTAGAGTATTTTCAAAAACATCTTAACTACATGACAGTTAAACTGGACTCATGCAAGATTTTTACACCATTAAATAATATGTACAACAATGAGAATACTTTATTAATTTCATTTCAAACGTATCATTGTTATAATTTGTTATCTAAAAAAGTATCCCACAATAATTTTAATAATTATTTCTCTGATGCGGATTGAATCTCAAATCGATTGGGATAAATATTGTTACCAATACAAGAAAATGTGGGTTCGAGTGTACTAAAACGTATTATCCTCCTATTTATGAGTGGGGAGGGGTTATAAATTGAAAAGACATTATCTTAAAAAAAACAGATATGATCAGAACCTATAATGAAATCATTTAAAAAATAATAATTATTTCTCTACTTTTATAAATTTTCATTTTTTGTCTTTTTCTTTTTGCCAATATGTTTCTTTTCTGGTGCCCTTATCTTCTAGAAATGCATGCTTTCATATTTTGGCCCACCTGCCTAACTAGCCAGGTCAAGGTTCTTCCTAAGATAATTCATTAATCTCATAGTTTTAGACTCAGCAAGCGAGTTAAAGGTTTGACAAGCATATTTTAAGGTGTAGTAAAAAAAATTAATTACATAAATAAATGTGACAATTATCGCATCCTCAACTCATTTGTGGAGTCTAGAATATTTCATCGATGATGTATTAAATAATTATCCATTATATATTAGGGTTAATATTTTTAACTCCACAAGCAAAATTTATTATATAACATTTCATTCGTGCTTGTGAGTTCACCAAATAATTTTTTTATATATTATATAATTTATAACAGATAAAAATTAAATCTATAATAAAATATAATATTATAAAGCAAATATTTAAAAAAAATTAAGATACCTATATATTTAATAAATAAAAAATTAGGATTATTAAATATGAAATTAAAAATAATATATATTTTTTAACAAATTCAAATAAAAATAAAATGGGTGAATTTAAAATGGGTTTGAGTTAGCCATTTACAAAAATGGGTGGATTTGGACAGAATTTTAAACTCATTTTTTTGTTGGGTCGGGTCGAGCTTAAATAAGCATAAAGTATGCTGACATCATGCTTAAGCCCGACCCACGAACACGTCTAATTTCAATATACTACTTTGGATTTATTTATATATTTTTAAAGTATTTAAGGTTGGAAAGTAAAAAAAATCGGTAAAAAATCAAAATCAATTAAGTTCTTATGAAAAAAGTACACCCAATTAAGCTCTCAATGATTCAAAATAAAATTAGTTGGAATCTTAATTAACGAAGTCACCGTTGACGATTAACAAATGCTAACATGGTTGATGGAAGCAATAAGAATAAATTTCAAATATAAAAAATTACAAATAATCAATAGAATAAACTTCATGAATAAAAAATTATCATTCAATAAATTCAAAATATATTTTTTTGAACAATCTTATTATAGGTTCTAGTCATATCTACCTTTTTTTATACAATACGTAGAATTACTCATAGTTCCTCTCTAACCCATAAATAAGAAGATAATATGCTTCAACGCACTCGAACCCACGTCCTCTTATATTGACAACAATATTTATATCAATCAAACTAAAACTCAATCGACAAATCCACCCATATATTAAACAACACCATTATCCAACAAAATTATTCCGTAGTACATTAAAAAGGCGGAATATGTTTAACCTTTTTTGTTAATGAAAGATAATGAATCAGATACCTGTTCCACCTCACATTCAGATTGGAGAATCTTAAACAGTTCCAAGCAAATTTGATTACTCATAGATGCTATGCCCACCATTAGAGGTTCCAAAGCAAATTAAAACACAAAAGAATTTTATCAAAGTGTTTCAAAATCGGATCAATAATTGAATCGATTAAATAATTAATTTATTCACTGATTTGTACTATTAAATAAATCATTAAAAATAATAATATTTAAATATCAGTTTAACTGAATTTTTTATTTGATTGAATCAATTCATACTAATTTTTGACTCAACCAATTAATTTTTTTTTTCAAATTGATATCCCTATCCAACCGGTACCGATAACATTACTTCTATCGGCAACTAATTAAATAAGTTTGACATTTTGTGCACATGTTTGTCGGTGATATATATATATATATATATATAAGATTTGATCATGAGTCGGATCAACTTAAACCGTTTTATGGGTCATGTCATTTGGTTTGGGCAAAAATATCGACCTAAAAATGGGCTTGGGCAAAAAATGAAGTCTGTTTTCTAAATGAATCAAGTTTCGGATAAGCCTTTTTTAGCCCAAGCTCGGCCCGATTCAACTTAAATTTGCAAAAAAAAAAAATTGTTGTTGTGTTTTGTTATTGTATTGCTGCCATTTCGTTATTATATTGTTACTATTTTTTGTTGTTGTTTAGATATTGTATAATTATTATTTTATTGTTAATTTTTCTATTATATTAAAGACATTTGATTGTTATGTTACACCTATTTTAGTGTTATTTAAATATAAATACTTTTATTAATTTTTTTCAATTTGTTGAAAAATATTTATTTTAATGTTTATAGTGTATTTGATATATTATAATTTTTAAATTTATTTTTATATAAAAATAATATTATAAAAAAATTAATACCGATCGAACTGGGTTCGAATTTTAGCATTTTTATCCGGGCTGAACTTGAACAAAATTTTAGATTCATTTTACGGGCCGGACCCGAGCCTAAAAATGCCTAAATTATACTAAAGTACAGCCCAGCCCAGCCCAGCCCACCCCATACACTTTAGCTAAGTTTCCAAGTTAGAATTAATGTATACAAATTTAATATGGTTTTGCTAACAATGAAGGTATCAAAACAAGATGGGTTATCTAGGTGTAGCACATGGGACGAAATAAAAAATTACAACAAAAGATTAAAATAAAACGGTTAATTGCATCTTACAGCCTTAAATTATTATCAAGTTTTAAATTGGTTTCTAAGTGTTAACGCCTTTTAATTAAGTTTTAACATATTAGTATCATTTTAAAGTGAATGTTTTTGTCACTTTAGATGTTAAATATTAAGTTAGACTCGACACCAAATATATTTAAAAATATATGATCAAAATTTAAACAGGTGTGAACTCAAGGGTAGAGGGAGAAGGCAAATAACTGTTGGTGTGTAGGGATAAAAATAAGCTTATAAAAATTATTGAAAGTTTCAAGGTGTGTATTTATGTCACTTTCTAAAACATTTTATTTGCCCTCACTTATATTTTGGTGCGCAAAAGAGTTGTTGGCAAATGAATTTTGATAATACAATAAAGCCCAATAACTGTCAACATTTTGCACTAATGGAAATACTCTACTTAACATTAAGCGGAACATAGCAAGAGTATCAATTTCTATAAAAAAAATTTGCAATAATTCTTTATAGAATAACCTAGGTGTTGGGGATCGACCCGATTAACCAACGAACAAGTAAAAATAGCAGAATAAATTGAGAAATTGAACATACAAATTTGACGTGAAAAAAACCCCTCCGAAGAGGATAAAAAACCACGGGCAAAGATAATTTTACTGTAATGGCAAAAGAATGAAGAGTATAAAAGATGGAGATAAAAATTAAACCTCGAAAACCCGAAACCATAAAACGTAAACACAAAATTCTCCAAAAGTTTTAGGAGATCTAATCTCTAATGGGTATATTTCTAAGGTTGTAAAAGAGTCTATTTATAGGCTAAATTCCTAGGTAAAATAATAATAAAATAATCTAGAGTAATAAGAGTTTGACTCAAACAAATAAATAGAGTTTAACTGAAAGATATTTCTCAAATTTAACTTGAAATAGGAGTCATAATTCAACAAATTTTCACCTTGACTCGTATTTCCATAATGCCATCTTTGCCAAAGCTCACCACGAACCTATCTTGAACCATGCAGGGAATTAACTAAATCGAATATGTGCTTAGAAGTTGAAAGTCTTCTAGCCTTCGACTTGTGCACTGTCAAATCAAAACTAACCGGGTCTGATTTTCACAAATACAGTGTCATAACTTTTCAAAACCTACATCCAAAAGAGAACATTTCTTCAACGAAACAGTCATACATTTTTCCCTCCTATGATCCAGTTGTCTCCGCTCCAAACGAGTTAACTTCAACTCCATAACGGACGAGGGACGTTCGATTTCACCGGTCACTGTAGAACCTTCCAGAATATAAAGACTACCGTTCTTTTTACCTTATAACAAAATGAGAGCTCCACGAGGCACCTTAATGCCGCTCGACTCGATGTTGATTTTGCAACCTTTTGAGTTTAAAATACTTAAGGAGATGATATTCTTTCGTAAATCAGGTACATACTTGACATTTGATGTAACACCTAAATCTCGTACACCGTCACCGGTTAGGATTTCGGTGTCTACTATTCATTTATATCGTTCGTCATTTACAAATATCCGACTATTTTCATCTTTATTCAAGACAACTATCAATTCTCACAATTTAAAACAATATCTAAGCATAACATAATTTTATCAAGGGTAAAAACGGTATTTTCAACATTTTAGCGGACTTCTACCAGTACCTGACGGTCATGTATCGGTAGTAGTCAATTCAATGAACAATTTAGAACAGTGCAGATTTTTACCAATACATTTACTAATTCTATCGATACAAGTCATGCAACTACCGATACCAAAAACTCCAGAGAGCAAAAATCCACACCCTGCAACTTCTACCGATACAAGCTTACATACTACCGATACATCAGTAACATGAACTATTTATACATGCAATTCAACTATCGATACAATCCAAGTCAGAGAACAACCTCTATCCTACCCTGCACTTCTATCGAAACATACATGGGCTCTACCGAAACAAGTATGCTAAATCTCAAAAAAAATATACCAAACACAAGTTCATTGATTTCATACAAGCACAACTTTTAGCTATGCATTCAAGACAAAACAATTACAAGATTTATGTCAATACAAGGTGCTTAGAACTACATCCAACATTTCATCATACGTAATAAGGTTTTTCACAAACTCATTGTATAAAGAAAAGGTAACATCATCCTAGTACATGCCATATTAACCAAGTGATGTAAAAGTCTACCGAACAACTGCGGGATAGTGTGATGTTTCAAGATGATCCGATCTTCGAATAGCAAAAGTGAATCTACAAAACAAATGCAAATACACAGGTAAGCACTTTAAGGCTTAGTAAGTTCATAAAGTTAAATAGATTTAATAAACTTCAAGAGTTGTAAAAATCTAATTAACTGAGTGGAACATTGTTTACATCTGGGGTAGGTTTCACTCGTATTTGTCACTCACGATGACACAAAGTCATCGGACCGTTGTTCCGCATTGGAAATCATTTCATTTAATACTCACGATGACATATAGTCATCGGACCCCTTGTTTCGAATAGAAATTCAAATACTCACGATGACACTGAGTTATCGGACCTTTAATTCGTAAAGGATTCATTTACTCACGATGACACTTAGTCATCGGACCTTTAATCTATAAAGGATTCATTTACTCACGATGACACTTAGTCATCGGACCTTTTCGTTTATAGCTCAAACCCGTTTATCTTCCGTATTTCATTCACACTTGTCTTCCACAATTTCGATTATCATTTCATCTCACTGCAATAATCATATCACAAGAATAAGCAATTTAAGTTAAATTTTAACCATACGAACTTACCGGACTGGATTGCAGTTTTGAATGGATCCCAGGGACTATTCTGCTAATTTTCCCTTTCCATGATCGTTGGCACGGTCGTAGTCTAAATCAAAGCTTAAAACTTGAAAGTGTAAAAACCTTAACTTTCTCCTCTTGGCCGAATGAAGAAGAAGAAGGTGAGAAATTATGATGGTTCTCTTCTCATTTTCTTAAATTAATTTCATATATATACTAATGGCAAACTTGTAATTTTTATGACTTTTATAATTAACTTTATTTAACCATTTTGTTAACCTTATTAATCATGCTATATTCACCTAATACTCATGCCATTCCACTAACTAATACTTCTTTGGTTAAATTTCTCATTTGGTCCTTCTAATTAAACATCTATACTTTTATCCTTTTTATGATTTAGTCCTTTCTATTCAATTAACTATCTAATTAATGAAATTTTCGAATTATAATTTCATATGATGCATATGTCACCAAAAATATTTAAAATAAGTAATTTTACAACTCGACTCGTCGGAGTTGTGGTTCCAAAACCACTGTTTCTGACACCACTGAAAATCGGGCTTTTCCATTTGATAATGTCCTAATCATACCATCGTGCATTCTAATTTTAACAGTACCAATACCAATTACCTTACTAGATGAATCGTTTCCCATGTGCACAACTCCACCTTCAACTAAACTATATGTGGAGAACCATTCTCTGTTGGGACACATGTGGAAAGAACATCCTGAATCTAGGATCCACTTGGACGTAAGCTCGGAGCTTTCGCTCGTTGACACTAACAATAAATTATCACCACTTTCATCGGCCAAATTAACACCAACTAAATCTTCCTCGTTACTCTCAACAGCCTTTTTATTTCGCAGTTTATAACAATCTGCTTTGACGTGACCTAACTTCTTACAATAACGACACCTTTTGTCTCGTTTCTTTGATGCTACCAAAATGAAAGGTTGCTTATCTACCCTACTATTAGAACCGAACTCATTGTTGAACTTGTATTTGCTCAACAAATGACCCTTCACATCCTCGAATGAAAGTATGTCTCTTCCATAAATTAAGGTCTTCGTAAAAGACTTGTATAAATGGGGTAAAGAGCACAACAATAGTATAACCTGATCCTTATCGACAATCTGAACCTCAACATTATTTAAATCATTCAAAAGAGTAATGAATTGACTAATGTGATATCTAAGAAACTCAAATTCGTACATGCGAAACGTAAATAGACGTTGTTTCAACACTAAACGGTTAACTAGAGCTTAGTTGTATAAAGAGTTTCTAGCCTTTTCCACAATACGGATGAGGTCTACTCTATCAATAGCTCCTACAATACCCTATTCAAAAGGCAAAACTGGATTGCAAACAATACTTTTCATCAAGCTCTTCCCATTCTAACTGATTTAGATTCTCGAGTTTTTTCCCAGTAACAATCTTTTTCAAGTTGCTCTAAACTAGAATTGCCATCATCCGAACTTACCACATATTGAAATATGTGACACCATCGAACTTCTCAATGTCGAACCTTGTTGTTGTCATCTCTGAATGGGCTGATCTACAAAAATCGAAATAACTCTGATATCACTTGTTGGAGCCCAATTTTGACTGGGCTTGGCATTTAAACATTTTTGGATTTTTAAATTAAAAATACTTAATTTAAATATTCAACACAAAGTCCAAATTACAATGTCTAGAATACAAGCCCAATGACCAAAGCCCAAAAAGCCCAATATTACAAAAATTTGCAAAAACCCTAATCTGGCAACTACTTGCTGCTACCGCCTCCACCCCTTCCATTGGGATGACGCCACGTCAGCATCTCCATGGCCAACTTGCACCACTGCCACTGTGAACCTACAAAAGGAAAAGAGACAAGCATTTAGTTTATAAAGGACAAAATACCATTATAGTAATTTCGATTATAAAAAGCTAAGTTCAAACAATTGTAAGGGGGTTACAAACGGATGGTTCGGAAACTAATATAGATACAAGCATTTGAAATCAAATAAAAGATCAGATCATACTTGCAAGATTGTCAAAAAGTTGTGTTCTCAAGGTAATAAATATATATTTATTTATCATTATTACTTGTTTTCTATTTCCTGGGGATTTCTAAACGGTTCCTTTAACTTTAATTTATCAATACATTTTATTTATTCTGCCATTACTGTCATTTATTATTTCTCATTTATTTTTGAAGTTTTTTGTAAATACTTAATAAATAAAAAAGGAAGGTTAAAGGTCGTATCTCGATCTAATATGTCGTCGATGAGGTTTTGAACGGAGCTCCTCTGTTTGTGGGGGTTTCGATGGTTGAATTCCTGTCCAAAACACAAAAAAATGGAATAAAGAATTGTTTCAAAAATAAAAGAGATAATAAAAAATGATTAAAAAGAGACAAGAGGAAAACATCAGATTTAAAAGGAGATAATAACGAGGACAATAAGAACAAGTTTTGTTTTCAAAACAAAAACAGATTCAAAAGGAGAACAATACAAAAATAAATAAATTTCGAAAAAGATCTTTTTGTTTTTACGAAAATCCAATAATATAGTTTAAATCTAGTTTTTTTTAACAAATGAGAAAATCCAGATCTGTTTTTAGATCTGTTTTGTAATTTAAAAAAAGAAAAAGAAAACAAAAGCAAAGTTTTTAAAAAAATATAGGCTCAATCTTGTAGATCAAAACCAAGATTTGGTTTTTAAAAGAAAAAATTAAAAAAGGGGAAATTTTTTTTTACCTTGGGCCGCCGTGCACGGCGGGCCAATGACCGGAGCTTGGTCGGCCTTTCAATGGCTTTAGAGAGTTTTTGAGAGAAAGGGAGAGTTTTTTTAAGGATAGGTTTCAAATGATTTTTTTTTCTTGGGGTATTTATAGCCCTTCAAAACAACGTCGTTTTCGGAGTGACCTAAATACCCCAAAACGGTGCCGTTTTGCATTACCTATTTTAGGACCTGACCCATTACAGAGGATCCGTGTGTTTTCAAAATATGGATTATTTACCCAATCGATCCTTTCGTGTTTTTGGTTTATTCAATTTCGTCCTTAATGCCATTTTTAATTAATTTTAAATTTTCTCAACAATTTTATTTCCTTTTCAATTTAGTCTCATGACTCTCTAGAAGCTTGAAAAGCTGCCACGTGCCCTTTTTTAGGTTATTTCTATATTTGGTCCCTTCTATTTTTCCTTTCTTTCAATTTCGTCCTTAAATCAAGTTTTATTTCATTATAAATTTGCCTAGTAATTTTAAATTATTTTCAATTTGGTCCTTCTACTTTTGGATGCCTGAAAGGCTACCACGTGTCACCTTCTTTTGGGTTTATTACTTAGAAGGTCCTCAAATTTCTTAAAAATTACATTTTGACCCTCAAACTTTGCAAAAATTATATTTTGACCCCAAACTTTGCAAAAATTATATTTTAACCCCCAAACTTCACAAAAATTACATTTTAACCTTGAATTTCACAAAAATCACATTTTGGCCCTTGAACTCCTCAAAATTATATTTTGATCCCTAAATTTTCCCAAAATCACGTTCTAACCCCAAATTCTCCAAAACTCTATTTTGACCCCGTTTGTTTTGTTTTTTTTTCTTTTTTTTCTTCGACGTTCATACATAGAATTATTATTCTTTCGTATTTTGTATTCTATTAATTTTATGTTTAATTTTTGTGCATTTATTTATTTGCTCAATTATTTTGTTTCGTGTTATTTAATTTTTGCTATTAACTGCCCATTCCTATTTAATTTACAGGTTCTTTTTCAAAATTATTTTTTCATACAAATAAACTTTTAAAATCGGGGCAATATCCTTTTCGTGTGGAAATCTCGAAAAATCATGCCCTAACGTGTTGGGTGTGATTTTTCGTATAATCTGCACAATCAAATATCCTCTTCCAAACTTTTCAAACGCCCTTTAATTTCAAGATTTCAAGAATGTCGTGCCCTAACGTGTTGGACACGACTTTAATTTTTCGAGAAATTCAAAACATACGGGCATTTTTCTTCAAATCTAATTTTTGAAAATCACATGAAATAAGTTATGTGTCCGAAGATCATATTTTAAACGTAATTCGAAATTTCAAGTTCTCAAAAAAAATATATAAATAATTTTAAAACAAAAATGAGGCAATATTCTTTCGTGTGAAAACTTCGAAAAATCATGCCCTAACGTGCTGGGTATGATTTTCGTATAATTCGAGCGATTGAATATCCTCTTTAAAATCTTTCAAAATGTCCTTCAATTTCGAAATTCCGAGAACGTCATGCCCTAACGTGTTGGACACAACTTCAGTTCTCCGAGAAATTCGAAACGCATGGACGTCTTTTTTCAAATATGATTTTTGAAAATCATGCGAAGTTATTTATGAGTACAAGGATCTCATTTTAAAGATTCGCTCGAGATTTCAAAGCTTTAACAAACAAAGACCCGAAAGTAGTTGATGTGATACCAATTTTGGGTGTGAAAGGGTGTTAATCCTTCCTTACACGTAATCGACTCCCGAACTCGTTTTCTGGATTTTCAAAGACCTAAATATTTTTCCAAAACGGATTTTAAATGTTTTGTGGTGATCCAATCACACCAAATAAAAAGATTGGCGGCAACTCCATATTTCGATTTTTAAAATATTCTTCGAGACCTGTTTATTTTCCAAAAATAAACATTTCGACACCACTTGTTAGGGATTAACCCGATTAAGCAACGAACAAGTAAAAATAGCGGAATAAATTGAGAAATTGAACACAAATTTAACGTGAAAAAACCCCTCCGAAGAGGATAAAAAATCACGGGCAAAGATAAATTTACTATATTGGTAAAAGAATGAAAAGTACAAAAGATGAAGATAAAAACTAAACCCTGAAAACCCGAAACTAAAGAACCCACAAAACGTAAACACAAAATTCTCCAAAAGTGTTAGGAGTTCTAATATCTAATCGGTATATTTCTAAGGTTGTAAAATAGCCTATTTACAGGCTAAATTTCTAGGTCAAATAATAATAAAATAATAATAAAATAATCTAGAGTAATCAGAGTTTGACTCAAACAAATAATCAGAGTTTAATTGAAAGATTATTTTTCAAATTTGACTTGAAATAGGAATCATAATTCAGCACTAGGAATATTAGAAGATGGAGGGGAATAGAAATAAACTTTTGTTTCTTCACTTTAGATATACCAAGCAAATGAATTTTGACTTCTATGTATAGGAGTTTTCGTGTCTCTTCATAGAAACATACCTATCCAAATGGATAGTCACATTTCTCATCAATAAACATAATTATTCAAATATATTCATTTGAATAATTATGATTATTTGTTATTAATTATGTGACATAACTCATCACTATGAATAGTGGCAACTCTTGGTTAATAACCAAGTGATATAACTTTTGGATCACTTATAACTTTTCAATTATAACTATTGAAATATTATAAATATTTTGAAAATACTAATTAACAACAAGGGAAAACACCTCCACCCCCCCCCCTAAAATGAAAAATTTTAAGTTAATAAATAGTAAAATTATAGTTTGCCCCCAAAATGATATAATTTTAATTTACTCATTTTAAAAACTATAAAGATATATGCCAATACAATAATGAAATTACATTTTAACTCTCAGAAAAATATATAACTTGATCTCAGCCCACAAGAAAAAAATTCTAGCTTCACACATGTATGAACTTATGAACAACTTGAATATGATGGGTTTAAATAAAAAAGGAAAACGTTTATAAATTTTAATGATAGTTTTGTTTTGTTATTTTAACCAATCAAATTTTAATTATCTATGAAATGAACAAAAAAATTTAAAATTATCTATGCTGTAAGTATATAGATATTTAAAATTTAAACATGTTCTAAATATGATCTATGTTATATCCAAACTAATATTTAACATTTAGGCCGACAAAAAAAATAATCTTATTATACTTATACTATAAAAACTCCATTAAAACATCTTGAATTTTTTTAACTAATTTAAAATAATTCTATAAAATATATAATAATATGTATCAAATAAAAATTTTATTATACTTATATTTAAATTTTTTGATAATATATCGAGAATGGATTATATGAAACTGTGATTTTAATAACAAAATAAAAAAAGTTAAACTCATATATAAAAAAATAAAAATGACCTAAAATCACAATTTCGTACAACTATTTTTCAATAAGATAATTGAGAAGTAAAAAGAAAACAAGCATATGGGTTTAACTTTTGTTGCATGTAGAGCCATGCGTCTAAACTTTGATGCAATGTGTGGCAATCCAATGGGCATGGCAATGACTTCCCTATATACCTAATTTTGTAAACCGACAAAACATCAATTTTCAGAACACTTATCAATTACCAGTTTAACTGAAATAAAATTATTAAAGATGGTAATAAAAATAAATGTAAGAAAATCGAAAGAACCCCTTTCTTTTTGCATTAAAAGCTTTTTTTTTCTTACAACATTCAACTGTAACTCAACTTGGTTTTTGATTTTCTTCTGCATTTCTGCAGATAAAAACTAAGCAAAAAAAGAAAAACAGTAAAGTACCAAAGCTATAGCTACATTAAAATCCATGGCAATGGAGTTTTCATATATCGACTTTACATGGCGGAGCTCCAAGCAAAGGGACTGGTCCAACACCACCCTTTTTCAACCCGACCCAAACATCACATCGTACGTATAACCCATACTTGACTGTCTTGATAGCACCAGCTTTCCATCTCAGTTTCCCCAACAACACTACCCTCAACGCCACCACTCCGTAAGTCTCGTCTATCATCAGTCCATTCACCACCTCTGCCGACGCCGGCACCATCCCGCTACCGAGTACGGGGGACAACGCCACTGTTGTTTTCGTCGCGTGGTACAGCGGGGGTAAGTCCAAAGGGGGAGTGATTTGTTGGTTCCTATACGAAACATAAGCTTGTAACTTATCGTAATAGATAGAGACTCTCTTATTGGGGTTTCTCGTCACGATGGTGAACTGCATGGAAGTTGAAATGAAGGGTTGGGAAGTGGCGTTGAGTTCGTATATAGCGGCTCCGACGACGACGAAACGGGGTTTGTGGGGACGGTAGATGAGCCAGACGGTGAGTACTGCGGCTCCTGCTAAGAGGAGGAAGATGAAAATGCATAAGCAACAAGAACGGCCTGCACCACCTTGTGGTGATGGGTTGGGTATAGGAGGAGGTTTGCATTCGCCATTAGTGGGTGGTGGTGGTGGCGGTGGCTGGTGTTGTGGTGGTGGAGGAGGAGGAGGTTGGTCTTGGTCACTCATTGGAAAAGCGAATACAGATTAAATTTGAAGTTGGAGTGTCAAAATGGATGGAAAGTGAAAGAGGGAAGACGGTGATGGCAGGCCGAGAGTCACAATGTCGAAAGTATATAAAAAAAAATAAATAAGAAGATGAAGAATATGGTTCGATTGATGCTAAAGTTGGCTTCTTTTTTCTTTTGTGTTCATTTCTTTTATAACAATGTAGATGCTTTTCCCTTTCCTCTTTGTTTGTTTCTTTTGAACTTATCTAATTCCCAGTTAATCTATGTAATTTAGTTTCTCAAAATTTGGGTGAATTTAGGATTCATGAAATCTTTAAAATAAAAATAAGAAAAAATATATTAATTTACTATTGATCATACTACGCTAAGATTAAGTTATACAAAAATAATATATTTGATAATCGATTTAACAAATTTCAGATCACTAGCTCCATTTTTTAATTTTTTTTATATTATTTGATTAACTCTTACAACCTTCTCATTTTTATCTTTTAGTGGACTGTTGATTTAAAAATAATTTAATGAAATTCCACTAAGATGTCACCTTAAATTTTTTAACTAAAGTTGATGAATTAAATTAATTGAAGTAAAACTCATATGTAAGGACGACATATGATAAAATTCGAAGATTTATGTCTATAATTATACATGATAAATCTTAAATCTAGTCTCTTTTATCAATTAAACCGTTGACATAATTAAATTAATTTTTAATTTTTATAAATGATGTAATTATGTTAATTAAGATAAAAAGGATGAACTTTTTGAGTTTTAATAAAGTATAAAGATTGATATTTAAAATTATAAAAAGAAAGTTGTGAAAGAGAAAAAAAAATTGGGAATAAGTGAGCTACTAGTAAATTAAATATAAATTTTAAAATAAAATTATATGATCAATGATTATTAAAAGAGATAATCACGAATTTCAAAAATAAAATTAATTTTCATAAACTTTGTTAGATTAATATACGAATAAGGATAAATATATTAGTTATCAAACACTGTCAACTCTATTTGGTGTAACGTAGAATCACTTTTTATACCAACAACGGATAAGAAGCAAACTTGAAAAACCAAGTATAGAGCAAGGAGGTATTATCCCTCTCTCTTCTTCATCAAGATAATATATTTTGACTCTCTTCGTAACTATGGATTATTGATTAATTTAAACATTAAAAAACGACTAGAGTGTCAATTCTGATACTCCTTCATTCACCCCTTAATCTTGCAAATTGAATCAAACCCCTCAAAAACTTGAACAAATTCAATTTCTACCAATTCAAAGAAGTCTCTAACGAAATGTAAAAAGAGGGGCAGAAGCAGCACCGACAAATGAATATGTTTGTTTACCTAAACCCAAATCCCATAATGTATCTGAATGAGAAGAATAGGTGTGGCTGTTTCTTGGTGCATGAATGGCAGTTGGCCCCGCATAGGCCAAAGGTCCCCATGCCCTTTGCCTCATCAATTCATGCACCACATCTCAGTCTATGCACACACATCTACACGCGTCATATAGTTTCATTGTCCTTGTATTCATCCTCCACGTGAAAAACTCCGGCATTTCGCCTCCCTTTACCATTTTAGTTGCTAACTAAATCATTTTCTTCCATCAAATTTACTTTTGGTTTCCCTCTTCTTCATTTGCCCCAAACTCTCAAAAGTAGAGGTGTTATAACATACCTATAAGCCCAACACTGAAATGATTAGAATGGAACAGAAGAGTAAGGATCCCTTTAGATGGATGTTTATCTTCCGTGCAGTGTATTTAACTTTTTTTTGGTCTTACACTTCAATATTGCTATAGCATTTAATTTTACCGTTATCGTTGTTTTTACACTAATTGCAAGTAAACACATTCCAGCCAAATGGATCCTAAGTAGACGAAGTAGAAAAAATAGCTAATCCCCAAGACACTTTAGACTTCCTAATTGAGAGAATTATCACATGACATAGATAATGTAAGCATAAAAGGACCTTAAAAGGGATTGGGGTTTTCACGTTCTTATTTTTCATCTTCTTCCTCCATTCATTATCTTTGAACCAAAGAACTGAATGAAGTATCGGAAAGCGGTCGAAGTGCAAACTCCAACACCCTCGTAACTCATCCTTTTTCCCTTTTTCAGATCTCACCATCTCTTGGACTAGTTAGCTGGCCTGGATCTACATTGATCAAAAAAAATGCATTAATAACAAGATGTGTTCATGGTTGATCAGATCAAACAAAAATATAAAATTATACCCAAGTTCGATTTAAAATGGATCAAACAATCAAGTCAAACGGATCACTCGACTCATGAATAAATCTATTAAAAAAAGAGAGAGTATATTTAAGGTTGTAAATGAATATAATATTCAATAAACATGAACAAATGTTTCAAGACTTATTTATTAAACGAATAAAAAATTAACGAAATTTATTTATGTTTATAAATAAATTTATTTATATTAATTTAAAATACTTAAAACATTTAAAACTTATTTATTATTCAATTATTATTTAAATTTTTTAACAACCACACGTATGATACTACCAAGAAAAAGAAAAAAAAAGAGCAAGACTGCCTCACTAAATAATTAAAAAACTACCTCTTCGTGGATGAAGAAATTGCTATCATTGAAACCCACTATGCTTGTATCCTTGTCGATTGCTGCAGATAAAGAGGCAACCAGAACTTGCATCGGTCCTACTCCAAATACTTCCATGTGCACTATTGTTTTCATTATTATCAACACTATAACCTTCATGTGTACCCACCGGTATAGCCCATGTTAATGTGGTATGTCAGTAGGCAAAATAGATTAATTTTTAAAAAAAAATTGATTGAAATTGAGCTCGAGTTTTACCCATTTATGGTTAGTTTATGAAAAAGATAAGGAATTAATCAAAATTAAACCTGTTCATAAATCGAATTATTGTTAGAAAATATTGACATCACATATATAACAAGAGTAATTACATGTTATTATTTATTATTATAAAAGGTTAGCCCAAATTGAAAGTGATCTAATTTGGTTGAGGTTTGTTGGGATTTAGCTATTGTAGGGGTCAAACATGTCTAGATGCTCTAGGAACTAATTTCTAATTAATGATGGGCCAATTAGAAATTAGGTTAATGTGCAAAAGTTATATATTAGGATTATCGTCTCTAAATTAGATATGTAACTTTTCTAATATCCCATCTTTAAAAAAGAGAGTCACTTCCTCAAAATTACTTAGTGTGCTAATTTGAAAAACCAAAACCATAAGATTAGAAGATTTCAAGAAATTCATGGATTTAGATATGCTTCCGCATGTAGTTTTGTTCTTGATGATTTGACATGACAAATCTTGACTTACAGCTTTAAGTTTATATTATATCTTTATTTTACGGTTATAACAGTTATTTCCTATCCCGAAGGTTCACTAGAAATTTGAGTGTTTGGACAAAAATATTAGACCTGAAATATGAGCTTAGATAAAAAATTAAGGCCATTTGAAATATGGGTTGAGCTCGAGCTTAAACATTTAAGGCTTGAGCCCAGGTGACCTAGTTTGTTTTCTAATTTTCTCATATGTTAAGCTTGATAATCACCAAGAGGGTGGGTGTATTGGTGTTTTAAAATTTTTTATAAAAATTATGACAAACAATGAAGATTAAAAAATTTATAGTGGTTCGACCTCAATTGCCCACCTGTATTATTTTAGCTTATCACAATTAAGGAGTTCCCAAGTTCACTAAATTTGAACTTTTCAATGACAAGGTTTAACATGCACAAAACACTATTTTCACTAGGCAAGATAGAGTCACTTCTCTTAAGGCTTTCTACCTAAAAACCTTAAGCAAATCCTTACAAAGATGATAAATAGAATAAGGGTTAAAGATATTTCTCAAAGGAAGATGTTACGATGATAAAGTTCACTCCACGGCAATATGACACTTGAAAAGAATAAAAGAGATGGTTATTCAAGTGTGTGTATGAAGAAGAACAAAGAGAAGATCAATGAAAAGATCGGATTTTTGTGCAATTGACTTTACAATTTATTTCTTGTCTTCAATATGGAGATATGGACTTGTATTTAGCCTTCTAATAATCTTGGAGATGTTGGGGGTAAATTAGAGTCGTTGCAGCATTAAATTTGAGCATTAATTATAGACAATAGACCACTTGTATCGATACAAATGGACTTGTGTTAATAGAAATTTTAAAAATGCGACTGTTGGAACTAGATGTATCAATAGAAGAGCACTTGTATCGATAGAAATTTGAGGATTTCAAGGGTTTTGACTTTTACCGATAGTTGTATCGGTAGAAAGTGAAGGGGAACTCAAAAATGCTCATTGACTTGCTTATATTGGTAAAAGAGCCCCCAAGTATCGGTAGAATTCTGGAGGAATGCTTGGGGTGCTCTCTGACGTGCTTCTATTGATAAAACTCCTCCCAAGTATTGATACAATTATAAATGTATCAGTAAAAGAACTCCCAAGTATTGATAGAAGATTGGAGGAATGATTAGGTTGCTTTCTGACTTACTTTTATGGTTACTTATATCTACTTGTATCAATAGAAGTGTTCCAAAGTTGTAAAAATGGTTCTGAATCAAGATTTTTCAATGGCAGTTTATAACTTTAATCATTTGATGAGTTTTTAAACACTTAAAAATAATTTTATAAGATTATATCAATTGATTTCAAATATGATTAAGTGAAAATTTATAATTTGACTTTTTTATATTAAAACATTTTAAAAACTAGGGCTAACATAATATATTATTGTAAGTAATTAATAACAAAAAAAATTAAATGTACATAAATATATAATATTATAATTTTAACATTAAAAAAAGTTAAGGGTTAGTATTTTGTACACTAACAGTGTATTTTTTTTATTCCACGAGTAGCTTTAAAAAATTATCATGCGTCTTTTTTAAAAAAAATATTTTATTATACTTCTATACAACACTTACCAATCCCTTGACTCTGCTTGTAAAGTCTAAAAACTCAACTAGCAGTGTACCAAATATTCTTCTAAAAAGTTAATTTGTCTATGTATAAAATTTTAATAAATGAAAAAATATAAAAACATTAAATATTAAAATAATATAATATAAATATTTTAAAAAATACAAACGGGTCTAAATTGGATTTGGTTAACCATTTACAAATAAGAACGAATTTAAGTAAAATTCTGAATTAATAGCTCTGGTTAAACCGAACTTAGATAAAGGTAAAATGTATTAATATCATACTTAAACTCGATCAGAATTTGGCCCGGTCCATTAAGGCTTCTAATAAAAACTCTGCAATGCTTCAGCTTGGGCTGCTTATGGTTAGCTTGAGACTTAGAATCCAAACATGCCTAGCCCATACTTGGTACTTTCACTGAGTGACGACAGCAAGAAACCAAACCCAAAACACTGAAACAGATTGTTGTTTCTTTGTCTTTTTATTTGGTCTAATTTGCTGTCAATCCCTACATTATACTATATTTAAATTTTAGTATCCTACTTTTAAGTTTTAAAAATTAATCCCGATATTCTCTTAATTTAATAATTGAAGCTTGATCATTTCACGTGGAAGACCAAAAAAGAAAAAAAAAACAAATAAAAATACTAAAAATGAGATTATAAGAAAGTGAAAGTCGGATAAATTTTTTTATATGAACTTTCATTATATGCGTTTAAATTTAATCAACTGAGCAATTTTTCTTATTTTAAAAATGTCAAAGAATTCAATTTATAATCTCTTATATAAATTGAGCGAAATCTTCTTTCGATCAATTTAAAATTAAAGGGATACAATAAAATTTAGTTCCTAAATATGATAATTTTTTCAACTTGCTCTATGAATCCTAAAATTTTGTAATTTTTCTCAATTTTTTTTTTGGTGAATTGTAATTTTTCTCAATTTTGATAATTGTGATGACAAGTAAATTTTAGATTGTGTCGAGTCATCACCTAAATTTTTTATAGAATATAAATTTTAAGTAATGATATAACACAATATCGAAGTTCCACTTCATCAAATGGATCAACCTAGGAAAAGTTATCAAGTTACAGATTGATGTGGACCAAAAACAAAGTTTAAGAACTAAATTGAAAATAGGCATCATATTTAGGACTAAATGTTGATTTATTCCAAAACCAAATCCTGCGACCATTCCCACGCCCTTTCCCTTGTTTCCTCCGCCCGACCATATACCCCCTCCACCATCGTTTCCCCCTCTCTTTCATAATCACCCCCCACTTTTTCTTCCCTCGTCACCTCCCATTTTCTCTCCTTTTCCTTCCTCCCTCCCCATTAGGAAGAAAATGGCTACAGCTTTCTCAGCTTCCAAGTTCGCCGCCCAACCATTCCCTCTCAACACAATTTCCCCCACTTCTCAAAACAACCCTCTCACAATCCCCACTACCACCTCACCCTTCCTCGGATCCACCCGTAAACTCATCCGCCTCAGTTCTTCTTCCAATTTGAATCTCCGCCGTCGATCTGGGACCGTCGTCGCCGTCTCCGATGTTGTCAAGGAAAAGAAATCCAAATCTACGCGCAATCTGGTAACAACCCCATTTTTACTTTCTTTATGTTAATCTGTTTCATACTAAATCTGGGTTTTTTTTATTTTATGTTTAAATTTCTTTTTTCTTTTTAAATTGTTAGTTAATAACGAAAGAGGAAGGGTTGGAAATATACGAAGATATGGTATTAGGAAGAGCGTTTGAAGATATGTGTGCTCAGATGTATTACAGAGGCAAAATGTTTGGTTTCGTTCATCTTTACAATGGCCAAGAAGCTGTTTCAACTGGTTTCATTAAGCTCTTAAAGCAGCAAGATTCCGTCGTCAGTACTTACCGGGATCACGTCCACGCTTTAAGCAAAGGCGTCTCTGCACGTGCTGTCATGAGTGAGCTCTTCGGTAAGACCACCGGCTGCTGCCGTGGCCAGGGTGGATCGATGCATATGTTCTCCAGGGAGCACAATGTGCTTGGCGGGTTCGCTTTTATTGGTGAAGGGATCCCTGTTGCCACCGGTGCGGCTTTTACATCCAAGTATAAGAGGGAGGTTTTGAAAGAAGCGGATTGCGATCACGTCACTTTGGCCTTTTTGGGGATGGGACTTGTAACAATGGACAGTTCTTTGAGTGTTTGAATATGGCAGCGTTGTGGAAATTGCCCATTGTGTTTGTTGTTGAGAACAATTTGTGGGCAATTGGGATGTCTCATTTGAGGGCTACTTCTGATCCTCAGATTTATAAGAAAGGACCGGCTTTCGGGATGCCGGGTGTTCATGTGGATGGGATGGATGTATTGAAAGTGAGGGAAGTGGCTAAGGAAGCAATTGGCAGAGCTAGGAGAGGAGAAGGTCCAACATTGGTGGAATGTGAGACATATAGGTTTAGAGGCCATTCATTGGCTGACCCTGATGAGCTTCGTGACCCTGGTAAGCCTTTCCTCATCTTTGCTTATTTGTTATTGCTAGGGCTATTGTTTCATTGATAAAACAAGAACAACATGCATCCATGTGCGTTGTCGTGCTAGTCCTAAAATATTGTCTTAAATTTGAACTGATTAACTCTGTATGTTGCATGGAAATATATTTGTTATGCTACGCTTGAAATTAAAGCATGGGGATTGAAAGATAAAATGATTCAATTTCTTGGTTCTTGTTTGGCAGCTGAGAAAGCTCACTACGCTGCAAGAGATCCCATCACAGCACTGAAAAGATACCTCATTGAGAACAGTCTGGCCAGTGAAGCAGACTTGAAGGCTATTGATAAAAAGATAGATGAGGTGGTAGAGGATGCCGTTGAGTTTGCAGACGAAAGCCCCGTTCCTCCTCGAAGCCAGCTGCTCGAAAATGTATTTGCAGATCCAAAAGGTTTTGGAATCGGACCTGATGGGCGATATAGATGTGAGGACCCAAAGTTCACTGAAGGCACTGCACAGGTCTAAGCTTTCAAAGTAGGAGAGTGATGAAAACTATTTATGCCAACTTATCATTTATTATTACATGGTCACATATGTTTAGTTTGTGGTAGCAATCACGTGTTCAATTTAATGTTTATTGTGTACCAAGTATTGTCCTCTTTAGGTTGCCTATCCATATGAAATTTTGGGTTCGTGACATACTTTCCATTTGTTATTTTGGATAAATTGCTTTGAATGACAAACCTCAAAGCTTGGTAGGCTCTATTTCCTGCCATGCAGCTCATAGTTTGATGGTCTTCATATTTTTTTTCTTTTATGATATTGAGGTTCCTTTCATGAACTGATATTTTGCACATGAGTGAATCCCTTGCATTTGCAAATAGGTAATGATAGTTCCAACAAATTGCTTGAAGAAACTTTTTTGCGACAGTTACTGACAGCGGACCAGTCGGTTCTCCCATCTAAAGTTAGGGACTGAACCGGGATAAAAACCGCTTGAATCAAGTTTTATACTTTTTAATTTTCTATAAATTTTTTAAATACATTATTTAAATAAAATCAGATTGGTAATTTCATCAATCCAATCGATAGTTTAATTGCTTCAACCACTAGTTTATTTTAAAAAATCATTAGTGAAATTAGGGGTAATATTGATTTGGTTTGGTTGGATTTTTGAACTACCCATCAAAATTCGGTTTTGTTTTATGATTTTTTTTTTTGTATATTATTTGATAAAATTTTAAAATCCTTTTTATAAATATTTTTAAAAATTAATAATTATTCAAACAACTTTTAAATTATTTTCAGATATAAAATATTTATTTTTTATATTATAAAAAAATTGATATCTATAGTACAGTTTCGAAATAGCTTTCCCACAACGGCAAGCTAATTTTTGGCCAATCTTGTTTTAATTTCATGGAGTGTGGTAGAATTGGTAAATCTTACGCCTGCACGATGATCAAATTCAAAAATTGCACCAACATCTAAATCCATAATTTGGCCATCATAGTAGACGAATGCTATGATCTGGTTGTTCATCTTTAATATAATTGCACAATTAAATTAATGTAGTTGTTAACAAACCCTAGTACTCTTTATGTTTTAAGTTTGGTTGAATAAACAAATTAGATTTTTTTTTATAATACAATATAATTAAAAATGAAACATGATATTAAAACTTGCACTCAAATACACCTGTTCATGGGTTAAGCTACCCGTCTAGGTCCGAAAATATGCTCGAATTTTGGGACTGTTTGGGCAAAAATATTATGCCCAAAAAATAGGCTTGAACAAAAAAATTAGACTAGTTTAAAATATGGGTCAGGCTCAGACTTAATGTTTGAGCTCAATCCAACCTGACCCGTTTTAAGTTTATAATATTTTATATTATATATTATATAATTTATAATACATAAAAAAAATAAACATATGCTAAATATATAATACTACTTTAATGTAAACATTAAAATAATATTAAATGACTATATAAAAATTTTAATAAATAAAAAAATGTATAAAATTATTAAATATTAAAACAAAATAAAATAAATATTTTTAAAAAATTTAAAAAATAATATGGGCGGGTCTAAAATCAGCTTGAGTTAATCTTTTGCAAATATGAATGGGTTTGGCAAAATTTTAAACCCAAATTTTGGGCCGGATCGAGCTTGGACAAATATAAAGTATGTTAATATCATGCTTAGACCTGACCTGACCCGATCCGACCCGACCCATAAACACCTCTACACACAAGTTCCTTATCATATTACAAAAATATCAACTTCATAAAATAACATAACCATATATTTCAATACAATATAATACATTTCAAAATTAAACCCTAATACCAAAAACTCATAACCTTACGCACATCCATTCTTCTTTTGTTTTATCTCCTTACAAAGCTTAGGAATGAAGTCAATAAAATCATTGGAAAACTCACGAATATATAAATTTCTCATCCATGAAAAATAAGGAGGATTTGAATTTTTCCTATGGATATAGTTATCTATAACCAACTGGAAAGTTCTTTTCGCACCATCTTATGCGATGCCCTTATCAAATTCTTTAATTAACATCTCATACCATTTTCTTTTCTTTCTCTCGTTGGTGGATGCCACCAAACGACATCTATCCAACTCAACTTTATGTTTTATGTATACAAATCTTTATCTTAAAAAAAATGATATTTCTGAACTTTCCACCTAATATCAGGATAACATGACCAAATTAAATCCTGCATAATGAGATCCACAATGATTGTATGGGCAACCACACAGTTATTGTTTGGATTCATTCTTTAATTTCTTAATTTCTCTACCAATTAACATTTCTTTTTTTTTTCGCAGTTTGAATTATCCTGAAAATTTGTATTTTCACGAAACATTTATAAATTACTATACACATTTATGCCTCATTGTATTTATTAGAATATATATACTAATTACTAAACCTTGAATCATCTAACAATTTCAAACTAATCATAGTTCACTTGTCTAAACCCTATTATTTTATGTCATAAAAGAATCATATAATGTCATTTTATTCTAATCATAAATAGTAAAACCATAATATAATTATGTTATAAGATTTGCTTTTCTTTTTCTCACAGCTTACCTCTTCTAACTGAGAAAAAAATTACTTCAATCAATTTATTCCACAATAGCCCACTAATTGTGCAAAAATATTTGCAATTTTCCATATTTTTTACGTAAATTATTTTCTTTTTGATGAAGAAAACATAAAACATTTACATTTGAAATTTATGCATAATTAAAAATTTATTATTACCAAATATTGTTGATTGGTTTTCGACACATTGAAATATAAATCCTCCTCCTCTAAGCAGAACTATCTTTAAACAATTTTACTATTAACAAATACCTTTTTTTAACTCTCTTTAACTTAGTGTCTTTTTTTCTTCTCTTTAACTAACAATTATTTTTTCACTTCAAAGCTTAACAAGAATTGACTTTCCAAAAAAAAATTGATATTTTTAAACACCACTATGGAAGGTTTGGGATTCCTGACATGTCGACTGTCGATTTGATTTTTTAGGTATTAACGATTCTTTGTTACATCTATATCAAAATGGTTAATCATAGGAACTTCAAATCAAAATATCAATTGTTAATTTAGAGTTTCGAAGATTCTTCATTTATTTTTGACCCATCATGTCGATTTTGAGGTTTTCATTTATAAATCATATTATTTAGGTAAAAAAAATTCATATTATTTAAGTAATTAATTAATCTTTATATTAGCCCGGGAAAAAAAGAACCTTGGTTGGAGGATTGCATTAAAATTTAAAATTGAATTTAAAATATATTAAGAGTGGAGGGAGAGGAATGATAGCTAAACCATTTGATGTTTGGTCTTCTTATGTATGAATGGTGTCGCTGACAACAACGAAACAACGAAACAATGCTTCAATGTTTCTTACGTTCCTCCAAAACTGTAGCAACTGTTCCTCGTTCACTCACCTTCCCCATAAACCCTTCATTCCTCTTCTTCTACTCCTCATCTCCGAATCCACCGCCCAATCAACGGCAACCGTCGTCGTCGCCGTCGCCGTCGCCAATAGCTTCCCCTACGCGAGTCCTGAAACTGATATCCGCCCAGTCCGACCCTCTCCTCGCTAAAGAAATCTTCGATGTTGCCACCACCCAACCCGGTTTTCGTCACTCTTACTCTTCCTTCCTCGTCCTCATTCTCAAACTCGGCCGTTCCAAGCACTTCTCTCTTGTCGACGACCTTCTCGTTCGTCTCAAATCCGATCAATATCGGGTAACCCCGACTCTCTTTTCTTACCTCATCAAAATCTACGCCGAAGCTGATTTACCCGAGAAAGCTCTCAATGTGTTTTACAAAATGCTTGAATTCAATGTTAAGCCTTTACCCAGACACTTAAATCGTATCCTCGAGCTGCTTGTTTCTCATCGTAACTTCATCATGCCTGCTTTCGACCTTTTCAAGACTGCCCATAAATACGGTGTTTTCCCCAATACCAAATCTTACAACATTTTGATGGGTGCGTTTTGTTTGAACGGGGATTTGAGTATTGCGTACAAACTGTTCAACAAAATGTTTGAGAGAGACGTTATGCCTGATGTCGAGTCTTATAGGATATTAATGCAAGGGCTATGCAGGAAGAGTCAAGTGAATAGAGCTGTAGATTTGTTAGAAGATATGTTGAATAAAGGATTCGTACCGGATTCGTTGAGTTATACTACTTTGTTGAATAGTTTGTGTAGGAAGAAGAAGCTTAGAGAAGCTTATAAGCTTCTTTGTAGAATGAAAGTTAAAGGGTGTAACCCAGATATCGTGCACTATAATACTGTTATATTGGGTTTTTGTAGAGAAGGAAGAGCTATGGATGCTGTTAAGGTTCTTGAGGATATGCCTTCAAATGGGTGTTTGCCTAATTTGGTTTCTTATAGGACTTTGGTTGGAGGGTTATGTGATCAGGGGATGTTTGATGAGGCTAAAAAGTATATGGAGGAAATGTTGTCAAAAGGGTTTTCGCCACATTTTTCGGTTTCTCATGCTTTAATCAAAGGGTTTTGCAGTGTTGGTAAGATTGATGCGGCTACTGAAGTGCTAGGGGAAATGCTTAAGTACCGGGAAGTACCGCATACGGGTACTTGGGGAACGATAGTTCCTACAATCTGTGAAGATTATGAAACAGAGAGAATGGAGGAGATTTTAGAAGAGGTTATGAAGGTAGAAATTAAAAGAGACACAAGAATAGTAGAGGCAGGCATTGGATTGGAGGATTACTTGATTATGAAAATAAGAAATAGATCAAAGTGACCTTGTATATTACTACAGATAATGCGGATTTAATTGGCTATATATGTTCCCTGTTGTCCAGGATTGTTGAATGGTGTTAATGCAGGTATGTGTCTGTCTGTTTTTCAATATTTTCTTAGCACAAGGTTTAAGTTAGATTGAGCTTCTGTTAGGATGATTTGTTTCAAAGGACGGGAACATAAGCACCTAGTTATATTTTTGGTTAGTATTTTGAGCAAACTTGTTGAAGCAATTCAAAAACATTGGATATAGCAATTATAAAGGGTGAATGTACCTGGCAGTTCTCTTTATATCGGATCAAATTAGTGCTTCTGCTATTAAATGAATCAAATTAATCCTGCATTATTAAAAAGAATCAAAAAAGACCAAATTTCAATAGAATTAACAATTTAAAAAATGTCATTTAATGATAGAGGACTCATTTGATCCAAATCCTATAATAGAGACTTGACATGTACTTTCACCAATTATAAAGACATTTTTTATTGCTTTGGTGGCTTGATATTGGTATAGTGTGGTGATTGCAGGTAATTTGGATGATTGGTGATTGCAGAGATGCCATCTGCTTACTGATATTTGGATCCACAAAAAAGCCATCATAAAGAAAAGCTTCAATGGCTGCAAGCTGTTTGATTCAATAAAGGTTCACTTTATTACAGTCTTGAAGATGTGTTTCCATGGTCCACCGGCTTTTTTGCCGGGTATCAAGGTGGTCGGTGGCAGTTGCAAAACGTCTCTTCGAGCAAATTTTTTTGTAAAATCATTACCTATTTGCAATTGAAAATTGGGCCTAATTCATTCTTGGTGTTGCAATTGAAAATGGTCCCAACTTGCAAAATGTATACAAGAAAAATATGAAGGCCATCAAGCTTTTGGGGATTGCCATTCAAAGCAATTTATCCAAAATAACAAATGGAAAGTATGTCACGAACCCAAAATTTCATATGGATAGGCAACCTAAAGAGGACAATACTTGGTACACAATAAACATTAAATTGAACACGTGACTGCTACCACAAACTAAACATATGTGACCATGTAATAATAAATGATAAGTTGGCATAAATAGTTTTCATCACTCTCCTACTTTGAAAGCTTAGACCTGTGCAGTGCCTTCAGTGAACTTTGGGTCCTCACATCTATATCGCCCATCAGGTCCGATTCCAAAACCTTTTGGATCTGCAAATACATTTTCAAGCAGCTGGCTTCGAGGAGGAACAGGGCTTTCGTCTGCAAACTCAACGGCATCCTCTACCACCTCATCTATCTTTTTGTCTATAGCCTTCAACTCTGTTTCACTAGCCAGACTGTTCTCAATGAGGTATCTTTTCAGTGCTGCGATGGGATCTCTGGCAGCATAGTGAGCTTTCTCAGCTGCCAGACAAGAACCAAGAAATTGAATCATTTTATCTTTCAATCCCCACACTTAAATTTCAAGCATAATATAACAAACATGCATCCATGGAACATACAAAGTTAATCAGTTCAACTTTAAGACAATATTATAGGCCTAGCACAACAACAAACATGGATGCATGTTGTTCTTGATTTATCAATGAAACAATAGCCCTAGCAATAACAAATAAGCAAAGATGAGGAAAGGCTTACCAGGGTCACGAAGCTCATCAGGGTCAGCCAATGAATGGCCTCTAAACCTATATGTCTCACATTCCACCAACGTTGGACCTTCTCCTCTCCTAGCTCTGCCAATTGCTTCCTTAGCCACTTCCCTCACTTTTAATACATCCATCCCATCCACATGAACACCCGGCATCCCGAAAGCCGGTCCTTTCTTATAAATCTGAGGATCAGAAGTAGCCCTCAAATGAGACATCCCAATTGCCCACAAATTGTTCTCAACAACAAACACAATGGGCAATTTCCACAACGCTGCCATATTCAAACACTCAAAGAACTGTCCATTGTTACAAGTCCCATCCCCGAAAAACGCCAATGTGACATGATCGCAATCCGCTTCTTTCAAAACCTCCCTCTTATACTTGGATGTAAAAGCCGCACCGGTGGCAACAGGGATCCCTTCACCAATAAAAGCGAACCCCCCAAGCACATTGTGCTCCCTGGAGAACATATGCATCGATCCACCTTGGCCACGGCAGCAGCCGGTGGTCTTACCGAAGAGCTCACTCATGACAGCACGTGCAGAGACGCCTTTGCTTAAGGCGTGGACGTGATCACGGTAAGTACTGACGACGGAATCTTGCTGCTTTAAGAGCTTAATGAAACCAGTTGAAACAGCTTCTTGGCCATTGTAAAGATGAACGAAACCAAACATTTTGCCTCTGTAATACATCTGAGCACACATATCTTCAAACGCTCTTCCTAATACCATATCTTCGTATATTTCCAACCCTTCCTCTTTCGTAATTAACTAACAATTTAAAAAGAAAAAAGAAAATTTAAAACATAAAAAAAAAACCAGATTTGGTATGAAACAGATTAACATAAAGAAAGCGAAAATGGGGTTGTTACCAGATTGGGGGTAGAATTGGATTTCTTTTCCTTGACGACATCGGAGACGGCGACGACGGTCCCAGATCGACGGCGGAGATTCAAATTGGAAGAAGAACTGAGGCGGACGAGTTTGCGGGTGGATCCGAGGAAGGGTGAGGTGGTAGTGGGGACTGTGAGAGGGTTGCTTTGAGAAGTGGGGGAAATGGTGTTGAGAGGGAATGGTTGGGCGGCGAACTTGGAAGCTGAGAAAGCTGTAGCCATTTTCTTCCAAATGGGGAGGGAGGAAGGAAAAAGAGAGAAAATGGGAGGTGAAAGGAAGAGAAAGTGGGGAGGAGAATATAAGAGAGAGGAAAGAAACAATGGGGGCGGAGAAAACAAGGGGAAAGTGCGTGGGAATGGTCGCAGAGAGCGTTGGAAGGAATTTGGTATTTAGTTGATGAAATGAAAGCCACCCACACCAGACTTGACGACGCACGTTAATAGTAAACACACCTCCAGAGGAGATTTTTCTTAAAAACAATTATAAATACAAATCGGAAAAATCATAAAATCGAATCCAAACATATGAGACAAAAATAAAAAATGAATTCAATAATATTTATTCATAGATTTTAATTTGAAATTTTTGTTGCTTGTTTTATGGAGGTTTTTGGCTGTTAACGATACGGTAATCTTGACGATTGTTTGCTATGAAAATGGAAGAATTAGGGAAAATTTGGGTTTGGTAAAATTAGGTTTTGATTTAGTCCACTAAGTTTCCAATTGCATGACAATCATGTGTCCCTTTGTAATTTGTTAAAATAAATAAGTATAAATTACACACTTTTTGGTTTCAAATAGAATTACACCTGTTCATCGGTCGGGTTATCTGTAGGTTTAAAGGGTCGTCCAAAATTTTGAAGGGTTTGAGTAAAAATATTAGGTTCGAAAAATGAATCAAGATAAAAAATTAGACCCGTTTAAAATATGGGTCGAGCTCGAACTTGAACATTCAAGGCTAACTTACATTTTGTTGAAGCTCTTTCGCATATTTTCACATATGCAAAATTCTTAAAGGAGCTACTGTTAAATAAGAGGAAGTTAGAAGAGCTATCCATTGTAGAACTGAATGGGGAGTGCTTAGCCATTCTCCAAAATAAACTGCCTACTAAGCTTAAAGATCTAAGGAGTTTTATTATTTCTTGTCTCATTGGTAGTTTAAATATTAAAAAAACTTTGATTGATTTGGGTTCTAGTATAAATGTTATGCCTTATAAATTGTTCAAACAACTTGATCTTGAGAACCAAAACCCACTAGGATGAATATTCAATTAGTTGATAGATCAATTAGATATTCTAGTGGTATTATTGAGGAAGTATTTTTAAAAGTAGATAAATTTACATTCTCCGTTGATTTTGTTGTATTGGACATGGATGAGGATATTGAGGCACCTATGATTTTAGGTTGACCCTTTTTAGCCACTGCTAAAATTATTATTGATGTGGATAGTGGTGAACTTGTGCTTCGTGTAGATGATGAAAAATTTACTCTTAAAACACATGATTTTGTTAGTCCCTAGTGAGTGTAATGATGCTAATTGTTCTATTAATGTTAGTATCTATGTGACTCAACATTTTTTACAAGAAATCACTCATGAAAACATATTGGAACCAGATTTTATTTAAAGTGATAAAACTCGAAGGACACATGAAGAGAGAATGGTGAAACTTGATGAATTAGATGAATGGCGAACAAAGGTTGATGAGAAATCGAGAAAGCAAAAGGAAGTAATAAAACAACACCATGATGTGCACTTAAAAAGAACGAGTCAATTCAAAGTTGGGGACAAAGTGCTATTAAACAAATCAAATCCACGAATTTTTCCTGTGGAGTTTAAGTCAAGAGGATTTGACCCAAATGATAAAAACCGTTTTTTGGTGCGGTACAATAGAAGTAACACATCCTGATTACGGCACATTCAAGATAAACAGTCATCGTCTCAAACTCTATTTTGATGGCAATACTGCTAATGAGAGAAAAGAGCTTCAACTTCAAGATCCATCTTAACTGTTTGTGTGAGAGAAAAGTCGAACTTAGATTATAAATAAGCACTTCTCAAGAAGCAACCTGAGTGTTTTTATTTTTAATTTATTTTACTTTCATGTTATTTTTAAAAAATGGAAAACATAAAAAAAATAAAAAATTTGAAAAAAATTAGTATATTTAGTTTTATTTTCATTTTCATTTTTATTTTTATTATGCACCCTTTTTTTTATTATTCCATGAATTTTTATTTTCTAGTTGTTATCTTCCTCTCTTAATTCTGTTTGTCTATTTTCTTATTAGTTTGCTCAGAAAATTGCACTTCCTTAGGCTCGCTTACATTTCTAGTTTTTCCCAATTCCGACAAAATCATCCAAATTCAAGAAAAATTCAGTTCCTTTTCGCTCTTATGATATTGTGATTATTTTGTGTTTATATTTGTTTGTACATTGAGGACAATATACATCTTAAGTGTGGGAGATTATTTTTTTATTTGTGATACAATTATTGAATTAATTGTTGTGTTTAAGTAATTTTCTTATACCCGCATTAGAGTGAATTTTTGTTATTTGGAATTTTTATCGATGTTGTTTTGGATTAATTTGTGAATTTTTGTGTATTGGTTGGTTTATACTTTAAGACATGAGAGAGTCAAGCATGATAAATTATTTTTTAAAATTAAATATTTTAGGTTGTCTCCCTTAATTGAATTATTATCTTGAAATTTTGAAATTGTAAGTTTGACATCAAAACCATTATCTTTTGTGAGTTTTTTAGCTTATTGAGCATATATTTTATTTCGTGCTTATTTTATTTTTGGTTGTGAATATCTCAACTTTATTTGTTATTTTATAACTTGTTTTGATTATACATGTCGAGATCACATTATTGATTTGATATACTGAGATGATAGAGACTTAGAATTAACTCATTTAACTTGTAAAAAGCTTACCTATTAAATTAATCCTTAGTTAATCCCTTTGATCCTAACATATTTTTTGTTTGTTTTAACTCGTAATATTAACCCATGACCCATATATATGTTGTATATTTATCCTTTTTATTAACTCCCTTTTTGTCGAGATTTGATTTAGTTAGTTGCCTAACTATGCTCCCTATTAAATTAATCCTTTGTTAACCCCTTTGATCCTAACACATTTTTTTTTTGTTTTAACTCGTAATATTAACCCATGACCCATATATATGTTGTATGTTTATTCTTTTTATTGATTCTCTTTTTGTCGAGATTTGATTTAGTTAGTTACCTAACTATGCTCCCTATTTGAATTGCTGAATTTTATTTTGTTTAAAAAAAATCAAAAAAGAAAAAAAGAAAAGAAAAAAAACTGTTCGAGCTTGAATAGTAAGTTTCATATTATGTTGAAAAGCTCGTCTTTATTCTTGTTTATTCTTATTGATGTAAATTATGTTGATTCAACAACTAATTATTTTTCTAGTTTGGTAACTTATCAACTCGATCTCGATTTTAACCAGTTTTTTTGATCTTTTTGTTACCCGTAACCTAAGCCCTGTTACAACATTTTAAAGACCTTTTGATTGGTGTGTCATCTCCTTTTATAGTGGTGGAATTTGATTTTCAAGTAAGCCTATGATAATGACGTTTCTTGTTCAACTATTGAGCGCATATTACTTGAACCTTAAACACTTTGAGTGAACCTTTAGTGAGGATATCTATTCTTATTGATTTTGAAATTAAGGTAATTATTTAGATAATGGGAGACACCTATGTTTTTTTTATGCTTTAAAAATTTTAGCTTGGACTACTTGAATCTTTAGTATCCTTTTAGTTGAATTTCCAATGCATGATTGTTTGCAAATTATCTTGAAACATTATTGATGAAAATGCCAAATTAGAAAAAGTTAACTTGAATGTGGTTGAGGATTTTGCTTGAGGACAAGCAAATGCTTAAGTGTGGGAATATTTGATAAGTGCTAAAAGTAACATATTTTAATCTCATTCTTAATACGTTTTGGATTATTATTTGATGTAAAATGGTTAATTTTATACTCCTAATCCTTTAAATTCATGTTTCTATACTTAGGAAAACATTTGGGAGCGAAAAACGAACAAAAAATAGTAGATTTTAGGAGCTACACGGACTGGACACACGGCAATGTGTCAAACCGTGTGGAAATCGCAAACTGCATGTATTTTAATTTATTCTATGTATGTATTTTTTTTATTTTACCACTTTTAAATTGTAGATTATGTACATATCCATTAATTCTTTGTAAAATATTTTAATAAAATGAATTACATGACACTTCAATTTTTTTTTATACATAAACCATTTAAAAAATCAAATCGAGGCAATGTTCGTTACTTCGAGGATTCGAGAGAATCATCGTCTAACTTACTCGGTGTGGTTTTCTCTTCGAACCGAAATAATCGAACACCTTATTTTAAAATTAAAATATATGAGATTTGAGATAATAAATAAGGACGCTCATTATTTTTGAGGATTCGAGTGTTGTATCATAACTTACTGGACATGACTTTCCTACTCGATTGACTCAAAATAAATAAGCTTTCTTCGCAAGATTCGATTTTTTTTAAATAAAATAACATTAGAACATATCATTCATGATTTAGGGATCGCACTTTAAATTTTTCTCGAATTTTTAATTTGCAAAAATTAAGACATTAGATAATCAATTAGGTATCAATTTTGAGCACGTGAGAGTGCTAACACTTTCTCGTATGTAACCTACTCCTGAATTAGTTTTCTTGTTTTTAAAGATTAAAACATTTATTTAAACAAATTCAAATATTTTACAAAGTGATTCAATCACATCAAATTAAAAAAGATTGATGGCAACTCTATTTTCGTTTTTCAAAATATAAGTCGAGACTTTTCAAAAAAAAAAAAAACAATTTTCTACAGTCGTAATAAGCAATTGGGATTGGTGTTTAATAATCTTGTAAGAAATAGGTCACTTTTGAGTAATTTTCCTCAAGATCCCAACATTCCTTTGCTGAAGTTGTGACATCAAACAACTGTCCTCAATTGAAATCGTAACATCAAACCGTTGCTTCCAAAGTCGCGACACCAAAAGTTAACTATCTTTGGGGTAATGATATACATTCTTCAATGTCTCAACCCGATCCCGATTGGATGAAATTAAATTGTGTTCAAATATGGGTATGTTTTGATCCTTCAAACTGAATTCATTTTCTATTTAAGGAATAAGAAGTTATTGGCAGCCAAAGAGCCAAGGATGATGGGACTAATGTTTCCTATGAAAATTGATAGCCAAGAGGATCCCATGATGAATATTTCTATGAAAATTTTATTCCCACATGGATTTAACAAAGCCAAAACCTCAAAATCATCATACATCTTAAATCAACTCTTTTTCTTTTTGTGTTCATCTACACTATAGTTTACCGTGCCAATCCTCTCCTATGGTTTGCTTGTTTTCTCCTTGCCTGCAAAACAAATTCTTCAAAGGTTAAAAAACAAGATGGATGATATCGGTAAAAGGGACCTTTCTGGTCTCTCTCAATTTCAATATCGAGAGGGATTAAATTGCTCCAATTTACTCGATATTGAAATGGTGAGGAACCAGAAAAGTATTTTAACTGAACTGAACTCACCAAAAATACTTGATTTTAGTGGGAATCTGAGAGATGATCCCTTCAATTTTAGATCCTTGAGTTGCTTGTCTTTGTTTGGTTTTTGGATTCCACCAACTTGACTGCTGCTTTCCCCTGCTGCTAATACTCCACTTCCTTTCTTCACTTTTTCGTGATAAATCGCGGGCGGTGCAAGCCTCAACTGTGGTAAATTTTCTATCTGGGCTAATCTCTGGTCTTTTTGAAGGTTACTTAAAATTTCAAACTGAAAAAAACCCCAAATTGAGTTATATGTAAGTGCTTGAGTAAAGTAGTAATTTGACATGATAGGCAGAGATATAGATTTACCCGCGATATTTGTTGAAGGCCGTAAGAGTTATCTAGTGTGTCGTTTTCGTGAGGGTGTAATGTTGATCCTTGTGCTGGTTGGGATCTTGAGGGCAACGAACTAACTAAACCATTCTCTGTAAGAGCGGATTTACTTCTAGATTTGTGAGTGTTTTTCTTGGCCAAACAAACAGGGCATCCAGATGACAAGCCTCTAGTTGATGACTCGTTTTCCAGAAGCTCACATTGAATATGAGTTGCGTGACCACAACTGAAAACCCGAACACGAAAGCTAGAAGAGGTCTTGGTAAGAAGGCTGTTGCATATACAACATAGTAAACTTCGAGGTGCATATCCATGAGAAGCTCCCTTCTTCAGTAAGCTCATAGTGTAAAATGTGTCATCCTCGATCAAAGATTTTGCAGTATCCTGAAATTTAACAGAAAAAGGGAAAAAAGCAACAACTAAGATTCACCCAAGATTTTAATATTAAGATGATTCATGGCAAAGTATTACTGAAAGAGGAGTATCCCGAGTTGTAACCAAATGTAACTTCAAAGAGAAGGGTAAGGCACAGTTACTATACTGAAGTAAAATGATAATTCAGAAATAAAGCCTTGCTGCATTTTTGTTGCCTAGTTATGTATACTGGTGTAGTACATACAACATGCCAACAGAATCATAGTTTTTCTTTTAGAAGAGCCGAATTCTAGATTTATAGCATCAGCTGTGGGACTAAACTCTAAGTATTGAGGTTTGCAATGTGGGTTAAGGTTCTCGAGTTAGTTCTAACAGTAAACTGGAAACATCAGGAGAATAACGTTTACAAGAATATAAACTAATCTTTATATTCAAAATGAACAAACATACCAGAATTCTTCTTTCAAAGCCATAAGTTCCAAGAATTCCCAATATGGTAAGCTTAAAATCTCCAAATTCCTGGCCGACATTATCAGATAGGAGTTTTGACATGATAGTTGGAAGACGAACATATCCTATCATTCCCTCAACGATCTCTTTGATGAATTGAGAGAATAATTTCCTCAATATATGACCACCTTTGTGAGATTTCGGTATCCTCCACTTGATTATGCATTCTTCTTCGTCTTGAGAGCCCAATGACCCAACCAGTTCCACATGATCTTCCTTCTCAGATACCCTATCATTGCCATACGAACCCATCAAAGGTTCACAAAATCTGCATTGAAATTCAGAGGATGATAAGCGTATATGTACTCTTTAATCATTTGAAGGTATTTCATTATAGATGTACTCTTTAATCATTTGTTGGATTTCACCACAGATGTACTCATCATATCACATACAATGGTATCTTCATTCAACTTTTAACTGTAACAATTATGGTATCATGTCTTGTGCCAAAAGTAATGAGTTTCAAATTCAAATAAGGAAGATACAAAAATAAAATGATGGATTTTTAGTTATCTAAAGAAGCCCATAGTTTTACACACCTCGTTTATCAAAACTTACCAGAACATTGAAAAACATAAAAGTGAGGTTTAAATTTTGAAGCAAAGCAGATATATGTATATGTTGGACTTACGAGTCAAGTAATCTAAACCAAAGCATCTCAGACTCTTCTGGATTCAAACGAGGGGTATTCCGTTGGCATAATTCAATACAGGCTTGCAATAAACTGCGTATGTCATTCACCTGTTCAATAAAGATCAGAAATGACATCAAGGTATTCCATCATTAAGAAAAAGGATCTTAGAGATATATGGTACAAACCTCCTCCATTTTTAAAACAGAGTTGAAATATTCCATGCTACCAGATCTACTCAAAGATACCTTAGAGACCGCACTTCCGATCGCAGTATCAAGCTCTGTAAATTTATCATTAAGACTAGAAAGTGTAAGCAAAAGAGCACTACCAACATCACCAACCCTTTCTAATAAAAAAGCAGCTGCATCTATGATTCCATGTTCCTGGCACAGGCGGAGACAGTGTTCAACTCGATAGCTATCAAAAGTTTCCAAGAACTTGAGAACTGAATCCCGTTCAAACTGACATAATAACTGTAAAAGGAAAAACAGGAGGCAGGATCAGGAAAAGTGGCCAACCTATATTATAAGAACAAATATTTTACTTCAGTAAGCAATTTCCTTTCTGATTATCATAAACCCTGAACCTAAAAACTTAAGGAAGACAACTAATACGAAATGAAAGATGAATTGTAGAACAAATAACAAATGCCATACAAGTGACTTAAAGCTATGCAGTTCTATTGGACACCAAGGAGAGTTGGGCAGTTGCATACTATTAAATAAGTATTGCAGTCAGTAGGCACTTACCTCCAGATAAAGCTCAATCATATCATCAGTTACATGAAGAGGATTGTGTCGCAGATACTTGGGGAAATTAGACAAATTTTCCAAGTAGGCTTTAAGGACTTTTTCTGATTCTTTCCCCCTTTTTTCACTCAAGACATCTACAATCTCTTCTTCTCTTAAGCAAGAGAAGTTGAAGGTGCCTGATAAGTGAACCTCAATGACCGTCTTTAAGTAAAGGAAAAGGCTTTTTGGATGAGAGTTAAGTTCAGATAGGATATGAGAACTTTCGTCTTTAAAATGGTCAACAATTAAGAAGAATGTCAACTCTCTGCAAAAGATCATAAAAGCACAAGTTCAAGAAGGGAAGAATAATTTCTACAACAGCAGAAACAATTTTTTAAAGATGCAAAAAGAAAAAAGGTGACAATTTTGGAATTCAAAACCAGTATAACCTGCTTAAATTAACCAGCTCTGGAATTCGAGAGATGACTGCTGATCTGAAAATAGTATAATCTCCATTGCTCAACTGCTTTAACATGTTGTTGATAAATGCGAAGGCATGAATTGGCTCTTCCACATCTTTCATATAGCTGTCAAGAGCAGCAAGATACTGATGTCTGATGGTATGAATTAATGCGCAAACCTAAACATAACAAGCCAAGCTTAAGGAAGACACAAAGAGAGAAATCTAAACGCTTGCATTATGCTCACAGTTAAAACTCAATAAAGATACCTGGTAAAAGCATGCATTCTCACATAACTGTAACACGTAGGATTGGTCCCAATCAGTTTCTGGCACTACCTCCAAAAGTGCCAGTAATTGCTTCTCTCTTCTTTTGGATCTTTCAGTACTCATGGTAGAAACACTTTGTGAACTATCATTTACTGAAGTCATGTATTCCAAAATCTGATTTAGAACAGTTTTTGGGATTTTCGCTCTTCCACATGCAACATAGCATGCGATAAACTCAAACAGATATCCCATGTCCTTTTTTGTAGGCCATGCTTCGATAAATTCAGAGTCCTCATAGTTTGCAAGCCCGTCTATTTGAAGGGTATTCTTACCAAGAACATGAACCAGAGCACCAATGGTTTTTTGAACCAACATTGTTTCAGATTCAGCCATCAAATCTTTCTCCTTTTTAGCTTCCACATTTGCATCTCCAGAATCAGAAAAAGAGGAGTCCGGTTCAGGGGATTTCTCTTCTATGAAAGCACATTTGAGAACATCTAAAGTGGCCTCAGTATCCAACTCTAAGAGATAATACAGGTTAAGGTATGTCCCTTCAAAAGCCGAAGTTGAAGCTGAATTTTTATCCTGACGATCAGAAACCTCTAACAAAAACTGCAGAAGTTCAGTCCTAAGAGACAACAAGCGTGATGGTGGAAGAGTCCCTTGGCCTGAGGACAGCAAATTGTGATATTTCAATGATAACTGACAGAATCAATGGTGTATATGTTTCTTAGAATAACTTTGTGCAAATGATCAGCCTTAACCATTTCCAGCTGACAACTAAACATGAAATCATTCAAAGATATGTCACATACAAGTGTGTACCAGTTCAGAAATGCAAAAGGTAACATAAAAAGTTAATATAAGATGCCATTCTCAATAAGTTAATGCATTCAACAGCATTTCGAATGTATGCCAATGAAGGAAGCAGCAATTAGACTAACAAATTCCACATTAAGTACAGGTCAATTGATATCTTATAGATCAACCCAATTCTAGATCCTCATATAGCCGGGGAAGAAAGTTTCTATTTACTAGTTTTTAATTGTCAAAAGAGAAATTGAATTAACAGAATGCATCTTTTCACTAATTAGATAAAACAATACTCCTACCTGGTGGAAAAGCAAGACCTGTAAAGCAGTACTTCAAGTAAACAAGCATCCTGTACCTGATAAGATGAACTACTTTAAGTAATGATAGAAGGCTAATAATATGAAGACCAAAAGAAATAAAAAAAAAATTATAATGAATTTAAAATGCCACAATATTATAAAATTACCAGTAATCTAAATAAAGTGAAAAGAAATACTGCCATTAAACAATGCAATTTGTTCTTCCCTAAAATTTGTACAAGGGTCTCAGTTTCAAACAACATAGAGAATATTTTATAAACTTATAAAGTAACATAGAGTGCCAGAAGTTGATCCAATATATCTCGTTGCTTCTGTTTTATTTAGGTAATTGAACAAGCAAGCCACAGCATTATATCTCACTAAACCTCAAGGTCAGAACTACTACTTTCATACCATTTCACCTCCACATGTTACTAAACAGAAATCTTAAGAGAGTAATTAAAACAGGTACTCCCAAGTGTTAATTTCTGGTAATTAATGTACCATTTCACTGACTCCTTTGTTTTAGTTCAAGCTTTGCTAAAATAAGCTGAGTAAGGTAGAGACACTTTAATGCTTCGGGGGTTGGACTGCTCACGTGGGCAGGTTATTTACCTGGTTAAGACTTAAGAATGGTCCAACATCCAAGGTGTAAAAGGCAAAAGGTACCTAAGTTACATAGCTTGTTCTTTCCAGAGAAAATAGACATCATGCAACTAAGCAAGTATCATCTTGATTCCAATCAAGTAAAAAAGGGGGAAAAAATCATACACCCTCTTAATCCACATGTCTGTCTAACTTACCCAAGACCAGAAGCAATTTCTCTTTGACTATTTCGTAAAACTACTAACAGCTCCTCTAAAGGTGCCCTGAAATCATCTAATCCTTTGTTGAAAAGATACACCAGAGCACCATATAAACCATGCTCCCGACATAAAATGACAACCTACAACAGAAACAAGGAAAAATAATGAAAATTTTGAGATAAGAAAACAACCATAAGGAAAGCAACCAAAAAGGATTTGTAGAAAACATATAATAACCTGATTGAAGTCCAAGGACGAAATATCCATGTGGAGAACACACTGTTCAACTCGCTGCAACCATCCTTTGCTACTGTAATGTTCTACCAGCGCTTGCATTATCTTTCCAATAAAGTGAAAGTATAATTACAATGTCTAATAAGGTGAAAAGTATAACACATATTTAACATCAAATGGTACCTCAGGAGGCAAACATCCAAGCATGTCCTTCAATATGTATGGCTCTAGAAGCTCTAAAAATGTATCTAGAACATAAAAAAGCAAATTGTTCAGAGATTCTATCAAGACAGCAAATAATAAGGAATTATGAAAAGCTATTCGTATTTATGATTTAAAAAGTAGTTCCAAAAATTGTAACGGAAAAGAATTCACTCCAACTTATCTCTATTGGATGTGCAATGAACACCAAAAACAGGGCCAAGTTTATAAGATATCAGGCATGACATCTTTTCCCCAGCTTCAATTATAACAATTACACTAGAAAGATAGTGATTCTACATCATTAATTGTCTGACTTGGCAATATGGATCTCCATTTTGACATTGAACAGAGAATACACAATATGAAATTATTGCACGCATGAATGAGCTGTGTGTAATACCTCTTTGCTGAATAGCCACGAATTTGGAGAAAATTTCATCAAAAAGAATGTCAGTCCTCCTGATATGGACACAAAATTCAACAGCAACACCACCAACACGGGTGAATTGCTCTTTTATTTCTGAGTGCACTGAACCATTTCTACTTTCCCGGTCATCTGGCTGCTCCACCTTACCAATTTGGTTACCTAATGCTACAGAAATATAGGAAAACACTTCATCCACATACGACAAAAGCAACTCTACAAGATAGGGCATTATGGTCTCCTGCACCGCATCCAGGTTTCTAGGAAGATCAATAACACCATGGGCTTGACCATCATAAAGTGTCATTGCCATGTTCAAAGCTCCCATCCAGTCACCGGCTTTCCGTAGAACCTGAATTCGTTCCTTCCATGGAAGGAGCCGGCAGACAGTAAGATGCATAGGTCCTAGTATATATACAGATGCTCCTCTTACAGATACACAATTATGATAAGCTTTTTCAGGGTTTCCAAAGATATTAACAAAGTGAGTATGATATGTAATGAGATCATCTCCTCCCAAGCCATCTACAGAAAAACTTGTTTGGTGAATCAGGGTTCCATCCCCAGCAAACAAGTTGAGTTTTCCTGTCATTGTAAGAACCACCATCATCTGCATAGGCATGAAACCCTCCATTAGCAAATTGTTTTATGAAGGCAAAATTAGATGCAAAACAAAATCCCGAAGAAGATAAAATGCCTACGTGATTAAGCAAACAAAACAACTATACCTGATCATCCAACCAAGCCAAACCAATGGCTGAACTGTCCAGAGACCATTTCCCATATACTTTTAGGTCTGATTTAACCAATTTTGCAACCTGAACTTTCCGATCCCATGCAAGTGCAAGAAGCGAAGTTCTCTCTGCTGTTTCTGTCAGTGAATTTTCTGCAGCATAGTCATCTCTCAGAAAGCTGTTAATCTTAAACTTAACAACCTTAATCACTCTATACCTGATGAAGATCCACAAGGCTGTGCCATACATGTCCATGCAGTGTATGGCATGGAACCCTCCCGCACACCATCCGGCCTAGAAAGTTGCGCATAGACTTCTAATGTTGGAGTAAGCCTTACCTATAGGCAAAAAAAATGGCGGCCTCAATAAAGGCTGAATGTGAACTTCCCAGAAAAAAGCAAATTTAATCCTCAACACAAAAGATACATGGAATTTGGGCAATCATCTGGACTTCATACCACCAGAGCAGTTTGATAGGTGACAAATATGACCACACCTTCTTCAGCCATAGAAGAGCCTTCAGCAAAGAGTTTCCAACCTGCATCTCCCCCAACTACGCCTCCCATCTTGCTACCAATGCTGCTAGTAGAAGTAGCATTCCCTTGAGAGGTCACTGCAGTGCTCCCACATGAACCATCAAAAAGAAGTGGGGAAGCTGACAATACAGTGCCCGTTTTTTGTCCATCAAGAAGACACTATTTCAATCAATATTAGAACATCATCAATATGACAAGTATAACATTGTTGGCAACTTAATATAAGTTTAGAAGTAGATCCTCGATGCAAATAGACCTATTTGCCCTTTACCTGTGTTTTGATTGAGAACCTATTAAGCAAGGGAACAACTGAGAACGCATGTAACAGCACCAAGCCTTTACTATCACCTGTAACAGCTTTAAACTGGCGAGTAACTTGAGAATCCTGCCCCAGAAATAATGTATGTATCACTGGTGCATTATGTTCTCCAGCAATAACTTTTGTTGCTGATGCCCTCTGAACATCCCAAACTGTGACATGGCCATCACCATAGCCAGCTAAGAGAAGGTCTCCTGGCTGATTGAAGCACATGGATGTTACAGGGGCAAGGGACCGATCCCCTTGCAAACCAAGTATCACCATCTAGAATACATGTGACATCATAAAACAGCAAAGTTAACTTACAAAAATAAATAACAGATGGAATTCAAGAAAGTTCGATAAATGTATGCATATTGAAGCTTCAAAGTTCTTCACACAATCCTCAATTGCAGGAGAAGACAACACGGATAATTGCAGTCTATGTGAATGCAAGCGAATAAAAAATAGATATGTAAAATATGTCCAGGAACTTAACAAGCGTCTGATTCCAAGCATATGCTTCTTTAAATCTTGTTATGCAGCTGGATCATGTCTTTTTAGTCATAATGCACTATTGCACTCACAATATCTGATAGGATACCATCTTCTTAATTTCAATTCAATCCATCAAACCTGAATGAGATACTAAATTTTATTGTTTTGAATTAGAATGTGTTTTCAGAAGAATATTATCCTACCCTTAAGTTTGTCTTTAACAGAAGAGCAGAAGTAAACAACTTTGAAAAGGCAAATAATTCTGCAGAAATGCAACCAAAGATAAAAATTTAAGAGATAGGGCAATCGAAGAACCTTAGGATCCATGCTGTCAGCATGATGAGTGGAATATTTACTAGGGACTAAGATGATGACTCCTTTAGTCATTCCCACAGCAATGAAGTTCAGATGAACTGCCAAAACTTGAGGGGAGCCATGATCACGCCTGAATGCCTGTGCTGAAAGAGTCCGAGTGATTATATTGCTAGCATCAACATCAAAGTATCCCAACGTGGTTGAACCCCTCCTAACACCTTCAAGCCTCATGGGTTGAGCAGCTGCACCCTCCTCCCAATGCAAACCAGTAGAAGCCTGTTTCTTCTCAAGCTCCTCAGCCAGTTCAAGTGGCTTCATTGTAGCACGTGCATTGCTTTCCACCCTTTTACTCATCATCTCACTCTCTAGTTGCTCCAATCTCTCCTCTACAAGCTCTGAAATATCACTCATTGAACTTTTATCATCACCACCACTAGCATTTTTCTCACCATCTTCGTAACTGGGCATATCACTTGCTAAATTCTCTCTTTCCACACCCACCCTCTCGAAGTCCTTACTTATATTTCTCTCCTGATCAACGCTAGGCAAAGACAAAACACTCTTTTCATATGAATCATTGGCATCAAGAACCAGAGAATTCTCAGACACAGAAACAGGGTCAATTTCATTATCTACAACTTCATCCGAACCCAAAAGTGTAACTTCTTTATTCAAGCAGTCATCAAAATCAAGCTTAGAAGAGCCGTCAATTCCTTCAATTACTCTCTCAGCTTCACTTTCCTTATCTTTGTTCTCACTAGCCTCACTATTTTGGTGGGCATCAGCAGATTGAAAATCGCCCATTTTATTATCACTAGTATAATCATCAATTTCTAATTTTTCACCTGAAACGCTTGATTTCGAGCTAACCCCAATGGATTCCCCATTCAATGAGCTAACATCCTGATCATCACTACCAACCCCCTCTGAAGAACCCCACCACTTACAGCCCTCCTCGACTTAATAGCAGCCGCATGTGGAGTCGGAACCGACCTCGACGCCGCAGCCGCAGCCGCGAGCGCAGCCCCTGGTTTCGCATTGGATTTCACTCCACCAAACAGCGTCGGAAGCTGTTTCGAAGAAGACGATGACGAAACCCTCCAAACCGGATCACCAATCCGCTTGAACGGACTAGACTTCGACAATTCCGCCGGTCCTTCTGAAAGAGCATCTCTTTCCTCTAGCAATTCCACGAATTCTTGCGGAACGGTATTCGACCGGGCAAGGCGGTTATCGGAACGGTGATGAGAAGAGAGAGGGGATGAAGGCGAAGAAGATGACGTGGATGCATCGGAATCGTTGAGGATTTCATCGATGGTACGGTGAGGAACGATTGAGCTGGAATCGTCGTCGGAATCGGAGAAGTGCGAGTCAAGTAACGAGTCGAGGTCAGCTTCCATTTTGGGTAAAAGCTATGTCGTTGACACTTCAAATTTCAACTTTATTATATAATCTCCGGTAGTGAAAGTGAACAAGTTCATTGTTACCAAGAGTTTCAGCCAGTGATGGATTCCAGCTTCTTTTCGGAGATCTTAAATTCCTTTCTTGCTTTCAAGCTTTGAAAATAACTAGGGTTAATTCCACCAAAAGTCTTCAAACTATCCTTACATTTTAAGTTGATCCTTCAATTTCAAAACGTTACAGTTAAGTCCTCAAAGTTTTAATATTATATCAATGGTTAAAATTATCATCACTCCCTGTACTCTTCTCATATTTTGAATTTAGCCTCTATATTATTATTTTCAAAAATTTAGTCCTACATTTCAGATTTCAAAATTATTAATGTCGTTAAAACTTCTTTGTTAAATTTATTGGTATAATATTTTGAAATAAAAAAATACTCACTTGATAGTTATGTAAATAAAAAAATAACGTCATAATGAGCCTGAATTTAATAAAATAATTTTAACCAATTAAACTTGAATTTGAAATATAAAAAGTAGTGAGATCGAATTCCTAAAAATAAAAGTAAATGGACTAAATTTTAAATTTAAGGAGACTATGAAGACTTGTGACACATTTTAACCCATATCAATCATGTTAGTTCAAATTTGTGTAACATACTTAAAAATGAATTTATTGTAAACACTTTTTTTTTTGTGAAAAACAAGAATAAGGCAAAGCTCGAACAACAAATATGGCTAACACGATTTGAATCCAAGCTACATCTGAGACGGTAAACATCCTCACTATCAAACCGTAAACACATTTGTATTAAAACATATAATATCATTAAATTTCAGAAAGATTGTCTTTTCTAACATGTTAGATATAAATTACCAATGTAATGAATACACAAATATTTATAATTTAATTCACATATTTTAAATATGTTTCACGTCATGTTTAAAATGTTATTTAATGCTCTGATTAATAATTAAATTAATAAAAAAACTTAATAAATACAATACTGATATTTTAAAGATTGAATGAAAAAACTTAAATTTTAGATTTTGAGTACATTGAAAGGAATAATAATACAAAGTTCCCTTAACATCTAAGTAGGTGCATATACTTGTTTGTCATATCTTTGCGCCAAGTGGTACACTCTATTTTTTTTTCATTTAATTTTTTTTATTTTTTAATTATTCATTAATTTTTTTTAATATAATCATATTATAGATATATCATCATTTTTTTAAATAAAAAACCTTATCAAAATAAAATAATATATATAATAAGATTAACAGAAATAAATGTAATAATATATATATTTTTTTATAGATTATATCATCAGTTAAGATAAATAAAAAAAATTATAATAATATAGAATGGTGATTTATTACAAAATTAAAATATTTTACGTCATCTGGATGATCTGGTGCTATTTGCTACGGTTGATGAGAATGAGATGGGAGTGATGAACAGGATGCTTAATGATTTTTGTAGAGTGGAGTACGAGTTCGGCTACTACATCAACGAGTTACCAAGGATATACTGCAACGAATGCGTAATAAACTTGTTGGTTAGAGGGCAATGTCGCTTTCTCTTGCGGGTCGTTTTATGTTAACTAAAGGGGTGCTGCCTTGTTTTCCCACTTATGCGATGCAAACCATGGTGGTTCCAGTAAGTGTGTATGGAGATGGAGCGTACCACAGAAGATGGGAGAGCTGTTTATTTGATTTCATGGGATAGTGTTTGTCGTGATGTGGATAAGGGTGGTCTTGGACCTTTGTGGAGGGGCACTAGTCGGGTAAGGGACGAAGCTAAACAAGGGTTGTGTTGGAATTTGGGCAAGGCAAAACGGTGGATTTTTAGTTTGATAGGTGGCTTCCGAATGGTTATCCTCTCATTGATTATGTTCAGTCAAGGGAGGTGGCCCTGGCTGGCTTTACATCCGTCTCATCCATGAAGAGTGGTATGGAACTTGGGCTTGGGAGAGATTTAATCAGCTATTGTCTCAACGTGGGATCTCAAGAGTGGTTGCGGCTACGCCGCCTTTCGCTGATGATGTCAGGGATTCCTTGGTTTGGAGATGGGATTCCAAGAGGATTTTCACTATACCTTCATCATATAAGGTGATTGCGCTTACGATTTCTATTGCTAATGATGGGTGGAAATGTGCGTGGAAGCTTCAGTGCCCACAAGTTCGATCCTTCATGAGGCTGGTGTTGAATAAAAGGGTTCTCACCAATGTAAAAAGAGCATGGCATTGCTTTACAGTCCAGATGGAGTGTAACAGTTGCGGATGCCCTGTAGAAGACATTGACCATGTGCTCTGGAAGTGTTGTTTGGACAGATATAGTGCTCTCGGGTAAGCTCACTGATTTCTTTGAGTTAGATTCTGAGAGATGGCTAAAGATGAATACGTCGAGCTCTCATGTTTTCCTATGGTTCAAGCTGATTGGGAGAGTCAATTTAGTATAATTTGTTGGGGGCTAATGGTCAAGACGGAATAGCCGTATTTTCAAGGATAATTACGTTGAGCCGGAAGGAATTATTAAGTGGAGTAGTCATCTCTTGTTGAATATTCAACAGGCCAATGCTTTACAGCAGCAGCTTGGTCTAGGTCGTACTTCCTTGCATCATTGGAACGGGTGGCAGTGACTGACATTGGAGTGGGTTAAGGTGAATACGGACGCTTCAGTTGATACATTGTCTAGAATAGCTGTGGTAGATGGCATTGCTCGTGATCATCACGGTCGCCAGCTTTGGGGCTGTACTAAGGATGTAGGAGTCTGCCCAGTTTTGGTGTCTGAACTATGGGAGGCATTTGAAGGTTTGCTGATAGCTTGGGAAAAATGGGATTGAGCTTGAATTGGACTCTCTGCAGGCAGTGGAGCTACTGCATGGCAGTGGGGTGAGCTGCATCTTGCTAGTTAAAAAGTTGCGCTCATTGTACAGATCAGTTATGTGTTGCAATCTATGAATCAGATAGCTGATGGTATGGCACGACCAGCATCGATGATACAAGGGGATAGAAGGGTGGTCACAAACCCTCCATATTCTTAGTCCAACTATTCAGTCTGGTGGCCTAACCTTTTCGGCCATCAATCTAATTCTGAAAACCTCGTACCTCATATGACAAGAGATTCAGTTAATGTTCTTTGGACCAAAGGCTAAGGCAAAATGATCCACAGCAACACGTAACCAACTTTAAGCATAAATTAAAATAGAGCTGAGAACCAATGAGCAATGACACTAATGTGGAAGATACAACAATCTATAAGCATGTATAAACAAACCATCATGAGATTATGTCCCCAAGCATACTGAACTACATACAGAGAAGTATTTGGAACCGAAGCATGCATAGCAATGGAATTAAAGATTCGTCTAGAATCGATAACACTTCTATATATAGGAAGATTCAGAAAACCAAATCACAAAGGAAGAGCTACTTAGTGTTCACTTCATTCAACAAAAACGTAATATTTCTAAGTAACATGCAAAAACCAATAGCAATACAACTCTAAAAGAGTTACTACCTTAATGTGATACAGCTAGTAATTGACCAAAACACACCTAATCAAACAAACTGAATCCCATATCGTCATCGCTCTCTTCCTGCGGTTCTTCCTTCTTTTCCTCAGCAGGAGGTGGAGCAGCACCACCAGCTCCTCCGCCAGCAGCAACAGGTGCAGCTGCAGCTACTGGGGCACCACCACCACCAGCTCCAACATTGGTAATGAGATCCTCAATGTTGCACTTCTCAAAAAGCTTAGCGAACAAGCTTGGCCAGTAGGATTCAACGGGGACGTTTGCAGCATTAACTAGTGTAGAAATCTTCTCAGCCTATAAACCATAGTTCAGGAAAAGAACCCAAATTCCAATACATATGAAAAATCTCTCATTCTTTTTCTAAGGTTACAAGTACGATAAAATTAAAGTATAAATCATAAAACCCTAAATTGCATAAAGGATACGGTGATGGGGATGCCATCATCATAGAGAATAAGAGCAGCGTAAGAGCAAGCAGCTTCTCCAACACTGGACATCGTTTCACTATTAAACACTAAACAAAAACACAATTAAAACACAAAGCGATATAAATATTCTATAATAAAATGAAGTGTATATAAGAAAAAGAAAATTCTTGGGAAATTCTTGAAGGAAACGATCACACGAAAAAAATAACGAGAAGAAGATATGATAATGAATAGAATTATTACCTCAGAGAGAAAATCTGGGAATGATGGGTTCTTGGGGAAGCTGTGCAGCGCCGCTCTCAAAGCTGGTATTTTCTCGGACTAGGGTTTCAGGATTGTGGCTTTAAAGGCAAAAAGGTGTTAATTTGGGGGCTCCTGAGATTTCTGAGGCCCACTGAACTAACTGGCCCGTTTTTATAAAAATAAGGTAAAAATATGTCTCCAGTCCCTTTAAATTTTGATATTGAGCAGACTGGTCCGTCTAAAAAAATTGAAGCAATTTAGTCCCTATAAATTTTGAAAGTGAAAAATAAGTACAATTAATCACGTCATTAATTTTTTTTCATCGATTTTACTGTTGGAGCCCAATTTTGACCGGGCCTGAGCTTTTGATTTCTTTTAAAAGTTTAAATTAATTTTAAATTTATTTTTAAATTTATCTTAAATTTAAATTTACTTATTTAAATTTATTTTAAATTTAAATTTAATTTAAAATAATATTAAACTTAATAAATAAAAGTCCATTTACAAAGTTCATTTACAAAAATCAAAAGGGCCCAACTTAAATAACCCCAACAAAAGGCCCAATTCCCTTAACCCATTTAGCCCTTTAAGCCCAAATTACAAGCAACCCAAACAGAAATCTGGCAATCAGCTCCACTTGCACTGCCTGCTGGCCACCTCAGCCAATGGTGTGATGCCACGTCAGCAATCCAATGGTCACCTCCAAGCAAGTCGCTGCCACGACCATCATCTTCACCAGTTGCACCAACCGCCACTGCCGGACCTGCAAAAGAAAAGAGAGATTAGGACAAGCATTTAAATGTACAAAACAAAATTGCATGATGGATATTTGGCTATAAAAGCTGAATTGGTTTCAGTTGTAAGGGGTTACAACCCTTTTCTAAAAAACCAATACAAGAATTAATACTTGAAAATCAGTCAAGAAAGCAGATAATCAATCTTCAAAATACAAAGAAGCCGAAGCAATACTGGGCATTCACACACTCAAAACAGAAAGAAAGTTCAAGTTTGATTCATAGCATTCAGATATTAAACCGTCCAGGTACGGTTTCAATACATAAATATACCTTATTATTAACAATTACCAGGTTCTTTGCATCTCAAAATATGCATGATTAAATGCTTACCAATCATCATTTATCATCTTCATTTATTGTTACAGTAATGAATGAATGCATTTATTAAATGGCATTAATGATAATATTAACAATAAGTATAATATTAATAATAAATAATATTAGTATTAATTTCAATGACTGTTATAATGGACATTAATAACAATAAATATTATTAAAAAAACGAATTTGAAAAGACAAAAGGAAACTCCCTAGATCCATGTTGCCGTCGCCGAAGTGTCGCCGGAGCCACCATCGCCTCCACTCTCCGTCGTTCAAGCACCCGCACAAACACTAAAAAGAGATTTGAAAATAAAAATAGGCTTAGAAAAAAGAAATTAAATCTGTAAGCTAAAAAGGATTTTTAAATATTTCTAGATCTGGATTTTCCCAGATCTGGGTTTTGTTTTAAAAAGAAGAAAATGAAGAAAAAGAAATAAAGAATAAAAGATGAAAAAGAAAGAAAAGAGAGAAGAGACTTACCGATAACGACAGCGCGTGGTCGGAATAGGCGCGTGGACGACGGAGGCTGGACGGCGCGACGATGGGGGGCCTTCGGGGCCGGTGCGTGTGGCGCGTTGCCCAGGGCTAAACGGAGGTCGAAGAGGAACATTGGTGGCCGGCCTTGGAGGGGAGATGAGAGATAAGAGAGAAAAGAAAGGAGAGGGGGGGCTGTTTTTTAAGAAAATGAAAAAAATGAAATAAAAAAAAAACCTAAAAATGATATTTATAGGACCCGTAGACCCGACCCGATCCGACCAGAACCCGCTTTGGGATCCGCGTGTTTTTGCTTAATGGTCTATTTGTGCGTTTGGTCCTTTCGTATTTTTTATTTATTTCAATTTAGTCCTTTTTGCATTCTTCAATTATTTGTAATTTTGCCCGGTGATTTTAATTGGTTTTTAATTTAGTCCTTTGACTATTTGACTGTACCAGAGGCTGCCACGTGTCACTTTTTGGTTTATTTTTGTATCTAGTCCCTGCCATTTTTTAATTTGTTTTAATTTAATCCTTAAATCAACTTTTGCTTAATTACAAAATTGACCCAGGAATCTTTTGAGTTTTTTAAATTAATCTTTTGACTGTTTGACTGCACTAGAGGCTGCCACGTGTCACTTTTTGGTTTATTTATGTATCTAGTCTCTGTCATTTTTAATTTGTTTTAATTTAATCCTTAAATCAACTTTTATTTAATTACAAAATTGGCCCAAGAATTTTTTAAGATTTACAAATTCATCCTTTAACTTCTAGATGCCTGTGGGGCTGCCATGTGTCACTCAGTCTTTGGTTTTATTGTTTATAGGTCCCTGGATGGTACAAAAATTACCATTTTACCCCTAAACTTTCTAAAATTCAATTTTCAACCCCGATTTCACCAAAAATTACTATTTTACCCCTAAACTTTCCAAAATTCCATTTTTAACCTCGATTTCATCAAAAATTACCATTTTACCCCTAAAACTTCTAAAATTCCATTTTTAACCCCAGTTTCACCAAAAATTACCATTTTACCCTTAAACTTCCTAAAATTTCATTTTTAACCCCGATTTAACCAAAAATTACTATTTTACCCTCAAATTTTCCAAAATTCTCTTTTTGACCTCGATTTCATCAAAAATTACCATTTTGCCCCGCGAGTCCAAAATTACCATTTTGCCCCCGGATATCCAAAAGTCTCATTTTCAACTCCAATTTCGTCGTTTCTTCTTCCTTACCAATGTTTGCATTTATTTGCACCCGCATTTTATATTTTCGCATATTATTTATCTGCTTATTATATTGCTTCGTATTTAACTTTTCTTATTAATTGTTATTCGTGTTTTAAACTTAATCATCCATTTACAAGTTATTTTAAAAAAATCGAGGCAATATTTCATCCAAGCGTAAACTTCGAAAAATCACGCCCTAACGTGTCGGGTGTGATTTCTTCGTATAACTCGCACAAACTGGATATCCTTTTCGAGTTTTTACGCTCGTTCACTTCGAGGCTCCGAGAATGTCATGTCCTAACGTGTTGGTCGCGACTTTGATTCATCGTGAGAATTGAAGTAAATAAGTAATCTTTTTTAAATCCTTCAAATCATATGTTCAAGGATCACGTTTTAAATTTAATACGATTTTTTTAATTCTCAAAATATATTTATACGCATATGTCACCAATAATTTTTAAAAAAATGAGGCAATGTCCTTTGTGTGAAAATTCGAAAAATCGTGCTTTAACGTGTTAAGTGTGATTGTCGTAATTCATGCAAATCGGATATCCTTTTCAAAAGTTTTTCCAAAATATTCTTCAATCATATATTTACAAAGGATTTTAAAACCAAAACAAAACAATGGTCTTTCGTGTGAAAACCTCGAAACACCATGCCCTAATGTGCTGGGTGTGAATTTCGTATAATCCGTGCCATTTGAGCTTTCAACTCGGTCTCCTCGACTCGTTTTTCTAGTAGCTCTCCCTTCAAAACGTTTTCTCGGGCTTGACCATCTTGGAACTTTTTTTGCCAATGCTCCGTTTGGTCCTTTTGTTCCTGAATTTCCTGACGCCATTGCTCGGAAGTTTTCCCTAACCCCGCAGTCCTCATGGATTGACGAAGCTTTTTGTAGTGTTTCTTCAAATCTTCAAGGTCTTCTTCAGCCTTATTTTTCCCTTTTCTCAATTTCTCGGCCTCTAACCTGTGAAAATCCACATCTAGCCCTAGCTGCATCTTGTCTTCCTCCAGTACTTCTATCCTCTTTCCGAACTCTGAGCTTTTCCTTTCAAAGTAATGCTTAAGGATGTCTATCTCTGTCGGGACCTCTTGCAAATATTCCTCCAGAGGGCGAACATTTTCTGGATTTGGCGTAGGGATGTTGTCATTCACTCTCTTACTCCTCCACCAGTCATAATTCGAGGTTGTCAATGGATTGGCATTGAACTTCTTCATTCTTTGCACATTTTTTCACGAATTCGCTATTTCCCGAACTTTCTTCTTATAGTCGTTCCCTTTATAAGAAAATTCATAATATGCCAGGCCATGTGTAGCAGGGATAAACTGTCTTGTCTTATCTTGTCTCAAAACAAGCAGCGGAGCATATCCAGTAGCACCCCAGACTCCGAGTAACGGGACCCAATCGAAATCACCACATCGGTAGAGAATCTCATCTGGGAGGAACTAAGGTGCACACCATTCAATATTTTCATCTCGAAGATTCTGGAGAACAGCTGCCCATTTTTCTTCGGATATATTTTGTTCACGTTGTGTGGCCACAAAACCCTTCAAAGGCGAGAAATCTGTTGAAAATACCTTACAAAAGAATTTCTCCACTTTTCAAAGGTGGCTGTGAAACCAGACCATTAAAAGCTGAGCACAACCAATGAATCTTCCTTCTCCTTCTCTCCGGCATGCACTTAACGAGTGAAAAGTTTCTGCCAAGATAGCAGGGACTAGGGTGATTCCCCTACTAAGTCGATCAAACAATGCTACTACCGTATCCTCGACGTGTCCCAACGCTTTCGAGAATACGACCAACCCGTATATACCGAGGGCGAAGATATCAACACATTTTCTCATATCTGGATGTGTTGCAATCAATTCTTGCAGACTCTCCCAATTAATACATTTGTTATCTCCTTTTACCTTAATTCGGGAAGCGACCCACTGCTCACTCATCCCTGTGACACTCATCAACCTTTTCAGAAATGTAGGAACACTTGCGTCTTTTGAATATGCTTTATCGGCTTGGACTCTAGGACAACGAATTAAAGCAGTGTATTCTTCTATTGTTGGTACCAAATCTAGATGCCCGAAGGTGAAGCAGCTATAGGCAGGATTCCAATGTTGGGAGAGAGCTCGAAACATATGCTTGTCGATCTTTACTTCGAGTAGGTAGGATAGATCTCTATAATCTCTGTAAAACATTTGCCTCATTTCATCATCCCAATGCCCTCAAATCTCTCTTAACCCTTGCAGGTTATTTTGAGTTACATTAATACGAGTATAGTCCCAGAATTCTGACAAATGCCCGTCTTTCAGGTTGTCACCCTTCTCGCGTTGTTACTTTTCGGACCATAGGCGTGCCACCATATTGTCTTCTACTTTATCTAGAAATCCTTCTTCCATGATGAAACTGCCTAATTTGTAAACGGACTTAAATCAAACCTTTTCGTTCATAATAATGCAAATGCAAGTAAAAAGAGACAAAACAAACACGGTTAGTAGCATGTAAGAATCAAAATCAGCATACAAACATGTAACACAGTACCTAAGAATTAATCTTGGGTGAATGCTAAAAAGGTTCGGCCTAACTCCATCTAAGGCGAGTACTTACGGTTCACTATATGTAGTTTAGGTTCTAAAGGTGAAGGGTACCCAAACCAGCAGATTCCTCGGTCCTCACCTATTACAGGCTCATACGAACGAGTTCAGTTTAGGGGGACGCATTTCCCGCATGTTTGCACGGAAGTGAAAACTTCACGAAAACAAGGGTACTTTGTAATCCCGAAAGTAATCCACTATCCTGCACGGAGGTGAAGACCTCACGAATGAGTAGTTTCCCACTTTCACTTAAAAGGGTAATAACGCGATGCACGTGATGCCAAGCTATACTAGAAATATCACAAAGCATAATATTTCACCAAAAAATGTCGAGGATCGCATGTTAAATAAAATCGAAGTTTAGACGTTCTCAAAAAGACCCGAAAATTATCAATATTGGCTTGACTCTCGTTTGTTTTAAAAACATCCCCAGTGGAGTCGGTAAAATCATTTTAATATTTGAAAAAGGAATAAAAATGGGAGTCACCACCAATCTTTTATTTCGGGTGTGATTGGATCACCACAAAATGTTTGAAACGTTTAAAAATGTCGGTCTACGAAATCCAGAAAAAATGGGTTCGGGAATCGGTTATGCATGAGGAAGGATTAGCATCCTCATACGCCCAAAATTGGTACCACATGATTATTTTCGGGTCTTGTTTTATGAAAACAGTGAAAACTCGAGTAAAGTTTAAAATGCGGCGTTTATTTTGAAAGGTTTCGTGCATTTTTTAAAGAAATCTTTTTAAGAACATTTGTCCCCGTATTCCGAGCCTCAATGAGAACTAAAGTCGTGTCCAACACATTAGGGCACCAAATTCTCGGAGCTTCAAAATTGAAGGGCATTTAGGGGAATTTTAAAGAGAGTATTCTATCGCGTGGATTATACGAAATTCACACCCAGCACGTTAGGGCATGGTGTTTCGAGGTTTTCACACAAAAGAACATTGTTTCTTTTTTTGTCTTAAAATCCTTTGTAAATATATAAGATTGAAGAATAGTTTGGAAAACTTTTGAAAGGGATATCCGATTTGCGTGAATTACGAAAATCACACTTAACACGTTAAAGCACAATTTTTTGAAGTTTTCACACAAAGGACATTGCCTCGTTTTAAAATTATTTGTGACATATGCATATAGATATATTTTAAGAATTTAAAAAAAAATTCGTATTAGATTTAAAATGCAATCCTCGAACGTATGAAATAATTTACTCGTTTACTTCGATTTTCACGAAGAATTAAAGTCGCGACCAACACGTTAGGATACGACCTTCTCGGAGCCTTGAAGTGGACGGGCGTAAAAAACTTGAAAAGGATATCCGGTTCGCGCGAGTTATACGAAGAAATCACACCCGACACGTTAGGGCGTGATTTTTCGAAGTTTACGCTCAGACCGAATATTACCTCGATTTTTAAAATAACTTGTAAATGGATGCGTAAATTTAAAACACGAATAGCGATTAATAAGAGAAGTTAAATACGAAGCAATATAATAAGCAGATAAATAATATGCGAAAACATAAAATGCGGGTGCGAATAAATGCAAACATTGGTAAGGAAGAAGAAACGACGAAATCGGGGTTGAAAACAGAATTTTGGAAAGTTTAGGGGTAAAATAGTAAATTTTAGTGAGATCGGGGTTAAAAATAGAATTTTGGAAAGTTTTAAGGGTAAAAATGGTAATTTTTGGTGAAACCGAGGTTAAAAATGGAGTTTTGGAAAGTTCGGGGGTAAAATGGTAATTTTCGGACAGTCCAGGGACCTATAAAATAATAAAACCAAGAAATGGTGACACGTGGCAACCCCATAGGTACCCAGCAGTCAAAGGACTAATTTATAAATCTTGAAAAATTCTTGGGCCAATTTTGTAATTTAAATAAAAGTTGATTTAAGGATTAAATTAAAACAAATTAAAAATGACAGGGACTAGATACAAAAATAAGCTAAAAAGTGACACGTGGCAGCCTCTGGTGCGGTCAAACAGTCAAAGGATTAAATTGAAAAGTGAACAAAATTACTAGGCCAAATTAAAAATAATTTAAAGTATGAAAAGGACTAAATTAAAACAATAAAAAAATGCGGAAGGACCAAACGCGCAAATATACCATTAAGCAAAAACACGCGGATCCCATTGCGGGTTCGGGTCGGATCTGTGGATACTATAAATATTATTTTTGGTTTTTTAATTTCATTTCTTCCCATTTTCTTAAAAATCCTTCCTTTCTTTTTCTCTCTTCTCTCTCTTTTCCTCCTCTTTTCTTCGGCCGGCCACCTTCCAGGCCAACTCCGGCCGTCGCCCAGTCGCGCGTGAGGGCGCGTCGTCAACGTCCCTCGTCCTGCTCGTCCATCTCCGGTCACATTCCGA